>CM042162.1:46349279-46361779 GCA_023376005.1 Doryteuthis pealeii
ACATAAAAACTTGTACACACACGCATATATATATATATATATATATGTGTGTGTGTGGGGGGGTTGTGTGTGCGTATATGTGTGTGAGTATTCGCGCGTGTGTGTGTGTGTGTGTGTGTGTGTGTGTGTGTGTGTGAATCTTTACGTAAGCTTTGCTGTTTCCGTAGGTCAGCAGTTTATACAAGAATTGGCTAATTTTTTTATCAAGCGCTTTCGGCTATTCATCGTGCCATTATCAAGGTACAAAAAATGAAGTGTTAAGGTCAGTAACTATCATTATTGTTGTTAGATTTTGAGAAATGTTATGGGGCTGTTTTTTTTTTTTTTTTTTGGGGGGTCTTTTTGTTCTTTTTTTATCAATTATCTTTTTTCTATAATTTTCCTATTACGATGACTTCCCACACAAAAAAAACAACGTGAATATCAAAATCTCAATACATGGACTGAAAATTCATAAATATGAAGGAAAGCTAATAACCTAATCATTGCCAACTCTTGAGGGCTGTATTGTAAGTCTTTGCCTAGCAAATTCTCCTCATACAGCTGTACCAAATTTCCCTGGTATATTTTACCAGTATAATGGGATATTTCAAAGTTCCCTATCTATTCACAGTGATTTTTCAGTGTAAACGAGTGGCACGTGAGAGAACCGCTACCAGCGATTTAAGGTAGGATCGCAGTAATGGGAGAACCGCTGTGAGCAGTTTAAAGTAAACAAAGATTTAAAAGCAAACAAAATAAAGATCAAAGACATATTATTACAATTGTCGCATTACAATTAGGATAAGGAGAGGAAGGAGAAGCTCTCAAAGTATTGACTAGAAGAAAAACCTTTTGCTTTGAATTCCTTCTCCTAGACAGTTTGCTATAAAAAAGAGTTCATGAGACCGTCTTCCCTACCCATAGTTGGAGGGAGCATAGTTCGATCCGTGCCTTTCCCAAGGATATGTGAAACGAAAACAGCTGTGTCCAGGATTTGAACTCGTCTTGCCGTATCCATTTCCTACGACAGTAACTATTACACCACGTGACTTTTATCTTGAACTTAGTTAATGAAATGAAAGAATAATTATATTAGAACAGATATTTGTATATAAAATTTACAACGGGCATACAATATGAAGAATTTTTTTTTTTTGTAAAAGGGCCTTGAGGATTTAAATATGTTAGTACAATAAAGTGTATACATCTGACAGGCACCCACTCGTTATTGGCATCCTGGGCGACTGCCGATGTGTCAGTATTTTGGACAGGTTATTTACACACCAATGATTATAAAAACATGCAATTATTCTGCTTCGAAATTATGCTGATGGAATCGCCTTTAACTTAGAATTTGTGGTTGAAGCGAGATAATTCTGCTGCTATTCACTAAGCTTTCTTTTGTCTAACTCACTGGCCTCTCTGTTTACAATAACTTTCTCTACGAAATGGACATTCATCTCGTTATTGAACAGGTTCATTACTGCTTGATTTCGGTGATCTGGTGAGAGTTAGTGTTTCCACGTGACTTAATCGCAATTCAACGAGAAAATTATGTTGGTAAATTTTCAATCAAATTTACTAATTCCCTAAACTCCAAATATTTTCTTTTTACAACGAATAATCCAGTAATAAAAAATAACTATACAGACACTATCTAAGATATTTTACCAAATATTTACATTTGATTTAATGAATTTGTTTAACCGCATATTAACCCTTTATGTGTCATTTAATACCGAAAGTTGATACAAGTAAATTGCAGAACTTCAAGTACCCCAATCTAATTCTACAAATCTATACAAAATTGAAAAAATGTGGCACTTCAAGACTACCACTGTATTAGTAATATTCAGATCTCATGACATTATAATTAAGGGACAGGTGAATACAGGATACCTAACAGTTCCAGTCTATATAAAATACAAAACATTGCACTTGGTAGAACTGTTCATTTCATTAAAAATTACTATCAATGTGAGAGGAAAATTAATATCCAAAAAAGGAAGTAAAATATATTATTACTACGTTCCCTCGCTCGACATCTTGGGTAAAGACCCGGTGAAGAGAAACCATACGCGGAATAGAACTACCAAATCAGGAAAATATAAGAACAATTGAGAACAGGAGAATTACAAATACTTAAGAATTTTAGACGCTCACAGGATCAAACAAACATAGATGAAAGAAAAAGTTAAAAAAATAATTTGAATACCTCAGAAGAACAAGAAAACTTCTAGAAACTAAGCTCTGCAGTGAAAGGGCACAGACGACTAGTGACAGACATTGAGTGTAAACGGACAATTTTGAAACTATTGGATCGGAAAAATGCCGAGACAATAAGAGTTATTTGGCAATTGAAATTGAAAAGAAAATTCCTATGTGGGTTTATTGTTTTGATGGATAAAAGACTGAAGGAATTGGAAATAAGAGGTACATAGATATCAAAGCCTGATTAAAATCGACTAAAATACTCAAGAGCACTGACGAGAATTGCTGTCACTCAGAATACAGGGAAATACTGGTGTGAAAAACCCACAAGGAGGGAAATAATAATAATAATAATAATGATAATGAGCAACAACAGGAAAATAAAGGAAACAGAAATGGGAAGAAATATAATTATATGGATACTTCAAACGACAAATTGGGGTGGTTGGACATGAAAAGCCTTGGCATGGTTAAGAAGAGGAAACCTCAAGAGAGAAACTGAATCATTAATGATTGCTATATAAGACAATGCTATAAGAACGAAATATATTTAAAGAAAAAATGATAAGACCCAACAGAAATGTAGAGTGTGTGGGATATAGATGCGACCATAAATCATCTATTAAGCGAATGTAGCAAACTAGCACAACGAGAATACAAAGTTAGGCACGAATGAGTTGCAAAGGTGATCCACTGAGAATTATGCAAAAACTCCATACAACAAAATGTTATATGCATAAACAAGGATCTGTTCTTGAGCATGAAACGCATAAAATTCTCTGGGACTTTGAGATTAAAACCGATCACCTTATCCTAGCCAGACGACCAGACCAACCTTGTATTGATTTAAAAAAAGAGAAATTGTTAACTGGTAGATTTTGAAGGTCTAACTGATCTCAAGGTGAATATGAAGGAAAACAAAAAGATAGACAAGTACCTGGACCTTGTCAGAAATTGAAAAGCCGTGGAATATGAGTGTGAAAGTAATACAATTGTAATTGGTGCACTAGGAACGGTCCCAAAACTTGGGAAAAAAGAATGGTGAAACTGGGAACCAGAAGAAGAATTAAGATTATTAGACAACAGCATTGCTAGAATCGGTTAGAATACTCAGTTTCAGTTGCGTTGTGTCTAATGTGCTGGACTGTGATATCGTAGTTAGCGAGTTTGAATTAAATCGCACTAAGCGTTCACTTTCGGGCTAATAAGCACGGGAAAAGTATGAGTCCCCAGCTATGAGTTAAATAGTACCACTATTGTTCTTCTACAAGGATGGATTTGGCTTTAAATAAACTACGAACTTTGATATACCATTAAACAAGAAACCAAAACAAACCAATAAAAAATGCTGGCGTGGACTTAGTCATAGATAGATTCTCTGGACCATATGACCTTTAGGCACCCCTTTTTGATCTTGATTAAGAAAGGACATGTTTTTCATTTACACCGTCAATATCCGGTTGTTTTAACAGACGATTTTTAGATTTTTTAAAAATTATAACGCTAACCCAAACCGTAACCCCTAACAAATAACCGGATATTGACAGTGTAAATAAAAACATGTCCTTTCTTAATCGAGATCAAAAAGGGGTGCCTAAAGTAATATGGTCCGATTCTCTCTATGTTTTTTTAATATTAAGTCGTTATATTTAAACCATTTGAATTCTAACTGCAAATATTTTAATCCAGTTGCAAAGAGCTTGTAATTTCAACAAATCTGCCCAATGTAGAGATGAGTAAAAATAAGTTTCAAAAACAAAATTTTGTCCGAGAAGAATTGTTCACATCTCATCGGAGATATTCACTGTAAAAAAAAGTGTATTAGCTAAATCACTGGACTGCCAGATTGTAGTAAGCGAGTTTAAACTCTAGTCGTGCTATTACTTTCACTTTTGGAATCATTGCATTGGTAAAGGTATGATGCCACTATGACTAGATATAGGTGAAATAGTATTACTGTTCTTCTAAGAGGATGGATTTGTCATTAAATAACCCGTGAAGGTTGATATAACATTAAACAGAGAATCTGAAAAACTCGCCTTGGTTTTCATTCTAACCGCTTGGAGTCGGATACACAACCTGTTACTCACAAATACAAAAGATATGCCTTTATAAACAATTACCGAAAATTTAAATATTTATAGGTAGGTAATTTCATACTTTTTTTTTTGCTATTTGTGAGCTATATTTAATATGTATGTCTCAAAGATGTTTCGTTTTTTCGTAAAAAATGCTTATTTCATATGGAACCTTCCTTTATGCTGATCTTTAAACCGAGTGGAGTCACGAAAGCAAGGAGCATGGTCGTCAGACTTGTCGGATAAATAATCGTGAATGCATAATCTCTCCTGATTTGAAATGTTAAAAATCAATGGACCAACAGTGAATAACAATAACGATATTGTCTTTGGCATATAGATTTGTAAGTGGACGAGAGAAGAGGATGAAAATGTTTGCATTTCGTGCCACTGTTCTCAGCATACATTTATTTCATAGACGTTGCATGCAAAAGTAGGCATGATTTGTGCTAACACGAAACGTTGTTCTCATTGTCTTTTTATCTATTTATCCATATATACAATCATGTAAATATTGACGGAAGCATATGAAATGCACTGTTATTTTGCTGTCGTTTATCTAGTGTCCATGTCTTATTTCTTTTAATGGATTATTTTATGCCAAGCATTTTGATGATAGATACGAAGAGACTGGCATATATATATATATATTATATATATATATATATATAGAGAGAGAGAGAGAGAGAGAGAGAGAGACAGAGAGACAGAGACAGAGACAGAGACAGAGAGATAGATAGATAGATAGATATATATATGTATATATATACCAGTCCCTCCCTTCCTTTATTCCCTTTCCCTCTCTCTTTATATATATATATATATATATATATATATATATATATATATATATATATATATATATACGTAAAAATCTCTTCCCATCTAACCATATATATATATATATATATATATATATATATATATATATGTAAGTATAAGTCTCTTCTCGTCTATCTATCTGTAGTCAAGCCCTGGATAACAAGGGTAGCCAATGGTAGGACATGTGTATGGCAACAGGATTAGCCCCCCTGCCAGACCTCTGAGAAAAGTAAAAAATGGTTGTCGGCAAATTTCTACAACTACACCAGTCTCCATGTTGGGCCTCCAAACTCCCCAGATCTTAACCCCATGGATTATTATGTATTTGGCGCTGTTAAAAAAGACATCAATCGCCGTGCCAGTACTACAAAAGCCCAGTTAATCGAGAGAATTAAGGTAGTTTTTGAGACCGTTCCCATGGAAACTGTAACATCTGCTTGCTCCAGGTTCAGGTGCAGGATTGGGTCTGTGATCGATGCTAATGGCGGTTATTTTGAGTGAAAATTGTTGACAGTATTGTAATTTCCGTGCCTGTTCAATTTCTTTACAATCAATTAGATTTTTGTAGTTAGCAAGTACTTTTTCTTTTTCCTTATGAAACTCAAATCTCTCCCGAACACCCTATATATATATATATATATATATATATATATATATATATTATTATTATAATGGAGATTGTGTGTTTTTGTGTCTGTAACCGAAACTAAATCACTACTCAAGTCACAATTCCCTTAGTAATTGACGTCACATTCACCATGAATTATCCTTATTTTAACCTCAAATATTAATAAAATTGTTTTACATTATTTATACTGTTAACCATATCTACATTCAAAAACATGCAATTGTATTTATATATACAACAAAATAGTGGTTTACAGTGTGAACGGGAAGGCTAATTTGCATATTGATATTAAAAATCTAATTTTAATAAATATATGCTTAGTATTATTGGTTTCTAACTGTTTGGATTTATTTTAATGAATATAAGCATAAATCTCTTCAAGGAATCTTAAATGAAATCCATTAAGAAGAAAAGATAACTGTCATTTTATTCTTTACTTCCTCTTTTAACTAAATACTTAAATTAGAAAAAATAACAATGAAAGACGAGAGTGTTGGAAGAGTAAATTTCAGTTGTTCTATTTTTCGATTATTTCCCCCTCTGTTTCAAATCTTTTTATCTGCATTCTTATTTGGTTTCATTAGCCTTTCTAATTTAATACGATATTTCATTACATTAAAACTTAAATACTTGCACCCGGAGGGTGCATATATTGTATATATATATATATATATATATATATATATATATATATATATATACACCAGTTTCAATCTATCTATCAACATATATATATAATATATATATATAGAGAGAGAGAGAGAGAGAGAGAGAGAGAGAGAGAGAGAGAGAGAGGGGAGAGAGCGATGGATAGATAGAGTGACTGAGATAGATATTACAGATTGGAATAGATAGATAGATAGACAAGAGACAGAAATATTGAGTGGATGGGATTGACAGATGAATGCATATGACTGAATATATGCATGAAATGCCCAACGCAATGGAAGTAAGCTAAGAAGGGAAAAACAATTTTGTCGAGTACTTATATATTTATAATGATGTTTCGCCATGTGTAGGCTTCATCAGATAAGGAGTTGGGAAAATTACCCTCCCAAATCATCACAAGCACATCCAAAACAATTAGGAACATAATCAATAAAACAGGCAACAAAACTATTTAAGATGCAAGTATTTATATTATTTCCGCTAAGAATTGTAGAAAACGTTTCGGGGAAACATCTTCAGAACTAAAAGACAAGAAGCGTTTATTCGAGCCTGTTTATACTTTTCAAGAATGGGAATAATAAAAATGTACACGTCACATTTAAAATTTAATTCAAAAGAGGTGTGCGTATTACTTTATAAACAAAATGAAACCTACAATTTATAGAATCAGTTGTAATCTCTTTGTCTCAAACAATTAAACAACAACCTGGATTTATGATTTATCATTTTTGAAAAGATTTATTTATAAAAAATGACATTAAATAGAGACAGATAGTTTTCTGTTTGTTTTTACGGCATATCAACCTTTTTCGGGTTATTTATATCATTTCAAGTCATTTTTATTAATAAAGAAAGATATAATAGACTAAAATAGATAGATAGATAGATAGATAGATAGATAGATACATACATACATACATACATACATACATATAAAAAGAATAAGACTGATAGATTGACAGAAACAGAATAAGACAGATAGATAGACATTTAAAAAACTGAGATATATTGATATAAACATACTAAGATAGATAGATAGATAGATAGATAGATAGATAGATAGATAGATAGATAGACAGATTTAAACAGACTAAGATAGATATAAACAGGCTAAGATAGATAGATAGATCGATAGATATAAACAGACTAAGATAGATCGATAGATAGATAGATATAAATAGACTAAGATAGATATATAGAAACAGACTAAGATTGATAGATAGATAGATAGATAGATAGATAGATATATAGATAGATAGATAGATAGACAGACAGACAGATAGATAGATAGATAGATAGATAGATAGATAGATAGATAAGACTAAGATAGATATGTAGAAACAGACTAAGATATAGATAGATAGAAGCAGACTAAGATAGATAGATAGAAACAGACTAAGATAGATCGATCGCTCGATCGATAGATATATTTAAATAGACTAAGATAGATATAAACAGACTAAGATAGATATAAACAGGCTAAGATAGATAGATAGATAGATCGATAGATATGAACAGACTAAGATAGGTCGATAGATAGATAGATATAAATAGACTAAGATAGATATAAACAGACCAAGATAGATATATAGAAACAGACTAAGATAGATAGATAGATAGATAGATAGATAGATAGATAGAAACATACTAAGATAGATAGATAGATAGATAGATAGATAGAACAGACTAATATAGATAGATAGATAGATAGATAGATAGATAGATAGATAGATAATACTAAGATACATAAATAGATAATAAAATAGAAGAGTTGATAAAATATTTACACCAAACGATTACAAAAATTGATTGTAACTATGAATTATAAATCTTCATATCGCAAAAGAGATTTTCTATTTTTATGACAAAATAATATACTTATCTATTTTAATATTTATAATTATTATCAATAATATTCAATTAAATGTGAATTACTTAGTTAAAACAGATAAATCGTTATTTCTTTATATTTATAAATTCATGTGTGATTAGTTAGTCTTGCAGCAACATTCTTACCGGTTACCGTTTATCATGTTTTAATCAGAACGTGGCTGTCTGCAAGAAAACAAAAATTCTTTTGAATTAATAATGTCTTTTTCCTGAAGAAAACATATTTTCATTATATTCATTTCTGCTTTTGATTTCTTTCGACGATAACTATTTCACCACAAACACATAATCTGTGTATATATATATATATATATATATATATATATATATATATATATATATATATATATATATATTTAAGTTTTCGCCTATGCTTCTAAATTATGTAGTTAAATATTGATGGCAAAATGAATGAATGGATTAAATAAAAATGAATGAAATGATGGGGATAAATGAAAAATCCTCTCCAAACCCTCTCAAAAGTATTAAAACACTTTTTTGAGAGTGGGGTCCCTGATAGAAAGTTTCCTTTCTATTATTAACTCCTTTGAAGCATCAAGTTAATATAATTATTCAATAAGATATTGTAAAGGTAAGAGACGAGTTTTATCTTCTCTAATAATTCAATCCTGATCAAGGGCAGCAGTAACATAGAATAGTAATTAACACGGCTTAACGCCCCTACCCCAGCTATGGTTAGCGGAATAAGAACAGGATACCCCCGTGGAGTGAATAAAGGGTTAGGTTCAAAGTTCCGTGATGGCTCCCGATTATGAAAAGAAGGTTCCCGGGTCCGAGAAGGTTCCCGAGTCCGACAAGAAATACATAAAGAAGGTTGGAGAGCATATCGGCCGAAACGTTGTACAGATAACAATGAAGATGGGGACAATAGTCAGAATAACACAGATAATACTAAACTTGTGGTTATGTTAGATTTTTGTTAACTTCAGGTGTATCAATAAATTTGGTAGAAATACTTATGTAGATAGAGGAATTATATATTAATTAAATCAAATTACCACGACCAGAAGATTCGACAAACATAGTGCGGAACATGCAGAACACTGGACAACTGTTTCGGCATTATTAGGTCTCATCAGCAGTGTATACCACGACCTGCACCATTTGAGATCGAACCGGCGACCACCAAATGCAGAGCCGAAACACTACTTCTGAGTGACCAGCTCACGCCACCCACGGGATAACAAACTTGGAAGACGTAGCCCTAGAAGTGACCTTGTCCTGTGTAATGCTATGTGATGGCTACAGGACAAATTAAGATTTGGTGGCTCTGCGATTACTATGACTAGTTGATGTGGCGATGCCCGTGTGTATTGGGCTAGTCGCTCATAGGTAGTTTCGGCTCGGTATTCTGTGGTCGCTGGTTTGATCTCAAGTGGCAGAGATCGCGGTTTACTCAGCTGATGAGACCATAATAAGGTCGAAACAGCTGTCCAGTGATTCGCATGTTGCACAAGGTATTTGCCGAATTTTCTAGTTGTGGTAATTTGATTTGAGAAATATTTTTCATTAACTTCATGTATATATTAATTAAATTAAATTACCACGACCAGAAGATTCGAAAAATATAGTATATATATAAATAATATATATAAATATATATGAATATAGTTTATATATAAATAATATTTATAAATATATATTCTATATAAATTAATAAACTGGTAAAAAGTGTTTTTATATTAGGTTTTTCATTAATATTGTGTGTATCAATAAAGTGGTAGGAATAATTTACATTAATTTTCAAACAGGTATATTTTACCTATAGAAGGTACTATCCCAGGTATTACCACTCTGCGTCAGTTGGAGTAATAGCAATGAACAGGTACTCCACATTCCCCAGAACTACAAAATATGAACCTCATCTATAGATGCAGTTTAACATTATACCCAGGACACTAATGTTTTCGTGTAGAACGAATTATATTTAGTGACACAGTTACTTAAAGATGTTATAGATATAAAATAATCCTTTCGAATTATTTTGCTGATGAAAATATTTTATAGTGAACGTCATTATTTGACATCGGGGGAATTGCCTTAAAGTAATGTCACTGTTATATAAAAATGTTTACTCGGTGTAGAAAAGAATCCATTAAGAGATTTTTAAAATCTCTCCACACAGAAATGTTTGATTTGCTTTCTTGCACAAAGCAATGATTTTTGTCAAAAATCAATTTTAACATAATCTACATCATCAAGTAAAGAATTTTGTCAAACCAAACTTTATTCCCATGTAAGTAAACTTTAGGAGGTGTTCGTTTCGTAACATTTATCTTCGTGGCTCGGGTTATTGACTTCAAATTCTAAACAAGATTGTTTGCATTTCACATAGTATAAACAGTCTCGGTAAAGGTATGAATAGAAATGAAAAGGGAATTAAAAACAGTTGTAGACCTGGAGAGGGAGGGACTCCGCCAGGTTATTCCTGCCCAAGAGATACTAGATTTATAGCGCCCTCCACGACCAAACCGGATTACGTAACCAGTGAAAAATTAAACTTTGTTACTTTTTTCACTGCCTTATCATTTTTTGTTTAATTCTATGTTAGAATATCTGTGATTAGTATTTTTTTGTGTTTTTTTTTTTTTTTTTTGGGGGGTGTTGTTTTTTTGGTTTTGTGCTTTTTTTTTTCTTTTTTTTTTACGGTTCGCTTTTTTCTTACTGGTATAATACTTTTAATATAACTGATAAAATAGGTTTTCTCATATTGTTTTTTCATATTTACATATATATATATATTTACCAACCCCTGTGCCCGAGCAGGATGTGACACAAGGTCAATTTCTTAAGCGGAGTTCAACAGGTTTGAATTCAGAGTTTTCCTTCTCCTAGACCGGTTGCCTAACCAAGGCTAAAGTGCCCAGTTTGCCCTGCTATTTACCCATAGCTGGAGGGAGAGTAGGATTCATACCTTTCCAAGGGTATTAGCACTAAGTGAAATGCAATTACCACGTCCAGGTCGACGAGTCAATTTCCTATGACTTTAACCATTACAAGACGCGCTTCCTACAAATTTACATATATGCCTTTTTTTACATTGATAAAGGTATCCAGTTATTTTATAAATATAATTCATTAAGCATTGATTGGTCTCGAACGCAGGTCTCAGATTTCTTACAATACTTGCTGTTCCTAAGTTGTTACTCATTAAAAACTGAACAAACTCATCGTTGCTTAACTTCTGTAATCTGGCGGAAACTGGTGCTTTCAGCGTGACTTGACTCCAAGTTATTTTATTTGAGGTGTATTCAAAAAGTTTTGAAACTGAACTTGTAATTACCACAACAAAAATCAACAATGAATGAAACATTAATTTCCTTCAATATAGTCCCATTGGCATTCTGGTATAGCATTCGCCCGCCTAGGGATAACGTTCCGGCTTCGATTCCACCATCGCCAACTCAGGGCATAAGTAAACCGCTTGGATCTGTGGGTAAAATGGACTGCTGACGTTAGGCGTGGCGCTCTATCTAGTAAAAGGGGATTAATCCCTCGCTATCTGGCTTATACTGACAATAGGCCACTCCGCCAACTTTAGACTTATTACAATGAGCTTTTCATTGGATAAATCACTACTAAAAGTCTCATTTGATACATTTGCCAAATTTATGCTCCACGTCATCAAATCCTACCCTTGAGATGGATTTTAGTTTAAGAAACGATAAAATCCTCCTCGGAGCTAAGTCTACTATTAAAGCTAAGTGTTGCAATTGCATAATCTTTTTCTCCTAAAGAAAAAAAAAAATTTTAAAACATGGAATCTAAATGTATTTAATTTGATGGATAAAATTATCCCTTACTCGTGTATAATATATCTAGACGACTACTTGGTCATAATCATTTTATTATGCAAGTTATTCGGCTGTACACGTGTTTTCATAAAAGATTCAATTCTAAATCTTAAAGGTTTGTCGATTCAATCTCGATATTTTTCATAACATCTCGCGCGTTTATCAAATGTAAGATTTAATTCCGACTCCCCGTGTTATTGTTTTCAGGTTGACTTACTTAAGCAAAATAAACCCACGTGACACTTGGTGTTCGAATAGATACACCTTTTGGAGACGTTTATGCGAAGAGACTCAAACAGTAAATCGTCCAAGGGAATCAAAATAAAGATTAAGTTATATTCGAAATCTATTAGCAATGCTTTTCGAATAGCAGTTTCACCGACTAAAAAACAACTCGAAATTAAT
>CM042162.1:46366779-46376779 GCA_023376005.1 Doryteuthis pealeii
AATTATAAGGTAAGATTATTTTTTTAAAGATACTGGTAATATAGAAGATTTTAAAATAAGATATTCACTTAAAATCATAAGGTACCGGAAGGTTTTAAAAGCTGATAAAGATCTTCAAATAAAACAAAGTCTTCAAAGGGAATCCGAAAAAGTTATACCGTAAAAATATTTTTTTAAAAACAATAACTGTAAATGACGTTTCAACGGAAGAATTAGAAACAATTGGAGGGAGGATTGTAGCAAATAAAAAAAACTTCTAATAATAAAACAAAATGAATAGAAAGGATAGCACGAAAGAGCCATGGAGATGCAAATTTTGGTTTATATCACCACAACAGAATTTAAAAAGCATCTAAAACAGACAGATAAATGGAAATCACCCGGAAAGGATAAAGTATCAAACGATTGACTTCCTCAACAATCCTCTATATATAGAATGATGTCAAAATATCTCTGAAATCTTGAAAGAACCAGAAAACTATTTACTAACTATTTGATGGGATAACTTGTCTCTGTTAAGAGGGGAGCGTGAATATGATAGTGAATTATGCTTAACGAATTCGTAACGAAATATACCTTAATATTGTAGTAGAGGAGCTTTTCGAATAAAAGGGTTAATGTTGAAATGAACGAGAAAATAAATAACAGGAGGTTTAGTTGAAACAGTAATTTTTTTTATGCACTACTTTTTTCTGATGGGCAATAATTTACAAAAATGTATGGTCGAAGTATTAATTTTTGTATGCGAAACGTAATTTTTAAGTATTCTTTTTAAGTGGTTACTTGCGTATGAATCCTGAAATTCCTTAGAGGATGAAATTAATCATCGTAGTGAAATTTGTGACTGATATTTTTGGTTCGTATATCTTTTGAGACTGCTGGGCGGATTGTTACTATCTGGGGATTTTGTCTATTTATACTCACTAGTTTTTGGCGACAAATTAGTGGAAAACTCATTTCCTTGAAATCGGGATACATGTGGATCTTTTTCTATTTTTTAGAATTGGTGATATACGTGGGTAACCTCCTAGCTAAAACAAATAAAACAAAATAACGCTAAAAATTACAGGCCTTTATTTTCTTCCTACAATTTACAAAATATTAACACTTATACAGTTATACCTTAACTTACGAGTGCACTAACTTAGAAATTTCCCGTGTTACGAACTGTCACTATTATTTGTTTTGTGTTGAGAGCTAGAATTTGAGGTACGAGCGAGCTTCATATATACTCATCTTAATAGACTCATTAAAAACATTTAAGTTTCTAAATTTAAAGAAAAATATTGTTCATAAAAGAATAAACATTAAAACCTATTACCGCACATAATTCATTACATTCTATTTTATCATGTTTTTTATACAATACAATGCTATTTTTCTTTTTAAAAAAACTAACAAAATAGGGTGATTTTTTGAATGGGTGACGGCTGAAGAGGTTTATTGGCATTTTAGTTCATTTCAATGGGGAAAATTGATTTGAAATACGATGAAATTGAATTAGAATGGAATGAATTAAACTCTTAAGTCAAGGTACCACTGTATTAACAAAAAAGAATATGTACCTTTACAAAACAGTAGCTTTTCGAATAGAATAGAAAGGATTGAACTTGCCTTAAAATGTTGCAAAGTTCAATGTGTTATGAATAAAATGAATATGGAAAATTGCAGAAGTATACAAAAGAAAACTAAATAAATAGATAAGACATTCATCGATATTTAAAATATCTTTAACTGTGTACCTCACATCTGGATCCTGAACGTCTCATAAAAACTCCCTAATTTGTTGAAGTTTTCTTTAAATAAGCAAAACAGCACTATATCTTCAAAATATGACCAATAATAATTAAGTTTTCAAAGTACAATATGTAAATGTGACATAAAAGGTATAGGGAAGGAAGAAGATTTCAGAGTTTCGCAAGTGATTCTTTCTCCCTATTTGTTCTATTATTATAGTGGAGGCTCATTGAGTCATGTTAATTATCGTAGGAAATGGACACAGCGAGACGGGTTCAAGTCCAGGGGGAGGCTGTTTGCATTTAACATAGTGCTAATACCTAGGAAAAGGCATGCATCCAACTATTCTCTCCAGTTATGGGTAAATAGTAGAACAGAGTGTACTCTTTGAGATTGGTTAGGCAACCAGAATAGCAAAAGAAAAACTTAATTCAAATCTCTTAAACTCCGCTTCAGAAATTGACCTTGGGTCACACCCTTTTTGTCCGGAGAGGTGGGTAAATTCTTATCATGCACGGGGAGGGGGAAATATTTATTTCTCTTTCTAGTGGACTTAATAATATTGGTTTGCATTTAACATAGTGTAACATTTCTGAAAAATTCCCGCCCTGTCGGCGGGGCATAGAATACGCTGACTGTATTCTTGGTGCTGTGTGAAATGCAAACAGTTTCGTTCAGAATTTGAGCTCAAGTAGCCGAGTCCAGTGGACTTAATAATATTGGTTTGCATTTAACATAGTGTAATATTTCTGAAAAATTCCCGCCCTGTCGGCGGGGCATAGAATACGCTGACTGTATTCTTGGCGCTGTGTGAAATGCAAACACTTTCGTTCAGAATTTGAGCTCAAGTAGCCGAGTCCAGTGGACTTAATAATATTGGTTTGCATTTAACATAGTGTAATATTTCTGAAAAATTCCCGCCCTTCGGCGGGGCATAGAATACGCTGACTGTATTCTTGGCGCTGTGTGAAATGCAAACAGTTTCGTTCCGAATTTGAGCTCAAGTAGCCGAGTCCAGTTCCCTAGAGGATAACTGTTACACGACTAACGCTTCCATAGATTTAAATAAGCACAAAACCCATCAGTGGCCGAGGAGTGTTGGGTTAAAATGAGAAATGAAGGAATTTATGATCGCCAAGCCTATTCACCAGGAATTACTCGGTAAATATACTAAAGATGAGACCGAACCAATACGTACATTGTAAATAGAATGTTGAAGCCATCTAGAATCTGGTTTGCCCAATCCTAAAACTAAAGAAATACAAAGATGTACATGAAAAGAATTGACAGTTTATTCACTGGAAGATAAGTCAATATTAGAGTACACTATATGCTGAAAAATGTATGACGATAATTATTAGAAACACTATTCTTTTGGATTCTACTGTAAGAGCAGTCACCTTGTCTGAGGGTTTGGGTAATCTCCTGTGCCAGTAGACCCTTTTTGGTCATGTGACCCAAGACGAGAACCCTCTTTGGCCAAAGCTACTGGACAAGTGCGGACGTGCTTGTCACCTCTCTCCAACAGACAGCCATGGTCATGTCAGACGTTATAGACTCTACTTACAGTAATTGGTTTCCACCTATTTGTCTATTAACACTACTATATATGTTTGGACACTTGTGACATCGTTCCCCTATATATGCTATATATATATATATATATATATATATATATATATATATATATATATATATATATATATATATATATATATTATATAAATGTAACTAACGCGTTTGTTGTTTTCATAACTGAAGTATTCCGCATTGGGTACTTATCCTTTAAGTGACCTAATGCTTGATAATAACCAGAGTTAACACTCTGCGAACCTCTTATACTACATATTGACAAACACATAAAAACTAATAGACCAGAGATAATAATTAAAGAGCACAAGCACAAAATATTCCTTCCGCGTAGATATGGCGGTGTCATCAGATGAAAGTATATGTTAAAAATTTTATAAAATGAGTAAATATAAAGATCTTCAAATTAAAAATGACATCTTAAAACTTCGGTTATATCTATATTAACTGTAATCGTAGGTATGATCAAAATGGTACAGATAAGCCTATTAACAAGATCCCTGGTAGCGTCTGTTTACGATTGATTTAAAAAGTATGGAACCGCCATGTGGAACTGCTCATCAACCCAAGAGAGCATGACTAATGTAAAAATATAAACAACGTATATGTTAAGTAACACTTAACATTCAAAGTTCTGCAAACAGAATGCATACATTCACTAGTTTCCTTTACAATAGGTATCAGGTAATGATACGGTTGGGATATACTCACCACGACCCCCAATCCAGGTCTGAAGACTAAATCTAGTTTTAATTAACAAAAGAAAAAGAACGTCATATAGCGGAGGTCCAATGGCTTCAGCCCTGCATCTTAGTACAAGTTAATAGGGTTGATCTCAGAGTCCATCCCCCAGGCACACCTACCCCCTCTATTTAAAGGGACAGGGCTGTGATTATTTTCCAGTGCCTGAGGCGTCCCTCTTGAGAGAGAATGCCGAAGGGATCAACGCAATTTTTCACCCGTCACCCAGGAGCTTCGGTTTGTGGGTGGTCCCACGTTAATAGGGCCTTATGCCTAACCCGTACAAGTGGGGTACGAGGTAAATACCATGTCATATAGCGGATTTTGAAATGCTAGTTGACAACAAGTGAAAGTGGGAGAAGGAGAAAAGCTGGAAAATACCTGAACCTTGCCAGAGAGTTGAGAAACTAAGGAACATGAAAATGACAGTGATACCAAACGTAGTTTGGACCGTTGGAACATCCCCGTGAATAGAAAAGAAGCACGATGAACTGAAGAGGAAGAATTAAATCCATCCTAACACCAGGACTACAAAATTTGGTTTGGATATTTAGAGGAGTTCTGGAGACCTGGGGAGATGAGCTTGTTACTCAGACTTTAGTGAAAAACCATCAGAAAAAGCTAGTGTGAAAAACTTGCATAGTATATATATATATATATATATATATATATATATATGTATATATATATATATATATCAATTCAGTTTAAATATGTTACAGTATAGGATAAGAAGCACTCATATTAAAAATGATAGATCTGAAAACAGTACAATACATATAAAACTGTTAAATTCCTGTGTCTATTGGATTTAAATTGCTTTCATCCTATTTTATTGTGTGCATAAATCAGTCGTGCATTTGGATGCGACCATCTTTAAATGATTCTAATTTACTTAAGTGACAATAAGAATTATCCACCTGACGAACTTTGATTATACTGTCACTTGATAAGTGCACATCAATCAAAAATAGTTTACGCATCTCAAGCCGAAGCGAAGGTTTGCTTTGAGTAATGGCTAAAAGTGATTTCCAACCGAGGAAAATCGACGCTATATCCCTTATTCAAACATTGAATATTTTGTCGTATATTTCTTACTTAAGTGCAAAACTATCGTACGTGTTCTGCGTTTCAATGCTCGTATTTGCCACGATGCAATGAGACCAGCTGAGTTCTGCAGACATCCCTTTTCAGTCGAGCTGTCAAACCGAGTGTGCATTTAATATTCTAATCCTATAATTGCTAATTGTGTGTGAATCGTTATTTGACAGGTGTTGGCTAGACTAATAGTTCTTCTTTTGTAGGTTTTGGTGGAAATGCCCTAGAAGAAGAAACGTTCTATTAAACAAAAAGAATGATGATCAAAATGGTGGAATCTGTTCGTCTTCAGATATCACTTGTTTGCAGACTTTGAACGATTGTTCCTTTCGTGAGATTATTGTAAAACAGAAGCGTACTGTGCAAAATAGAAAGGGTTGTGTCTAACAAGAATTTCGAACGGAGATCGAAACTTATTCACTGTATTTACTCAGCCTCTTCACCACGACCAGGGTTCGATGCACTATTAATTTGTCTCCGGACAAAAAAGGTGTGAACCAAGGTCAATTTCTGAAGCGGAGTTTAAGAGATTTGAATTAAGAGTTTTCCATTTCAAAAGATTGTTTTAGATAGAGATTCGATTTGCAGTGTATTCACCCAAACTCTCCCCCATGGACAGAATGCGCCACAAGGTCACGTTTTAAACGTAGTACGACATTGGGCTGAAAAGTTCAAATGATGGCGTTATATCTGCTGATGATGATTTTTATGACAAATGGGATCCAAGCCCTGTAACACTGATGTTAGAAGCTTGTGAACGGCAAAGGTGACTATGTTGAAAAATAAACTTCATTTCGTCTCATTCCAGGAGAATATCTTGGTCAGCCTATGAACTTTTCAGCCGACCCTCGCAAAGCTGGTTGGAATTCAGAGGGTTATTTTCGAATTGGCGGGTTGTCGTACCAAGGCTATAGAACCCAATCTACCCTACTGTTTATTGATATTTACTGATAGCATTAGAGACTAAGCGCTAAGTGAAAAGCAAACAGTCCCGTCCAGAATTTGAACTCTGGTCATCGTACCCACTTCCACCCATAATAACCTTTACTCACGATCACTCCATATGTAAGTATAATGCTTTATTGATCCTTTGTGTCCAACAGTTTAGCTTAGATGATTCTCATCTTTTTGTTTAACCGGAAACATTTTAGCGAGAAATTAAAGTTATGATTTTTCTATGATTTTGACAATAATTTTTTGCTTATCACTGGAAAATTGAGACTTTAAAAATCCGTGTTCTGTTTAAACTTGTAGTACGAAGAATATCCGCAAGGGATCATAAATATTAACATCTTGTCAACGTTTATTAATTCATAAACAAGCTTCCCGTATTTATCGATTTTTTTTCGCTTTCCATTGATTTTAATATGTGATCCGCTGCAACGATAAAGTCGACAAACTGACAATTTCTTCACTTCTTAACTAGAAAAAATGGCCGAAATTGGATGGTTCTGTTCTTTATCTCAAAATCTCAGGGAATTATGAGTTTGTACATTTAACATTTGTTTTTATGGTTACACTTTAGTCTCTTACACAGTCTCCTGTTGAACACCTTTCCCACTCAGTCAAGACTGATTTTGTTCAACTCCTTGACCGGTTTGCTGTATTGTATTATTATGAGTCTCTCTCTCTCTCTCTCTCTCTCTCTCTCTCTCTCTCTCTCTCTCTCTCTCTCTCTCTGACATTCTCCGGAGTGTTATCTATTCAAGCATTTACGTAATTGCTTCTTAGGATCTGATTCTGGGTTACTATTAAGAACGATTCAGTCACTCTCCTCCTGAGTTTTCCTCTGCATAACCAGGCCATGATGAATAGCGTTCGTTGTACGTTCATATTTTCACTTTTTTTCTTTCTTTCTTTCTTTTTTTCTTTTTTTTTGCACACGGTCCTATCAAATCCTAATAATTTTAAACAGATCTATTTGACCCATAGATGGGACCATAACAGGTACTACCACCCGATTCTTAGTAGATCAGGGAGTAATGTCAATGAAGGCGTACTCCATACTCCCCGATTTTTAGAACAGGAGACTAGCCACCAGATTCAGTCTAGTGGCATAAACAGGACACCATTTTAGGAAGTAAACCCCTCTGCAGGAGATACAGCCAAGGTTAAAATAAAATTCAGTTTAATTAATAAAAATTCAGTATATTACTATACCTTTATTTTTGCAATTAAACTAGGGCAAATAAATTCATGATAACGTTTACAGTTAATTAAAATAAATGTGCTAGACTGCGACTTTGTAGTAAGCTAGTTCGGACTCTAGTCGTGCTATTACGTACATTTAAGGCTAATATCTTTGAGAAATGTATGAACCTGTTTATTCTCACAGCTATTCCTTGGTATTAAATAGCATACGAAGGTTGATACACCATTAAACAAAGAAACATATATTCCATGATACATTCTAGTTTGCCTTCTTTATCAAATAATTTTGTCAGCCATCTTAACTAAGCCTACTGTGTTTACCCAACCTCTCAGTACGTGGAACTCATGGTCAATATCTAATCGGAGTTTAACATGTTTGATTTCAAAATTGTCCTTCTCCAAACAAGTTGCCATACCACGGTTAACGAACTCAGTCTGTCCTACTATGTACCCATAGCTGGGTAGTAAAGAATTTGATCCATACCCTTCCCTAAGGGTATTAGCATTATGTGAAATGCAAACAGCGTCGTCAGGGATTTGACGTGTTCATTTCATATGACGATAGCCATTACACAATTAACACCTCCAACTTTTATTTTCTACTTTATTATTTTTATTGCTTTATATGGAGATTATTAAATAACTTTCATTAATCCAATATGATAGACTGCATTGTCCAAATTATGACTAACATCATCAACACGCGATTTATATCAGATTTTAAGTGAATTCGTTTAAATACGCTTTATCGAAAATCACATCCATATTTTCTATAAATGAAATGTATATTTTTCCAGCTGAATCAAAAAGCAACAGAAATACATCGGATAGTGAGACGTGTCCATAGTGGGACCTTTATTTCCAGGATTTACTTTAATATATTTACCGATAACATGCTGAAACCATTTACGGTTGCAAAAACATTTCCTAATTCCTTCCCATGTTTCTAGTTTCAGAATGGGTGTTTCCTAGAAATTAAACTTCTATCTTTGCTGTTATTGTTTTTGCAAATCAGTCCGCGGATCAGAGTAGGTATTCACCCAAATCATTGGCCATGAGTAGGATTTGACACAACGTCGAAATTATGCACATCCAGCGAGTATCGAACTCGCTTCTCGATAGTAATAGATCTGCGAGACTAGATTGCTAACCATTACACCATGATAGGGTGCACTTTTTACCCAACCCGTTCGTCACGGGTAGCATGTAACACAAGGTTGCACGTATTGGGTATCCAGCAAGGATTGAACTCGCTTTTCAGTGTTAATATATCTGCGAGTTTAACTTGTTAAACATTATACCACGAAATTTCGAGGATCAGAGTAAACTGATAAAAGATTTATACAAAAGAAGAATTATGCTCGTGTGATTGTATTCACTACTTAAGACATAAATGTAAAGGATTCTATAATAAATACTAGTACAACATAAAAAACACCCCTAGGCGATGTAAAAATAGATTTTTGAAACATATTGCCTGAGGGGTGGGAGTAAAAAATTCAATGTCAGCGAGTTTGTACCCTAAGTAAGTAAAATCATCAAACTCATTAAAGGATTAAAAAATAAAACAATTTGAATGGAAACTTTAAATAAGTATTGAAATAAAACAAACTATATATAGATATATAATACCAGTCATGTATTTATTAAAACTTGTTTTAAAAAAAGGACTCTCTAATGTTGCATGTTCAAATTTTGAGTGTATTCATTCTATGTTATGACGATTTTGGGCAATGTGACGTAAGCAGTGACATAATGTTTGTTACAGACAAAAATCGGAAGCGAATATCCATTATTAATAGATGTTTGCTGTGTTTGTATTTACCCAACGGACAGGATGCGAGAGAAGGTCTATTTTTAAGCGGAGTACAGATGATTTGAATGCAGAGTTTTTTTGGGGTGAGGGGTTGCTTATTTTAAGAACATTAGTTTTAAAAATTGCACCTGTGTGAACACATATATACAAACACAAATATGAAAGTTACTTAATCTTTTTAGTCGTTTCACTTGATATATTTTCTATTGGTTTCTACTGTAGATATGTATAAATAAAACATTTTACTAAACAAAACAAAAAGCATTTTATGTTACCAGCAATACAATGGTACTTAGTTAAGTTGCCGCCAAAGTATTAAAAAATTGGCTTGTTCAGCCACTCGCGCAGATGGACACTATACAATCGTCTTTATCAGAGGGAAGGATGCCCACAAGTCGCCACCATCGGGACTGATTTATTGACCCTATCAGTCCACGAACGCATAAATACCCTCCTCGAAGGATGAGATGTATCATTGACAAGAGCCATTATTATACCTCTGAAACATCGTCTATGTAGAACTGCTATATTTCTAAATATCGTTTGAGGGAGGCAAACGAATAATAATCTGAAGGGGGCAAATCTGGACTTGTGGTGGATAGGGTAAAACAGGCCAAGCAGTGGAATGTGCTCTTCAGTCAAGAGATTACACTTTCCCATATCCCAACTTCTCGTGGGCGATTTCTTGGATCACTGACTTCAAATGATAAAGTTTCACGCCAATCATACTGAATAAAATATTCAATGCTCACAAAGTTGTCTCCCGTTGTTGATGAACGTGGACGCGCAGCACCAAGCTAGTCCTTCAAGTCCGCATGCCTCTTAGTGAACGCTATACACTAGACTGATAACTTATTTCTACTCATT
>CM042162.1:46379279-46384279 GCA_023376005.1 Doryteuthis pealeii
TGTAATTTTATTCTTTACTTCCTATTTTTACTAAATAGTTAAATTAGGAAAATTTTGCATTGAAAAACGGAAGTGATGAAAGAGTAAGTTTCAGATGTTCTATTTTCCGATTATACCCCCTCCGTTTCAAATCTTTTTATTTGAATTCTTAATTAGTTTCATTAGCCTTTCTGATTTAATCTCATATTTTATTACATTTAAACTTAAATACTTGCACCCGGAGGGTGCATATATTTGCTAGTATATATAATGGAGACGAAAGAATGGTAGAGCTTTTGAGACATTATGGAAAATAAGACCACATGTCAATATACAAAAAGTATTCTCCCAACAGTAAATATCATTAGAAGACTGAAGGTAATAACATAAATAAATCGCTTGATCTAAATCAAATGAGACCTTTGGGTCATGAGACATCTATTTAGAGTCAAAAAATAGTTAGCAATGCTAGTTGAGATATGATGAACTGTTATTAAAGACTACCGAAAATGTCTATTAGAAACGGTCGATTCCAAACTCCGAGTCAGAGTAGACTGTGAGTAATGGTTATGAAGGGGTACTTTTACACACGCTAGACCTCCAACAATGTAACCTCACTATTGGAATGTTTATTTTCAAACCCAAGATTCTAATTTTGAGGGGGCTTACCCGTATATGGGATACAGTCAGTGTATTCTAAGCCTCATCGACAGAACGAGATGGAAGAATAGTTGACAATGTTATATTCTGAAGCATTATTGAAGACTACAGAAAAGGTCTATTAAAAGCGGTCGATGTCAAAGGAGACGCAATTAATTATAGTTGAGTTGTCATTATAATTAAGTATTAGAGAAATAAAAAGAATTAATAATATTAATCATCTCTTATTATTGTCAATTTACGATGATCAAAAAAGAAGAAAAGAAAAACAAAGTCGAGCGTGCAGAAAGTTTTTTTTTTCTTTTTGAGCAAACTGTTCCTGAAACTTAAATATAATGAAAAATCAAATTATAAAATGATAATAAATCAAGTTTTTCCTGGGAATATTTTCTTTTAAATAATGAAAATACTTCAACACACCTCGGCGATGTCTGGCATTTGTGAATTTGTAAAAGACGTGGACAATGTCTACAACAAGACGATCAGGTTTTGATTGTCGCAATGTTTCTAACTGCTGAGCTTATTAGGGAAGCAAGGAATGAAACTCTTATCGCCATTTCTTTCTTTAAACAAGAATGTTAACATTATTAAAATGTGGGAGCATTGCATTCTTTAAGAACTGATAATAAACTAATACGAAAAGAGTGTAGGTAAATAACTTTCTATTAGCGAATATGTAAAACTTATAAATAAGAAAAATATAGTCATGAAAAGTCTATACAAAAAATGCGTTTAATCGTTCATAATGTTACATTGTTTTGAGAATGATTGATTGATTGATTAATTGATTGGTTGATTAATTTGAACGGCATGTCAACCCATCTAGGTTTATGTTATTTCTATAAAGCACATTTATTGTCTGTTCATATTTATATTTTTGTGTAGTTGTTTCTCTAGAGATTTTTTGCACACGGTCTTAATCTTTAAACATATCTATTTGACCCGAATGGAATCTTAACAGCTATTACCATCACGGGCCAATGTGACTCTGCGAGAAATGACAATGGCACTCCCAATATATCCAGAAATGAAGACTCACCATCAGATTCCGTTTAGTATCCTACCCAGGACGTCTTTTTTAGGTAGTCTTGCTTCTCTGCGTGGGATACGGTCGTATTCTAAGTCCAGCCAACTGAGTAAAGAATTATCGTGTGCGAAATATTTGTGGGAATTTATTATATAGGTATTATCTGTGTTATTCGGACTATTGTCCTCATCTTCATTGTTTTCTGTACAACGTTTTGGCCGATATGCCCTCCGGCCTTCTTCAGGTATTTCTTGTCGGACTCGGGAACCTTCTTGGACTCGGGAACCTTCTTTTCGAACTCGGGAACTTCCTTTTTATATAGGGTTTCTTCGAATGATTGTGGGGAAAGTTGGGATCTGAGCTACTTGAAATAAAGGTATGAGAGTTATATTTGTTTTCAAGACTGAGCTCTCTCTCTCTCTCTCTCTCTCTCTCTCTCTCTCTCTCTCTCTCTCTCTCTCTCTCTCTCTCTCTCTCAGACCCGTTGCCATATCAAGGTTAAAGTGTTTTCCCTACTAATTACCAATAGCTGAATGAAATATGGTTTGATTCATACGCTTTCCAAATAACATTTGTTCCTTACTGATATTGCCATGTTATTATCATCAGCATTTTTTGATTCGTTTTTCATTGTTGTGAAACCAAATAATAATTATTTAAAATTGGTGCATGAATCCGAATAAACAAAACGGATTATCATATCGATTTTATGAAATGGTAAATTATCACACACAAATTTTAAGAACTTGAACATTCCCGCATTATGTTGTCAAGTCATCGCCAAAATATATCTATTTAATGAAAAGTTTATTTTTTCCGTTTTTTTTTTTTTTTCATCTGTCAGCAACTTCCACAAGGATAATAATATAATATTATAAGGACAGAAAGCTCACCTCTGGCACTTCAGTCTAGAATCAATGCAAGGTGTCGTTACTCATGGGAATCTGATTTATTTAAAAAAATTAATTTTTAAAATAATTATCGATATGTTTATACGTCTGTTTATCATATTTTGTATTATCATTTAATATCAAAGCTTTCTCTGTAAAAGAATAGTTGTAGTACTATTTCATCCATAGCTAACGGTGTTCCGAAAGTGAATGTAATAGCACGACTGGGTTTCGAACTCGCTTACTACAATGCTACAGTCCAGCAAGTTAGCCACTGCATTTATTCTAGACAAAAAGGAATCTCTTATATTGTTGAAGAGTTTAACGTTTAAACGTTTTCATAATAGTAACAGATTCATTCTTTATTATGTTCTTATCATATCTATATATATAAAGCGGTTGTGTCTGTATGTTTGTCCGCTTCCAAGTTCTGCATTACATTATGTTGCCAAAACAACCGATACTCCCCACTTCCTGAATATATTTTTCCTTACCCAAGGACACACACACACACACACACACACACCGATATATATATATATATATATATATATATATATATATAGAGAGAGAGAGAGAGAGAGAGAGAGAGAGAGAGTAAAGATGGTTTGAATTTAGATTTAAACTACTCATACACCGGTTGCTTAATCGTAGCTAAAGAAACCAGTCTGCCCTAGTAATTAATTCATGGCTGGGGGTAGAACAAATATATTCCCTGTATTTCCCAAAGTAAAACGCAAAAAGCCTCGTCCAGGATTTGAACTCCAATTCAATTTCCTTCGACAATAACCGTTACGTCACGCGTATCTTTCTTTCGGAACAGACTGCTGCATAACTTGATAAAACTTATGGTTATTTTTCTAATTCTTTAATCGTTTATCAAAAAAGAAGCAGGTTAATAGAAAAAATAATATGGAAAATTAATAACTATTTTATCATTCCTTTTCAATCTTATTTTTCGATAAAATATTGTTGTTTTTTTCGAGGGAGGGGAATTTTCGGTGGGGGTATAGCTTTTATAATTAATTACGTGCATTGAATACCGAAATGACTAATGATATTTTTAGAAATAGATATATTATTCATTGTATATTTCTAATTTTGTAAATATTGCTTCATAATTTTTTAA
Organism: Doryteuthis pealeii; assembly: GCA_023376005.1. Classification (NCBI taxonomy): domain Eukaryota; kingdom Metazoa; phylum Mollusca; class Cephalopoda; order Myopsida; family Loliginidae; genus Doryteuthis; species Doryteuthis pealeii. The sequence goes on from CM042162.1 coordinate 46,382,965, forward strand.
CATACCTCCTACGTAAACACGTTATTTAGTTTATTTTCTAAGAAAACCACCAATTCAAATGTAAATATAACACGTATACACACGTGTGAGTGTATGGATTTCTAAAACTCAATTGTCATGAATTACCGATGATTATATTAAAATAACTTAAACTGTATTTGATATTCTGTTGTCATTTTTTAGTTTTAAAAGCGAAATAATTCATCAATTTTAAAATAATTAGTCACACCTTCTTTTTTTAATATTGTCTCATATTTACAGTGATTTTATGTACGTACAATGAACACATGCATATAGACAATACATGTGTGCATGTACGTAAAATATGTTTATGTTATACCCTGTGTGAAGACGAACCTAATTTTTAGTCTATAGAGAACTCTACTCTATGATCTATACTACTTGCAGGATCTATCTATCTGCCTATCTACTCCTCTCTCTCTCTCTCTCTCTCTCTCTCTCTCTCTCTCTCTCTCTCTCTATATATATATATATATATATATATATACATAAGCGTGTGTGTATGTATATCTGTGAGTGTGCGTGGGTGTAATGTTTTATGTTTACAAACACACACACACACACACACACACACACACACACACACATATATATATATATATATATATATATATATATATATATATAGTGTTCATAATTTGATATTTATACATGCTCCTCAATATTGCATCGAGCACTTTCTCTTCCAAACTTTTCTCATCTTTACATACACACACACACACACACACACACACACACACACATAATATATATATATATATATATATATATATATATGTGTGTGAGGGAGGTGTATCTGTCTATGTATCTATGTAGGTGGATAGATATCTCTCTGCTGAGATATTAAATATCCATTTCACAAAGTATTTTTCAATATTGCTGACAGTTTTAAACATTTTGCTATTATCTACTTCATATATATATATATATATATATATATGTGTGTGTGTGTGTGTGTGTGTGTGTGTGTGTGTGTGTGTGTGTGATGTTTAAAAAATGTTGAGACTGTGACTGCATTTACCAACACAAACATGAACAATGAATGAAACGTTAATTTTCCTCAAAATACTCCTCTTTGACACTTCCACACGATATTTCCTCTGGTCAAAGGTTTTCTTTTGATATATAGTGAATCTGCGCACTCAGATTTTTTTATTTCCGTGACATTCTCAACTCTTAGACATGAGATTAATCCCCACAGTCGCACAGATCTTATTCTTCTGATATAAAACGAGCTGCACTTGCACAAACTTGTGTTTTATCAAAAATATAAATACTGTTTTTTTTTTTTGTT
>CM042162.1:46391779-46401779 GCA_023376005.1 Doryteuthis pealeii
GTCAGACGAACCTACTATTAGTTTCGCTTAATGCTCTTCAGGGCTAAGATCTGACTCTTGAGTCATTAAGCAAAACTAATAGTAGGTTCGTCTGACTCATTAGATTTATCTTTATTATTTGCTCTACTTAGATATTTTTACTTATTAGCTATTCTCCTAGCGGTTATATGAATATATATATATCTTATATACATATATATACATATAAATTGTTTTTTCTTTTGGCCAAATACTGTACCAATAGATTATTTTTTGTTGGTACGACTATCTTGGTCTTTTCTTTTTTTAAAAATTTTTTTCTCCCCGGTTGATGTTTGGTAGTATATTTTTACAATCAAACTATTTGCTGTTTTTTTTCTCACTGCGAGGATTTACCAACACGCTTGGTATATTATATATATATGCGTGCGTGCGTGCGTGCGGGTGTGTGTGTGTGCAGGTGTGTGTGTGTGTTTGTTTATGTGTGTGTGTGTGTGTGTGTTGTGTGTGTGTGTGTGTGTAATAAAACACAGTGTGGATTCATTAGTTGTATTCAAAAGTTTACCGGTTCTTTTTCATCGTTTTAAAACTAGTAAGTAATAGGATGATTTAAGATTAACTAACGCGGAAAACACACCGAACTTGAACTTGAAACCTGCTCAGTACTGAGATGGGTGAACATTTATCACCAGCAGGTACTGTAAACAACCTAAGGTCTATGGACCTGGATAACCAACATGTACTAAATAAAATGTAGCTACTAGAGTCGGAATAGTATGTTGAAAACCTTTTTTTAAGTTGCAAAATTCTCACGCAGACATAGATAAAGAGAAATATTTCTCCGTATATATGTATGTCTATATCCATGAATTTATAACTAGGTATTTTTTTTTCTATTGTATATCTAATGTAAAATTAGATTATTTGTGCTGGTGTTATGTTGGCTATACGTCTTGCGCAAATTATGGATGGTAATGTTAATTATGACTGGGAATGAAGATCCGTGCTTAAAGAAAAATCATTTGTAGTGCAACAATAGCATATATAATATATATATATATATATATATATATATATATATATATGTGTGTGTGTGTGTGTGTGTGTGTGTGTGTGTGTGTGTGTTTAGTTGAAGGTTTTCAGTCTAGCCAAGGAGAGAAAGACTAAGAGACAAGAAATGTACATTTTATTGCACATATTCGAACTGTAATTTAACTTTACACATAGTTTCTCAAGTCTATTTGATCCACCATTCAAAAGTGAAAATAATTTTAAAATATTCCTTTCTTGATTGTATCAAATCTTTTCAGCATTTCCTCATTAATATATATATATATATATTATAATATATATATATGTGTGTGTGTGTGTGTGTGTGTGTGTGTGTATGTGTTGTGCAACATGATGAACTTCAATAGTACATATAAGATTTATATATATATATATATATATATATATATATATATATATATATATAATTATAGCATGATACCAAAACACGTATGTTGACAACTTTTCATCTCTCTCTCTTCCTCCCTCTCTCTCTCTCTCTCTCTCTCTCTATATATATATATATATATATATATATATATATATATATATATATATATAAAATAAAAGTCTCCAAACTTGAAAAAGAAACCTATTCGTACAAATTACCTGTATATATATTTACTGAATTTTTGTAAATTCAGCTTTGTACTAAAAATTAGAATTTTATCTTTTCAATCACCATGTGTTGTTATATGACAACGTTGTCTTCTCTCCATTCTTTGTCTTTGGTCAGTCATTGTCTTCGATTTCAGCAGACCTTCAAATCTCATAGACTGTCTCATGAACAGCCTACGCTTTACTTTCTTTTCTCATGGGAATGTTTCAGCTTCTCTCTCTCTCTTTTCCAATGTCCCTGGTGCGTTGTCTCTCTTTAAGCTATTAATATTGTTTTACCATTTTTCCACTTCTTCCTTTACATCGTTACTGACAATTATTTCCCGTAAAAATGACCAATTTACGTATAGATTTCTTACAAGGATCAGTGTAGTATCTGTATGCAAGATCAAAACATCACTTTTGCAAAGGATCAGGCCTTAATATTTCTACTAGTGAAAATGGCACATTTTGAGTTTTTTTGTTCATAGTGTTTGTCTTTTTTCTGTTTTATTTTTTTGTTGTTTTTTATTTTTTTAGAGGTACAAACTAAATATCTAAAGTATTCAATTGAAATCTAGAGAGTATACAAGAATACTTCGTAAAAATTGAGACAAATAAGAACAGTCGTATGTAGATGAAAGAATTATTTAATTATTTGATTGTTTATTCTATTTCTAATATTTTCAATATTCAATTAAATTTATATGAAAACAAATATTGGGACTAACGATAGGAATACATTGCAAATTAGTTTAGGGTAGAAAGACAAAACTTGCTCAGTCTCAGCATCATGAAGTCTTTGGAATAACCTGACCATCAGCTTTTGTACAATGATGAGATGCTGCTCTGGGTGACAGGATCAGTAGGAACCAAACAATTTTGTTGAATGAAGATGAGAAAACGGTTGAGAGGAAAATCAAATGCTACACTCTTATCCTAACCGGATAGTCAGGAAGATACACTTTTACCCCCAGATGGATATATATATATATATATATATATATATATATATATATATAGATAGATAGATAGATAGATAGATAGATAGATAGATAAGTCACATTTTATCTTTGCCGAAGTAATGAAAGAAAAGAAAAGAAGAAAAAAAGAAAGACAGACAGAAAGCCACAGAGTTCATTATATCTATCTATTTACCAATCCCTCCGTACGAGCAGGACGTAACACAAGGTCGATTTCTTAAGAGGAGTTTAACAGATTTGAATTCAGGGTTTTCCTTCTCTTTTTATTTTCATTAAATTGATAAATATTATTTGTGTGAATTTTTGGGATGAGGCTTGATAATTTGTATTATTTTGAATTTTCGAGATTTTGACCGCATCTTTATTGTTATATACGCAAAGTTTTGGCCGATGTTCCCTCTGGCCTTCCTTAGGTGTTTCCAGTTGAACACGAGAAGCAGAATGAAAACAGTATACCCCGGTGGATGGAATAAAGGATTCGGTTCGAAGTTTCGTGAAGGCTCCCGATAACAACACGAATTTTCCCTAGTTCGACAAGAAACCCCCGAAGAATCTGAATTGCACATCAGTCAAGACGTTGTGTATATAACAATAAAGATGAGGACAAGTGTCCGAAAAATCCAAATAATACAAATAGATTAATATATTATTATATTTGTTAGATTTGCTTATAAGCATCGATTCTTTTTTATAATAAAATCGATGAAACTTAATAAAACAAAGAAAAAAGGAACTCTTTTTATTGATTTTAACAGCATGTCAACCCGTCCAGAGATATTTCATGCCTATAATTTAGAGAATCTCGTACATTTATATTTACATTTTTCTTTAGTTATTCCTTAAGAGTTTTCTGTTTATTTTCTCACATATTCCTATCGAATACGAATAATTTTAAATATATCTATTCGGCTCATAGATGTGACCCTAACAGGTACTATCACTCTGGCTAGGTTGACCTGGGAGTAATGTGGATGAAGTGCTACTTCATACTCCCCAGATTACCAGAACTGGAACTTCACTACCTCATGCATTTAGTATCATATCCAGAACACCCTTTATAGGGTACCGTATCCCTCTTCAAAGGATACAGTCACCGTATTGTAAGCTCCATAGATGAAGCGGACAATTTTTTTACGGAAACATACTTATAAATCCATTTATTAATATACCAATTTCTTGCTGTCAAGATAAGGTGTTAATATTAAAAAATCAGGGGTTCGAAATAAAATGTGGTTGGTATTGGTTGGCTAGTTGATTGATTGATAGGTTAGTTGTTTTTTTGGAATGTCAACCCTTCTTGGTTATTTAATAATGAAGTCGTTTTTTTTTTCAATTAGATTATACGGTTTAACCAATCGCCTGCAAATAGTTACAACCAGAAGCAACCATTCTTAATACTATTAATTATTCCAATTTAATAATAATAACCACTGAATAATTCTCAAGCAAATCTATTTTATTCATGAATAAGAATATTTATCGTAGACTAACAGGTACTATCGTTCCGGTTCAGAGTATACTCAGGAATAATGATAACGACGGGGCACTCCTCACTCCCACAGGTTTCAAGAACTGGAGATTTATCAATTTTGAGGATGCTGGTAATACAGTTGTATTTTAAACCATTGACAAACATTTTATGCATGGGATCGTCTCAATTCTTTTTCAAATCTCCAGTTCTCGCTGTCAGCTTATACACAAACGAGTTGTGTCAATATATATAATATAAAACGTGATATTCCGAAAAGTAATGATACTTTGTTTTTTGATAATCCGGCCTTTGAACAAACATTAAAAAAGGAAAACGATCATATTTGCACAACTATAAGTGCTTCGGCCAAATCCAGCTTAAGGTCATCGTTTTAAAAAAAAAACTTTCTTTTTTTATTTGCTTTCCCGGGTTGAGCATTCTTGCCATGAATCCTGGCATTTTCATGCCAAGCTTCTGTCTAGATTTCAATATCGATTGTCGACACCAGAGACAAATTTTCCCCTGATCTATGTTGTCTATTATGCACTCATCAGTCTTATCTAGGAAGAATATATTATTCCATTGCGATATAATTAACAATGGTCTCCATTTTCATGTATGTACCAATTCTTCTTGAAGGCTGATTTAATCGTTAAAGAATAAGAACGCCGCTAGATCTATATAAATAAATTTGGATGATGGTATGTGTGTTCACTATAAACGACCAGACAGTTTGATGTAGAACTACAAAATTCAATGTGCATATTTATTAGACCCAGAGGAAGGTTTGAGTGTGAAAACTGTTGTTTCTTATGATAAAATGAAGATACCATCGAGAGATAGTCTCTAACTATAAATGATAATAAGCAGGAAGCTATATTACCGTAAGACATAACTAATCGTAAAGAATTTAAATATCCAAACTTCAAAAGAAAATATTAACGAATTGTTTGTCTTAGTAATAGAATTATTTATCATTTAATCAAGCGTTAATAATTAAGTTTATAAATAGTTCTTCAAGTAATGAATTCAAAATAATTTAATTGTATTATTGTTTAGTTTGAAATAAGAATTTGGTCATAAAACAAACATGTTTAAACCGATACATTTCTAAGATTCCATAATTTAATTAAAACATTTTTCCTTACATATTCCACCGGATTTTCGCCGAGCAATATTAGCTTCATAAAATAATAATAATAATAATAATAATAATAATAATAATAATAATAATAATAATTTTTGACCATACAACAAAATGGTATATGCATAAACCAGAATCTGTTCTTGAGAATGAAACGCATAAAATTCTCTGGGACTTTGAAATAAAAATGGATCACCTTATCCCAGCAAGAATACCAGACCTAATGCTGATAAACAAAAAAGAAAGAACTTGTCAGCTGGTGGATTTTGGAGTTCCAGCAGATCACAGGGTGAAGCTGAAAGAAAATGAAAAAATGGACAAATAACTGGACCTTGCTAGAGAACTGAAAAAGTTATGGAATATGAAAGTCAAAGTGATACCAATTGGAGTTGGTGCACTTGGAACGGTCCCAAAAGGATTGGAAAAGGGTTTGGAAAATCTGGAAATCAGAGGAAGGATTGAAACCATTCAGAACACTGCACTGCTGCAATCTGCCAGAATACTCAGAAGAGTCCTGGAGACCTGAGGAGACTTGCTGTCACTCAGACTCTAGTGAAAGTCCATCAGCTAACGCTGATATGAAAACTCAAAAGGAGTAAATAATAATAATAATAATAATAATAATAATAATAATAATAATAATAATAATAATAATAATAATAATAATAATAATAATAATCCCAGCCAGATGAACTACAAACAAATCGCCTAATCCAAGCCAGAATATCAGACCTAGTGCTAATTAGCAAGAAAAGGATCTTGTCATTCTGCTGTTTGGTGGACCACAGAGTAAAAATAAAGTCTAAAAATACGTGGATCTTTCAGAGAACTGAAAAAAATATGGTTATACGAATTGTACTTGTTTCGTGGAACGGTCCTCAAAGGTTTGGAAAACAGAATAATCGATACCATCCAGACAACAGCATTTTTGAAATCTGGTTGAATACCCAGAAGAGTCCTGGAGACCTAAGGAGAAATATACGCCAATCATGCCTAACAAATTTCCCCCACGTGTAGATCCCGGTGTCAGGGGTGAATGATTGCAGAGATAATGAAATAATCTATTCAAAACATTCGAATACCAAAAGAATGATTTTCAGACAATAAAAGGATGTTCTTAGTTACCAGTTCATTCATCATCACCTCTTTTGTGGCATATCAACCCTTTAAAATGGTTATCCTGATGATATATATATATATATATATATATATATATATATATATATATATATATATATATATATATATATATATCTGTGTGTGTGTGTGTGTGTGTGTGTGTGTGTGTGTGTGTGTGGTGTGTTTAATTGTTAATTGTTAATAATACAACGTATTTATACAGTTATGTAAATTTTTCCTACGTCCATAGATTGTATTTGTTTCGAGGGTCAAAATCTTAAATGTTTTAAATGTGATTATTATTTATCAATTAAATTGGTTAAACATGATTTAAGCAACATAATCTGCTAAATCCTTATCTTTCCTATTAAGATTATGCTTATCCTATATTATTTCATGTTCATGTAACATATGCAGCTACATTAAAACAGTTTTAAATTGTGTATCATTCTTTTCTCAGAGTCCGAAAGTTTTTATACTTATCAGAAAATATTAATAAGATAGATAGATAGATAGATTTCAATATATATAGGCATAGTAGCGGAAGTAACTGTCATCGTCGGGTAAAAAGTCACCACCCCTTGGCACAGAAAAAATATGATTTTGATCCTCAAAGAGAATGAATTATTCTCATTAGCTACAAGCAATACTCCGCTGGAGGCCATGCTGCTGCAATACGTAATATATATAGAGATAATTTATATTTCCAAACTTCTACTTTTTGAAAGGCTGGTTCAGCTCAGTCGGAAGAGTGTTCGCCAAGGAACCACAAGGTACCTGGTTCGATACCGGCCATCACTAACCCAGCGTATGAGTAGCATAAGATATGTGCGGTAAAATGAGCAGCTGATAATAGGTGTGGCGGCCTACCTCAGACGTTAAAACAATCCCTTTTGTGTAGCGCTATTGAAAAAGGGATAGACTCCCTCGCTTTCTGGCTGATACCGACTTAAGGCCACCCCGACGACTTTACTTACGTACTGCTTGTTAATAAAACAATTATTCACAGTTAACCAAACATTAGTAATTAATTAATCATTACTAAGGAAATACATTGTTTGTTTTTTTATATATATATATAAAATAAATTATATCGTGTTATTATTACAGAGGACTGAAAATCGAGACCAAAAATATGTTTAAACCGATATATATGAATATATTTTCACCTGAAAATTTCTCATAGACATTTGAATCTACACACTGTGTGTTTCTGACTCATTGACTTTCTCTTCTAGAAGAAGTAGATGACTCGTCAGTGTTAGTGGAAACTTCAAAGGCATGGGATAGTTTCATCATGAAAATCATAAAAATGACCTGATCGTCGTGACAAGAAATGAATGAAAACAGCTTCGGTTTATAAAATGCTTAAATTCAAATCTGGTTACAGCTTGGATGAAACTTCAACGCTATCATTTCTGGGGAGATTTGTGGTTCACTTATGTAGTTCCCTTTTATCTGGATGTTAATAACCGTAACTATCCTACCAGCAAATTAGCAAACGAAACGACGGGCTCAGTCCAGACTGAATGCTAAACATAAAAAATTATCTTCACTCTGACTGAGCAAAAAGAACTATTGAATATATAGTGAACTCTGGCCAGAAAAATCCATCTATTTTTCCACAAAGGCCACCATTGTTAAAATAAAATCTCCAAATAAAGCCGTGACGAAAACAAAATTATTTCCAATCGCTTCTAGGTGAAAAAGACGTTTGTCTATTCCATTTATTTTTAAATAGATCACTAATTCTACCCTTCTATTCACCTATAACCTGATTCATATCTTTCCCAAGGGTATAATGTGAACTCTGGCTTCGTCCAGGAATTGGACGCAAATTCGACGAGTCCATTTCCTGCGACTCTTACCTGTACACTACCGCGCTTCCCCATCAATTGTATTACTTACTTTATATCCCGATATTTCAAAATCTCATAGCTGAATCCAGTTATTAAAACGGTTATTAAACTAACTTCCTTTTTATCGTTCTTAGACACATAAGTCATTTAAGTTTTATTACCTACTTATTTGCTCATTGCCTAACGGAATAAAAACGTATAACTTACTTAAGTTCTGTCTGTAAATTTTATTTTCTATTTCATTACCAGATGGTGAAAAAATATAGAGCTAAACGTCTACCCTGGGAATTTTCTATGTCTACCCCTAAGTGTACCTTTAGAGCATCCATCGTGTCACAGAAAAAATGCTTATTAATTAATTCTTTGATTAATTAATTGTTTGACTTAATCCTTTATATTATTTAAGTTATAAGATTAGGCATCCCATTGTGGTGTAATGGATAGCAAGCTAGTCTCAAAAATACTTTACTACTCAAAAGTGAGTTCAATTCTAGTTATATATACCATATTTACGACCTTGTGTCGCGCCCAACCCGTGGCAAACGGGTTGGGTTGTGTTGGGTGTTTGATCATCGTATAATTGATAGCAAGCTAGTCTCGCAAATCCATTACTCCTGAAAAGCGAGATCGATCCTCGCTGGATACTTCATATTTGTGGCTTTGTGTTACATCCAACCCATGGCGAACGTGTTGGATAGTTTTGGACGTTGAAGGGTGGTGTAATGCTTAGCAAGCTAGTCACGCAGATTCATTACTACTGAAAAGCGACTTTGATTCACGCTAAATGTCCATACTTGCGACCTTATTTCATGGGTTGGGTAATTACATACGTTAGTCATGAGACCCTGCAAAATATAATTGGTAAATGTGTTTTCTATTATGCATTCTAAATAAAGTGTCTATAGATGAAAATTTTTAGCCTTCTAAAGAGGATAGACAAATAAACACTTCATAATTATTAATACAAACTGGTTATGTCTATATAAAATTTAGTCGTCTACAGATTAATTGACAGATTGATTGATTGTAACGGCATGTTAACCCTTGTGGTTATTTTATGCCTTGTGTTAGGGAATTGTATTCATTGTACGTTTGTATTTACATCTTTGTAAACTTTATAAAGTTTTTTGCACATGATTATATGATGTCAACTATTCCTAATACAAATAATTTACAAAGTTACTTAAGAAAACAAAATAAAATTGGAGAGAGGGGGTGAGAGAGAGAGAGAGATGGAGAAGAGAAAGAGAGAGATGGAGAAGAAAGAGAGAGAGAGAGAAGAGAGAGAAGAAGAGACAGAGAAAGAGAAAGAGAAGAGAAGAAGAGAAGAGAAGAAGAGAAAGAGAAAGAGAGAGAGAGAGAGAAAGAGAGAGGGAGGAGAGAGTGTTAATGTGTGATTTCTAAGATGCAAATAGGAAAAAAGAAAAAAATGGTGCGTGTGAGAGAGAGAGAGAGAGAGAGAGAGAGAGAGAGGTGAGAGAGGGAGAGGGAGGAGAGGGAGGGGGTATGTCTGATTTACTTAGACCCTAACAGGAACTATCACTCCTAGTCAGATTGAACCTCTGTGTAATGAAAATGAAGGGTTATGCAGTTTACAATCATACTCAGGCCACCCCTTTTGGAGAGGGGATTTTAACTATGTTCCTGAGATGCAAAGCGTATTCTAAGCCCCGTCGACCGGGCAAGCCGCCTAGCGGACAGACGCACTCTTTTCAATTGGTAATATAGATTTTACCTCCTGTTATCCCATCCATTTTTCTGCTGGCTGCTAGGGTTTTTTGTCTTTTATATTCAGATC
>CM042162.1:46404279-46421779 GCA_023376005.1 Doryteuthis pealeii
ACTTAAGTGCAAACTACGACAAAGTGCGCTTAGTTCAAATGTGATACAGATGTAATTAGTGACCGTATTATCCTTTTGTTGTTAGTAAGGATTAGGGTTTTTTAATGTCCCGTGTCCTTGGGGGTATAGGGCCGCAGCCACGCCATTCGTAGCAAGCAGATATTTATGGAATGGAGTAACTAGCCGCTAGCCTCTGATTTTGAATTCAGAGTTTTTCCTTTTTCTCGACCATTTGCCTTACCAAGATTTTTAGCTCAATCACCTCTACTATTTACCAATAGCTGGAATAAGGAAAAGAGACATTCATGCCTTTTTCAAGGGTATTAGCGCGAAAGTGAAACGGAAAGTACCTCGTCCATTTTTTAAATTTAGATCTTCAAGTGCATTTCCCCACAAGACAACAATTACACCAACCGTCTTTTATTGATGGTTGATTGATTTTAACGGCATCCAACCCGTCAAGTGTAATGTCATACCTAGAAGTTTGAGAACCACCTTCATTGTACAATCATATTTGATTTTTTGTAAAGTCATTATTAAGAGGTTTTTTTGCACACGAAACTATCGAACAAAAATTTTTAAGCACATCTATTTGATCCATAGCTGGGACTGTAACAGGTACTACGAATAGAATCAGAGTCATAGGACTGTTACAGGTACTACGATTCCGAGTCAGTATGGATCTGGGATTAATAGCAATAAAGGAGAACTCCACACTCCTCAGATCTCCAGAACTGGATGCAGTTCAGTATCCTACCTATAACTTTCTTTCTTGTGAGAGTGTTCTTACCCCTCTTACGGTGATAGAGTCCGTATACTCTAGGCCCCACCGTCAGGGTAAAGCATAATTGGAATTGCCAAGATGACTATTCTGAAAAGATTTACTGTCATTAGAACCCCAATAATTAAGACCAGATACTACTACTAAAAATAATAATAATAATAATAATTAAGAAGAATCATCATCACCTTCAAGGGAACATACAAACCACAGCATTCTAAGCCCCACCGACAGGCCGACCTGTCTAAGTTAGGTCTCGCGATATATTTCTTTATAGGAGAGAGAATATTTTCAGCATCCAAATGATGTTTAATTGAGATTTCAGAAAATTAAATATGGAAGCAGATAATTGATTTAAACGTTATTTTTACTCATTCTTGTTTTAAAATCCACCGAAAATGTAATTGAAATTCGATAATTGTTACAATCTCATTAATGGATGTCGTATTTTAGTTCTTAGACAATTGACAGCAATTAATTGACAAAGTACATCACCAAATGATGAGTAAAATAAAAAAAATTGATTTAAAAAGTCCGTATTTTCCCTGTGCTTGCTTGATTGATTGATTATAATGGCATGTGAACTCGTCACGGGTTATTTAATGTCGACCGGTGAGGGAATTGCGTTTATAATTTATATGTGTGTATTTGTCTCCGAAAAGGGAGAGAAGGGGAAGGGGAGTGTGGATTCATTGATTTTAATGGAATGTCAACCCGTCTACAGTTATTTCAGGCCGAGGGGTTATATAATCACGTTCAATGTACGTTTATACTTACCTTTCTTATGTAGTTGTTTCTAAATGTTTTCCCATATTTCTTTTGAAGCGCGAAAAATAGATTATTTTATTCGTAGAGTTTAGGGATTCGTGTTCATTCAAATTTACATTTTTTATATAGTTATTTCTTCAGGGTTTTTGTACACTGTCGCATCGAATACGAATAATTTTAAAAACAGATTTATTCGAACAATAGATGGGAATGAACGGGTCCTACGATTCTGGGTCAGCGTTGACCTGGGAGTAATAGTAATGCGGATTATTATACGCTCCACAGATCTCCAGAACTAGAACCTCACAATCAGATGAAGTTTAGCGTCATAACCAGGACCCTCTTTGAGGTGGACGTTTATATCTCTGCAGAGGATACAGCGTATTCTAAGCCTCTCCGATAGGGCGGTATTTTTCCTGTGTTAGTTTTGTGGTAGAAGTGGCTGTTTTTGTTGCTGTGGATTTTGTCGTAATTTTAATTTTTTCTACATTCCACTGGTTTCTCTACAGCTTTATTTACTTTATCTTTCTCAAGCAATTTTTCTGACATTTTTGTCTTTACTTTCACTCCATTTTTTTTACTCTACAACAAGGCCTATGCTTCGTCAAATTCTCGTTATACAGTTCTACCATTCTGCTGTAACTTTCATTTTCAGAATCCCCGTTGGATATTCTAATCCTTCTGAAATGAAATAAGATATACAAAGCAACTTGAATTAATATCACTGAAAAACTTTTAATCTAATATACTCGGATTAATAATATGAAGGACATATTTGAAATCGTCAACATGGATGACATTTTCTTCTTGAGAAACATCATAAATCTAAACATGATCAGTGCGATACAAAGTAATTATTTTAAAAAACTATTCCATAAAATTTTGAAATATTGTTTCAAGGATATAAAAAATTAAATAAATAATTCTTAAACAACTGCAAAAATGTAAATATAAACGTACAATGTATGCGATTACATAAGCATAGAATAATGAGTTGATGTACCCTTAAAATCAATCAATCAATCAATCGAATTAATTAATCGAATCCCATTAAAGAGTTAACAATGTTCTATCACTGATATTGACCATTATCTATAAATATGGCACACTATATATATATATATATATATATATATATATATATGTATATGTGTGTGTGTGTGTGTGTGTGTGTGCATTCGAGTTAGACAACTCAACGTGTGCTACTAAGTATAATGCTGAACAGATGATTTCACACAAACATATCATATTATGTATTAATTTCTTCAAACCAATTTACAGTGCCTCCAAATTCATTCTAAACACAACACTAGATATGCAAATCTCTATTTTAATAGTACATAAAAAAAATTATTAGAAATAAAAATTCTTAGATCATGATTGCACAAGCCAACAATAAAATTGCCTAAGAATGTTAATAAGTATTTTCAACTAATTTTGTAATGATGATCTCAAAGTTGTAATCAATTTTTATCCACCTCGTATCCTTTTTGTGCGACGGAAATACTGTATATCTGATAAAATCTGAGCTGTGATGAAATTATGTTCTGGAGATGCCCATGGCTTAAAGGGAATGTCATTGACTGAATTTAAGAATGAAAACAAGAGGATTATTTTTATGCAAGATTTTTCTTTCTGATTTGATTTCGTTATTCATTGTTTTGCAGAATTGATTTCGTGTGGTTTCTTTGTTTAATGGCATATCAATATTCGTGGGTTATTTAATGCCAAATCACTCATTTTAGAAGATCATTAGTGGAAATATTTACTCCATAGCTTGGGAGGATGAGGGGATTCATACCTTTCCCAAGAGTATTAGTCTAAAAGTGAACGTAATAGTCAAACTGGTGTCCGAACTTGCTTATTACGATGTCACGTTAGCTACTATACCAGGAGGCCTCCCATCCTTGTAGAATTTAATATTTTTTATGGTTTAATGAGATTTAATGAGATTTAAAGGTTACAGTACAACGTTTATTAAAATTCGGGAATTTGTTTAAAAATTTTCTTAAACTACTTGTCAAATTTTAGCAATTCTCTCTTATTTCAATGTTGCTGTTTCTGATATTTCAGATATATAAAGATTTATTTGAATGCTAAGATAATAATTTCAAAGACTATTAAGGTTATTTAATTGATTTTATTGAATGAATCATATCTGGGTATGATTAGTTAAATTTGGCTTATGTATTCAGTGACCAAATTTTTCACCGAAAATGACCAATAAAAAAGAAATTGTCTACCATAGAAAATGAATTTGAACTTTGTAGTTTTTATCAATTGTATCACTGCTTTTCTTTGAAAATTTATTGTTAATTCTTCCTGACTTTGTATTTAGTAATCCTGTAAACAGGTTCAACCTGAGCTTCTGTGCCAGAAGTAACATTTTTTTATATATCTTGGCTCTCCCTAACAAAGCGTCCAGAATAGACGTGCCGGGCAAGAATATGTTTCTTTATCAGCATTTTGGAATTGTTAAAAAAATTTGAAATATCTATACATTTTCTCTGTGGGCTTGTGTTATTTAAATTGTACGACTGGATTTTAATATTCGGCCGACTGGATCGCAAATTTACAATAGATTAATGGCAATAATATATTGGATATATGAGCTAATTAAGAATTTAGAATATGAATATATTTAATAATCTTATTTCATTTGTTATCAAGAAGTTATTTATAGGTGCCTCGTATAATGTAAGGGTTATCGAGGCTTGCAGGGCATCGTTTGATTCTAACTGGTTTATTCATACTTCTGGCTTTCTATTAAGCTAATGACTGAGTGATTCATTTTAACAGAATATTAACCCCTCTATTATTAATTTATGTCTAGAGGTTAAGGAATCGCGCTCATCGTGCGTTCATATTTCATTTTGTGTATAGCTGTGTTTTCCTTTATCTTTTCGAATCGGGATAATCTTAAATCATCTATTTGACCCATAGATGAGACCCTAATAGGTACAACGAAGTGGACCTCAGAGTAATGGCAATGAAGGAGTACTACCAACTCTCCAGATCTTCAGAAATAGAGCCTCAATATCAGAACAGTTTATGTTGCCTTATGGATAGGCATAATCTATCATTTTTAGCAAGTAGTGTAGAGCTGAACTCAGTTTCATCTGGAACGGGCTCTCATTGGCTTAGAGTCACATGACGGGGTAATGCCAGGAAAGTAGAAGTGAAAGTTAGTTGAGAAAAGTGGCTTGATGTTCTCATTTATGTTCCGCCCACGTGCACGTTGGCTGGCAATGCATACGGTGAAAAGGCCATCGGGAACTAAAGTTGTGTTCACACAGAAAACATCTCCGTGTTGTTTCCTTATAAAAGAACACATATGGAAGCCAGAGAGAGAGAGTGAGAGAGAGATAGAGAGAGAGAGAGAGAGAGAGAGCGAGAGAGAGAGAGAGAGAGAGAGAGAGAGACCTTCAGTCAAAGAGACGACACCGACCCGACCCGACCCGATACTACGAACAACGGAAACACCGATATGATATATCAAAATGGCCACGCATCATTTAGTGCCATACACAATATGCTATACTAAATTGAAATAAGGGAATTAAATGACATTAATTTATCAGACTATTCAATAATTACAATAATAACAATAGTTTTAAAATGACAATAGTGGTGTAATGAGGGAAGTGAGGAAAGAAAGTGATAGTGGGAAAGATACGATTCATACGCTAGTTGTATAGCGAATAGATTCCATACATCGAAACGAACACGAATTTAATTACATTTGAACTTCGATGGAGTGCAGTCGTCATATTTTAGCTGAATTATTAACTAAATCTTCAATAAAATTAGCCGTTTTGTTATTAAAAAGGGTGGAGTTGACAGAGGAAGTTAGATAGACAGATATACTGATAGAAAATTACAAATTACTTTTTTAATACACTTTTTTGTCATCTTATAGATCATTAATCTCTGAAATGTCAATTTCAGGTATACATGAACATTATATATATATATATATATATATATATATATATATATATATATATAAATCGGTAAAGTTGAATTTTCTTCGTATTATCCCTTGCTTCATTTTTATTTCATTTTTGTCATCCTACAAATCAACAGTTTCTCGAATGTCACTGTAATGCATATATGAAAATTATATATATATATATATATATATATATATATATATATATATATATATATATGAATGATTAGAAAATTATACATAATATTACATTTCTGTTTATGTAAGAGGGTCTAGTACTTATTAAATAGAATAATGGAAAAAGTTTTAAGAACCGTGGCACAGACAAGAAAGGAATGGCAATCACGTTTTATATGAAACCTGTAAAATGATACGTATTTATTATTGTGCTTTCATAAAAACTAAAAAAATATTGATTTAAAAACAATGAGGGTAAAATGTAAAGAAAGGACTAAAATGAATTACCAACAATATCTTTTTTCAACTCAAGCAAATTGAACGCAATCTTTCAACGATTTTATGTCAAGATTTCACTTTGTTTAATATAACACAGCCAATTTGTATAGGAACCGTAAATAATTACACGTCAATTTTGTCTGTCATATAGGTCAAATCTCTGTTACATTATTTAGTTTAACCCTTTTGAAGACATATGGAAATTTTCATCATCACCAGTACACGGGTAGAGCGACTTTTTGCCGTTCAGTAGCTGAATGTAAGGCATTTTTCAAATGGCTGCTCGTTGACTAAGTGAATGTTAATGTATAGAAACGTATCGCTAAAACAATGAAGGAAAGGTAAGTATTATCCATCTAGCTATGGTAAATAGCAAGGCAGACTGTATCTTGAACCTTGGTCAAGAGTCACGTGACAAGGCAATGCTGGAAAGTAGAAGTAGAAGTTGGTTGAGTTGAGAAAAGTAGACTGACGTTTTCATTTCTGCTCCACTCAAGAGCGCGTGGAATGGCAATGTATTGGGTGGAAAAGCCATCGGGGGACTAAAGTTGCGTACCTTCAGAAAATATCTCCGTGTTGTTAGCTTATAAAAGAACACAATATGGAAGCTAGATAGAGACACCTCCAGTCAGAGAGACTAAAGAGTCTTTAACAACTGGTCTAGGAGAAGGAGAACTCTGAATCCAAACCTCCGCTTAAAATATTGACATTATGTGTCATGTGCGTAGTGGTTATATTGAAACACCGCTAGAAGGCACCGCTGTTGTTTGCAAAATATCATAATTATAAGTGAAGGCTTTATTGTTTTCCTGCTATTTTACTATGACACACAATTGCAGATCATTTTATATTGTTTTGTGTGTTTTTATATATGATTAAATGGCTTATTTGAACATAACCCTTATTTTGCAAATTTTCTGAAAATAATTCGCCCACTCTACAAGGAATGAAGAATTATCTGCCTAAGAAAGGGTTAAACGCATTTAAACTTTTAGTAAAAAACTCAGATCGGCTACAATTAGTAGCGTTATGATTTTACACAAACAATTGTAGAAATCCTTTAGAAAAACTATATATACATATATTATTCAATACTAGCAAATATATGTCCCCTCCTGGTGAAACTATTTAAGTTTTAATGTAATAAAGTATTATATTAAATTAGAAAGGCTAATGAAACTAAATAAGAATGCAGATAAAAACATTTGAAGCAGAGGGTGGTATAATTGAAAATAGAACAACTAAAACTTATTCTTCCATCACCCCAGTCTTTCAATGCAGAATTATCCTAATTTAGCTATTTAGTTAAAATGGGAAGTAAAGAATAAAATGATAGTTATTTCTTCTTATTAATGGATTTCTTTTAAGATTTATTCAAGAGATGTTTGTTCATATTCATTAAGATAACCAAACAATTCGAAACCAATCCAAGCACATATTTATCAAAATCAATTTTTTTAATATCAATATGCAAATTAGCTTTACCGTTCACACTGTAAACCGCCCTTTTGTTGTATATATAAATACAATTGCATGTTATTAGTATGTAGATATGGCCAACAGTATTGATAATGCAAAACAATTCCATTTATAATTGAGGTTTGAATTTGAGGTTTGGAGAATGGGATAATGATAATTAAGGGAATTATGACTTGAGTAGTAATCTTGTTTCGGTTACAGACAGAACAACACACAATCTCCATTATAATAAGATATTATATACAAGTGTTGGGTGTGTGTATATATTATCCAAAAGAATAACGTAAGAGAATGTGAGAAAAAACACCCAAACGTCTCCCGTTCGACACACACCATTTGATAACCAAATTTCTGACTTCACTCTTCCACCCACTACTTTCCTATGGGTGTAAAATATGCGTCATGTGGATGAATGATATTTATATATCCATTCGACACTGTGAGTGCATTGAGTTCCTCTTGTAACAACGATATAGGATGATATCGATGCATCAATTTAAGAAGGAAGGAATAATTTAAATGAGCAACTCTTATTGATTGATTCACTTATCGATTCATTTTCTTTGGCATGTCAACGTGTCTATGGTTAATTTATGCCTAGAGGTTAGGAAATCGTGTTCATTGTCCATTCATATTCCCTTTTTTGTGTAGTTGTTTCTTAAGGGTTTTTTTTGCAAACAGTCCAACCAAATACGAATAATTTTTCAATAGATCTATTTGATTCATGGATAGGAACTTCTCCCGGTCCGAGTGGTAATCAGAATAATGACAATTAAGAGATACTCTATACTCCCCAGATCTTTGGAACTGGGGACTCATCATAAGATGCAGTTTAGTGTTGTTTCCAGCAGTCCACTTTTTAAGTGGGTGTTCTTACCAAATGCAGAGTATTCTATAGGTCTCTGAGAAGGGTTTAGCATTTTTTAGTTATCTTGGTTTTACTAAAAATGTAGACCAAAAATTCAGAGTGACTGAGGGACCCATAAATATATTATTATCTTAAGAGTGTTGCTCTAGCAAAGATCTCTCTATAATGTGACTTTTTGTTGAGTTGAAGAGACAAATACAATGAGGATTTTAGGAATGAATGAAACAGGTTAAGCCAGATTTTGTAATTTACTCATTCAATGAACCTAGATAATCGAGTCTGTGTCGACTTCCTATTAACAATGGACATCTACCGTTGTTATATTGGATGGATGGCTTTCGACATTCAAATTAAAACCAGGATTCAAATGATAAATGAGCCGAGGCTGACATATTATGTTATGTAATATTCAAAGCTCTTTAGAATACTCATACAGTTGTCAGATCTGCATTAGGCAATTCAGCACCACGCTAATTTTGAATCTGTCTTTCGCGGTATCTTTTTATAGAAAAATTTTCACAAACATAATGAATGTTTGAAGAATTAATAAAAGGTTAATTGCTTTTTCACTGGATTGCATTTGAGTATTGTGAATTTGTCTTGTACGAAAACGCTTTCAATTCAATGATTCAAATTCTAATTCAGAAATTCTTCAAAAAGCCAACATCTTTTCAGTGTTGTTAACGAAGCGTATCAGTATCTTTAGGCCTGAATCTAAGCGTGAAGAATAAAGATAACCCGTCCTGAAATACGTGGCGCTCTCCGAAAGTAATGTGTCTTATTTATTTCCATGAAAACTACAACATATACAGAGACCGCTGTATTGGCTGATATCTGTAAAAAGGAAGAAAATTGAGCTTTTGGTGAAATATTTTTAACCTCTACTGCCGGGTTAGCTCAGTCGGTAGAGCGTTCGGCTAGAAACCACAAGGTTCCTAGTTCAATACCGGTCCTCGCCAACTCAGCGTATAAGTAGCACAGGTATCTGTGCGGTAAAGTAAGTAGCTGATGGTAGGTGTGGCGCTCCACCTCAGCCGTCAAAAACAATCTCCTTGGTCTAGCGCTATGGAAAATGGGATAGACTCCCTCGCTGACTGGTTGATACCGACTTTAGGCCGCCCCGACGACTTTACTTTACTTTACTGCCATATCACCAACGTTGCCTCTTCATTTGTAGAATTTCATAATTATATAGGACATGTTATTTTCATATTACATGGAACGCCTGTTGATCGCCGTCGAGAATGGTTGGTTTAGTTTGGTTCATTTGTATAACGATATATCAACTCCTTACGGGTTATTTACTGCCAAATTTGATTAATTTGTAGATATCTGATTGCTGTAAGTAAAATCGACAGAGTAGCATATTGTCGGTATTGAGCCGGGCAGTGAATGAGTCTCTTCCCTTTTCATTAGCGCCAGGTCATTAAGATTGATTTTGTCTGCGATGAAGCGCCACACCTACCATCAGCTTTCTACTTTACCACACAAATCAAAGCTGATTTGTCAAGGGCCGGTATTGGACCCGTAACCTTATGGTTCCTAGGTGAATGCTCTACCAACCGAGCTAAACCATCCCTAATCATATTTTCAACATCCTATTACATTTTTTAATTACACTACTTTTCTAGAATTATTTGTTTGCACATTGTTATTCCAATCTAATACAAACAATTTGCATACAGTTAAAGGGTTTCAAGATTTCCTATCAAATATTAATAATTCTCTTTAATAATAATATTTTCTTTGTACATAGCTATGTTTCATGTATCATTTCCGATACTCATAATTTTCAAACAGACCTATTTGACTCACAAATGGAACTCTAAGAGGTACTATCTCTCCAGGTCAATGTGGACCCAGGAGTAATAACAAGAAAGGGGTGACTCCACACTCCCTACAGATCAAGAACCAGAGCCCCACAACTAAGTGCAGTTTAGTGTCTTGCCTAGTACCCTCACCTTGAAAAGTATGTATAGTCAATGGTGGTGACTATGTGGGAAATAGTTTGTACATAAAAGGTTACTTCATTCAATGTTATCATTGTCCTTGTTTGATTTGCTGTACTTTCCGTTGAAATGAATAATAAACATTACCCCGTCATTGCCTTTACTTCTAGATCTACTTTGACCAGGAGTGGTAGTATCTATTAGTATACCATCTATGGGTCAAGTATGTTTGAAAATTATCCGTATGAGATGTGAATACTTAATACCATGCAAGTGTGAGCAAATTATTTGTATTAAGAATAGTTACTTGAAGCTATAGTTGTTTATTAAGAAATAGTATGATTAATTACTTAAAACTATATAATTTCTTGCAAATTATTGGTGTAAGATGAAACTATATAACTGTGAAAACATTATAATTACTATTTTATTTCATTTACTTTCCCCATTTTTTTCTAATTGTAATGAGAACGTTCTCTTAACTCAAATATACATATCATATTCACTGGTAGGATTTTGGCTTGTTGGGGTCAGTTCCCCACTTTGCTCTCGCTTGACAGGAGTTTTGAGTTTGTAGAGAAAACTTTTAATTAAAGAATATCTGACTCATTAAAATGACCCTCCAACAAATAAATGAACTCTGTTGAACGTATGAATTAGCAGGAGCAGCCAAAGTGGATAGGAAAGTTGAAAAATCTATTTTCCCAATTCCATTTACGTGACAGTTGTAAAACAAGATGAATTACCAGCTCAAAGATCAGGTGAAACAAACAAGGCGAACAAACGAACACAGTAAGAAAAGTTGAATAACATCAAAGGAAATATTGCATTCATGTATATATATATACGAAGTTTGATCAAAAAGTATCGAGGATGAAGTTATACTTACGGCTAATTTTATCTACCAAGTATTTACTGTATTTACCTAGGTATAAATGAGCAATTAAGGAAACCTTATTATTTTAAAAACACTTCCGTTGGTATTTAACATACTTATTCCAGCGGGTTTTTGTTTGGTTCGAAACCTCTGAAACTTCTCCTGTTATATTTCTCATACTGTCTTCGATGTTCTCAAATCTCTTATCTTTGTTATTAATTTGTTTAGAAAACAAAAGAAAAAGCAGAGTTAGGTCTGGTGAATATGGAGATATTGTACTTCCACAATAAGTGGCCACACAGTGAATATAGAAAAAGTGATCAATGCGTTGCAGTTGTATAACCAAATAAGTA
Source organism: Doryteuthis pealeii (assembly GCA_023376005.1). Taxonomy (NCBI): domain Eukaryota; kingdom Metazoa; phylum Mollusca; class Cephalopoda; order Myopsida; family Loliginidae; genus Doryteuthis; species Doryteuthis pealeii. The sequence goes on from CM042162.1 coordinate 46,415,763, forward strand.
ACATAAGCTTACTATATATATATATATATATATATATATATATATATATATATATAATCCAAAAAGTCCAGAGAAGAAATCTTCCTTACGACATAGGAGTTCTTTTAAACAACCTGTCGCAGTTTGAGAGCTCAATGTGTGCTCTTATTGTTAGAGTCACAGAGCAAATTTTAAGTAAAGAAATAACAAAAGACTTTGAGATTTTGCGTTATAGCCTATTTCGGGGAGCATAGACAAAGTGTCTAATTTTCCCAGCTCATCAGATGCAAATCTGATGAGCTGGGAGAATTAGACACTTTGTCTAAGTCTTTTGTTATTTCTTTACTTATATATATATATATATATATATATATATATATATATATATATATATATATATGCGTGTGTGTGTGCGCGCACGCGCGTGTGTGTGACCTAAAATAAATGGATGTCTACTCTCCTCTTTGTGAGGTTCTCATTATTATTATTTTACAATCCCTCATTTCCGAAATAATTCATCTATTCAATGTCTTTCTTTATAAAAATACATTTAACTTATAGTAACGAGACTGTCATGAGAAGGTCGGTAAACATCTATTTATTTCAGAATTTATCCTGCTCTACAGGCCAGTATTTGAGCACCTTTCTAATTTATGATAAAACGTTTGTAGAAGAGTTCATTGCGTTGAATGAGATTGGGGGGGGGGCTAATGATTGTGTCACGGTCATTAAAGGTTTAATTTGTTTTAATCATAATCTTAAACAGTAAAATTATCGATCCCAGAATGAAATGGAATGGTAAACAAAACAATAATTATCGTCTTTAGTAGAGTGCTTGTAAAATATTGTCGTGACAAAATAAATCCTGGTCACGTCTTATTGGTCTGCATATCTTTCAGTGTCGTCTTGTGAGATGTTGGAAGTAATTAGCAACTGTCTTTAGCTACATGTCTCACCGGTATTTGTGAGCAGCCGAAAGATTAGACCAAAGGTTTAAGGTGAAATCTAATTAGTAGGAAAAATGGCTTATGTCATATCCTAATATTTTAAATGGCAAAAGTCGGTTGCTTTTGAAATCCTAGGAATAACTTAACTAGAATCATTTTCTAGTGCATGAGCACACTAATTGTTTCTTTCTTGTAAGGGTCACAGAATTGAAGCTCTGAGAATTAATCATTTCTCAATTCCTTTTAAGCCTGAATAGAAATCATATCTGATGGAATGTATGAACATTCGTTTTATATTTCAACGGAAAATCATGAATTTGAAAGAAGAACCGTTTAATCATTATCTGCAAATATCATCTAAGAAAATAATGAAAATAACAACAATAGTGACCTGCAAAGAACGAATAAAACAGATGATTCTACATTTTGTTTTATTATACTCTTGTCTTTTGCAATGAATGAATAGCGTTTCTAAATGCTCCCAAACAATGTAGAAAATTAATTATTACTTCTACTTTAATATAATCAACGTCTGGTTCTAATTTATCTAGCACACAACATTGTTCACAATGATAAAATTCAAATATAAAAAAGCAGGAAAAATATCGAGAAAACGCTTTGTTAAATGCATTGCTCGGTTAGAAATCTTTTAAAATTATAAATAAGGATTAGGATATGACACATATTTCATTATTTCTATTGATTTATTTGTTATCTTTTTATCTATATTTTTGCCAGGCAATTGTAGGTGGCGTTCATTTTATGTAGTGTGACAACAATGAAGTGAAATTAGAAGTCAAAAAGAAGGCGGTTTGCAAATTCCCTCTCTCTCTCTCTCTCTCTCTCTCTCTCTCTCTCTCTCTCTCTCTCTCTCTCTCTCTCTCTCTCTCTCTCTTAGATATGTATAGACACACACACACACACAGACACACACACACACACATATATATATATACACCTTTGATAATTGTATCTTATGTCTTTGTTGAAAGAAAAAGATAGGGGAAGCGATAAAATGACATATGCGATGAGAACAAAATATCATTTGGTCTATTAGATATTTCTATATAAACACACGTCTCTGTGTATGTCTGTCTGTCTGTCTGTCTGTCTGTCTCTCTCTCTCTCTCTCTCTCTTTCTCTCTCTCTCTATATCTATATATATATATATATATATATATATATATAGTTATTTACTAAACTTAGCTTCGATGTGGCCCAAGGCCAGAAGTATGGGGCGCCCAAATGAGAATCGAACTCACTAACAATGGTCTGCAAATCTAGCTTTCTAACCGTTATATATATATACTTGTATCTATGATGATTAACTTGTATCTTATATTTGTGTTGAAAGAGAAAGGCAGTGGAAGCGATAAAATGAATTATGTGGTGAGAACAAAACAAGCACACAGAGATTGATAAATTGATGGATCATTAAACGGTCATATAAAAAGGACTGACTGCATGACAAAACACCATGTGACAAAAATTGACAACTTAAAAGAAAACCCTAATTTAAACTACAAAACTACTTCAAGAAAAATAATATACAAAATTTTAAATAATAGTTTTTTATGTTTTATATTATTTGTTGTTTATCAATAAATCCAAAGCAAATCATTTCACAGAATTTTCTAATGTATAAAAGCAAAAAAGTCACAATTTCAAAACAAAAAGAACGAATTCATAAGTGACGTTTTCCTGTCTACACCTACCTGTGTGTGCCAACCAGCAAAAACCTACACCAATTAGCTTTGTGCTGATACATGGGGAACATCTCAGGAGGGAACCCCATTAGAGACAGGGAGTGGGATTAATGGATATCCCTTGCTGTCAACGTGACCTGGTGATCATGATGAACATATAATTTTATTTTCCAGTGAATTTTTGAGAGGAAAATCGTGAGCAACATTTCTATATGAAAAAACGAAGTATTTAAGTTTTAAAATTATGTTATTAGAATATGAGACCAGGTAAATCCTTTTTCCCTAACATAAGATTAAGGAAGGTAAAAAGAAAATCAATAGTACAGTCATCAATCATTTAAATTCATCTCATTCTTTAATCTAATGTGGGAGTTGTAATTCTCACTTCCTGTATGGGTGTTTTGTAACAGATTGCTTTGTCACTCGATGTATATGGCGTGGGAGTTTTGTCTGAAAATAAGAAACGGATAGTATAAAGGGCAAATAATGAACAGATTAATAATAATATCCTGGTGTAAAATAACATTATATTCAACATTACATGATAGCTAGGATTTTATGAATTTTTACAGGAATTAATAATGTTCTGTTTGAGAAAATCCAAATAATAAAGATAATATTTCGTGTTACTTATTGTGACTGTATTTTCCGGTTGAATGTAACATGTTCATTTTTCTTGTATCAATAAACTCAAGTGACCGATAGTTGCGCTGCTAATTAGAAGAACATAAAGCTGAGCGGCCAAACATCAAGTTGTATAGCCGTATATACCCTCTATTCGGGTATATAATAGAGACGGACAGAGAGACATAGATTAGATTAGAGATGAGAGATCTTACTTGATACACTTCTTACTGCTTACACTTCTTGGTTTAGGTTGTCTGGCCGCAATTCTATCTGGTTGACTTTTTATTAAGGGCTTCTGCTGAGTGTTAATCTTCTGTTCTTCGTTTTGCTGGCTGGGCTTAACAATGTCTTTAGATTAAATTAACTACAAGACTTGATTATACTTGATCAAGTTTTATTCTGCCCATAATTGATTCCGCCGCGAAGATGAGGCTGACCCGGGAGCAAACAAACAACGTCTACGCTCCTTGAAATCTGAGTTGATTCTGTTTAACTAATTAAAATATTCTCACATGTCTGTCATGGCGTGCAATCACGCACCTCTAAGTGGTTAAAGTTTATTAACCGCCCATCGGGTGATTTTCCATAGGACTCCATGATTTTAAATCAACAGACCTTAATTCATAATATTTCTAGCTACAGGTCTGTTCACAGTTTCTGACTTCTCATAAATTGTAATAATTTCAGTCCGAAATTCACCTCTTTTGGGGTTGATTTGTTTGATGACATAACAACTGATACCAAAAGTTAGATTCTTAGCGTATTCCAATTTCTGAGCGTTTAAATTTAAAGATCTCTAAAACAGAACCATTTAATTTTCGCAGATTTTTACAAACATACTGAATTCAAAATATTACTATTTCAATACTAAATTCAGATAAAATTGATATTAGATACAATGAATGAAAAATATATTCAAACAAAAATTGTAATTATGAATCACCAAACACCAAACATGCCATGTCCGTTATTAAACGATAAATACAAACATTGGTAAAGATTACGAAAATCACTAATCATTGAATAAGTTTTTACAATATTTGTTTGGTCATAATTTTAAAAAGGAAATAGAAAAAAGTCTATTACACAATCATACTACTGTGGAGACAATTTATAGAACGAAATGTTTTATATTTGCATTGTTCATTGAACGTCTCATTAAAATCTATTGCACAATTTAGTTATATTATGTTTTATACATATTACATCAAAATATAACTCATTTTTTCAGTATATTTCCCTTTGAATGATAAGAAAATCATATTTGATTGTACAATGATTTGTTAATAAGGTTTTGTTTCTTTCCCATATACAGTTTGTGATGCTGCAGTTATTAATTTTACTGCTTTTATCAAACCTTGTAAATGGTCAGGTAAAATAGTAAACTCCAATAGTGTTCCATTAATTAAATGCTCCCGTAGTTCATTATTTTTAAAAAAACTACGATCGAGTTCTGCTTTGTTCTATGGGTTATATTGAAGATATAATTTTGTTGGTTATAGAATTTATCATCCATTTTAATTTCAAACCAAGTAACAGTAGATACTCCAACTATGAATTTTACAAGATTGTGTAATTTACTATAGAATACGGGTGGATAGGTACCTCTAGTCCACAAGCACATTAACCTGATAGCTAAGGTTAGTCATCTTGCTTGATTCGGAGGCTCAATTTTCCATGCAGCAAATCTAGGGTTCACTTTCCCTCGGTAAATTCCTTCTGCATATTCTAAAACTATATATAACTTATCCAGAGGGCCACTAATAATGGTAAATCTACCTAGGGCAAATCACTTCCACAAGGTTTCCCAAGGGAACCAGTAAATTTTTCTTTTTTCTTTTTTTTTTGTAGTTCTATCAATTAACTTAAAAGTAGCTCTAAATGGATGTTTATTTGATAAAGTGAACAGCCATTGGTGTGCAACTTTCTTTTAAGTTCTTTTTTTTCAGTGCTGTAACAAGATCTGCCTTACAACCATTGTTTGTGTTGGTATTGTCTACAAGAACTACCTTACCAATATTTACATGTTGAATCATTTTAAATCTGCAAAATTTTCTGCCAGGCAACATAGTTGCACCAATATTAGGAAAAACGTTGTTGATGAGATATTTACTTTCAGTGTCCAACTCTCTGGTGAGAATTAAGTGACGCTCTGTTCCCTTGTTTGTCTTGAGTTTTTTCCTACCATTTTTCTCATCCTTATATTGCAAGTATCCTTATCAATTCTGCAATCATCACCAGTGCAAATTAGATTTTCATAATTCTGGACATACTTCTGATTGCTTGTTACATTTACACTTGATTTTTCTTTATCTATTTTTGACTTATCAATGTTAATGTCTTTTAGATTAATGCTTGGATGAAGAAAGGCTATATGTATGTCTAATAGAAAAATCTTAGCAAGATATACTCCAAGACCAGAAGATACATCAACCTTGATAAGTTCCGTAGAATATCTAGGGAGTTATAAAAGACTTAAACTGTATTCCTGGATAAATACTGTAACAAGTTTCTACACTGAAAGACGTTTGTGGAAATATATTTGATGTAGTGTCTACATGTAAAAACATCGTTGTTTCTATTTTTAATCAGCTTCCCTAATCTCTCTGTTCCAGTTGTATTTTTGTATTTTTGAGAGCATCTTTGTCAACGTCCAAGTTAAAAACTGTCTTTTGCTTGCTCTCTCTCTCTCTCTCTCTCTCTCTCTCTCTCTCTCTCTCTCTCTCTCTCTCTCTCTCTCTCTCTCTCTCATTATAAC
>CM042162.1:46424279-46741779 GCA_023376005.1 Doryteuthis pealeii
TCAGTTAATACAAATCCAATATTATTGAATTAACGCTTAAGATAAAGGATATGAGGAGGCTGCATCTGTCATTCCTATTATGAAACGAAAAACCAACAATGTCTAGTGGTATTATAAATTACGAAGTCGGGTACGCTGTGTTTGCAGTAATGATGCTTTCTTCACGAAAATATGACTGACCTTAGAAACATCCATGCTTACGGTCAAATAATTTTGAAAGCACTGGTTCTCACAAGATCGTCGAAGTTAAGCAGCGATGCGCATGTTTAAAACTTACATGGGTTACCATTCAAGAAACATCTGGTACTGTAAACAACCGGTTATACAAATTGACATTTTCAGTATTAAATGACCTGAAAATGGGGGATATGCTGTAAAACAAAACAACCAAACGAAACCAGAGTCATGTCTTTCGTTCGGGTGGCCTAAAGTCGGAATCAACCAATCAGCCAGGGAGTTTATCCCCTTTTCACTAGCACTAGACCAAGGAGTTGTTTTTTGTGTCTGAGGTGGAGCGCTACACCAATCATCAGCTCCTTACTTTACCGCACAGATCCCTGTGCTACTCATACGCTGAGTTGGCTAGGGCCGGTTTCGAACTAGGAACCTTTTGGTTTCTAGCCGAACGCTCTACCAACTGAGCTAACCCGGCCCTTCTTTATTTTTATTTTTATCTATTTCTCTTCTTTTTTTTTTTTGCTATTTTAGCAGCATGTGTATATAAGATTATAATACTATTGATTAGTATTTTTGCTGTTGTTTATTGCAGTATCATATGCATATAAAGATATTTTTATAAACTGTTAACCAATGATTTATTTCAAGAACCGTCAGATGTTAAATTATATATCGACTTTAACCAAAGAAAATCAATTTAAGACATAAGAATATTTTCAAAAGATTTAAGATCAGTATTTCTGAAAAATGGATAATAGTTAGCAAGTTATGCTATCAGAATCATTGTTTAGTGAGTTTGATTCTCATTAAGTGTCCCATATCTTTGGATTGGTATTTAACTCACTAGTAATTTATGTATTTGATTTGTTCAAAACAGCATATAGGAACCACCTTGTAGTTCCCATCTACCTATCGATTATTTTAGCTTCTTAAACGAAATTCGTATTACAGACACAGAATTATCTCCACCACAATATATACTTTAAATTGCCTTATATCATTGTTAATTGTTTTCCTTCGAATAGGTGAATTCCCAATATGTCAATAATTTATGCTGGAGAACTATTTCAAGCCTATCCCCATCAGTTTCAAACAAAATTCGGTCTTTTTTTTACACTAGAAATAGTTTTGATAACAAAAGAATTGCAAGTGAGTCCGTCCAAATTATTATAATTTTTTCAATCTTTAAAAAGATAAGCTGTGGAGGGTCATAATTATGTGCGGCTCTTTAATTACCTTTGCAGGAATAATCTTAGAGAGCGGTGTCATTTTATTTAAGGAAAAAATGGATTCCAAACATGAGTCTAGGTAAAAAGTGTCAAATGTTTGATTCGAAGATGTTTGATTCGAAAATGTATTATACTCTTTTAGTTCAGCATTTGTTTTTGGCTGGGAACAAATGAAAATATCAATTAACCTCTCTAGTGTCAGTATATAAAACAACTAATTATTTCAAGGTATTTACCCGACCCATTCGCCACTGTTAGGATGTGACACAAAATCACAAGTATGGGGCATTATTTAAGAATCTAACTCACTGTTCAGGAGTAATGAATCCGCGAATCAAGCTTGCTACCTATTGTACCAAGATGGGACGCTTCATGCCATTCTTTTTGTAATTTCTTTTGACTGTCATTATTTATTGTTCTTTTACGTTTTTTTGGTTCATAAATAAGCTCTCATATGTTACTAAGAGTGGAGATAAAACCTGTGTGTATTCGATAGTATATAAATTCCTGTCCAAAGTTCTCGGAATCAACTCGATGTACGATGGAATTGAGTTGATTCTGGGTAATACCGTTCGTTAACTATAAAACAGCAATCATTTTTCACGCTTGAAGTTTGTGTTCCAATCAAAATCCACTGACGTATTATAGGAATATAATGCTAAAAAAAGACAATTATAATGTTTGAAATGCGAATTATGTTTCTTACTTTAAAATAGACATTATCTCTTTTTTTACTGTATTTTCAAGTTATGTCCTCGGAATTTCAGAAAAAAAGTTATCATCATGCAAACAAAAATATCAAAAAACAATTTGAATGATGAAATAAGAAACATCTTATCATTTCCTTCATTTGTAATTCCTTTTTATTTCTTTTGACTAAAGTTATTTACATTTTCCTTTAACGATTCTTTTGTTGTTTTTTCCTTTAATAATTCTATTTTTGAACCTTTTGATTTCATCATTGTCATTTGTCTTTATTTCTCTTGTTAAAAAAAGAAACAAATAACAGACATTATCACACTTCTGTGATGTTGTTTAAAAGCAAAAAGGAAAAATAATAGATGATGCAAAAATCTAAAAATTCAATATCAAGTATATCAAACCAATGAGAAGTGATAAAAAAATAACGAAAAACCTGACGCATTGAATTTTTCTTTCTACGAACAACAACAAAGAATGGCGTTTAAAGCAAATAAAGCCAGTGACAATTACGTAAAATGAAACAAAGCAACTGACAGATTTTTAAATAAATTTCTTTCACTTTTTTACCGTCAAGAACTCATATTGCTTTCTCCGTCAAATGGAACAATGAATTTCGTTTTATACGGAAAATAATTCCTCTATAAATATTGGGTTATGATAATTAAACTTCACTACTATTTATCTAAGCCTTATTTCCCTATTTATATCTTCTTACATTTTACTCCAGTAACTGCCTCTATAACACCAGAAAAATGTTCCTTATTTTCTTTAGTTGATGGCTGCTTGAAATTCCCCTTACTCCTTTGAATTCGTAAAGTCAGGACTATTTCATTATACACCATATGACATATATTTTGAACTAAATATTATTTTGATATACACCTTAAGTTCGATATTTCAGGTCAGATGCTATTTCATTATACACTTTTAAATTAATATTTTAGGTTGGTTGCGATTTTACTATACACTGTATATTTTCAGTCTGTTATGCAAATATTTCTGATTGGTCACTATTCTATTCTACATCGTAAGTCCAAACATTTTCACTTCGCCCTATTTTGATATACATCATGAGTCTGATTCCTTGACTGATTTTCTATATATTGTAACCCTGATATTTCGTGACTCAAGAGAGTACTATCGATTTTATATGACAAGAAGATAAGACAGAATAGAACTTGTAAACATTGAGGACAATGTGGATGGAACAAGGCAAGGAATCGAAGAATATTTAAAGAAGGGCAGAGAGAGAAGGAGAGAGATTTCCACAGCCAATAACAATAATAATAACATGGCAAAAACAAGCAAAAATCTAGAAAACAAAAATGGGTAAAACAACTATATGATTACTTTAAGCAAGAAACTAAGAACGTTGCACATGAGAGATAAATACCTGGACAGTAACCCTCCTTATAAGAAACTCTAGACAACTTTTAAATTGTCAAAGGGAGGAAGTAAGACAAATGGACCATAGAATTAGAAAATTGATGACTATTCACAAGACATTACACCAAGCGATGACATAGACTGATTATTTATGTCAAAAAAGAAGGAGAGGATTCACCATCATTGAGGATTGCAAAGATCCAGCAATTCGACGACACGAAGAATACACTTAAAATACCACAAAATACTAATTATAACAACCAGTAACAGACATTTGAACATACGTTTAAACAACAAAAACTAGAAAACAGAAATGGGAAGAAGAAAAAACTATAGAAGAGAGAAACGGAATCTCTCATAATAGCAGCATAAAATGAGGCCAAAATAGGATAAATTATACTAAAGCGAAAATAGATCAGCCGCAACAGAATAGCAAGTGTATGATATGTAGACACACTAATTAAACGGTTAATCACATAATAAGTGAATACAGCAAGATAGCACAGAAGAAGCATAAGACTAGGTACAACTGGGTGGATAAGGTGAGGAAAGTCGGAATAGCGGGGAAATAATTTTAACCATATTACTTAATGGTATATGCACAAACCAGAATCCATCCTAGAGAAAGACACTCATAAAATTCTCTGGGATTTTGAAATACAAATGGATCACCTAATCTCGGCCAGGAGATCAGATCTATTTTTAATTAACAAGAAAAAAGAACTTTCCATCTAGTATATTTTGCCGTTTTGGTGGACCACAGAGTGAAGATCAAAGGAAGCAAACAATAGACGCATACTTGGACCTTGCGAGGGAATTAAAAAAAATGTGAAATGTTATGGTGACGGTGATACAAATTGTAGTTGGTGCGCTTGGAACGGAATTGTGAATGGACATTAAGATCGGCTAGATTACTCAGAAGAGTCCTGAAGAAATGTGGAAACTTGACGTCACTCAGACTACAGTGAAAAAACACCAACTAATAATAATAATAATAATAATAATAATAATAATAATAATAATAATTTGAGATACAGACGGATCACCTAATCCTGGCAAGGAGATGAGACTTACTGTTAATTAACAAGAAAAGAACGTGTCATCTCATATATTAGCCTTTGGATCACAAAGTAAAAGTGAAAGAAAATGAAAAAATAGACAGACAAATACTGGTGTAGCGTTACCGGCCCCAAAAAGCAACGTCTGTTGTGTTAGGGTTTTATTTTAGAGGTATGATATTCCTTTCCTTAGGACTTTGTTGTGGTAATTTCGTTTGAAAAATCGAACACCAATCACTTTTGTTCTGGTCGTAGTGAACTTTATTTTTCCGTGAAAATCATCCTAGCAGTAATCAGTAGCAGAGAGAGAAAGGAAGGATGGTTTGTCGTTTACCCACACCAGAACAGTTAAGTAAGAATGAACGAACGAACGAACAAAAGAAAGAAAGAAAGAAAGAAAGAAAGAAAGAAATGACAGTGAGATGGACGAGATATCTGGCTACGTCTGGCTATTTCATCGTACGCCCTCGGTGTCCGCTTGTGGCTGTTTATTATTCCCTCCCTATTATTCGAAAACTGGGCTCTTTTATAACTTTCTAACTTAATTATTCATCGAAACATTTATTATTTATTAGAATGTCGTCAATTATCAGGTGATATTTAGTGACTTAATTCTGCATTCCAACCTACTTTTTCGTATATTCAATTGTCTCAATCAAATATTCTTCTATCATATTCCACCATTGTTTCAGATTGTTTACATCCTTCATTTGAAAACAATTCCGTTGAAACTCGGGTTATTTATATTTACAAAAATATTATTTTTCTTTCTTTTTTCTTCCCTTCTGAATCTAAAACTTAAATCATAAATTACAAACTTACTAAAATAATTAAAATTAAAAATGATAATATTTTACACTTGAAACTTTACAGGGAACTGAAAAAAAACGAGGAACATGAAGGTAAAGGTTGTACTAATTGTAATGGGTGCCCTTGGAACGATTACCAATTGTTTGGAAAAGAGGAATTGGAAAACAAATAAAGAATCGAGACCATCCAAATAACAGTATTGATAAGATCGACTAGAACACTCAGAAGAGTCCCGGAGATCTGACGAGAATTGCTGTCACTTAGCCTCCACTGAACCACCAGCTAAGGCGGGTGTAAAAAAAACTCTCATTAAGTGAAGAAATAATAATAATAATAATAATAATAATAATAATAATAATAATAATAATAATTCCAAAGTACTAAAAGATTAATGACAATCCACAAGGGCCGGGTTAGCTCAGTCGGTAGAGTGTTCAGCTAGAAACCACAAGGTTCCTAGTTCGATACCAGCCCTTGCCCACTCAGCGAATGAGTAGCACAGGGATCTGTGCGGTAAAGTAAAGAGCTGAAGGTAGGTGTGGCGCTCCACCTCAGACGTAAAAAAACAATCTCCTTAGTCTAACGCTAGTGAAAAGGGGATAGACTCCCTCGCTGATTGGCTGATACCGACTTTAGGCCACCGCGACAAATTTACTTTACTTTACTTACATGTATCAAGTAAGGAAGGTAGAAGAGATATTTCCAACATAGAGGATTGCCTATATGCCACAATCCAAGGACTCGGAGAGTACACAAAAAAGAAATATTACTTATGGCAGCCAATCATAGCAGCTGCAGCATATGGACAAACAGAAAAGAATTAAAAAACAAAGATAGAAAGAAAAACAATTATATGGATACGCCAAATTGGAGAGGATGCACATGAAAAGACTTGGATCTGGTTAAGAAGAGGAAACCTCAAGAGAGAAACTGAATCGCTAATACTTGCAGCACAAAACAATGCCATAAGAACAAATTATATCGAAGCAAAAATTGATAAAACACAACAAAACAATAAATATAGACTGTGCGTTGACAGAGATGAGACCATAATCATGATCCACTGAGAATTATGCAAAAAAAATAAATTTTGACCATACAACAAAATGGTATTGGCATAAACCTGAATCTGTTGTTGAGAATGAAACGCATTAAATTCTCTGGAACTTCGAGATAAAAACAGGTTACATTATCCCAGCCAGGATACCAGACCTAGTATTGATTAACAAAAAAAGAGAACTTGTCAACTGGTAGACTTTAAATTTCCAGCAGATCACCGGGTGAAGATGAAGGAAAACGATAAGATGAACAAAGACCTGGACCTTGCCCGAGAATTAAAATAGCTGTGGAGTATGAGGGTGAAAGTGATACCAATTGTAGTTGATGCACTTGGAACAGTCCCAAAAAGCTTGGAAAAAAAGATTGGAAGAACTGGAAATCAGAGGAAGAATTGAGACCATCTAAACAACTGCATTGATGGAATCGACTAGAATACGCAGAAGAGTCCTGGAGACTTGAATAGACTTGTTGTCACTCAGACCCCAGTGAAAGACCATCAGCTAGCTGGTGTGAGAAACTCACTGAAGTGAACATAATAATAATCACTCAGCCTCCCAAGAACCACCGGGAAAGACTGGGGTGAAAAACTCTAATAGAGCGAAATAATAATAATAATAATAATAATAATAATAATAATAATAATAATAGGTTTTAGATAACGGCTATTGATTGTATTTATTCTAATGGAAATGTGCGAATGCTTACAACAAAGATTAGAGCAAAGTTAGAATGTATTTTGTGCTTCCTGATATTTTGTGAACTTTGATAGAAATTGCTAGGGCTAAGGATTCAAGCGGTTCAGAAAATACAATTTTCCCGTTAGTAAATAAGTAGAAATATAAACAGAAAAATAGAACAATGCAAAAACAATGGGGGAAAATCCATCTATTTCCCCTAAAAATATTTTGATAAAGATTAATTCAAATTTTGGGATTGAAGAGATAGGGATAAATATCATGTAAAAATATCATTTTAGCCTTGGGGAACTTAACGTTACACAGTTGCGAGTTGAATTTTGATACTTGAACCGGCTGATTTGAATTGATACAAGTGATATTATCAGTCTATGTTGGTGTTTGGTGAAATGAAAAATCTACGTCCACCGCTGAGAAGAATCGTCTGTGTGAAAGGAAAGCTAGGATCGGGACACAACGAATCTATTTATAAGTTTTTATTACTTGTTTTCTTCTGTTCGAGGTCCATGTGAGAAATTATTTTTTACATTAAAAAAAACAATCTCTCTCTCTCTCTCTCTCTCTCTCTCTCTCTCTCTCTCTCTCTCTCTCTCTCTCTCTCTCTCTCTCTCGACATATCCAAGCATGAACTGATCTGACTAAAATGCGACTTTCTGATTGACTGAAATATTCAAATATATTCAAATATTCTCTCTCTTCCTCTCCCCTCTCTCTCTCCGTCTCTCTCTCTCTCTCTCTCTCTCTCTCTCTCTCTCTCTCTCTCTCTCTCTCTCCCGACATATCCAAGCATGAACTGATCTGAGACTAAAATGCGACTTTCTGATTGACTGAAATATTCAAATATATTCAAATATTCTCTCTCTTCCTCTCCCCCTCTCTCTCCGTCTCTCGCTTCTCCCTCCCCCTCTCTCTCTCTCTCTCTCTATATATATATATATATATATATATATATATATATATATATATATATATATATATTATAATGACCTTCCTTGAGTGACTCTGCTGACAAAAACCTAATGAATCTAATGTCCTTTACGTTACAGAAATATCAATTAACAGCTACAAAAAAGTATACATCATTGACGAAACATGTTCAGTTCTATATAAACTGGTATGGCTATACTTAGATATACTTGCCTAAAAATAATGTTACTTTTAAGAACAAATTATTGCAACCGTGCAGTATCCAAATGACTCTCCTTGAAATATAAGAGTTTAGATAAATACCTATCCGAATATCGTCGTTTTTACTGGAAATAGAAACTCGTGAGATCATCAACTATAAATATACAGTAAATATACCTATTTGTACGTAACTGATTCCATCGGATGCAATAGATAAAGAATTTAGTTTTAGGCAGAGGGTGTTCCTCTGCTAGGAAGCATCAAATCGTCAAAAAGGGATAGTCATATTATGTTGCAGATTGACTGTTTGTTTTGCGCGGGAAGTCGAAAAGACAAAGGAAAATTGAACTGGGAAAACAATAGATAGGCGAGACAGAAATCTTAGTATAATAAAAGAGGTGTGACAAAGGACTCATCTGGACAAACGCTAACTTGAACAAAGGGAAAGGACTTCCGGTCAAGGAACAAAAGAATGTGTGGGCGGTCGTCGGTACTTAAGCAGACCCGGACAGACCCCACGAGAGAGACCCGAAGAGAAACCCCAGAGAGACGGCGAGCAGGGAAGGTGTCTGACCGTCGATACGGTCGGGCGCTGCTAGCGAGCAGTGAGGCTCGCCCACCACCTTCCACCACATAAGTAGTCGTAGTGTCATTTTCCATGCCCGCCACTCACCTACCACACACCGAAGAAAATAAAGAAGAGTCATCTTTTGTATACGCGTATCTGTTGTTATTGAAGTAGCTGACTACTAGATACATCGTCTAGGGGTCAGGAACGATGTCCGCTGTATACCCGCAACGTATACGAGTCAGAGTAGCGTGAGTTTGAAGAAACCAGTATGCAACAATTACTTTTTATGCTTAATGTAACTGGAAGTGGAATGACGACGGAGAAAAGATTTTTGTGACTGCCTACCCACACAAGGGAAGGTATCCGATATAAAAATCGACTTTGTGCCGAATAGTGTCGAAGCAAGATAATTACTCTGTGACAGCGCTCATTATTCATGAATACTAAGACCAAGTTACAACGACTGCTGATCGAATTTGGGACATTAGAAACTTGAGCATCAATTGAAATTAACAAACGTAGCCATATTTGTATGTATTTACCAACCCTCCACAAGAGTAGAATGTGTCACGAGGTCAAATTTTAAACTAGAGTTTAACATTTTTGAAGTCATTCTTCTAGACTAGTTGCTGTACCAAGGTTAAAGTGCCCAGTTTGACCATAGTGGGGGTATAATGGTTGGATTTATACCTTTCAGTATCATCGCAAGATACAATTCAACCAGCCCCATCCAGGATTTGAACTCGTGTCGATGTGTCAATTTCCTGTGAGGATAACCATTACACACCGGCACATTCATTTCAAATGTCTGCCAGTGGGTTCGACATGTAACAGCAGGGATGGCTGTGTTTGATGAATAAAATCTGGAATGACTGATTTCCATGACTTGTGAGAAAAAAATCAATGCAATAATCCAAGAGAAAAGGCAGATTAAAAAAGGAGACATTATTCTGACGCTCAACATTAGTCGAGTGAATGTGCAGCATACAGAGAAATTTAATTATATTGAGCCCCACAACAATTAATGGACGCCATAACGGAAAAAAGGAAAAGAAATTGTAAAAAGTCCTGAAGAATATCGCCATCGCAACGGGGCTCATTTTTATGGATATTTTCAATGGAATTCATCTTGGGTTCATCCTTATAACTCTGGAAATAAAAGGACGATCTATGGAATATCCCTCATATTCTCTGAGTAGGGAAATTCAAAACAGATCCTTGAGTGCAGAAATTCACGAACATCATCATTTAGAAATTTATTCGCACGTAATGTTTGTCAAAGAAGAAAAAACTATAACAGAATAACCATTGAAGCGTGTACATTTTTTGCATGAAGACAAACGCAATGGGCCACTGTAGACTACAGTTCTCTCTCTCTCTCTCTCTCTCTCTCTCTCTCTCTCTCTCTCTCTCTCTCTCTCTCTCTCTCTCTCTCTCTCTCTCTCTCTCTCTCTCTCTCAACAACAAACGACGCTGCAGTATGAAACATGAAATTTACCCTTTTTGCACCCACTTCATATTGTTCAGATTTCTTGTTGTTCCTGAAATTGAAAGATGCATTGAAAAGTTTTTAAAAAACCATCAGAAATTGAAGTTGGAGTATGCAATTGGATAAAAAGTAAACTAGACATTTTTTTCAGGAATCGAATGAAAAAAGTGTTATAGGTGACACACCCTATAAGACCAATGGAATGCGCCAACAGGTTACTATAAATAAACAGGGAGAATTGTGGCTTAGAGCAAGCCAATGCGAGTGCCAATAACTCTGTTCGTCGGACGTATTTCCACATCTCTCTATTGTATTGTATACTTTCTCTTAATACATTTTCTACTTTCGTTACCCGTTGTTTTGTTTTTATTTGACCCCTTAAAACCTCACAACAAAAGGAAACAGAACTTTTACAAAAATGTGTAATTTTAAATTTAAGACACAAAACTGTACCAGTTCTGGATATCTGGGTAATACCCCTTCATGTGCCATTACTCACAGAACCACTGTGACCTGGAGTGATAGTACTTGTTAGTTTTCCACCATGGGTCAAACAGATCTGTTCAAAATTTATTCTTATTCGATAGGACCGTGTACAAAGAACACCTACAAGTAACAACAACACAAACAATTGAAATATGAACGTACAAAGAACGAGATTCCCTAGCCTCTAGGCATAAAACAACCTTAAACGATTTGACATGTCATTAGGATTAATCAGAAATAAAACTAGAAATAACTTTTTGTAATTCCAGTTTCATTCGTCTGTCTGCATTAAAATTTGTGTTATACGAATTTTCATTCGTTCGATTCCCTGTAAGCAAGGCCAGATTGGCTACTAGTCAGCAAAGGGTTATGGTGTCATGTTGATGAGATTTTGTAAATATATTGAAAGATCGATGAAGGAAGATGTAAATATGCATGTATGTATGAACAGGGAGCAAATTAGGCATCTAAGGACCAATAAGATACTTACTAACCTTTGATTTGAAGAGCTCGTCATATCCGGTTGAAAATCTCTCACAGGGAATGTTTACGTTGCGAGAATAGATATCTTATTTTATCAGTCAAGCCTAAATATATTATGTGCATAAAAAGAATAGTTTTAGCGTCTAAATATGTAAATAAGAACAAAAAAGAAAAATTTATATAGAAATACCAAGATTTATAAAGGAATAAGTTGAAAGTCGCGAATCTCTGCTATAGAATAAGTAGGTTGTATTCAGATTCCTCTTAGAAGAGAAAATTGTATGAAGAATAGAAATCCTAAAAACGGGATAAATGAAGCATTTGATGCTCTTTATTACAGCTGAATGCAACCGCTAAAAAAGTTAAAAGAGGAAAAGCTCAGTGAAGCAAGCAGAAATATTGACAGCAAAATGGCCAAATAATTGCAATAGTGAAATCTGTGCTACAAAATGGATCTGGTTATTAATCTATGCTTTTTGTTCATACAAAATGGTGGTCAGATTTCACCGGTTTGATTTAGGTTTGATTTGTGCTAAAAAAACATATCGAATTACACTGGTAGTGCAAAAATAGACGATTCTTTCATATCATTTCATAATAATAATAATAATAATAATAATAATAATAATAATAATAATAAACACTTGGACTTTGCCAAAGAAGTGAGAACATTGTGGACGTGAAGGTGGAGGTCGTACAAATTGTAATTGGTGCCCTTGGAACGGTCCCCAGGGGTCTGGAAAAGAGTCTGGATGAACTGGAAATCAGAGGAAGAATCGAGACTATCCAGATTGGCTAGAATACTCAGAAGAGTCCTGGAGACTTATTGTCACTCAGCCTCCAGTGAACCACCGGCTACAGCAGGCATGAAAAACTGGAGTGAAATAATAATAATAATAATAATAATAATAACAAGTCAGAATGACTGAGGCGGAAAGATGATTCATTGGGAATCGCGCAGGAGATTAAAATTTGATCATGCTGACAAATGATATATACACAAACCAGAATTCGTCATAGAAAATGAGACTCATAAAATACTCTGGGACTATCTTATACCGAGAATTGAGTTAACTGAATACATTGTACATTTATATTTATATTTTAGAGTAGTTTTTTTAAGAGCGTTTTTTTGTACAAGGTTATATCAAGTATTCCTGTCTAATACAAACAGATCTATTTAACCTATAGATGGTACATTAACAGGTACTACCACTCCAGTCCAGAGTGATCATGGGAATAATAGCAATGAATGACTACTCCATATTTCCCGGAGCTCAGAGCTGTAGCCACACTACCAGATACAGTTTAGTATCATAAGCAGGATATTCATCTTTAGAGGTTCTTACCCAACTACAGAGGATATGTTGTATATTGTACAAACGAAAATAGGAATTTCTGGTTAAATTAAACAAAGAAAAGAAGAAAAAATGACAAAGGACTTTTTTTCCCGGTAAAGCGAAAAGAAGTTTAAAAACGGAAGAGAGGGTTTCCGGTCCAGGAATCAGGGAGAGGATAAAGAAATATATAACAAAGGTCCGTTATCAGATCAAAAGATAAAGATGCGTAGGTGTGTCGTCAATACAAAATCCAGAGGGTCGTGTCAGTAGTGAGACAGTCAGACAGAAGACGCGAACAGGGAACAAGTGAGCGTGATGGCCGCTCACGGTCACAGCTGCAGGCTGCGAGGCGTCACCTATCTACCCCTTTACCTCAACATTGCCAGATCCCAACAGTAGAGTAGTAGTCATGGGCAGTTCCCATTGTCAACGCTCGCCACCCACCAACGTACAACCGAGAAGAAGAAATAAAGTCAAAACTCCTACGATAGATCATAAGCGACCACTACATATATCGTCTTGGGTTAGTGACGATACCCGCTACGTATGCAGATACACGAAGTAGGGCCGTGAATTTGAAGCCGCTATATAACGTATAGATATTTGGTACCGTGAAAACCCCGCTATGCAACAGATAGATCCAGTGTATTCTAAGCTACACCAACAGAGCGGATAGTTAATTTGAGCAAACGTGTGAGTGGACATCTATGAAAAGAACGAAAATAGATTTATAGAAATAAGAAATATTCTTCGGTGATAAAAAAAATTAGAAATTTTAGAATTCGGTGCTGTAATCAAATTTGATATTACGAGTCAAATCTTCGGGAGACTTGCTCTCCTGGGAACACAAGATAGATAGATAGATAGATAGATAGATAGATGTGAATGAGCTGAGATAGATAGATATGAAGAGAATGCAACATAAATTTTCGATTCAGATAGACAGATAGACAAATATAATGTATATCCGAATATATATCATTATATTCAAATACATATATGTGCAGACTGCCGTTGGTACCATGTAACACAGTATTGCCTGCTTTATTGTCAATTGATCGTCTATTAAATCGCTTCTCTCACCGGAGTGACCTGACGAGGAGGATCGCAGAATGAAAAATAAGAGCTGTCAAAAGGTTGGATGAACCCACTTGTAGGGTCAATGGTCGTCTAGCACACTCATTCCGTTAAGGATACCATGATTTTGACAAATCACCAAAGAGAAAGACACTTTGATATAAAAGCGAGAGTGAATAGATCCATAACTGTTGATAAAGCATTCTTCTAAGAGAAAGATAATGTGATACACGTACGAAGTGTGTTCAAAAAGCACTGAGTGAAGCGTTAATTTTATTCGATAATTTCCTTGAACTTCAACATATTTGTTCCAGAAATAAGCACTAGATGACACACTGGGGCTTTCCCCACTAATTCCCGTTTGAAATTATTGTCCAATTACAAACCAATGACTACAAACCAATGAATACAAACCAATGAATACAAACAATGACTATAAACCAATGCCAGTTACTTGACACCGCGGTTCTCAGTTTCACGGGGATTAGCAAGGAATACATTTCAGGTTTTTCTCGACTTTTCAGACATGAAACCAACCTTACCCCAAACCCTAAGCTTTTAATCTTTCGGGCATTCTCTTTTTGCGGCCAATATCTTTATCTACTCGTTCATATCTCAAAAAAATTGTCGGCAAAAAAGCCGTTCCAAACATACCTTGTTTACAACTTATCATATCGTCGTGTAATAAAAAGTCACTAGAAGAGGAATATTAACCTACTCTAAACAAATCGTAAGATCTAGGAGGTCCGTTTGGTGTAGCGGTTATGGTATCGGCCTGTCAGCTTGGCAGACCGGTTTCAAATCACGCACAGGGCGGCCTTCCTATCTATAGCTCTGCTGATGAGGCCTAATAGGCCGAAATGTACATACAGAGATTGATTTTTCTCGATTTGTTTAGCCATACATTTAAATAGGCATTCCCGCCTAATTCATTATTAATTAATTAATTTTCAAATTAGGTACGACTCCAATTAAGCACATATTCTCCAAAAAATTGTCGGCAAAAAAGCCGTTCCAAACATACTTGTTTACAACATATATATATATAATATATATATATATATATATTATATATATATATATATAATATATATAAGTCTGTTCATATTTGGTGTTGTTCTCTATGTGTAAATTTAAAAATTCAAATAGGGGTATCAGGATCAATACTTTATCATATCTCGTATATTCAGTACACATAACAAATACAATGATGTATTATATGAGTTGTCATAGGTATTTACAGATACATACATACATACATACATACATACATACATATGTACAGACTTCAATAGAAAGAAAGAAAGAAAGAAAGAAAGAATGATAGATAGATAGATTTTCGTTATTATGTACACCTGTGTCTGCTTCAGAATACATTGTGTCAATTTGTTTGTAACGCTTGTTTTTTATTTTTTGTAAATCAATATATTTGCCAAATTGATGCACATGCATTTTTTTCGTTCTAAATTAATGGATCCCATCATTCAAATATGAAAAAACAAAGACTAAAAATCCACAAAAACGTCAGTACAGTGAAGAAAATAAGGTTGTTGAATTATTAAACTCACAAGTTGTACTAGGATGGTGTTTAGCGTTCCACATAATTTCAAACATCCAAAAAACGCTAGTTTTTCATTCAACATTTTTTAAATAGATTGACCGACCAAACAAAAGACTCTCACAGTCTTCTTATTCTTTGTGATAAATTTATTTTTCATTAAATTAACAAAATCTCTGATGAAGATCTATTGAACAGATCAGAACACTGCATCGTTGGCGAAATAAACAACACTCGTTTCATGAACTTGTGTTTTTTCAATTTTTCACTATATTACATACTGTCGGATTCACTTTATATATATATATATATATATATATATATATATATATATTATATATATATTCATTTTTTTTGCTTTTATTCTCTCACTTAAATTTCCTCTTTATATCTCTAGCCTCCTAATCCTTCTCTCCCTCTTTCTCTCTATTCTCTTTCGTTCTACCCCCTTCTTTTCTCGCTCTTTCTTTTTGTAACTATTTCATTACCTCCATTTCTTTATTGCATTCTTCTACCCCTTCTCCCCCTCTCTCTCTCTCTCTCTCTCTCTCTCTCTCTCTCTCTCTCTCTCTCTCTCTCTCTCTCAGATAGTGGGATTTTTTTTCGCGCGCATGTATGTGTAATATCTTCGATATTCACACATGAAGGGCCAACAAATTCTGAGTTTATTAAAGAGTTTTTGTTGATTCATTCTTTTCTTCTCTCTCTCTCTCTCTCTCTCTCTCTCCTCTCTCTCTCTCTCTCTCTCTCTCTCTCTCTCTCTCTCTCTCCATTTGTTACTTTTCGTGTCAGGAGGACAACGTTTTGTTGCTATTAATCCCACAAATGTCAGTTTTAAGCATACCCGTGAGATTGGTTCACAGTAAGCCCTACTGAAGGGAAACACAAGTTACCAACGAATCGAAAGTAGAAAAATCGATTATATAGAATTGTGTTTTATATGATAATTCACAGTGAAGCCTTACAAAATATATGAAAGCCCATACTAGAGTTAGAGTCAAATAGGCGCCAATTTGAACTTTAGAAAAACAATGATTATTCAGGTGTCTAAGTTTTTAGAGGAAGCCTGATAATTTGTATATTTAGATTTTTCTGCTGTCTTCGTCTTTATTGTGATATACACAACTTTTCGGCGGATATGCCCGCCGGCCTTCCTCAGGAGTTTTTTTTTTCCAGATGGAGGTTCCAGAGTTCGACAAGAAACACTTGAAGAAAACCAAAGGGCCAAAACGTTGTGTATATAACACGAAGTCATAAAAGATAAATATGAGGACAACAGTTCAAAAAATCACATATTATTCAGGTGTTCAATAGGGATAATACGCAGGTGAAATCGATTGATTTTTACATATGAAGAAAATGGTCCTATAGATTACTAAAGTGCGCATTATGCGGGTATGTATTTACCCTACCCTTCTGTCAAGGGCAGGGTGTGACACAAGCTCGATTTTTAACCAACCTGTTGCCGTAACAGAGAACATACCGAATTTATCTTCTGCAGAAGATCAAGACAACCCCAAAAAAGGATTTCCTGAGAATGACATTAAACTGGATCTGAGTATGACATTAAATTGGACCTGTTCTGGAGGTCTAGAGAATGTAGAGTTCTCCTTCATTGCCATTACTCACTGATCTACTCAGACCCGGAGTGGTAGAACCTATTATAGATGATTATTATGCGTATATCTTAGTATGTAATTGTAAAGTAAAGTCGTCGGGGGGGGCTAATATCGGTATCGGCCAGACAGCGAGGAAGTCTATCCTCTTTTCACTAGCGCTAGACCAAGGAGATTATCTTAGCATCTGAGGTGGATCGCCACACCTACCATCAGCTCCTCACTTTACCGCACAGATACCTGTGCTACTCATTCGCTGAGTTGGCGGGGGCCAGTATCGAACCAAGAACCTTGTGATTCCTAGCCGAACACTCTACCGACTGAGCTATTTTTCTTTTCAATTTGCAAATGAATGATTATTTTACGGTGTCTTCATCCATTTCTATTTAACTGATTTAACTATGAAATGCAAATTAGAATCAACCACTCCTTCCTTAATATGTATATTTACCATCCCCGCCCCACATGAGAAGAATGTGACAAAAGGTCAATTTCCTAAACAGAGTTTAACAAGTTTGAATTCAGAGTTTTTCTTCTCCTAGACTGCTTGCCTAACCAACGCTAACAAGATACCAGTCTGTCGTACTTTTTACCCATAGCTGGAGGGAGAATAGATGAATGTATATCTTTTGCAATGAGTTTAGCGCAATATGAAATGCAAACAGCCTCCTCCAGAATTTGAACCCGTCTCGCTGTGTCCATTTTCCAACAGTCACCCAACAGGTCATCTTCATCGTCATCATTATCATGTCTATTTCACATAGAAAGCGCGTAGTGTAATGGTTAAAGTCATGGGTAATGGACTCGTCGCACCATGTTCAAATCCTGGATGTGGTAATTGCATTTCACTTAGCGCTAATACCCTTGGGGAAGGTATGAATCCTACTCTCCCTCCAGCTATCGGTAAATAGTAGGGCAGACTGGGCTCTTTAACCATGGCTAGATAACCAGTCTAGGAGAAGGAAAACTCTAAATTCAAACCTGTTAAACTCCGCTTAAGAAATTGACCATGTGTCACATCCTGCTCGTGTGGAAGGGTTGGTAAATATATATATATTTCATATAGATCTCATTGACAGATATTTCAAGTTTCTCTATTTTTCATTAACTTTCGTTCTAGGTTTGTGTCTTCCAGCAACTGTTGTACATGTATTCGAAAAAGCTTATCTATTTTTCTTTATCATGTACTGCTTCCCGTAATAATATTTGATGTACAAATTTATTTTTTTATTCGCCAAGTCCTACAAACTCTGTCGACGTTTTTTATGGTGTTTGATCGTAATGGCCTACCTTTGAATAACACACTGTTGGAAAGATGTTTGCATCCAGTAAATGTTTCTCACTCTTTTTAATATTCTTATGGATGTTTTATTTAACCTACTTTTCACCGCTTCCATGGGTTTCTAGCTTAGAAATGCATATATTTAATATACTGTGGAATCTTACGAGTGCCCTAACATACGATGTTTCAGAGTTAAAAGCTGTCGCTCGGTCATTGTTTTTCTTTGTGTTTAGAGCCACAATTTGAGGTACAAGCGAGCTTCAGATATACTTATGTTCACTAAAAACATTTAAGTGACCAAATGTATTACACCAAAGAAAATATTATCTATTATAAGTTAAAATTAAAACATAATTCCTTACATTTTTATCATGTCTTTATACAACACAGCGCTATTTTTTTAATTTAAAATAGGTTACAAAAATTTCGTGTGTTTTGAGGGTGCTGGAACGAATTAATGGTATTTCAATTTATTTCAATTGGGAAAATGGATTTGATATACAAAGAAATTGAGTTACGAGGGGAACGAATCAAACTCGTCAGTCAGGTATCACTGTTTTTTTCTGTTATTTAAAAAATCTATTGTGAGATCCATACTTAGATTTGTTTCCTGTGTCGTGTTCATGGATGGCCATTCAATACCAGTTCTTATATTATGATATTTCTTCGAACTTTCTATCTATGATCCCAAATGTTTGAAATCATTTAACGTGTCTAATCATAAATGATAAGTCTTTACCCGGAAAACGTATCATAAAGAATAGACGCATCGATCAAACGTTCCCCGGAGCATCAAGCTTTTTCATTCTAATTCATCATCATCAACACGTTCCGACGGCATCCGAATTCTTTTGCTACTCTCTTTCTCGCATTCTATCTCTATCGAACAGCACTCTTGGTAAGTCGTCTAGACGGCTTCAGTGTCCGCACAGAGGTGATAAATATGTTTAGCTGGTCAGTCAACATTGGTGTGTCTATATGTAAGCGTCCAGAGGAGAACGTTGTTTATACGGTCTTCTTCTCCGGTAGTGACCAGTATGTCTTAGTCTTTTTTTTTTGTGATTTCTGAGATGGGAGGTAAATAGATGTACATTTGCAATTTTAGGGTGCTGCTTTCAGCATTTGTTAAAAAAAGCCCGCAGCATTCGTGTATAGTTTTCATCTAACCTTTTCTTCAAGTGTTCCGCTAAATTCCAAGTGATGCAATCGTACAGTAGTACTGACACGGCTGCATCTGGGAAGAATTTCCGTTTTAACACGTAGAATATCAACAATAACAATGACTGTCACTAATGATCATTAAATTTAAATATATCCGCAACCAACGCATGATTTCTACGTAAAGTAAGTAAAGTCGTCGGGGTGGCCTTAAGTCGGTATCAGCCAGACAACAAGGGGGTCTATCCCCTTTACGCTAGCGCTAGACCAAGGAAATTGTTTTTGCGTCTGGGGTAGAGCGCCACATCTAACATCAGCTCCTTAGGTTACCGCACAGATCACTGTTTTTGCATCTGGGTGGAGCGCCACATCTAAAATCAGCTCCTTAGGTTACCGCACAGATCACTGTTTTTGCATCTGGGTGGAGCGCCACATCTAACATCAGCTCCTTACCGCACAGATCACTGTGCTACTCATACACTGAGTTGGCGAGGACTGGTATTGAACCAGGAACCTTGTGGACGCTTTACCGACTGAGCTAAACCGAGTGGAATACTTATACAAATGCTTCACGATGTATGTTTCATTAAAATGTGAGTTTATGATTGGTTGTAATTAATCAACTGTATGCACTCGTAGTTGGAATCTATTAAATTGTACTTTGTCTAGCACACATGCCTGAAATTGGTTCGAGTGCCTACTAATACTAAGTGGTCATCCATCCAATTACAAGGGATGTTACGAAAGTTTCACCACGCTCGAGAGATCAGAATCGGATCGCGTTCAATTTGATGTCATCGAAGGCATTTAGGAGTAGACGTGTAATGTAATGAATTGGAAATAACTCCAATATCGTTGATGCAAGTGGAGTAAGTTTAGGTGTCATCGAAGAGAACTTAAAGAGTAAACAAAGTGTTCCGTAGCGGAAACCGAGTTGACATGAATATTAGCCCTACGTACTGGCGAGTCTCACTCTAAGACCAGCAGAGACGGCGTTATTCAGAACATTCAACGACTTAAATATGTAGGACGAACATATTCTACCAGGAGTAAGAATTGGCTGCTAATTGAGATTTTCGTCCCGTCAAAACCTGATTATCTACAATACGTACACCCAATCATCCCGCCTTGTTTGTTAAGACAGTAGGATACGCTGACTGCACCTCTGCAGAGGGGTAAAATCCCACAATGAAGTCACATGTTGGCGGTGGGTGGCGCCCTGTGATGCTTAAGGATGGAATACTGGTGGCTGAGGGGTCCATGACATGCGACACCTTGACCCTTACTTAGGCTAGACCGGCCGTCGATCAATTATCTGTTCACGTCAAGCCCTAGTACCTGAATGATTTTCTCCACCCTATTGCCCTTATGGTAAGCTCCCAACCCTTTTTATGTGCTAGAAAGCGGTGGCTGAGTGTCTTAGTGTCCTGGATACTGCACCCCTTAATCGCTATTACTCTCAGATTCACTCTGAACCGGAGTGGTAGTACCTGTTAGGGTCCTATTTATGGGTTAAATAGAAAAAATGTGTTTGAAATTGTAAATTTTTTTTAGATTGAATCCCCATGAAGAACCAATAAAACAAAATGCTTTTGGCATAAAATAACCCAACAAAGGTTGACATGCCGTAAAATCCAACCAATCAGCCCAATCGGTGATTGAAAATAATAAAGTTTTCAAAATTGTTTAGAAGCCGTTTGGATTACTGTTTCTTTCCACCATAAAATGATTACTGATCATACAACACAATTGCTGTAACATGAACTGTGAGATGGTTTAACGATGCTTAACGTTGATTATCAACTGTGAGCTCGTGCTTTAAGTGAGACTCAAGTTAAATCTATTTACTAAAGGCACAGAACAATGAAGCACTCACTAACACTGATCCACTCATTTCGCTTGCTAACCAGTATGCCACACAAGTCACTCTTTCATTGCCCTGGTAGTTGCTGCTTCCTTAATTATATTAAAAGGAAGTACCATATCCTCTCTTTCAGTTTGTATAATGCAAGGAGTACGTCTATTTTTTTAAGGATCTATTAAACAAGTTTGTTTGCTTAATTTATTGTTGCTATTTTAAATGCGTACTCCGAAGTGAGAGTTTTTTCCTACTAGTATTCCTGAACTATCATTTTGGAGATCCTTGCAAGTAGTCGAGAATATAAGAATGTTATCGTGAAATAACATAAAAGTAATAATATTAATAAAATTGCTAAGTTTGAGACATCATTTTGATCCACTAGAATATAAGTTACTTTTTCCAATAGACAGCTCTAGTTCTAATTTGGGCCACTGATTTAATATGAATTTATTCTCTCTTCTCTATGATATGGGTAAAATAGTTAGGTGGTATGAGAACTCTAGCTTACTGAATTCGATATACATACTTTGAATTTAAAACCACCTACGACCAAGCAAGATGTAAATAATTTTTTTGAGAAAAAATGAAGAAATTGTCAGATTCCTGATTTGATTTTTCCAAAAGATTTTTTCGGTAGAAATGGTAGTACGAAGAAAAAAACAATTTCTCAGAAATAGTGGAAAGGCAAAAAAAAAAAAACACTTTCTCAATAAGAGTGGGAAAATAAAAAAGAGAAAATTTTTACGTTAGAGTGGGAAGGTAAGAAAGAAACACTTTCACGTTAGGAGTGGGAAGACAAAGAAAAAGAACGATTTCTTGGTAAAAGTACTAAGAATACTTTCTCGATAGACAAAAAATAATATTTTCTCGGTAGGAGTCGGAAGATAACAAAAAATGAACACTTTCTCAGCCTAACTGGCAAGTCAAAGGTAAAGGAACACTTTCGCAGTTGTAGTTGTAAGACAAAGTAAAAAAGACACCTTCCCGGGAAAAGGCAACGAACACTACTATCAACAATTTCTTTCGTTTGTATTATTTTTCATCTTCTTAATTTTAGTTTGTTATTTTTACCATTGCATCTGCCTGGGGGTCATCACATCTTCGACAGTGAGGAATAGCGCGATTCGCAAACAAGAATAAAGAATAAATTTTCAATGAGGTTCAAAATCCCGTCACCTTCCGCCCAGAGGAAACTTGGTTCTACGTATCAGCTGCTCTGCCAACCCAGCTACACGAATATGAATCGTATCACAGTACCTCTACAGCCAACCAAACCACTTGTATGGTCGATTTCATATTTGTTGTTATTGTTTACACACTAGAGTATTTTTAGATGAAGCTCTGTCAGCCACTTTGATTTCACAAAGCATAAAAAGAATACAGAATCATATTAAATCCCATCAACATACACGTGGCTATCGAGAAAAAATACGTTCGGTTGCTATTGATACGTTAATTATCTATTCGGTTTAATCAAAACTCATTTATTTCCTTTTTTATTCAAAACAATTTTAACCAGCTGTTAATTCACATCACTCATGTTTTAAAGGAAATCTGGCTACATTCATTTCAATATTAATGTTTTCCGTGAGGGTATTTTATCTGATTGTGATGACGTCATCCGAATCGCCAGAACAAGGAACGAGACATTTGATATTGTAAGGATTTCTTTTTTTCAAAATAGCTTATAGTATTTATCACGAATTTCATAAAAATATTCATTTTATTTTCGTCTTACGTTTCTTTAATTATTTAAATATATTTTCATAGCTTAAGAGATCCTCGTGTTTTTAACTTTTCTTTCTCTCTGATTCATTTTTCTATTTTACTTCTACCCCTTATGAACTACGATCAGTCCTTTTGTAGGTACTTGTGAAAAGCAAGTGTGTTATGCATATATATATTTTTTTTATATCTGACACCTGCTTTGTTTCAAATTTCTTACATTTTGTTTTTATGATATTTTCTTTTTTCACATCTGCTTCTCTTTACTATTTTGTCAAATTATTTAATTGTTTTCCAACGATTCATTTTTGTTGATTGTCTCTCGTTGTTTTGGTTTTTTTTCCTTTTCTTTTGTTCTTTTTATTTTGATGAGTTTTTTTCTTTTCTTACTTTTTTCTCTGATTGTTTTACTTTTTTCTATCTTTACTTTTTTAATTATTTTTCATTTCATCTTCTACATTTTATCATGTTTTTCCTTTACTTGTTATTCTTTGATTGCTTTAGATCTAAGTCTCAAATATTTTCAGTTGTTTCATGTTCTTTAAAGTTTTATTGTTTTTCTTTCCACCAAATCATTAAAAAAATGTGTCTTTTGTATTTGCATTGTTTCGTTGCCTTTTCATTTAAACACTTGAAATTTTTCTCGTTTAATTTTATTTGCCAAAGTAAATTCTTCAGTATTAGATAACTTGCAAAACCGTAAGAGTTGGAAACTAGACTGAACAGTTAAAGTGTAATTAAATAAATAAATACATAGGAGATATAATGAAAGCGTCTTTCCTAAGCTAGACAAAAACCGTGAAATTTGGATTAAAAAACAAGGAGGTTGATTATAATGTATAAATCCTTTAACAGAACGGGTGATGGGGAATGACGTTATACAAAAATGAAGAGACTGTTCTGGGGTTTTAAAGATTGCGTTGATATTCTTAGCAAAAGACTTGATGACTCGTCAAGAGAAAGGAAGGAAAAGTAATCAATAACAACCAAAAATGCAATTCAAATTGAGACAACGTCAAAATAGTTCTTTTAAATGGCCATACATTTGAAATATGCAGATTTCAAGAGAATCTGCAAATGACATACTTTCAAGGACATTGCAAGAAATAAGGATATGTATGTATGCAATTCTTCCGCCAAAAGTGGGATGTGAAACAATGTCGATTTTTAAACGGAGTACAGTTGGTTTTGAATTTAGAATTTTGCTTTTCCATTCCAAGACGGGTTGCTTTACCAAGCACAAAGAACCCAATCTGCCCTACTATTTACTCATAACTGGCTGGAGAACAGATGGATTAATGCCTTTCACAAGAGTATTAGCGCAAAGTGAGATACAAACTGCTTCGTTTACGATTAGAAATCGTGTCGTCGATTCCATTTGCCACACCTATAACCGTTATACAAATATAAGGGTAATCCTAATAGAAAGCCACAATAAATATATTAAAAGTATTAAAGACAGACATAACAGAGTAAAACATCAAGTGTTAATTATTGACATGATTGAGTGATGTGGACAATAGTTCTCGACCTGGGAATAGTATAATCTTCATTACAGAAATTTGAACAAATAAATATAAACACTGTAGAGATAAAAATGAGACTAACAATCATACCAAAAACAAATAGACCAAGTTGCTTAAGAAGAAATATAAAACAGATATGTCTGGGAAGGAAATATTGTCTATTGAGAACTATGCAAAAACTTGACTAAATAAGATTAGATATTTTTTGCTTGCCCGAACTAAAAAAAAAGGTATATGGTCCTCGAGGGGCATATGAATCCCGGTCGAAAACCACTGATATAGACAGTAGTAGTGTTAACAAATTACAACAATTGGAAGGAGAGATTAAGAAATTTTATGCTATTAAAACATCACGAAAAAATTTCTTAGTGGATGAGAATCGAATATTTTTGTGTCATAAAATATGCATGGTATTTCACATACAACTGCTTGAAGATGATTTTATTAATTATCTTTCAATCATAAAATTTGATCGTATTGGAAATATATGCAGGAATAGATTTTATATATATATATATATATATATATATATATATATATATATATGTGTGTGTGTGTGTGTGTGTGTGTGTGTGTGTGTGTGTGTGTGTGTGAACCCCTCCGCAAGAGCAAGATGTCACATGAGGTCAATTTTTAAGTGGCGTTTAACAGGTTTGAATTCAGAGTTTTCCTAGACTGCTTGCCTAACCAAAGCTAAAGATCCCGGTCTGTCATTCTATTTGCCCATAGCTGTAGGAAAAATACTTGGATTTATACCTTTCCCCAGAGTATTAGCGCTATGTGAAATACAAACAGCCTTGTCTAGAACTCGTCTCACCATGTCCATTTCCTACGATGGTAACCATTACATAACGCGCCTCGTAGGATTCTATATAAAGTCGTCGGGGTGGCCTAATGTCGGTATCAGCCAATCAGCGAGGGAGTCTATCCCCTTTTCAATAGCGCTAGACCAAGAAGATTGTTTTTGCATCTGAGGTGGAGCGCCACACCTACCATCAGCTCCTTACTTTACCGCACAGATTCCTGTGCTACTCATAACGCTGAGTTGGCGAGGACCGGTATCGAACTAGGAACTTTGTGGTTTCTAAATTGGCAAAACCTGATTATATGAAAGATGAAGTACAAAAATATACTGAAAATCTCTTTAAAACAATTTATTTATTTCATATACAACACTAAAACGCCTCATAAATTATAATACTAGATTAGCTGATTATTACTAACAACTTCGATTCGCACTGGGTGCCCTATGCTTCTCGACTTGTATCACAACTAAGGTAAGCTTAGTAAATAACTGCTCGCAAGTGTGATTCTAACTGAGAGACCATACATTAGGTATTGTTCCAAAATAATCTTAGCTTGATAAATGATAACATTATAATGTCAATAAAATCCATGAAATGTATTTATCCAATCTCTCCCATAAACTACATAAGCTCATGTTTTAAGTAGAGTGTAGCTGGTTTGTATTCAGAGTTTTCCTTTTCCTAGACTGGTTATCTAACTAAGGTATAAGAACCACGTCTGTCCTACTATTTACCCATAGCTGGAGAGAGAACACATGAATTTATGCCTTTTCTAAGAGTATTGGTGTATAATGAAATTCAAACGTCATCGTCCAGGATCTGAACTCGGTTCATCGATTCAATTTCCTACGATGATAACCGTAACACAAGCACGCCATTATAAAGTCCATAGTATTTATCAAAATCTCTTCTTCATTTTTTAAAAATAAACCTCTTATAGCAGTAAGTCTTTCACTTATACTTAGGAATATAGGAAATAAATATATGATAAAAGCCTCTAGTCGTTAACCATATGAAAATTCGATAAAGTTTCAGTCTTCTTCCTCTAAGACAGAATCATGCAGGCAATATCAATATTATCGAATCCAGTGCCAAGAGTCGGTTTTCATGCCCACAGATAAAGACTTGGCTTTTCTATATTGTTTTTCAGTAAATCATACTACTTGATGTCCGTAGCCTTTAGATATAAAAGAATTACTTTAGTGTCACAAATTTCGTTGTGTCATGAAATAAGCTTTTCATCTCTTTCTTGAGTTTGTAATAACGGAAGTCGTCCACCCATCGAAATCTTCTACTGGTAAAATTGTTATTCTAACCTTTGAACTACATTTGTACGTTTTCTTTTATTATGATTTCTAATCGAAGTGAATGGGTATCATGGGTTTAGAAAGTTGTTATTTACCATTGCTTAGTCGTTACTCGGTATGACGTTGGTTCTCTTTGGAGATTTGTGTT
Source organism: Doryteuthis pealeii (assembly GCA_023376005.1). NCBI lineage: Eukaryota > Metazoa > Mollusca > Cephalopoda > Myopsida > Loliginidae > Doryteuthis > Doryteuthis pealeii. The sequence goes on from CM042162.1 coordinate 46,450,957, forward strand.
GGTGTGTATAATGTAATGTTTTCACGAGATCTTCGCTTTATCTACCCAATCTTAATACGGTGATGAGATAAACATCAATGGAAAAAGAAGAAGACGACAAGGACGACGAATTGAAGCTTTTACATATCAACTGATATGAGATTTGTGTGAGGCCAATATTGTTTGCTTTTAACCATCTTTAGTGCACAATTGCCTTTTGTTATTAATGAATGCATCATTCTAAGTTTTATATTTTTTTCTGTTATCTATCCTAACATGTCCATGTGTGCTTGCTGTGTGTTGTAGGTGGATGTATGTTTGTGTTTTTGTGTGTTTCTCTGCGCATTCTTTTATCCAAACCTCCTCCGCTATGAACAGGATGCGACACAAGATCAATTTTTAAGCAAAGTAGAACTGGTTCTTTTTAGACAGACTGGGTTATTTAGCTTTGACCAGTTTAGGAGAAGAACATTTCTGAATTCAAACCGACTTTACACCGCTTGAAAAATGCCCTTGTGACACATCCTGATGGTGGTGGAGGGGTTGGGGAATACACCCAAAGGATTTGAATTCAGAGTTTTCCTTTTCAGAGACTAAAAATTAAAGAGCCAAATCTGCTCTACAATTTACTTTGAAGAAGAATAGTTGGATTCATACCTTTCCAAAAGAGAATTATAGCTATGTGAAATGCAAAACGCCTCGATCATGATTTGAAATGGGGTTACCTATTTCATTTGCAACGACGATAACTATTACACTATGAACAAAAGTTGAATTTGTGTGTTCATGTGTGGATATGTATGAATGTTTATTTGAATGTGTATGTGTCCATATGGTTGTGTCTGTGTGTTTTTGTATGTGTGTGTACATGAATGTGTTTGAAGATCAAAGTCAAAATCTAGAACCTGATTATTTGCGTAGATATTAGGAAATTACTAGATGAAGAGAAAACAACCTATTTTACCTTATTTAAAGATAGTTTGTATAAGGAGGCTCTAGAAATGATTATAAATTATTTTTATATTTAAAACTCTTTTTCGTGTGAATTTATTTCAAGCTTATATTTCTGTCAACACAGATTCTTATTAAATTATATTTTTAGAATTATTTCCTTTAAGCAGTTTGTATCTTATCTTTTTCCCGAACAATTCCGGATATCCCTGCAAGTCACTTATCTGTACTCTGACATCCTCAAATGTAATTACTTTTATATATGCGTGCAAAGTTTGCCTAAATATGTATTAGGCTTAACAGAAAAAGAAGATCTCGGCTCCTATAAAACATGCTTGAGAGTAGATAGAACGATAAAACTGGTATACAAATTAATTTTATTTTTCTTCAAAGAAAAGTTCATCTTTCAATAGAATTATCATTTAGTGCTGCATATTTTTCCAAGCATTCTAGTCCCTCTTTTATTTCGTCAACGAAGAAATTTTCTGTATTCCTTTTGATCTAATAGATCTGAGCAACTTCAACTTTTGCATCAAATGAAAAAATATTGATTTTTCAAATCTTGTTTCACTTTCGGGAATAGTCAGATATCTGATGGTAGCAAAATAGACAATAAAGATTATAATATAAAAGGTGGGGTTATATTTTCCACTGGTAACTAGATAACCAAACTGCAAATTCTGATGTCAAAAAAGATAGAACCGTTGAAAATAATCTCCCTTTCTTTGCATATATGTTTCCTCTTAGATATTTATATCAAATTAGTCAGGATTTAATATCTATTTTCCACCCTATCGTTAGGTCTTGGAACACGCTGACTGTGTTCATGGCAGAGGTGTAAGACCCCTCCTTAAAAGAGATTGTTCTGTGTATGAAACTAAACTGTATATGATGGTGAGGCTCCAATTCTAGATATCTGGGGAGTGTGGAGTGCCCATTTATTACCATCACTCCCAGGTCTACTTTGATCCGGAGTGGTAGTACTTTTACGGTCCCATTTATGTGTCAAATAGATCCGTTTAAAATTAATCCTATTCGATAGGACCATGTGCAAAATAAAAACTCCTGAGAAACTAGATAAAATATAAATATGAATGTACAATGAACGTGATTCCCTAACTTCTTTGCATGAAATAACCCTAAACGGGTTTAAATCCAGATAAAATCAATCCATCAATTAGATTGTGTTTGTAATTGTCCATTTAGCAATGTTTATATGACATTGATTCGCATTAAAACAATATATTTTATTTGGTGTAAATCATATCTGAGATATTAGTTATTTCATATACCTTTAGTAATATTAGATATTCCAAAATATTTTTAATGGAACAATCTGAAAACTTAATGTATATTCTATCCTAATAATCGGGAAGATTGTGTTGTTAGTGTTCTACCGAGAACCAAACGGTTTGATACAGAGCTATGAATCATAGCTTACCCACATCTTCAATAAAGTGATTATTTCATTTAATTAAAGGGATAATTTCTAGATGATTTGACGGTTTAGTGGCTTCCATACCCATCAGAATGTGAAAGAATGTTCTTGTTTCCTAAAATTATAAGATTCTAAGTGGCAGACATTAAAATACACGCAATGACACATATATAGTTAATATAAAAACGGGTTTTAGAGGTGCTTCGATGAATCAAAAACTCGCTGGAATAAGTGTATTGAATGCCAAAGAGTTTATTTTGAAGAGAATTAATATTTTATTCTGTGTTTATTTCTGTTTTGGCAAATATAGCTTGACTTTCGAAACTTTTTTAAAACACCAAATATTCATTTAGATTTTATTATAGTTTACGATCGAAAACCCTATTGGGGATAAGGTTACTTGTAAATTGTGTTAATTTTTAGTTTTTAAATATCCTCTTCTGAATTATACTTTTGTTCTATGCACTAGTGCGTGTTATATGGCAATAAATAGAGATAATGAAGAAATATCAGAAATTTTTATAGATTAATGTTTAGGGCATTAAATATCTTTTATTTTACTATTTGTGGGCGTCGTGTTAGACTTCATAGCTGATTAAATGTAAAAATGAAAGAATGAAATTCAGTGTTTTTTTACATGGATTTTCGCAGATTAGTTTTTAAAGACTGTTTGCACGAAGTAATAAATCTCGACATAATTAAATATTAATGTTTTCCCATAAATGCCGTTTGAAATGCCACAGTCTTTTTAAGTTGGGTCTGATTTGATAGTGTAAAATGAATTATTTATACATATTGAATTTAATGAATGTGATCTTCTCGATATTAAATGTTTCCGTTAATTATGCTGTTGGATTACTGAAAGAATAACATAACTTTTTTGAATCAACATAATGAAAGATAGACACAATTTTTCGAAATTATCTTTATTGTTTATAAAAACATAGAACAATGTAAAGATTTCGATTTATGGGTAACTAGTAGAGTAGAACGGACTCTTTAAACCCTATATTGCAACTGGTGTAGGACGATTAAAATTCTGATTCAAATCAGTCGTACACCTGGAGATTGATGGGCTCCACTTGGCTATTTCTGCCCGGGACACAAACACGAGTAACTCCCTTTCACGACCACACCAGTTACCAGAACCAGTGAAAAACTATTTCAGTATTATACTATATTATAAATATTTGATAAAAGCTTAATAAAATATTTTAGAATCTTCAAAAGTGATTGACTTAAAAATGTTTTCTAAATTTTGAATGTAATAATTTACTTATTATTATTCATGAGATAATTTCGTTGTATATATTTACCAACCAATCTACACGAGTAGGATGTGACATAATATAAGTTTCTTAAGCAAAGTTTTACAGGTTTGAATGCAGAGTTTCCTTCTCATACACTAGTTGCCTAACCAAGATTAAAGATTCCAGTCTTTCCTACTATTTACTCATTTGGAGGGGAAATAGATTCATAGGGTATTAGTGCTATGTAGAAATACAAAGTGTCTCGGTCAGGATTTGAACTTGATTACGTGAGTTCACTTCCTAAAATGATAAACACATCGCACCACGCGCATTAGTTTCGTTGAATAAATGGGAGTTTATAGGAGGATGCTCATTGAACTGAAAATAGTGACAACTAAAGAAACAATTACAAGAAATATCATCAATGAGCCGCGTAATCTATTTTTCATGCCCATATCAAATATATCAACCATTTTTACTAAGACAAAATAAGCAATACACGTAATATCGTTCATGAAAAAAAATATTTGTAATTTTCAACACTTTTCACACCGTTTCGTAACAGATCATCCCGTTAAAAAAGTTACAATGGAAAGTGTTCGTGACTGTCAGTTTTGAAGATTAATATTAGCTCATTTTATAAATTCAGTGTTATTCCTTTCGTAATGTTCTCAGGCAAGAGTAATGGCTCTTCGCCATTCATCCTGTCACGGAAGACGAGAAAAAGTTAACATGCTGACAAAGAAAATTGCATCTGAAAGATATTTCCGGTCAATCAGGAAGTATGCTTTGTCACATGATCAACATTGGGACACCAAAGAGAATAGATAATTTGTACAATGTTGCGGTAAATTTGTATCATAAACATTATTTCTTCGTATCTGACTTACAATAATACTTCTTGTTTATCTTATACTCCTACACTCTCAAACACCCAAACACATATTTGTGCAAATCCATACATATATCTCATTCAATGACACGCTTAAGCAAGCATATATATATATATATATATATATATATATATATATATATATATATATATATATATATAACATTTTCTTTCCTTCATATTGCCCCAAGATTTACATGGTCTTATCTCCCTCTTTTACCGAATATGTATACAGTTTGACTTTTAAACGATCTACCGGTTGTTACTTTTGAAAAAGCACCGGTCGAAGGACCCTTAAGTTTATGCTTCTTCACTCTCTTTTCTTTTTGTTCGTTTAAAATTGCTGATCAATTAAGTATGATACTTTTAAAAATTATATATATACATGTATATATATATATGTGTGTGTGTGTGTGTGTGTGTGTGTGTTTTGGCAACAAGTTGTTATTTAAACAGGTTTTGTTAAGGATCACAGAATTTTTCTTTAATATGATTTTCAAGTGTTGTCGTTCAAGTCTTCTTGTTGTTTTCCATATATATGGATCCAGATGGAAGAGGATAGAAAAAAATGCAATAAATCCTTTCAAATGAATAAAACTCGCACCAAACAAACAACTACCACAACCAATAATCCTCCTGAGGACGACCAGTGTCATGGTTGAAAGCGCTTGGATAAAAAATATGGAACACCTTCTCTACCATCTGGATCCCGGTGTAAGAAAACAACAAAAAACTCACGTGGTGTAATACTTAGCAGGCTATTGTTAGTGAGTTCGATTCGCACTGGGTGCAACATACTTCTGTCCGTATGCCACATCTAAACTAAGCTAAGTAAATAACTATATAGCATTGTGCATGAATAGGCTCATCAATAATATTTTTTATAAAATTCTAATTTTCATGTAAAGCAAAGATACGAGGATTCAAGTGAAACAATGCAAGCTGGAATTATTAAATAGCATTTATTATAAGATGTTACACCACATGAATACAATAAGTACAAATAAGATTACATACATATATAAGAGGTGTGCTTATTTTTGGATAGTTAGACATATTTTTGATTGCCGAGTTTTAATGTTGAAGAGTTTGGTAATAAATAATAATTAACAATAACCGTTTTGATTGAATAATTTTCCACCAAAAATAATAAACTTCTGGCATTTCTGGTTCATATACAGATTAGTTTTAAGTGTTAGAGGCGTAATTTTATATGCGCAATTAAGAATTATGTTGCACAATAATTCACAATTACAAATTGTTATAACCAAATCTACCAAAGCAGATTTACTCGTCTCTGGTGGATAAAAGGTCAAAACTTGAACAACAGGTTTGGCGAGACTAACAGACAAAGGTTACAAAAACAAACTATCTACTTATTTAATTTTTCTAAACAACCTCTATTTTGCAAATGTATCAATTGAATATATGCATGAAACGATTAAAAACATTACTATTAAATGCATGAGCATGAACAGGGTCATAGACATGAGATAGAATGGGCAAACTGAGTTCAAATACTGGAACAGGCTGCTTGTGTTTCATTTGGGGAAGGTATGAATTCAACTGTTCTCCACCCAGCTAGGTAAATAGTATGAAGACAGGGTTCTTTAGCTTTCGTTAGGCAACCAGTCTAGGAGAAAGAAAACTCTGAATTCAAATCAGTTATAGACTTGGAGAAGGATGGGCTCTACCTAGTTATTTCCGCCTTAGCCACGTTACATGAGTATCGCTTCCACTAACAAACAAGGTTATGTAACCAGGATAGTCTTGTGGAATAATGAGTGTTTTGTCGCTTGGGGTTTTCATTATCTGTTTTGTAGACTTAAGTGGCTGCTCATGAAACCCAAAGTACTGGAAAATGAAGAAATATTTACGAGAAAGATCACCAAGGAAACGTGTAATTTAATCTTTTATGCCCAGCTGAAACATATCAAACATTTTTACTAACACAATAAGCAATCCAAGTAATATCTACTGAAGAGATTTAAACATTTTTTTGTTTTTTTGTCTGGATCCATAGCCATTATGTTGTGATACTATGTTGCATATCCAACTTGACGAGCCAATTATAAACCTAATAAGTTAAGTTTAATTGAATTTGAATAATTTAGTTAGTAATACAACGCATCAATATTTTAAAATTAAACAATTATCATATTCAGTTAGTTACATCTTAAAGATACATCATTTCCAATGAAGTATCCAAAAGGATTTGTTTTTGGTTTTATATGATTCTATTTTTTCTATTTGTTTTCTTTATCTTTTTTCTTTCTTTATTTTTTTTTTTTTTTTTTGCTTAAAATCTTCCCCTGAATCCAATAAGTGTACATACAAATTTAGCAGGTCTACATCAAATCATTTGGTCATCTATAGAGGATAGACAATCAAACTCTTATTAATTATGCTTATAGACTTGCTAACCATAGACGTGGTAGTTATAGGCTAGGTATTTAGACATTAAAACGTTAATAGCGCATGAATTAACCTAACTCCTCCATCACGAAAAGGATGCTACCCAAGGTCAATTTTAAGAGGAGTACAACTCGTTTTAATTCAAAGTTTTTCTCCTCTTAGACTGGTTGTCGTATTTAGGGTAAGGGTCCCAATCCATCCTACCATTTACTCATAGCTGAAGAGAGTATAGATGGATACATATCTTTCTCAAACACAAAGAGAAACACATACACCTTTGTCCAGAATTTGAAATTGCGTCGCCATGTTCATTTTCTATAACGATAATCTCGAATCGTGTAACGAGAAAGTGGGAAAAATAACAACAGATGAGTATATCGCCTAATCAAGGCTGATTTGATATCTTTATTGGTTGAAGAATCTCCCAGTGACAAACGTGTTTCTGGGGTATTGATGTAGTTCTGTAGAGTCCCAGATTGTTGGTTTAGTGGTAACAAAGATAAATGGGCAAATTAATTGATAATAAGATAATTGAATAACGGAAGTAACTGAATTGTTTAAAAACAGATCCTTGATACTTTTATACTGTTAGGGAATGGAAAAATAAATAGGTCGTAGGATTTACGGAAGTAGCAAATGTCTTTTTCACCTCCAAGCGATTGAAATCAATCAGATTTAATTAGTGGTTTAAGATATATGCTTCTACAGGACTACGAGGAAGACAACTGATGAATAATAAGATCTCAAAGGCCAGGCGAGGCCTGATAAAAAAAAGTATTTTTAGAGTTTAGAAAGTAATTGTGTTTAATCTATGTTAATTAGTGTATTCAACTATGTTTTTAGACCTCTGGCTAATGGGCAATTAGATAGATAATAAAATGCATGGAAATATCTTGGACAGTTTGGTGTTTCTTAACTTTTTCTTTTTTTACGGAGTCTTTTTCCGTTATAATGATATGAAACCGGAACATAGACTTTTCAGCTTTGAATAAGAAGCTAGTAAGTTATGTTAAGAATTTAAGAAAAGTCTAGTCGAGAACTGAGTACAGTCAGTCGCTCCGTTGGTCCAAGTCTACTACTATCATAAACAACGCTAACCGAAGAAATCTAAGTGCCACAAATCACTCGATAAAGTCTTAGTGCAATTAAAGCAGTGGACTCACTAAGATAAAAACATTCTATACATAAGTTCGCAGTTTTCAATTTATTTTTATTTCCTTTATTTCTTACTGTCGGGCATTTTTTTCATCTTCTTTGCCATTTTTTTCCTTGACAAATGTTTCCTTCGAAAAGACTAACACTGATTAGCAATTTTCTTTGTTGGAACGTGTTGGAAGTCAGTTAGTGTAAAACTACCCAAGGGCTACAGAATTATGGGGTCACATGAAAATCGATTACAAGTTTGGTGCAAAACCCACAAAATAATTGATCGGCTAGAATATTGCAACAAATAAGATGTTATTTTTCTTAATTACTTAAAGAAAAAAATGATTTGATATTGTAAAATGTGTCATGTCAAAAACAATTTAAAAATGGTGTAGTTTCTTTCAGATGCTCACAAATAACATCATTTCAGCACAAATAAAAATTCACGTCACGAATATGCAAATTCCTCACATCTCTCCCCCTCTCTCTCTCTCTCTCTCTCTCTCTCTCTCTCTCTCTCTCTCTCTCTCTCTCTCTCTCTCTCTCTCTCTCTCTTCCTATGCCTCCGTTTTTCTTTTATTTACATTTTACTTTGGCATTGAATAATACGCGTAGGTTGATATGCCATTAAACAAAGAAACCAAAACAAAATAAATCATCCCACTAGTGTACTCAATATTTCTTTTACACAGTCATTTACTCTCTCTCTCTCTCTCTCTCTCTCTCTCTCTCTCTCTCTCTCTCTCTCTCTCTCTCTCTCTCTATGCCTCAGTTTTTCTTTTATTACAGTTTTATTGAATTCCCACTCACCCAAACTATGGGTTACATGGGTAAATAAATTTATTTTACAAGAATAACTTTGACATTAAACAATACGCGTAGGTTGATATGCCATTAAACAAAGAAACCAAAACGAAATAAAATATCCCACTTATGCACTCGATATTTCTTTTAAACACATTTACTCACCCTCTCTCTCTCTCATATATATATATATATATAATATATATATATATATATATATATATATTCAATAAACTTGCTTCATTACAACAATTTATTTATTTCAACCGTATTACTACGGTATCTTAGGTAATCACAGAACATGACTATATATATATATATATATATATATATATATATATATATATATATATGTGTCTCGTTTTGCTATTGCACCCAAATACACACTTAAGTCTACCATTCTTATTTACTATTTTTCTGTATCACAGAATCTTTATGAAGTTAGTTGTCACTATTACCAAGAATTACTCTTAGATATTTATTAACCTTAAAAACCTTTGGTATATGATCACCGACATTGAACTTACAAATAATGAAACTAAATTTGAAAACCATTATTCTATCTAACTCATGCAATCTGCATACGCAGTTGTATTCATTTTTCATACACACAAATGTACGTATAGATTCTCTGTTGTCTCTTTTTTCTGTTTGTTTCTTTAGCTCTGCCTCTAAATGTTTATATATACTATTCCACAAATGTGCTTTTTCTCACCTGCTGCGGGGGAAGAATGGAACACGCACATGATCCATCATAAAGTTAATTGTTTTCACTTACGAGAGAACAGCAAATCGAATTCAGGATTACCAATGGATGTTGATGAAAACGATCAGGCAACGAATTTCACTTCCTTCTCGAAGCTACAATAATGCTTTCCTGTTTTTGATATTTGGATCCAATTGCAACAGAACCGCTTTGCTCAGTCAGTAGAACATTTTCCAAGGAATAGCAATGTTTTGGATTCGATATATATATTTACCAACCCCTCCGCACGAACAGGATGTGACACAAAGTCAATTTCTTAAGCGGAGTTCAATTGGTTTGAATTCAGAGTTTTCTTTCTCCTAGACCGGTTGCCTAACCAAGGTTAAAAAGCCCATATTGCCCTACTATTTACCCATAGCTGGAATAAGAGTAGGATATATATATATATATATATATATATATATATATATATATTATTGAACATTTGCTTTTGAAGCATTGTTAAGTAAAGTATATTATTATCTATATTTTTGAAGGCAATTACAATGCGTATATCGTATAAACTTCGATAATTATTGAAAATAACTATGACAAGCAAACTCGGCGAATAAGGCAGTATACCTACGATCTCCCTCCGACAGAGATCGAACCCGAGAAGCCTGCCTATTAAATCAAACATATATATTTTGAATATATCCGGTTTCAAAAGATACATTGTAACTTCTAACTTAAATTGTAAACTCATATTTGCTGTTTGACACATTTTTGAGGGGTTCTGGTAAAAAAAAATTTCAGGTTTCCAATTCATTTCTATCTGTGCTGTCTGATGAGACTAAAAAAAATTTTAATGAGTTTTAGAGATTTATTTAAATTTCTAAAAGCCTTTTAAGTTTTGGTCGAAATAAATTTATTACAGAATATATATATATATATATATATATATATATATATATATATATATATATTGAAGAGGTAGATTTACTCAACGGAAAAGAAAAAGAAAAAAAGGAGAAAGTCACAGTTTTGGCGGTCAAAAAAAGAAAAAGAAAACAAATGAGTCAGAATAACAACTAATATTGAAAAGGTCTCAATACATTCGTAGAACCGGTTTTTGAGAAGCAGATCAGTAACAAGTTCCATTGAGAAGGATTTTGAAGGATCAGAATTCTGACATATCTTTTGACAATTAAAATTAAATTTGATTGTAATTGATGAGGATTCTTTAATATTTTTCATCCACGGCCTATATACAAATGCACATGTATGTGAGGGATTTTTAATAAACCATATACATGTAGAGGCGCGTAGTCTTACGTTTATCGTCGTAGGAAATGGACTTGACGACCTGGGTTCAAATCCTGGATGAGGCTGATTCGATTTCACATAGCTCTAATACAATTGTAAAGGTATGTATATAACTAGTCTCACTCCGTCTATGGGTAAATATTAGGGCACCCTTGGCTCTTTATCCTCAGTAGACTACCAGTCTAGGAAAACTCTAAATTCAAACCTGTTAAACTCCGCTTAATAAATTGACCATATGTCATATCATATTCGCGGCGGAGGAGTTGATATGCACACACACACACACACATACACACACACACACACACACACACACACATATATATATATATATAAAGATAAATCTAATGAGTCAGACGAACCTACTATTAGTTTCGCTTAATGCTCTTCAGGGCTAAGATTATTATTAATCTCTACTTAGGTATTGACCACTTTTTACTTATTAGCTTATTCTCCTAGCGGTTATATGAATATATATATATATATATCTTATATACATATATATACATATAAATTGTTTTTTTCTTTTGGCCAAATACTGTACCAATAGATTATTTTTTGTTGGTACGACTATCTTAGTCTTTTCTTTTTTTCAAAAATGTTTTTCTCCCCGGTTGATGTTTGGTAGTATATTTTTACAATCAAACTATTTGCTGGTTTTTTTTCTTACCGCGAGGATTTACCAACACGCTTGGTATATTACACACACACACACACACACACACACACAACACACACATATATATATATATATATATATATATATATATGCGTGTGTGTGTGTGTGTGTGTGACGCCTGGAAGTGAATCAATTATCTTTTATAGTCATGCAAAAACAGCGTGATTATTATTTATCAGTTCATGTTACCATAGACAACTCTTGGATTTTAACATCCTATGGAATATGTTCAGAAATAAATGGTATGTATTAAATTTGTATCAGAATATCTTAATAAGCTGTCCAAATGTTTCAATAAAAAATGATGTTTTGGAACGGTAGTAATTTCAAAGAAGAAGTAGAAAGTAAGCCGTAGATTTTGATAAAGGCATTTTTCCTTTATATTTTCTTGTACACACTATAGCAAAGACACTAGACGTTTCTTGTAGCCTTCAGTAATCTTCTTGTATATCGATTGTAGTTTCTCCAACTCTTTCATTGCAATTCGTTCAAGTTGTTTGCAGAATTGCATTTCCCAATGACAGATTTCAGATGTCCGCAACAGGAAGATTCATTGTTGGTTCATCTAAAACTGTCTATCTATTACTTTCGCTTCCTTTTTAGTGCTTTTATCACGATGGAGAACTCAGGATCTTCGACAAACACCTATTTATTTAATACTTGCTCTAAAATTCTCTGCTAATGGTCTGAATTCATAGTTCTTTCGAATATCGTAGAGGCTTTCAGTAGCCGGAATAACAAAGCCGCCCACAATATTATGGATTATCCAGTGTACTTAAAATGTAGGTAGGATGTTTTAGTTTCTCGGGGTCTGTAAAGAAACTGCTGGTGCGTATTTAGAGGTGCGTGTGTTACGGTTATCATCGTAACAAATTAACTCGACAACGTGAGTTCAAATCATGGATGAGGCTGTTTCCCTTTAACTTCATACTAATACCAGAGGGAAACGCGTGAATCTATCTGTTATCCCCTTAGCTATTGGTAAAAATTAGGGGAAACTGGGTTTCTTTAACCTTGTTACGGCAAACAAACTCTGAATTCAAATCAGCTGTACCCTTCTTACAAATTGATATTGTGTATCGTATATTTTTTGGTTTAGTCTGTCCATAGAATATTTCCCCCAGAAGCATTATGTCCTGTCCAAATCAACCAATCGTTTTTTGGGGGGTTTTTGTTGTTTTTTTAATGTTACTAACTCATTCTTTATTATTATTATTATTATTATTATTATTATTATTATTATTATTATTCCTCTTATTGAGTTTTCACATCAGTGTTAGCTGATGGTCTTTCACTGGAGTCTGGGTGACAGCAAGTCTCCTCAGGTCTCCAGGACTCTTCTGAGTATTCTGGCAGATTGCAGCAGTGCAGTGTTCTGAATGGTTTCAATTCTTCCTCTGATTTCCAAACTTTACCAAACCCTTTTCCAATCCTTTTGGACCGTTCCAAGTGCACTAACTACAATTGGTATAACTTTCACTTTCATATTCCATAACTTTTTCAGTTCTCTGGCAAGGTCCAGATATTTGTCCATTTTTTCTTTCTTTTTATCATTATTATTATTATCGTTTATTTCTTTTTTAATGTTAGTTACTCATTCTTTATTATTATTATTATTATTATTATTATTATTATTATTATTATTAGCTTTTCACACCAGTGTTAGCTGATGGTCTTTCACTGGAGTTTGAGTTACAGCAAGTCACCTCAGGTCTCCAAAACTCTCAAGAGTATTCCAGCTGATTTCAACAATTCTGTTATCTGGATGGTCCCAATTATTTCTCAGATTTCCAATTCCTCTAGTCTTTTTTCTAAGGTTTTGGAGACCGTTCCAAGTGCTCCAACTACTATTGGTATGACGTTTACCCTCATATTCCACAGTCTTTTCAATTCTCCAGCGAAGTCTAGGTATTTATCTATTCGTCTTCAACAAGTGATCTGCGGGAACTGTTAAATCTACCAGTTGATAAGTTCTCTTTTTTTGTAAATCAATACTAGGGCTGGTCTTCTGGCTGGGATAAGGCGATCCGTCTTTATCTCAAAGTCCCTGAGAATGCGTTTCATTCTCAAGAACCTAATCTGGTTTATGTATATACCATTTATTTGCATGGTCAAATTTCATTTTTTGCATAATTCCCAGTGGATTACCACTAGCCCAGTCGTGCCTAGCTTTTTATTCCCGTTTTGTTAGGTTGCTGCATTCGCTTAATATATGATTTATCGTCACCCAGCACACTACATTTGCTTTTGTGTTGTGTCTTATCAATTTTTACTTTGATGTAATTATTATTATTATTATTATTATTATTATTATTATTATTATTATTATCTCTGCTAGCTCGACTGAATCCTATGGTCTGCTCATCATCTGGGGTTGTCTTGGCTGTTGTATGGGTTGCTGAATCTCTGTGTCCATTTGTTGTCCTTATTAATGAACACAAAGACTCAGTTTACCTTTGACATCATTCATTTAGCCTATCTCACGCGTGGAGAATAGCCATATACATCTTACCAATAAGTCGCTCGAGACTAATCTACTTGACTGACTAAATCGTTCTCACGGACTGTAAGGTCACATGACCCGAACCAACCAATGAGAGAAATGCTCAATCAGGGATCAAATACTATTTCTTATGTCACATTACATGATTTTTCAGTAGAGGAAATCTTCTTGGTAGTACTTGGTTTTATGTGCTATGTACGATACGTGTTGAAACAATAACTCCGTATTGTACCATATTAGACTTCAACACTTTGGACATTTTACAAAATGTTGTACTGTTTGCACCAATCTTTTTAGAATTATTTCGTCAATTTCTTCTTTTTTATTTTGGGGAATTTTCTGATAATTCCATGCCTAGTAAACTAATTAATATTGAAAACTATTCAAGTAAGTATATAAAGAGCCTTGGAGATGACTTTGTAAATACGAAAAAATTGGGATTATATATAGCATACTTTCATCGGTTTTCATAGGGGTTGTCTCACCCTGTTTCTGAGTTCTATTTTCTGTTCTTCTTAATCATGAAACACATAGATATATTTTTGTGTACGCACATTGTTTTCTAATACCATCTTAACTCAGGCGTATACAGCACAAGACGCAATATACATCTGGCCCCAATGGGCGCTAGCACAAATCACACCAAATCTAAATCTAACGTTCACAGATTCATCTGATCATGTGACTCTCTAAACTAATCAGTTCCCCGATTCAGATGAACTTGGGTGAAGTTTTGTCAATCAAATTCCGAGTGATTTTCCATTGAGTCACCGTTAATTTAAAATTTAACTATATTTTCTTATAGACTACGTCTATCATTATGTAACCAATATTACTTCGGATAATCCTTTGTCTTCACAATCGTGAGCAATTATTTTTTGCTTTTTTTAAACATTAAAGTTACTATTCATTACCCAATTCAAGTCACGTAATCACTAAGAATTTATCTTGAATGAATCAAAAGTAATTATTTTTCAAATTGATTTTAAAAATGCCAATATCAGAGTCGTTGCAATTTTTCAGTTTTTATAGTTTCCTTTTATTTTTTAAACATGTTTTCTTTAATCATTTTTGTTGTTATTGTTGTGTACTAAGCATAACTGTCTATCGTCCAAAGTTATATCACGACAAGATTCTTTTTTGCAATGTTCTACATAAATTTCATGGTTGTCAGCGGTTAGTGCCCAAAACTGTACAAGGCACTGTTATTATCAGATTCAAATTATCTTATCCTTGTCAGGTGAACTACAAATGTCACTTTGATTTCGATTTTATTTTTCTCAGATGGTCTTGAACTTCACCATTAAATCACACTCTTCATTTGTTACTTTTTTCTCAAGTTTTGTTTCTGAATTTGTTTCAGCTTCAACATACCGACACTGAAACACGTCATTTTTGTTTTTTTTATAAATAAAAAGAGTTTTTTTTTCTTCCAAAGATAATTTATTTTACTTTCACTTGCTATACTGGCCAACGTCAAGTTCTTTTCTATCATAAAACCCTCAAAAATAATACACACACACATACACACACACACCACACACACACACACACATATATATATATATATATAGAGAGAGAGAGAGGGGGAGGAGAGAGAGAGAAAGGCCGGTAAAATCTGTCAATAAAAAAAACAATATACAACATTAAATGAGAATAACATCATAAGAAATTATACTTAAAACGAAACATGTCAATTTAATTGTCCGTATTTTTTATGCTCATATAATACACACACACGCACGCACGCGCGCACACACACACACACACACACACATATATATATATATATATATATATATATATATATATATGGTAATGATGATATTTCCAAGTGTAGTTTAACCGTAGTGATACAGGTAAACCGTTGTGAGAGCTCTATGTTACTGGTGCCAGTAAGTAAACGGACAGTGCAATATAGTGAATAAATGAAGGAAAATTTCAAGCAAATCAAAGAAATTTAAACTTTCCCTTCATGTATTTACTATATATATATATATATATATATATATATATATATTATATATATATATATATATATATATATATATGTGTGTGTGTGTGTGTGTGTGTGTGTGTGTGTGTAAGTAGTATATATATAGCTGTATGTTCCCGTATTTGCCCGGGTTATACCAGCAAATTTATCACCTACATTAAGGATACAATTTTAAATCTCATATTGCTTAACATTGTATAGGAATTGCTCGATGTGTTTATTGTGAAAATTTCTGGAATTATTATTATTTTTTACTATTTTATCATAATTTTCTAAATGAAGTCAGTCGTAAATACAAATATCATCACTTTATACCCTGTAAAATTCTTCTCTAGAAATGTTTTGTATAGTTTTGGTACAGGACAGTTTTCAATTGCATCCCCGGACAGATAGACTGAGAAATAAAGACACCACAGATATATTATAAATATATAACTTGGTATAGCGTATACAGAGTCAACAGCGATTAGTAAATGTTAGTTTTCTTGCCTATGCAATCTCCGGACTAATTCTTGGTCGTTGACTATGTTTACGCTATCCTAATTTAGATATATATAATCAATCATTGATATTGAGTAGTCTTTATTGGTAAATATATTATCAATATATATATATATATATATATATATGTGTGTGTGTGTATGTAAATATATATATTCATAAACCGTTGTCAATCCTGACATAAAAATGTCTAGCTACAGATTTTGCTCCATAAAGACATCGTAAATAACAATGTTTTTTGTGAGGTAAATCAGTCTATATACTTCGTACAATACAGTAAAAAGTAGAAGACTGTTTTAAATAATTCCAGTAAGCGAGATCTTTAAATTTTATATGTCATGTAAAGATTAAAAATAAACTTGCTTTCAAAATATATACGTGATTACCTGTTTCAAAGTTTACTTATTTAAGATTAGCAGTTACAGCACACGCATGGTTAAAATTATTGCGTTTATTTTGAATGCAACCAAAGATAAATGTATTATCATTCCCATTGTGTTAAAAGTGCCTCAAAATAGACTAACATATATTTTATAACAGGTCAGATTATATATATATTATATAGCTTTTCGATCGTTAACTGATACAGATCACTATATATAAAGCTGGTTGTCTACCCGGACAGGGGAACGTACACGCATATTAAGTAAAATGTGTTGCCAAAATAACAGTAGTTTATGTATTTACTCAACCCGTTCGTACGAGGTTTAATCAAAAACAGAATAATTCAAAGAAGTGCTACTTTTGCACTGAGTAGGCGAGGACTCGTATTGAACCCGGAACCTTGCCATTCTTAGGCGGAT
The DNA here is from genome assembly GCA_023376005.1 of Doryteuthis pealeii. Classification (NCBI taxonomy): domain Eukaryota; kingdom Metazoa; phylum Mollusca; class Cephalopoda; order Myopsida; family Loliginidae; genus Doryteuthis; species Doryteuthis pealeii. Next base: position 46,468,325 of record CM042162.1, read on the forward strand.
GTTCTACTGACTGAACTAAGATAGAGATTGTTTGAAAATCCCGTAGGCGGGAAACTGACTTACTAATCGCCATTGATTAGTACAGTTATATATATATATATATTATATGATATATATATAATATATATATATATATATATATATATATATATTATATATATATATATATATATATATATATATATATATATATATATATATATTATATATATATATATATATATATTGGAAGATTATGTGCTTAATTAAAGACATACCTAATTTGTTAAATAATTGTCGGCCTTCGCCATTTTCAAACACATTGTTTGCCCACTTCATATATATATATATATATATATATAATATATATATATATATATATATATATATACCGCGTGAACAGAAAAAATGGGCCAATTGAAAGAAGGAAGAAAAATAGATTTTTCGATATTTTTCAGGAATTTACTGAAATTTAACTGCTATTTTAACTAATCTAATTCCTATTTTTCAGATCATTAATATTATAGTATATAATAATTTAGTGATAAAAATGAGTCCTAAAAAGGTAAGACCGCATCTGGGCGAGGATATGAAAAACCGAATGCAGGATTAAGGCAGTCTAATATGACTTACAAGCAGATTTTCGATATTTTGAAAAAAGAAAATGTGACATCTCTCTCTGCTGTGAAGCGAATTGTTCAAAGGTTCGAAATCGAAGTTTCAGTAAAAAGGAAATCTGGATCTGGTCGCCCTTGAGCATCCACTGTGAAGAACGACCACAGGCTTAAAATGACTGTTTTGAAGGACCGAAAAAAAAACTTATGTTGACCATAGCAAACAATTCAAAACAGCGGATGGAAATTCCATTTCTAGAATGACAATATCTAGACGATTGAAGGAAATGGGATTTTCTTCAAAAAGGTGCGCAAAGAAGCCATTATTATCTAAGAAGAACATCAATGATAGAAAGACATTTGTCTCGTGTTTTGACAAGAAAGATACAGAATGGTTTAGGAATGTTTTCTGGTCCGATGAATCAAGATTTTGTCTTTTTAGTGATGCTCCCGAACACTGCATTCGAAGATCCGGAGAAAGATTATCGCCAAGTTGAATAAAAACGACAGTGAAACACGGGATGAAGGGATAATGATATGGGGAACTTTTAATGCCACAGGAGTTGGGGAACTTATTAGATGTGAGGCGTCAACCAATGCAAAGGAATACATTCGAATATTAGAAACAGGACTGTTTCCAAGTATCCAGAAGCTGGGAGTATCACATAACATTATTTGCAAGATAATGCACCTGCACACACCGCTAAAGTCACTAAGAAATGGCTTGCCGATAATTCAATTGATGTGATGTTTTGGCCTGGCCAAAGCCCCGATTTAAACCCAATCGAGAATATTTGGGCCATAATATCTCGTGCATTGGCTTGAAGAACTTTTTCGAACAAAGAAAAACTGTGGGAAGCTCTGCAAAATGAATGGAATAGCATCCCCTCTTCACAGTGTTCCAAGTTGGTTGAGAGCATGGTTAAAAGGATTAATCTTTTAAAGAAATCTAAGGGGAAAGCGATTCCATACTAAGCATTTATTAAAGTAAATGTCTTGTTCTGTGTATATAAGACTCGTTTTGTTTTTTCTTCAATTGTATTTTGTTTAATTAGCTTTTTGTACAATAAAATGTATAATACTTGCTTGGCCCATTTATTTTGTTCACGAGTATATATATATATATATATATATATATATATATATATATATATATATATATATATATTAATCATACATCTTTTCGATAAAATGAAGTTTGATAAATACTTCATTAGTAGGCTATCGAGATTTACCAAGGGGCAACCATTAAAAATTCATGGAACACATTTTAGAATACGACATTCAAAAGTGTCTTTCTCATGGCGGCTAATTGACGTGTAGAAAAACATACCTACTTCTGTTGGCACTGTCACGTAGGCGAATATATTTAATACAATATTTACGGTAAAAATCTTTAAAGGAATACAATATAAAATTAAATGAAAAATATTACATTCAGCAACCACTACGCATGATCAAGATGTGACACAAGATCAATTTTTAAGCAAAGTTTAACAGAATTGATTCATAGTTTCCTTCTCGTAGATCGGTTGCCATACAAGATTCCAGTTTACCCTACTATTTACTCTTAGCTGGAGAGAGAATAATTGGATTCATAGATTTTCGAAGGGTATTAACGCTATATGAAATACAATCAGCCATGTTCAGGATTTGAAATCGATTCGCCATGACCCATTAGTACGATGATAACCACTACACAACAAGCATCTTAGTACATATATGACTAACGTAGGCGAATTGAACTCTTTAATCTTGGCTAGGTAACCAATCTAGAAGAAGGAAAACCCTGAATTAACTCGCCTTAAGACATTGATCTAGTGTCACATCCTATTCGTGCAGAGGAGTTGATATATATATATATATATATATATATATATATATATATATATATATATATATATATATATGGCTACCTTGAATGCATCTTTGTTTTGCTTGATTCTATTATTATCTTGAGTTTCCATTCTAATTATGCTTAGTATTCTGCTTTCCTTCTTTGAATAAACCTAATCCTTTTATATGAACTAGCAAATATATGCACCCTCCGGGTGCAAGTATTTAAGTTTTAATGTAATGAAATATCGTATTAAATTAGAAAGTCTAATATGAAGGCAGATAAAAAGATATGTAACTGAGTGAAGGTATAATAGAAAAATAGAAATGAAACTTACTCTTCCATCACTCCCGTCTTTCATTGCTGAATTTTACTTATTTAAATATTTAGTTAAATTAGAAAATAAAGAATAAAATGACAGTTATTTTTTCTTGTTAATTGATTTCATTTAAGATTCATTGAAGAGATTGTTGGTTATATTCATTAAAATAAAACCAAACAATTAGAAATCAATAATACTAAGCACACATTTAATAAAATCACATTTTTAATATCAATATGCAAATTAGCCTTCCCATTCACACTGCAAACCGCTATTTTTTGTATATATAAATACAAGTGCATGTTATTCGTATGTAGATATGGACAACACTAATAAAAAGGTGAAGCAATTTTATTAATAATTCAGGTTTAAATATAAATAAAATCATGGAGAATGTGATGTAAATAACTATATTAATTGTGACTCGATTAGTAATATAGTTTCGGTTACAGACAGATAAACACACAATCTCCATTTTAATAAGAGATGTGTATAAGGCTAACTGTATTAATAATTTAAAACAATTTTATCAATAATTGTTTTTTAAATAAAAAAAATTAAATCATGGAGAATGTGATGTAAATAACTAAGGGAATTGTGACTTGGGTACTGATATAGTTTCGGTTACAGACAAACTGACACACAATCTCCATTATAATAAGATATTATCTCTTCGCTCATTTTTTTTTTTTTGTTTGATAGAATATTAATATAAATGATATATATTTCAACGTACCATTCATATCTATATAAGTACCGCTATGTGTCTATCATAGCAATACTGTTTTTATTATTTTATTTCCCAAGCATTTATTTCATTTTAATTATATTTTGTGTTGTTTCAATTTTTAGGGACTGTTGTATCCATCTTTAATGTTATATATATTGTTATATATATCACGCTTCGGCCGATGTGCTAAGCGGCCAACTTCGGGTGTTATTATCGGGACCCTTCTTGTCGAACTCAGGAACTTTCATGTCAGTATCGAGATCCTTCACGTAATTTTGAATCGAACCATTAATTTAATCCAATTAGACACATGTAACGGATCTACGTGTTGGATTAAAGTATTTCTAAGTGACAAGTAGCTATAGGTTGCAGGTTCAATCCTGAGTGCAGGCGGAAATAACATAGGTTAACACTTGTACCTAACCATGGTTAATGGAATGAGAAGAATCTATTCGAAGTTCCATTAAGGTTCCCGATTCCGACATGAAGGCTCCCGAGTTCGACAAGAAAAAACATGAAGAACGACAGAGACCAAATCTACCGGAACGTTGTGTATATAAATATAAAAATGAATACAACAGTGTGAAAAATCTAAAGAGTGCAAATTATCAAGCCTCACCTCAAAAATTTAGACAAGCAATTGTCTTTGTTTACTATTGTATTAAAGCATATGCAGATTTATTGAAACAGGTACATGATGAAATGCTACACAAATAATTATTTTGACCATTCAACATATTTACTCATGCGTTTGGATATTTTTGGGGAGAAACATCTTGATGGACGACCAACTCATTCCCTATACAAATATAACTGAAATGAATAAATAACAACGTTTTATTCTATAATTTTAGAATCCTTCTGTATAAAGGTCATAATAATGTAAAACAGTGTCTGTTGTTATCTTTCTAATTTCGATTTGTCAGCCGAAGGTGACAAGGGTCTGATCTTTTAGACATTTCCACGTTCAATCAGTCAACCAGTGTCTCCTGTTACAAATCAGAATTGTCTTTACTCAATCATATTCCAGCTATGACGATTGAGTCATGCAACCGGCGACTGTCTTCAATTCCGAGAAGATCATCCTGCTTCCATGACTAATATTGGAATAACAAAGACTACTAATTGGTCTGAAAAAGCCCGAAAACTCAACAAATGGTTGCAGCTATTATGTATTTCTATTAAATCCAACATGTTCAATGTCCTATGACTGCACTGACTGAACCTCATTTGATGACATATATACGCATACATACAATATATATATATATATATATATAATATATATATATATATATATATATATACTCTTATCTCTGTTTAACCCGTTTGCTGCGGAAAGTGGATATACACATCGAAAATACTATTACCTTTAACTGGGGAAAGCAGATTTACCCCATGTCTTTGAAATAAAACCCTCCATATGCTACATAATGAATAGGGTAGCTTATTCATTTTGTAATATAGTGCAGAATATTTAAATTAAAACATTATTACTTAGAAGAATCCATGAAAAATAACTGAGATTTTTATTAACAGTTTTTGACCCCTGATTGGCCTTTGACCTGATATACCATTGGTTTTAATGTCATGCGACTGGGATCTGTGGGAAAGTTATTGATTTGAGTCAAAGCCCTACTCAGGGTCTGACGCGATTATGGCACCCTTCGAATGAAGAGGAAGAAGACCAGAGACCTCGACCCGGTCAGATTACAGAGATAGAAGATAACATAGTTAGAAGATATACCCAAGAAATAATGATGACAAAAGACTATCCAACACTTATATTACGAGAAATGATTATACTTTTAGTGACTTCCGGACATCATTCCAGCCTTCGCCTACCGAGTATCAATTTTATTTTTGGTAGATAATTGAAATAATTACGGAATTATCGTGGAATTTAATTACACCGTGGAAGGGTTGAACAGGAGAAACAGAAAAAAGAAACGAAATCAGTAGAAGAAGAGAAAGGATGGGGAAATATGTCATCTAATCAATTTCTTTTTTTCTGTCATATTGTTGATGACACTATGACACTTTTCTTCTGTTTAGCAATTATTTTTACTTTATATATATTCGAGCCATATTTGAATGTGTCTCTTTTTTTACCTCCTTTCATGCATTATTTAACTTCAGACTATAAACATTCGAACATTTTACAATTTTACGTAAAACATTTTTTTAATACCCAGTGAGTATTCTGTCTGTCTCTTGACAGCCGAAATATTCGTGGTAAAACAAAAAATGACAAATATGAGAATTTAATAAGAGTCATAACTTTCTTTTGACATATTCATTTTTCTTCCTTTCGATTTGAAAAACTTCTCAGCTAGTTTCAACTTTAGGTCATCGTCAAGAGAAAGGTTATTGTGGAAAAATATTTTTTAGAAAGCTTTTTAAGTTAGGCTTTTAAAGAATTAAGACAATCGACGAAAAATGCACTGATGACGAAGTATATACACTGGTTGGAGGAAAAGATTTTTCTTGTATCTAAGTATCTTCAACTGAATTTGGTATATCTTTTGTCCAGAAACCTGACAATTTAACTTTTCACTTAGTAGATATATGCCTGGGAGGATTATTTTCAAATTATCCGCGTTTCTTGGTTTATTTATTTCAGTTGGTAGAGTATTCGACTAGGAACCACAAGGTTCTTTGGCTCGATACCGACAGTCGCCAACTCAGCGTATGAGTAGCACAGGTATCTGTGTCGTAAGATAAGGAGCTGATGGTAGGTGTTGTACTCCATCTCAGACGCAAAAACAATCTCCTTTTCTAGCGCTAGTGAAGCTTGGATAGACTCCCTTACTGTCTGGCTGATACCGATTTTAGGTCGGCTCGACGACTTTACTTTTTTTCATTTTGGTATTACAGCGTCATCTTAAATCTGTTTTTTTCTCATTTCAAAGCAGCGTCATTCAAATTCATGTTAAATGCATTTGTGATTAGCATTTTTTATTCATTTATTTTCGTCTGTTTTTATTATCGCGGTTCAATACGTCATTTCTTTTCGATTCCTTCTATCATAATGGTCTTTACATTTCTATTAAAATTGTGACCGTTTGAGCGGAAATGTTATTCTACAAGTATTAGTTTGCTGTAATCCATACATTTGATTATGTGTTTATAGTTCTTTAGAATAAAGTAAAGTAGACATTCTGACTTTTTCAATGTATTGTTTTGTCAGCGTGTGCAGTCAAGTGAATAATTCACATTTTTTGAAATTAGACACGAAAAAAAGGAGCCCAACAGCACTATCTAACAAAGTATGGGAATATAAAAAACAGGACAAACCCTTTAACATAGAATGGAAGATCTTAGACCAAACTAAGCCATACATAAACGGTCCAAAGAAGTGCTCACTGTGCACAACAGAGAAATTGCGAATACTACAAGGCCTAAAGTCAAAACACACATTTCTAAACAATAAATCAGATATATTCAGGGCATACCCGCACCGGAAAACATGTTTAATATGGTCTTGGACTGGCCAAAAAGAAACATACAAGCCACCATAATTAGGAACTCATAAACAAGTAAGTGCACACACTCACATAAAAAGAGACATAAGCGACAATAGATCAATCAGAAAAATAGAAAGCGAAAAACCAAAAAACGCACACGCCCAGGAAATAAATAAATATAAAGAAATATTTTTTTAGATAAAAAAAAAGAAAGAAAATAGCACCAAGAGCCGAGGGATACATCTAGATAAGAAGATCAAGGGAAACACAAGAACGAACCGCAACCAATAAAAACACTAGTGACTAAGAGAATAACGGCCATCAGACGAAGGGTTACGTACGCAAAAGGATGAACATTCCATGTATTTTTTTCATAAGTGCGTTGCCGTGATGACGAGCAGCGGCATAAGCATGCTGCTCAGAAACCAATGCTAGTAATTGCACCTTAAATGTATTGTACACTATAATAAATAAATAAATAATATATACATATATAGTAAAATTCCACACTTACTTATTACAAGATTTTAAAAAATGAACACTTGTCACTGCTCTAAATTTAGTTATGTATGTCGCGTACATTGGACATTATACAATGATGTAGTTATTTACTCAACCCGTTCTCCACATGTAGGATATGACGCGAGATTACAATTATTGGGCATCCAGCGAAAATTGAACTATTCAATAACAATGGATCTGTGAGACTAGCTTGCAAACTATTACACCACGTATTGACACTTATTATATAATGGTGTATATACAATGAAAATTTCACATCAAAATTCAGCTATATGTTAGTCCACAGACTATTTGATTCGAGTTTATATATATGCCAACCCTTCCATACGAGTAGGATATGACACAAGGTCAATTTCTTAAGCGGAGTTCAACAGGTTTGAATTCAGAGTTTTTCTTCTCTTAGACCGGTTGCCTAAACAATGTTAAAAATCCCAGTTTGCCCTACTATTTACCCATAGCTGGAGGGAGAGTAGGATTCATACCTTTCCCAAGGCTATTAGCGCGAAGTGAAATGCAATTACCAAGTCCAGGATTTGAACTCGGAGCAACGAGTCCATTTCCCATGACTTTAACGATTACACCACGCGCTTCCATTCGAGTTTATCCTCTGCCTTATCTATAAAGAAGATATTCACAGTGCCAAAAGTATTGATTTGTCAACACAAATTGAACTCTCGAAAATAATGTCTCGCAGATATAATGTCTTTTTGAAGAAATTGGTCTTAAAACAAAGACTCATTTCTCTTCTTTCTTTTAATTTCATTTTATTCTCTTTTTGTTTAATTTTTTTCTACTTAGCTATACTTTGAAAATTACTTTCATTTTTTTCACCTTATTTCAAGTTTTCATTTTCTTTCATTTACATCCTCAAGTTCTTTTGGGACTCATTATTCTTTCATGAATTATTGTTTTCTATTGGTCTTTTTACTATCTCATCACTTTCCTTTATTCATTTATCTTCCTTCAAGTCTATCTGCTGCTTTTCTTTAAGGATATATATATATATATATATATATATATATATATATATATATATATATATAATGAATATGAATCTATATATATATTATGAATAATGAATATCTCTTTGTAGTTATTCATCTTTTAATTATTTTCAACTAGTCTGATCGTAAAGTCATCGTCAGAAGAAACTGTTTTGCAGAAAAATGTATTTTGCAAGATATGTATTTGCAAGATATATATATAATAAATAAGTAATCCACAGACACGTGTTTCGAGGTTTCACCTCTCATCAGTGTGGTTATACCTTAATAGCTACCCTTGGCCGGGTTTGAGACCCGAATGAACTTTCGTTCGCCAAGCCTCTTACCCGTGCGGCCAGAGGCAGCTGTCAAATATAGGAGAATATTTAATTGATACATTTCTAAGCGGAAATATATTCACTAGAGTCCTCAAACTTTGTAAACAAAGCGAGGGTTAGCTACACGCCAGAACAATTAAATCCCTATTTAGAGAACTCAACCAAAGTGGGAGTATATATAATAAACAAGTAATTTACAGACACGTATTTCGAGGTTTCACCTCTCATCAGTGTGGTTATAACTTAACAGCTACCACTGGCCGGGTTTGAGACCCGAATGAACTTTCGTTCTCCAAGCCTCTTACCTGCTATTATAAAAACCTAACTAAAAGAGCACGGATAATATCATAGACGTCCAAAAACAACTATATAGCCATTCACTAGGGTTAGCACAATATTTGTCGTTATTGTTTTACATACTAATCGTGTTGGTAATCTCTCCCTCCCCCTCTCTCTCTCTCTCTCTCTCTCTCTCTCTCTCTCTCTCTCTCTCTCTCTTTCTTCCTTCTCTCTCTCTCTCTCTCTCTCTCTCTCTCTCTCTCTCTCGCGCGCGCGCGATGAAAAAATGTAGAAAATCAGGATCGTGTTCTAATCTCACTAGCAGCTTATGCTTCTTTCCAATGGACGCTCAGTGTCGTGGAAGTGAGGATTCTAATGATTTTCGATACAAAAAACAATTAGAATTAGGAAGATGAAGAATAACAGAATGAAGTTTTATCTCTCTTTGTATCGATTATATTATTATTATATAATCACTTTTCATGGAATTTGTTTTCCTTCATCCACAATAATTTCTCAAATATCCTTTTGCTCGTTGTTTTTCTCTTGAGTTAAGTATCTCCCTCTCATTCCTTTCATTCAATTTACATTCCTTGCTTTTTTCCCATCCGTACATGACGTTTTCCTTTTTCAACGGATCTCTTTTTAAAATTCCATGTGATTAGAATTAAAGCTAGCATCTCTTATTATCCCCACAAAATCGATGTATTTTTAGTAGGTTGACTATACCTAACCAGTAATCTTTTGTGTTAAGAGTTGAGAATCAGAAACTGACCTCAGGCCATAGAGAATTTGGGAAATACCATATACATGCGGTAGATTACTGTAACATTAATTCAGTACTAAGTTCATGTGGAGAGATCTTTTCTTATTTAGAGTCTGTGACAACCTCATGTCGATTTCAAGTTGTCTCCTTTAGTTTGCAATTCCTAACTCTCCAACTAAGTTAGCCAATTTCTGAATATTTCATGTCTCTTTCAATCACCCTCGCCTCCATCGTCTTTGTCTTCTTTGTGTGATTATGTTAGTATCTCTCTACAGGTTTTCATTTCTCTTTTGCGATGCTTCATTTTGGGGAAACCTGTTATTTTTCTCCAGCGTCTGTCTCATTTCCTCTTTCGGTTCGTCCGGCTGAGTCTTGGGAATTTTCAAGGCAGTTTCCTCAGTTGAAGTTGTCACGTTTAAGTGTGGAACTTATTTGCAAAGTTGAAACTACTGATTAGCACTATTTTTCTCACAGATACTTAATCCAAGTTTGCTGATAATGATAGTCACTCTCATAGCATGATGTTAAACCTTTTTCCAATCTATGTAGTTTCTGTATTTATCCTAGGTCAAACCTTTTAAACTTATAATTGTAAGACATGTTTATTCTATTTCTATCCAAATGCGATCGTTCACAAAATAGCTTTCTTAGTTAAAGTGTTCACCGTACAATTTTTGCTTCAGGTATTAGTTCAAATGGATTTTCTCGCTAATAACGAAAATAATAGATACACACACACACACACACACACACACACACACACACACATATATATATATATATATATATATATATATATAACAATCCCTTCCGCACGAGGAGGATGCGACACAAGGTGAATTTCTTAAAGTTTAACAGGTTTGAATTCAGAGTTTTCCTTCTCCTAGACTGGGTACTTAACCATGGTTAAAGAGCCAGTCTGTCCTACTATTTACCCATAGCTATAGGGAGAGTAGTTGGAACATACCTTTCCCAAGGATATTAGCATTATGGGAAATGCAAACAGCCATCTCCAGGATTTGGACCAGGTCGACGAGTCCATTTCCTACGACTTTAACAATTACACCACGCGCCTCCAACTGTCGTTTGATACGTTATCAAGTTTTTCAATAAAGGACTTAGATTAATGATGCTTTTCTTTAAGAGGTCATTGAGCATAGATCGAGAGATTTTTTCTATAGTATTTGAGCAGTAGAAATTAGCACGATCGTTTTATATTTCAAATAAATATTGACTTCCGGGATTTTTCTTTGTTAGTGTATTACTCTCTTTTAAGATCTTTCCAAGAATAATGGTTCTGTATAAATGCCAAATTCTTCCAATTTTTACTTCCAAAAACATTGTATTTTGATATTTTATCAAATGCATTTGCTCAGATTTTTTGTCTGACGGGAGATTCCTGTAGCATTTAGGTTCTTTGACATCTTTTATTATTATATGTTTTCATGGTTTTCTGTAGTACGGTTGGTATGTATGTTGAAGTCCCAGGGCAAAGTAACATTTTCTTCTTCTTGCACTGGTTGTGTTTTTGTTCATAGCATTTTCTACATTGGGTTGGCATACCTTCAAATGCAAGCGTTTCCTAATTGCATCATGACTATGGGCGATTTCTTTTCTTCTTTTTTTCTTTTTTGCTATAATCGTTATACTAGCAAAACACTATTTGCAAGTTCAATTCTCACTGAACAATCCATACCACTGAACTCGAGCCAAACTCAACAATCCTAAGTAAATGACTACGTTATCATGCCGGTTTGTAATTCTTTCTGGAGCACGGTTAGACCAGTCAGATCTTAAATGATAATAGTCTCGTCAAAGTGAGTACAGAAACAATATTTTGGATCTACCTCATTCCTTAATATACCTTTATTTTATTTCTTGTGAGTTTTTAATAATTACTTACTGGTGTTTTTCACTGGAGTTCGATTGGCTGAAAGTCTCCTTAGATCTCCAAGACCCTATTTTAGTTGATCTTAGTTGTACTTTGGTCTAGTGTCTCAATTCTTCCTTTAATCTCCACTACACTCAAATTTTTTTCTAGGTTCTGTTCCAAGTGCACCACCTATGACTGGTATCACCGTCACCTTTAGCTTTTGCAACCTATTTAGGTATCTGGGGAGGCCACCTATTTTACAGCTTTTTGCCTTCATTCGTTTTCACTCAGTGACCTGCTAGAACGCTAAAATCCACTAGATTGTCAGTTTTTTTTCTTTTTTTAAATTAAGACTAGGCCTGGTTTCTGGCCTGGATTGAATGACCCTTTTGTATCTCGAAGTTCAGAAGGATCTTATGCGTTTCATTTTTAAAGACATCGAGTTTTTGGTGGAATTTCAGTCTCTTGCACAATTTCCAGTGAATCACCTTTCCCGATTAGAAGTGCATATACTTATATTCCTTTTATGCTAGTTTGCTGCATTCACTTATGTGATTAACAGTTTCATCTCTATAAACACATAACCTACACTAGCTAGTGATAATTTGGTTCTTAATTACTTCTTATGACATTATTTTATACTACTATTAATAGTGATTCATTTTTCTTTAAGTTTCCACTTCGTAGCAATATTTTTATTGATAAAGTGGAATTATTTCATAATTTTCTAAACGCATGACAAATAAATATCCCTAGCTAAAAAGTTCAATAATTTTTATAAAAACACTATTATATGTTCATGTTTTCTCTAGGGATATTCCTGGGAATGACGTTAAACTCTATCTGATGGTGAGGTTCCAGTTTTTGAGGTTTGGGGAATGTGGAGCACCCCATTATCACCATTGTTCCCTGGTCCACTCTGACCCGGAGTGGTAGTGCCTGTTAGGGTCCCATCTATGGATTAAATAGAAAAATGTATTTATAAAAAATTGTATTATCCATTAAGAATTGATTTATTTCAAAATTCTATCGACATTAAATGACCCACTGAGGTTGATATGCCGTAAAACAAAACAAACCAAACCAAACCTAAGGACATTGTTATTTTGGAACTTCTATCCTTTCTTGTTCTAATTGTGAAAAAAGTCCAGTCTACAAAAAGTGATGCACCAAAAAATTATCGATACCTCCGTAATAGCACATAGCACCTGCCTTTGTCTAAATAATGTAGCTACGCGATGTGGACATAGAGTTTACGAGGTACTGTCCAGTTGCATTCATTAATTATTTCAGGGAATTCAGTGAGATCTACAACGAATTTTATATTGGATCAGTTGAGTTTTAAAACTGGCAACTGATTGAGACAGTGGATTATTTGGAAATCAGTGTCCTTGGACTCTAAGTTTGTGTTTACCCGCACATGATGCATATGTTCAATAAATAGGATTGACTGAGGTCCCGAAAAGGGAAATACTGACGGAGCTAAACTATTTTGTGCATCACTCTCAGGAGGCTTCTACCTGAAGTCACTTTCCAGTACAAAAGTATCAGAGTGAACATTATTTTTTTTATTTAAGTTATAATTTTAATGAAGAGTTATCTACAGCTGAACAACTTTTATGATTAAGTGATTATGTCATGACAAGTGAGTGACAATTTTTAAAAGAATTTCGGCCCATATGACCTTTAGGCACCCCTTTTTATCTCGATTCAGAAGGACATGTTTTTCATTTACACCGTCAATATCCAGTTGTTTGTTAGGGTTTAGGGTTAGGGGTTAAGGTTAGGGGTTAGTTTTATAATTTAAAAAACTCTAAAAATCGTCTGTTAAAAACAACCGGATATTGACGGTGTAAATGAAAAACATGTCCTTCTGAATCGAGACCAAAAAGGGGTGCCTAAAGGTCGTATGGTCCAAAATGTCAAGCGAGATCTGATATATTTTGAATGAAATGGTTTCGATATCCATCAGACGTAGCTCCGTGTTTCCTAAATTGTAAATTCCTCTGGGGTAAGATTTCGGGACGTGGAAGACATTAAAATGCATTTTATATCATACTTTCACACCATATCAAAAGAGACGTTTTAGAGTTTCTTAAAACAAATGAAAATCACATCTAAATAATTGTGTTGAATGCCAAGGAGACTATTATCTTTACCTTTCTATTCATTGTTCATTAATCTATTTTAATCTATTCATGTTCTAATTAACGTTTTATTCATTATTCATCTCTCTCTTGGTTGATAAAGATTCAGTCTTGATAGTTTTTGAACACAGATCCTATTTTGAAGAAAGTTAACCTTTCATTCATTCTTCAGTTTGTCTTTGTAAATACATTTTCAATCTCGATACTTTTTGATCACAGCTTGTTTATGCACGCAATAACTCTCATGTACTCGCATACACACACAAACACATATATGTGCTAACATATGTATATATGATAAAAATTGTTTGTTTGCTTTTTGTTTTGTTTTTTCAAGCTGTGTTTTGTTATTCTAATCCATTGTCGTATTATTTTTCATATTTATGTTTTATTTCTTTATATTCAAATAGTTTACTTGTATTCTTATGTTTACACAAAAGATTTCTAAACAATGCAGAATGGAAAACAACATTTTACTTTTTATCTACGCAAATTATCTATGTTAGATGAAGTGTAGATAAAATGTCGCTTCCAAATGCATAAGCAGACTTTTGCCCTTAAATGCTAGCAGCATTTGGAAGGAAAAATCCTTTCGCTTAATTTATTGGCCTTTTAAACAATTCTATAAGTTTTACTAAAAATAAAATAGATGAAATCAAACAGCAAGTCCGACACATACAATGAATTCTCTTTCATCATTCGTCTCTACTGGCCATCTCGCTTCTTAGGTCTTCTAGACGGCACCCAATGAGCAGATGAATATGTGTTTACTGGTCGGCCAACAGTGATGTGTCTATGTGTAGGAGTTAATTGGAGAATGTCTCCTATGAGTTTGTCTTTACTTCTCCAATTGTGTCTAGCGTTTCTTATCTGCGTTATTCGGGCTATTATCCTTGTCCTCATTGTTATCTGTACAACGTTTCGACCGATGTGCCCTCCAGCCTTCTTCAGGTATTTCTTGTCGGACTCGGGAACCTTCTTTTCGGTCTCGGGAACCTTCTCGGACTCGGGAACCTTCTTTTCGGACTTGGGAACCTTCTTGTCGTAATCGGGAGCCATCATAGAACTTTAAACCTAACCCTTTATTCAGTCCATGGAGATATCCTGTTCTCATTCCGCTAACCATAGATGGGGTAGGCGTTAAGTTGTGTTAATTATTATTCTATGTTACTGCTGCCCTTGATCAGGATTGAACCTGCAATCTAGAGATAACTCACTTAGAACTGTCTTAACTAATTCCTTTATCCACTAGGCCATGTGTCCAATTGGACACATGGCCTAGTGGATAATGACCTGAAGATGAGGACAATAGTCCGAATAACGCAAATAATAGTAATCATAAAGCCACATCCTAAACATTCAGAGAAATAGCGTTTCTTGCATGTATTTCTTGGATAATTTTCGAGATGGAAGATAAATAGACGTAAAATTAATGTTTTTTTAGGGTAATGCTTCCATGATTAGTTCAAAATAGCACGCAGCATCTTTGGGTTTTCCCCCAAGCCTTTTGTAAGAGCCCAACTGCTGAAAGTATACAGTAGTACTGACATTGCTACAGCTTGGAAGACTGAAACGAATAAATACGTTTATAATTAAGCATGTATATGATTGATTCAGAATGTAGTTGAAATATTTCACACGAGATATTAAAAATATGAAGGATAGGAAGCAAGAATATTGTTTTCAGTCCTACTATCGAGTTACCCATACACAATTAAAATATATATCAGAACTTTGATTCAGATCGACATTCAAATATAAAATAACACTTATTAACTCAATACACACTTATATTATTTTTTCATGAAAAGTTGTATTTGATATGATATTTTGTGAATGAGTATTTTTTTTCTTGCTCAAGTGAATAATATTATTCTTAAGGATAAACTTCAATGCCCTTTTTTAGTTTAGTTTCCTGTTTTGTTTTGTTTTTTTAATACAAAAAATAAAAGTGCTGATAAAAACCTTATAATCTAAAAAATATTTTGAAGTGGCAGGAAATTTAGATGATAGTTTTCTTCGAAATGATTCATCTTAGTTTTCTTCTTTTTTTTCTTTTTTTTTTTTTTTTTTTTTTTTTTTTTGTTGCGTTATTGAAATAACATCGAAAGAGGTGTTTTTTCTCTGAGAGTGCTACAACCCACTCTCTCTCTCTCTCTCTCTCTCTCTCTCTCTCTCTCTCTCTCTCTCTCTCTCTCTCTCTGCTAGATAACCATAGCGATAACTCTGTTCAATACTTAATTGGGTGACAACTTAAGCAACAAAAGGTATTGTAGCAACCTGTGTCCGCTGTTTATCAAAATGACTTGATCAGAATTAAATATGTAGTATACCATAAAAAGCAACAAGCATCTCTCTCTCTCTCTCTCTCTCTCTCTCTCTCTCTCTCTCTCTCTCTCTCTCTCTCTCTCTCTCTCATCTACACACACGCACGCACACACATATATTTTTCTTTAAATTATGTATTTATATATATAATATTGAAAGAATAGTTTCAACAATCCCATCGATGCTCAAGAATGAAAGTGTTCTGTAAATAAGTAAAGTACAAATGATAGTGTCAGCGGGGTTTATTATACGCTGAGTGTATCCGATGTTTAAAGCTAAGACCCCCCCCCACCCCCCAAATAAAGGGGTTTCTTAGTTATGAAAATAAATTAATTGTTTATTAAGTGATTTCTCATTTATTTTGGTTCTAATTAACGTTTCATTTATTGTTCATTTCGATATCGTTCAATACAGCTTTAGTCTCGATACTTTTCAAACAGTGTGAACGTTTTATTCATTGTTCAATTCTACAATGAAAAATATACATTCTGTCTTGGATGAATTTTGAACACACGCTATTTATGTACGCAAGCACTCTCATGTATTAAAATTCACTCACAAACATATATAGACACTAATACATACACACACACACACACACACACACACACACACATATATATATATATATATATAATATATATATTTATATATATAATATATATCTATATATATATATATATATATGATAAAAGTGTCTTTTCTTTAGCTATTGTGTTTTGTTATTCTAATCCATTGTCACGATATTTTTCATTTTTATGTTTTATCATTTCCATATTTCTTTATATTCTTGTTTACTTGTATTCTAATGTTTACACAAAAGGGTTCTATGCAATGCAGAATAGAAAGCAAAACTTCCTTTTTATCTATGCTAATTATTAATCTTAAATGAAATTAGTTGAAGTACATATAAACCTAATTAACAATCTTAAAGTTAATGTGAATAACTATGTTAGTAAAAGAAATCGGTTTTGTGTGTGTTTACAAAATTCAATTCTATAATAATAATTACGTCTTATGTAAACATGACTTCCTGTTAGGTATTGTTAGAGATTCCCCCCAAGTTTCCATGAAGAAAAATTATGTTAAAGCTTTACATTTGCTCTAGAAATGGTTTGGTTTGGTTTACGACATACCAACATCAGTGGGTCATTTAATACTGATAAAGTTTTGAAATAAATTTATTCTTAATGTATAGTCAATTTTTTATAAACACATTTTTCTATTTAACCCCCAGATGGGACCCTAAAAGGTACTACCACTACGGGTCAGAGTGAACCACGGAGCAATGGTGATAACGGGTGCTCCACATTCCCCAAACCTCCAAAACTGGAACCTCACCATGAGTTAAAGTTTAACGTCATACCCAGGATAAGAAGACCCTCAGTCACTTCCTTCTAGCACCCATATGATAAAAAGGGTTGGGGCTTTCAATAAGGGTAATAGGGTTGGGGCAATCTTATAGGTGCGAGGGCTTGACATAACTAGCCAATTGATCAGAGGGGGTATCTCCGACCACCCGTCTAGCCTAAGTAAGGGTCTAAGTGAAGTATTGCATGTCATGTCTCACAAGAATCCCGCCGTTAAGCATCACGGGTCGCAACCTACGGCCAACAGGTGGTCTCATTGGGGGAGTCGTAAACCTCTACAGAGATGCAATCGGTGTGTTCTAACGCCCCACCGGCAGGGCGGGATTCCAGTAATGATGCATTCAAAATTTAGTTGCCCTACATCAAACCTTTCGGCTTACATTAGAACACAGATGTAATCTTTCTAATTATTAGTACTAGCAAATATATGCACCCTTCGGGTGCAAGTATTTAAGTTTTAATATAATGAAATATCATATTAAATTAGAAAGGCTAATGAAACTGAATAAGAATGCAGATAAAATGATTTTGAACAGAGGGGGTATGATCGAAAAATAGAACAACTTTGAAACTAACTCTTCCATCATTTTCCATTACTCCCGTCTTTCATTGGTAAATTTTCCTAGTTTAACTATTTAGTTAAAATAGGAAGTAAAGAATAAAATTACAGTTATTTATTCTTGTTAATGGATTTCTTTTAAGATTTATACAAGATTTTTGCTCATATTCAATAAGATAAAACCAAACAATTAGAAATCAATAATACTAAGCATATATTTATTAAAATCAAATTTTTAAGATCAATATGCAAATTAGCCTTCCCATTCACACTGAAATCCGCTATTTTGTTGTATATATAAATACAATTGCATGTTATTAGTATGTAGATATGGTCAACAGTCTTAATGATGTAAAACAATTTTATTAATAATTGAGGTTTAACTAAAAATAAAAGCATTGAGAATGTGATGTAAAAAACAAAGGGAATTGTGACTTGTATAGTAATATAGTTTCGGTTACAGACGAACAAACACACAATCTCCATTATAATAAGATAGATATGATATTACTTAGAAGAGTAATATTGTGCTATGACCAATTTGGCAGCCTTAGAAAGTCTAAATACCTTTCACCATCCGTTGATGACTATAGCAATAAATATATGCCATTTAAAATATACTTGCAATGTTTTTGACACTTTCATATCATGGATACATCAAGCTAGTTTATGTGAGCAAAGTTACAACAACCAGATGTCGAGAATTAAGAATTATTCTTTGGATTCTTCTAAGAGTTTATTGCTACAAAAGTGTAAATTGCTGCAGAAATTCATTATTTTGCTTGGTGCCTAAATTTACCTGCCAGGCATTCTTTTGAAAAGTTTTTTTTTAATGTTATGTCCCCTGACATTTGAAAAAAAAGAATTTCTTTATAAGCAGTAATTTGGGATGAGAATTATGTAGAAATGAATGTCTAAAAGATATTTCTCTTTGCCAAATGTGCCACTGACTGCATTTTCTTTGGTTTATTTTTTCTTTTTGTTTGTTTCTTTTGTTTTTCTTTTTTGTGTTTTCCTTGTTTTTGTTTTGTTTAATTTTTGTTTTGGGTTTAGTTTTGTTTGTTCTGTTTTTTGTTTTATTCGAGGGTGTTTTTTTTTGCGGTATTTTTTGTTTTGTTGTTTGTTGTTTTTTTTTTGGGGGGGTCGGCTTTAATGTGCCTTTTCGAAATGTGTTCTACGGTAAATCGAGTCAAAACATCAAGAGATACAATGAAAAATATACTAGCATTTACTGAGCAAACCTTTCCAAATAGACAGAGAAAAATATGTTCCCAGTTTGGTATAGTTTCTTTATTTAATGGTATATCAACTTTTGTGGGTTATGTAATACCAAAACCATCCTTGTAGAACAGTAGTAGTACCACTTAACCTGTAGTTAGGGGATTAAGCGGGTTAATACATGTTCCAAGGGTATTAGTCCGAAAATGAAATCACTATTCAAACTCAGTATGACGGCATCGTTCAGCACGTTAGCCACTAACTATACAACGAGGATTCACCCGAAGAATATATGTTATCTTATATTCACTATGTAAAAAGTTCCAATAGATACAGTGTAAGATGGGAAAACTGTCGCCATTTTAAAGTATTAATTTCACGCTTGTGGTTTGTTTCAGGTTTTGTCTATTGTTTGGCATTCAAACAAGAATCTTTTATACGACGATTTAATGTTTCTGATGTCAACCCCAGAACAGGGCAAAATTTAAATTGTATTAAGCAAAAATGAAAATAATACAAACATCTCACTTTATCAGCTATATTTATCAAAATTACGGGAAAATATCTTGAAATAATCTAGATTATTTAATTTATTCAAAGAAATTCCCATTGGCTTCAACCAGACGACTTCGTAAACTCCCACAATTCTTTCTGACCGTCTCCTAGTTTAAATTAGTAAATGGCGCTTTGGTGTTGCACGGAGTTTTGTTGGTGCCAACCGTGCCCTGCACATATTAATCAAGTGGATTGAAATCTGGAGAATTTGGAGGCCAGATGTTAGAGATGATATGGTAGTTTTATTACAACCGAAAACTGTGTTTTCCTGCTTGTATGGCATGGTGCAGTCATATTTCCAGATGAAGGGTTTTCAAGCAGTTACCATCTCGATCCAGGTCAGCACTACGTCATTTAGGCACTTGATGTAAGGCCTCCGTGTTCAGTATGACGCTCTGTTGTCACCATGGCTAGTAACCACTCCAAGCACTATGATGTGGACTGTTTGGTTTTCCTCACTATCTGTAGGGACAGAACAAGCCAACAGTTGCTCTGCGAGTTCACCATCAGATCTGGTAGATTTTCTCATCTGAGAAAAAACAAAGCCTGTTGGAATGTATTGGATGCTAGGGTTTGTTGAAAAGCTTAGCAGCGCGGTATTTCTTCTTGTCCTTCATGACTTGTGATAAAAAGTTGTCCATATCTCATCATGAATGAGAAATAACAAATGTCTTCATGCATCTTATGCATGATAAGACACTTAGACACTCCCATGTAACTATGGACCTGACTGATTTGCTGAAATCATTTTCAATCATTTCTTTTCTTATCAGAACGATCGGAATGAGGCTTCAGAACTGGCGTACCTTCATAATTACTATCGGATTTATCCTAATCTTTTCGTATCCTTGCTCGGTGTTTAAATTGACTCCCAAACACCCTGAAATCTTCGTCTTAGAGCTTCCGATGTGAATACCAATCAGTACAGTCTACAGTTTTTAAATTAATTAATTGTGTCATGGCGCGGTTTAACTCATATACAATGCCCAACTTATTCTAGTTTGATACACAGTAGACAAAACATAAAACAAAGCATTCAGCGACAATTTACCCATCGTACTCTGTCTGTAAAGTGAACATATTTTTCTCAACTTCTCAAATAAGAGTTACAATAAACTTACTCTACTTTACAGTGATATTCCCCATCTTTAATCCAATTCTAACGCTTTTTATATCTTTATCTTAAAATTATTTTGAAAAATAAGGACTTTAGCATGTGTGCTTAATCATGAAGAAATATTGATCCTCGGGTATAAAAGTTATTGATTGATATTTTAAATTGATATGTAATATCAAAAACTCAGCAGTATGAAATTGCATATATATATATATATATATATATATATATATGTGTGTATGTGTATGCATTTGGGCAGCATTCTTTCATTTATACATGTAGAATTAAAGAAAAGACGCATCTCCTGTTTAACAATTTTATTTTTGATCTTTTCTAGTTTTCTGGCCAACTTTTTGATATTTGGTTGGAATTAAAAAGTTGGCCAGAAAACTAGAAAAGATAAAAAATAAAATTGTTAAACAGGAGATGTGTCTTTTGTTTAATTCTACATATATACATATATATATATATATATGTGTGTGTGTGTGTGTGTGTGTGTCTGTGTGTGTGTGTGTGTAAGAGAGAGAGAGAGAATAAAAATACAGAAAATTAAATTGACATGTATCGCTTTAAGGATATTTTTTTCAAATTGCTGCTCAGTTCTTTTAGATTACATATCACTTTTAGATATTAATCAATGACTTTTATACCCTAGGGTCAATATTTTATCATTAATAAGCCCACATATTGAAGTCCCTATTTTGCAAATAAATTTTAAAATAGAAATATAAAAAGCGTTAGAATTGGATTGATGATGAGGATTATCAGACTGTAAAAGAGAGTACTTGTTTTTTGTGTATCTCTTATTTGAAAAGTTTAGAAAAATATTTTCTCTTTATTGCTATTTTTAGTTCTGAGCAACTGAGCGTATTCATATGCATGATTGTATACTTTTATACGGGTCGGGGGGATTTCATGAGTGTACTATTTTTCTTTACCTAGAAAAAGATGAGACTAATTAGTTTTTATTTTTAGATTAACAAGATGCACGAACAATTTTTGGAGAAATCTGTGTTGCCAAAATCCCCTTAATTCTCTGCTCTTTGTCCTTGTGACTTTTTCAAAATCAAAACCACGTGGTCATTCTAATAAGAACAAGAAACAGGCAGTGATAAACATATTGAAGGTGAGGTGTCTGCTGAAGCGTTCCAGCACCTTTTTTTTCAACAATCTAAATGTCTTCATCAGTGTGAAGCTTCCCATTTTGAAGAAGATCAAATTATCTATAATTAAGCTGATAAGATGATAAATAAGAAAATGACCTAATCACTTAATAGATCGACCATTTTGTAGTTTTGTTTCTCAATGTGCGATTGGTATAATTTAGTCTTTCTTGCGGACCAATTCCCTCATTTGCCATGTTTTCATGCTCAATATTTCTCCCACTTTTTAACTTTCTTTCAGATGTTTGTATTAAACAGCAGGATGAAGAGAGATAAAATGCAATGTGTGGTCTTGTAAGAGTTATCATTAAATAAACTTTTATGCAAAGGAATTGTGATTTTTACATCCGAAAAAAAAATAACATTAGACACAGATAAAAAAAAATTCAAAAAACGAAAATAGTATCTGCCCACCTGAACGAAGATAAAGATTTCCGTTGGAAGTGTCTTGATATATATCAGAGGAAGACAAAAAAGAATCAAAGAAAGAAAGAATATATTGCAAAGGAAGCTAACGAGACGAAGATGATAACATTTTTTGTTTTTGTTTGTTAGATTTTTGAATTCTTTTATTTTCCTTTTAGAGATATCTAAAGATAAACTAAGCCTAAAAAGACTGAGAATTCTTACTACAGTCAAGGCGTTTTACTAACTAGTCATTAATTTAACTAAAACGAGTTTGTGAATGTAAGTGAAGAGAAAAACGTATATTCCTAAAGATTCTTAACAGTATATTTGATATGAATGCACAAATCATGATTAAAAGATTGTTCAACTTATATATTATAGACGAGAAACCTTCTTTAAACTTAATTAAACTCTTTGTACATTTATATATACACAACACATACACACACACACACACACACACACACACACATATATATATATATATATATATATATATATATATATATATATATACGTGAAAGTAAAATGGAAGTGAATCCGACAGTATGAATAGAAAGTTTTTAGAAAAAACAAAGATGTTATTAGTTTGCTGACAGATCTGTTTCGACCTTTTAATAAGGCGGTCTTCTTCAAAGCGACTATATATATGGTTTATCAATTCCTTCTTTCCTCATAAATATAGGTGCTTTGAAAGAGACCGCTTTATTAAAAGGTTGAAACAGATGTGCCAGAAAACTAATAACATCTTTTGTTTTTTTCTAAATCTTTCTATTCATATATATATATATATATATATATATATATATATATATATATATATATATATATATATATATATATAGATAGATAGATAGATAGATAGATAGATTCTCGCCGATGCAATTTTCAAACCTTAGTGGCATGGATTGAAAATCGCATCGACTAGAATGTGACAGTTACAAAGTGCCAGTAAATTTATCGTGATATTTTTATCATTTAAAAATGTTTAAACTTTAAGCATCAATATTTATTCCAAACGAAAATAATTTTTAAATCATCCTAACACAGATGATTACGAAATACTATTGAAAATGATCCACACCTCCCAACATAGTTGCATCAATATCATTTACCGCTGTTATAACGGAATATTGTTGCATAGTCTTTTCTATAGACGTATGGATGTATACTTATCTTGAATAGTTAACTTCTTACATCTATTTATTAGGCTTGTTCTGGTATTAAGCTGGATATATCGGGCGTCTAACACTGGGTGGCTGTTATTCTGGTCTTGTGCTGTTAATTGGACTAGGGCATCTGAGTTGCTTGCTTCCCTGTTATTTTCATTGGGCTTTTCATAGTGTCTTGAAATTGTTTGTCTCTTGGTCCGTTGATTGTTTTCATTAACGAACACAAGACTTTATCTTCGTTTAGACGTCATTATTCATCTTATAAACTAAGTCAAACAAACGGGCGTGAGAAATGGCCCTTTGGACGAGACGCCATGTTGCGATCTGTCTCGTTTCGTCACCAAGGTAAAATCAAGTTTTACGCTTTGGCTCTGGTGAATCAGAGCCGAGGAGAGCAAGGAGTAGAATATTATGAATCAACTAACTCCATTCTTAATTTTAACTACACTACAGTACATAATTGATTGGTAACCCACCAATTACTTGATAAGAATCCAACTATTTTATTTCTAATACATGCGTATATATATATATATATATATATATATACATATATACACTTAACATCTTTCATTTTGTTCCTCACATAAACATTACTTAACAGTGTCCTGAAGATGGTACAATATATCAAAATGCTTAAGTATTGACACATAAAAGTGTTTCCCCTAATCACAACATCCTCTTGTTTGTTATATTTAAAAATATTTTCTTCTCATATATATATATATATATATATATATATTATATATATATATATATATATATGCATGCAAGTATAAAAAATATAACATGCATGAAATGTACTCTCTCTCTCTCTCTCTCTCTCTCTCTCTCTCTCTCTCTCTCTCTCTCTCTCTCTCTCTCTCATTTGATTGATAAAAGGGAAAAAATTATGACTCAAACCCAAACATTTGTAAAGTATGTTCAAAAAGTATCAATAGTGAGGCTGTATTTACCAAGACAGAAATGAAGGAAATGTTAATTTTCTTCAAAGTAGTTAATTAAGCATTCAATACATCTTTTCTACAAGTTTTCAATTGGTCGAAGTACTTTTGAAATTATTACTATAAAGATGCAACGTTGTATTTCTTTAAATATCCTCTCCATCTTCAAGTTTTTTGCCGTACTTGCACAAGTGTATTTCGTTAAAAATATTTTGTTCAAAAAGCGTGAAGATTGGCTTCATGTTTTGTTTTGGCTTTGTTTTTGTTGGGTTTTTTGTGTGTGTGTGTGTTTTTACTTGCATTGACTTTTGTAGATTTTGGTTTCAAAACAGTTTTGACATCTAGACATCATACCATTTTTTATATAAATCTAAACATTTAAATCTTCAGTTTGGATAGTTTTTGATCATACTATTTACGAATAAATAAGAAAATACTTTTTCATATACCACACCTATATACCAAACTTTTAGCGAAACCATAAAAATCTCTCGTTCAATAAAACACTATTTCATACATTAAAATGTTCTTCAAGACATATTAATCTGTAACAAGACACAATTTGACTTTTGTTTAATTCTGAATGCTAATTCCCCTCATATTATGTGTCTATTCGATTTAAAAATGTATTTTTATAGTTGCAAATATCGATTAACAAATGTATTTTTATACTTGCATAACATTGTCACTGAATTATTAATTTATAAAGTCTGGGAAATTATTTCTTGCATATTTTTAATTAATCAAAACCTTTCCCACATTAAGTAGCAATGGTGCAAAAAAGTTCAATTTATTGTCTTTCCAATTTAGAATATATACTTTTATGTAAATATATAAAGTAAGTAAAGTCGTCGGGGTGGCCTAAAGTCGGTATCAGCCAGACAGCAAGGAAGACTATCCCCTTTTCACTAGCCCTAGACCAAGGAGACTGTTTTTGCGTCTGAGGTGGAGCTCCAAACCTATCATCAGCTTCTTACTTTACCGCTGAGATCCTGTGGTATTCATGCACTGAGTTGGCGAGTGGCGGTATCGAACCAGGCACCTTGTAGTTCCTACACACATATTTATGTAAAGAACAATTATAAGTTATATATAAGCATATATTTTAAATTTCATAAATATACATATATTTTTCATTTTTTATTTTTCAACTTACATATATATATATATATATATATATATATATATATATATATATAATATGATATAATATAATGTATAATTTGCTATATTTATAAGTAGTCATTGCTCAATGTCACGTATATAGCAAGTATTTCAAAATTATGATAGTGAAGAAATAAACAATGGAGCTTGGTAACCGTCAGTTCCTCGACAAACTGACGGTTACCAAGCACCGTTGACGTATACACAGACACACACAGACAAACACACACACACACACACACATATATATATATATATATATATATATATATATATATATATATATATATATATATATATGAATAAATAATGGAAAGAAAGTATAGAATGGATAAAATAGGATATTTTAGTTTGAATAATGTACACATGGTTAAACTCCTGACCGAAACACGTGTATGTAAAATTGATTAAAATATCCTATTTTATCCATTCTATACTTTCTTTCCTTTATTTATTTTTTCACCATACCGTCGGATTCACTTCCAGTTTCATTTTACACATACACACACACACACACACACACACACACACACATATATATATATATATATATATATATATATATATATATATTGTCACAACCCAGGAGTACGTCAAAACGTGTAAATACACATTTCACATAAAATAAATTCTTCGTCTTCTGAGAGATCTGCTTAAACACCTGGAAGCGACAAGAATGAAAACAACACAAAAGACGATGAGACAATATCTATTCGCTTGACTGCGAAATAAACATGAAATATACAAGGGGTTTTGGTATGAAGAGAAAATAATCGAGCTACAATTTGGTGGAAAGATGTGAGCAAAATACAATGCGTTAAGCTTCATAAATGTGTGCGATGAAATGAAAATGAAAGGTGAAAGGTTATCAGTCTTTACTTATCTCTGATAGAGCGGTCATAACTTCGCGACAATTCATTTTCTTTAGTGGGGGGGGGGTCCCTTAGGTCCCTTAGTGAACAGAATTCACACCAGAAATGATGTCTTCTTTCATTTCTTCTCTCTATCGTTTTTAACAGATTTGTCGAGCGGTGTTTTTTTTCGGCCTTTCTTTTTTCGTAGTCAATTTGATACCCTCAAAATAATGAGATGATTTTAATATAAACTCTTTCTTTCTTTTGGAAGAAGTAATATTATCCAGACTAAGAATAGGACACTCATACATTACCATTCATATCTCCTCAAAAAAGAAGCAGCCCCATATTGCATACCATGCCAAAAACCCTACACAATCAAACACATTTTAACAGAATGTAGAAAAAGAATACTACCAAAAAACAAATCTAAAACAGATATTCTACCAAATAAACCCAGAAAAACTACTCGGATACATAAAAGAGGCACACATCTACAACAAAATCTAAAAATCTTCAAAAAAAAATGAAAACACAAAAATATATGTTAAAAAGAATCATCTAAAAGTTCCATTCACAAAAAATATGTCAAAAACAAAAAATCTTTAGAAAATTAAACATTATCAACAATTCATTTCAAAAACGTAGTCGGCATTAAATGATCCATTGAGGTTGATATGCCGTAAAACAAGAACATAAAAATTTCTTTTGGTTGCCTTTTTCCATTATCATCTCTGTGATAACTGGTGGCCTCCATATTGACTTGTCTCGCTTTGTCGTTCTTATAAGAAATATTCTCCTTGTACTGCATAGCAACTTTGCATTTCCGCGTGTCAACGCCGTTCACCTGCGACCATCTGGAAAAGTTTCAAACGATTGTATCGAAAATAATTTTGTATTTTTTGCGCACGAGAAGCAGTTAACCGTTAGTGCCTTTTCTCAATCAATCCGTTCCTTACGATGTTTGGCTCCTGTTGATCTCGGCGTGGATAAAACTGAAAAAGGGTGGGTGGTACCGAGTCACCTGTTGTCCTAGTTCCCTTCTGTTAGTAGTTGTCATTTAACCAGATTATATATATATATATATATATATATATATATATATATATATTATTATTATTATTATTATTATTATTTATATTTTGAAGGCAATTACAATGAGTATAAAATAAAATAAAATATTGTCCAATGTCTAATCAATTTCGAAGTATCTTCATCTTCAGAAACAGTCTCTGAAGATGAAGATACTTCGAAATTGATTAGACATTGGACAATATTTTATTTTACTTTATTTTATACGCATTGTAATTGGTTTCAAAATATAGATAATAATATACTTTACTTAACAATGCTTCAAGCAAATTATCAATACTATTTATATATATATATATATATATATATATATATATATATATATATATGTCGATTTGGCTCAGTCAGTAAGGTTCCTGGTTTGATATCAGTCGCCGACAACTCAACTCAGAAGTAGCACAGCTTGATAATCTGATCTGATCATGGTTGTAATTGTAACGCACCACCTCAGCAAAAGACAATCTCCCTTGTTTAGTGTAGATGAAAGAGAATAGACTCTTTTGCTTTTCGGCTGATATCGACAGTAGACCTCTCCGCAGACTTTAATAAAGTTATATATATATATAAATTAAAAGAAAGGAAATGAATCCGACAGTATGAGTGTTGGGAGATGTAATGTAAAGTGGTGACCAACAAAAAAGATATACATATCGTGGTGACCGACAAAAATACGGCGGGAATGCCCACATTTCGTTCTCTTTTTTACAAAATCAAGTTTTTTTTTTTGAACTCACTTGACTTTTATCTCCAATCACAAACACCACGGAGTAAATGGGCTCTGAAGAAGAGTTTTGTAAAATCGAAATATTGATCAATATCAGCTATGATTATGTTATAAATTGTTTTCTCTTTAACAGCATTGTGTGGTGTTTTCAATTCATCTTTTTCATACCATATATATATATATATATATATATATATATATATATATATATATATATATATATATGGTGGTAGTGTATGTGTTTGTATTCGTACACGTGTATGCACACACAAAATAGTCAACTCTTGTATTCAATAGACTAATTTCAGCTAGTTTTCTTTTTCACATCTGAAACTCATCTTTTGATACGTTGTGATGTTTCACTGTCATAAGTTTCTTTAATGTTTTTCAAGTCCTCAAATTTCTAACCCATATCTACCTTACATATAGAAAAACAAGGATAACATACACAGAGTAACTTCTGATGAGTATAGAGTCTAGTGTACTTCTTCAACAAAGAGGAAATTTGCTGTGATAATTGCTGAAAGCCAAGTGTGTAATTTTGAAGAAAAAAATTAACATTGTACTCATGTTCATTTCTGTCTTGAAAAATCCAGTTTTCTTCTCGATATTTTTTAAACCCACCACGTAGAATTGAGTTAAAAATTATCAAAATTTATCTTAGTCTCCAACAAATAAATTCCCTTCTTTCTCTCTAAATGATTCAATTAATGAGACAGTTTTAGTGTGAATTGAAATCCTAGAGGTTCTCTAAATTCTTCCAGGATTAGACAGTTTAATTTATTGCCTGTGGGTCATGACAAGGTTCAGAATTGGAAATTTAGAGTTGTCTGTTTAATCTCCAAGCCTGGAATTTGAGGTCGAGAAATGGATACTTTATTTCCTTTCCTCATTCTGTCATCATTCCTTTTTGCTCATATTTACTCTTCCTTGATTCTAATTATCTGTTTTTTTCTTATGGTCTACTACTTCATACAAATAATGACCGTTTCTCATAAACATATATAATTATGCGTAATACACCAACATGAAAATATATTGATTTAAGGTTTTGATACTTCTCTACACTATAATGTGTCAGCCATATCCGCTCAGAATACACCGACGGCATCCTCTGCAGAAAGGTAAGACCCGCCCCCCTCCCAAAAAAGGGTTCCCGAATATGACAGTAAACTGCATCTCCTGATGAGACTCTAGTTCTGGAGTTTCTATGGCGTTTGAAGTATTTTTCATTGCCATTACACCCAGGTCCACCCTGACCCAAAATGGTGGTATCTATTAGGGTTCCATTTTTGAGTCCAATAAGTCTGTTTTAAAAGTATTAGTATTGGATAGGAATATGCGAAGCCATATAAATCTGAGTAAAAACAAATTATTATAGACTGACGACAAAAGTGTAATTAAAAAGAACGCAATCAAACAATGAAAATATAAATATAATTACAATGAAACATTAATCAAACTCCTGTATTAAATAACCCATAAGTAGTTGATCTGCCGTTAAACAAATTAACCTGTTAATTATAAATTGTACACATGGGATATCTGAATGAGAAAATAACCAATAACATACAGTGGAGTCTTATTATGTCATACTCGTGGACTCAAGAGTGCAGCTTTGACAAATTTGCTGCCATCATGACTGGGTTTTATGTTAGTTGTCTAAATATCTATGTCATTAATTTATAAGAGTTTTCTTTTAGATTTTTTTTCTCATATTTCTGTGTCACTTTAGATGGTCATGGTAGTAGAAAATGGACTCGATGATCCAAGTCGAAATACTGGATAATGCATGTATCCAATTCTTCTCCCTCCAAATATGGATGAATAATAAGGCAGATATTTAGCCTTGGTTATTTCTAGGAGAAAAAAACTCTGAATTCAAACCAGCATTATTCTGCATAGAAATTGACCTTGTGTATTACCCTGTTCGTTGACCGTGTCATAACGGTAAGTGAATAAATACTTTAGGCGGTAATATATTAATAATTCTAGATTTTGAAATGTACTGAAACCTTTTTATGCAATTGATGGAATCTAATCTTCAATAATACTTATGGTCAAGTCAAGCTAAAAGCATCAATTCCTGTAAATCACTTTAAGTTACGCTGCAATGAACCGGTCAAATTAACAGATGGGTAACCACTTAATAATAGCAGGTACTGTAGTTATTCCTAAGCTTAGCTTAAAAAATAGAAGTATGGAACACCTAAGGAGAAACAAACATACAAGTGATTATCTGATAAATTATCTTATTGACCATTATACAAGGTGAGACGCCCAAAATACTGTAAACAACATTTATGTTAGGCTAAGCAAGGCCAAGTAAATAACAATTATCTCCAAAAATAGTCTTGCGAGTAGATTTTTATAGATGGTCTGTTAGAATGTATACTGAATTTGATAATGTATTTAATATGAGTGATCTTACATAGAGTGTTTGCTATGTAAATGGATTATTATTTTACAAATGGGGTTGGTATGACAAGTTCATATGATGACGTCAGATTTGCTGTTCATGACTATCTTTTAACAATGGAATCCAAGCACCGCAACACCAATAGAAGGTGGGGGATTATGTTGAAAAAAACTTATTTGGTCACATTTCATGAGAGTATCTCCGTCAGCCAATTAACTTTTCAACAGGTCCGGCCTACATTTAAAGATGTTATAAAATAATTGAATTTTCACTTTTTGATTAAATACGTTTGATATTGACATGTGTATTACATTAAAGTGCATCTTTGCTTCATTCTTTGCGAAATATCTAGATTGAATTTTGAACGAACCGGCTTGATAAAGAGAATCCAATGAATTTTTATTAGCATTTCAGTCTTTACAGTGTGCGGCAGAAATACCTCCCATATTTTAAAATGTCACGAGTGTGGTTCAATTGAACTTAGGAATTTGGTAAAGGTAGCAGCAGTTGATCGTGGTTTGGACAAATGCATCTCGCGCGTTTGTTTTCAAACATTTTGAAAATTAGTAAATCTGTAATTTCTACACATAACTTTTGGTGCTCATTACATCAGAATCATGCTGTTCCGGATAGAATTTCCAGCCCATAGCAATATTGATTTTCTATCTGGAATAGTATCACTCCTACATAATATGAAATGTGCATGAACAGTTCTCTTTGTATTAATTATAGATTCATCAGCTTTAAATGCATTAATCAATCTCTCCCATCTATGGTTAAATAGAAAAGAAAACTTTCTCAACTTCTCAAATAAGAGTTACAATAAACTTACTCTACTTTAGAGTATGATATTCCCCATCTTTAATCCAATTCTAACGCTTTTTATATCTTTATCTTAAAATTATTTTGCAAAATAAGGACTTTAGCATGTGTGCATATTCATGATGAAATATTGATCCTCGGGTATAAAAGTTATTGATCGATATCTTAAATTGATATGTAATATCAAAGAACTCAGCAGCATAAAATTGCATATATATATATGTGTGTGTGTGTGTGTGTGTGTGTGTGTGTGTGTGTGTGTGTGTGTGAGTGAGAGAGAGAGAGAGAGAGAGAGAGAGAGAGAGAGAATAAAAAATACAGAATATTAAATTGACATGTATCGCTTTAAGGATATTTTTTTTCAAATTGCTGCTCAATTCTTTTCGATTACATATCACTTTTAGATATTCATCAATGACTTTTATAACCTAGGGTCAATATTTTATCATTAATAAGCCCACATATTGAAGTCCCTATTTTGTAAATAAATTTTAAAATAAAAATACAAAAAGCGTTAGAATTGGATTGATGATGAGGATTATCAGACTGTAAAGAGAGTACTTGTTTTTTTGTACCTCTTATTTGAAAATTTAGAAAAATATGTTCCCTTTATAGCTATTTTTACTTCCTAAGTAACTGAGCGTATTTATATGCATGATTGTATAATTGTATACGGGTCCGGGGGTGAGGCAGGATTTTATGAGTGAACTATTTTTTCTTTACCTAGAAAAAGATTAGACTAATTAGATTTTATTTTTAGATTAAGAAGATGTATGAACAATTTTTGGAGAAATCTGTTATAGAATTTCCAGCCCATAGCAGTATTGATTTTCTATCTGGAATAGTATCACTCCTACGTAATCTGAAATGTGCATGAACAGTTCTCTTTGTATTCATTGTAGATTCATCAGCTTTAAATGCATTAATCAATCTCTTCCATCTATGGTTAAATAGTAAGGAAAACTGAATTCTTTAACGTTGGAAAGGAAATCAGCCAAGGAGAAGGAAACCTCTGTATTACAGTCATCTGTATTCCGCTTTAAAAATTGACCTGGTGTCGCATCCTGCCCGTGACGGATGGTTTGGATAAATGGCATTTCAAATTTCTCTACGTAAACTCATTGATCATTAACTTTGGTGACCTAGCAATAACTTCTTCTTTCACCATGTCCTTGTTATTTACAAAATGTTGCTCAGTTGTGAACACACAACTGAGAATGGAACTTATTGAGGTTTGCTTAGTTACTTGCTATTCCTAAGTAGTTACTCATCTACATATTGATAAGAGTCAACACTGTTAAACTTCGGTTATCAAATGGAAATAGAGGCTTTAAACATGACTTATTCTTAAGTGAATATTCTGTGCACTATTACAACGCAGTAAACCTCCAACAAGTCTTGCAAGAATATCAAGATAAACACGTCGTAAAAAAGCGTCTACCATTAGATAGGTTTGTTATAAACTATGATCGCTTTATGTTTGATAAGAGTCTGAATAATTTTATCAGAAGATTTTTAATAGTTTCGTTGTGTGAACTTTTTAGTAAAAGAACCATTAATACAGAATTCTTCTAACAAAAATCAATAATGAAACTGACCATGTTGTAAAAAAAACGGACTGTTTTACTTATTTTTCAAGATTACTGTGAGTAATTTTCCCCAATCGAATAATTTGAATTAACTGTTTTTCTTTGTAACAAGTCTTTATGTTTGTTATTTATTTTTGCAAGATTTTTTTAAAAAGTTCAAAAATATTCCCGAAGACTAGTTATTTACAAATTTACTCACCATAAAAAATATGTCATGAAAATGTAATGTAGATATTTACCCGACCCATTCGCATCCGTTAAAATGTAATACAAGAAGTGATTCAGTAGTAATGGATCTGCGAGACTAGCTTATTAACCATTGCATTTTGTATTTACCCAACCCGTTTGCTACGGATAGGATGTGACACAATGTCGCAACTATGGGACATCCAGCCAGGATCGAACACGTTATTTAGTAGAAATAAATCTTTTATTTTGCTTTCTATTCATTACACGCCTATGATGTGACACAAGGTCACAAGTATGAGGCATCCATCGAGGCAGATCAATGTAATGTATATCGCTTTAGGTAGAATCAATTAATAGGCAAACTAAATGATCTTATCAAGCATGTTGAAATTAACCTCAAAAGATAGAAATGTCTCAATTACAAGGAAGGCTGTGCAACGTTAACTATATGAGAATAACTTCAATTGATTTTGATGAACGTCTGAAATCTGATAATTGGACACTAAAATGCTTCCTGTTGAGATTTCAGATATTTCAAAGCACCAAACTTCTTAAAGATGGACTCGTAAAGCATCACTAAAGACGTAAATAAGTAAACTATACATCAACTAATGAGTCAAAACTTTCTTGATGCCTGTCTTATGATGCGTTGGTCTTCAACTGGCCTGTAAAACTGATATGGATCAATGATACAGTCATTTTTTTTAGATTGTAATGTTTTCTTCTGTATGAAGTTCACTTTAACCAGAATATTAACAAGACTTGAAAAGTTACATGGTGGAGCTGATTTACGATTTCTTTTTCCTTTACAAAGACAGCATCAAAATTGTCATCTAGTAACAAACGCAAACTATATATATATATATATATATATATATATATATATATATATATATATATATATATATAGGGTGTTTGGGGTAAATTTGACAGTTTCATAAGGGAAAAGAAAAAGTGCTTGCTAACTACAAAATGTAATGGATTGTAAAAAAATTCAAGAGGCACAGACATTACACTATTGTCAACAGGTTTCACTCAAAATAACCATCATTATCGTTGATCACAGCCTCAATCCTGCTCCCAAAGCTAGAACAAGGTGATGTTACAGTTTCCCTGAGAAGGGTCTCAAAAACTACGTTAATTCTGTCAATTAACTGCACGGCGATTGCTGTTTTTCTCAACAGCGCTCCATACATAATAATCTATGGGGTTAAGATCTGGGGAGTTCGGAGGCCAAACATTGGGACTGGTGTAGTCGTAAAAAATCACCGATAACCATTTTGCTACAATACATATAGCCTACCATTGGCTGCCCTTGTTATCCAGGGCTTGTCTACAGTATTAATCAAAACCCTGTATATATATATATATATATATATATATATATATATATATATATATATACGGCGTCTAGCTAACCCTCGCGTTTGTTTACAAAACGTTTGAGGACTCTAGTGAATTTCATTTCCGCTTAGAAATGTAGCGATTAATTATTCTCCTATATTTGACAGCTGCCTCTGGCCGTACAGGTTAGAGGTTTGGCGAACGAAAGTTCATTCGGGTCTCGAACCCGGCCAGAGGTAGCTGTTACGGTATAGCCACACTGATGAAAGGTGAAAGCTTGAAACACGTGTCTGTGGATGACTTATTTATTATTATATATATATATATATATATATATATATATATAAAGTAAGTAATTAAAGTCGTTGAGGTGGCCTAAAGTCTGTATGAGCCAATCAGCGAGGGAGCATATCCCCTTTTCACTAGCACTAGACCAAGGAGTTTATTTTAGCGTCTGAGGTGGAGCGCCACACCTACTATCAGCTCCTTACTTTACCGCACAGATCATGGTGTGTATCAGTAAAACAATATCATGTGTGTATTGGTTTTATGCATAAAATATTATCTGGAGTCTTCATGTGACCAAGATTTATAGAAATAATAGATTTAAAAATACTAGATTAGTTTTTTTTTTCACTTCACTGTGTATTGTAACATTAATTTGTTATTTTTTATCATTTTTATGCAGACATATATTGGGTTGTTATTAAAAAATCGTTCTATTTTAATTTATTTTCTCTACTCTCTTACAAACTCTCGAAATCAATGTAAGACTCTTCAATATTTATAGAGAAAATAAATTGTGAACTCTACGCAATCCACTAATCTCTATAATGTACGCATTTGATGATGGAATAATAGAATTTTGTTATTCTAATTTGTTCGTGTCTTTAGTTATTTGTTGAGAACACACATAACTATAGATCCACCTAAGATAGATAGATAGATAGATTGATAGATAGATAGATAGAGAGATAGATAAAAACAAATTCGGATGGATATATGCTGTAGAAATTTAAATATACTGTGAACTTCATACTGAAAAATGCTGCAACGTTTTGAATACAAATTCGAAAGTTTACATCTTACGCCAGATACCCCGATAGCAGGGTATAAAATATGCCGATTGCCTCCGTTGGGAAAAAGTAAGACACCCTCCTAGAGATAATTTGGGTGTTTTGTGTATGACACTAAACTGCATCCGATGGGGAATTCCCAGTTCTGTAGTTATGGGGAGTGAGGAGCCACTTTTTCGTTGCCATTTTTTCGTTAAGATCCTATCTATGGCTTTCAGATAGATGAAAATTAGTAACATTAAATGTGAATATTTAAACCATATGACTGTAAAAATTATTGGTATTAATAGTTACTTGAAGCTATAATTATTTGCAATTAGTTATTATTATTTTACTCCTTGCGAGATTTTCACATCAGTTTTATCTACTGTTTTTTTTCTTTTTGTTATGTTTTCTTTTTTTTTTTTTACTGAAGTCTGAGTAATAGCAAGTCTCATCGGATTTCAACGTCTCTTCTAAGTATTCTAGCTGATTTTAAAAGTGGTGTAATCGTGTCAATACTTCCCTTGGTTTCTAGTTTCCCTAGTTTTTTGGGTTTTTTTTTGGGGGGTTTCATGCCTTGGGGGATCATTCCAAGTGCAACAACTACAATTGGTTTTACCATCACTTTCTTGCTCAGCAGCTTTTTCAACTTTCTTGTAATATCCAGATATTTTCCTATTTTATTTTTTTTACTTTCTTTTATTTTCACTATTGTCTGTTGGAACGGTAATATCTACTAGATAACAAGTTATTTTCGTTTTGTTGATTAACAAAAGGTCTTCTGGACAGGATTTGGTTATCTGTTTGTACCTCAAAGTACTTGAAACCATATATGATACTTGATACCGTAATGTATATAATGTATAGGAAAAATAACTTTTTATTTATTCTGCTTTCTAATAAGGGATTATATTGATGGTTACTTAATTGAACTATATATACTGATTAATAAATAATTTCCTGTCTATCAATTTCAAGTTTTATTTATTTGCAGAATAGGCTCTTTCTTTTTGGAAAAACAGCCGGTCTATCCTAACAAATAATCTGAGTGGGCCTGCAGGTAATGGCAATGAATGGGTTCTTCACAGTCCATAGATCTCCAGAACTGAAGCCTCACTATCAGATGCAATTTGGTATCATACTCTGGACAGACATTTGGGGGTATCTTACCCCTCTGCAGGTACTGTAAGCCCTACCTAAAGGCGAACAACCGGTCTAGAAGAAAAGAAAATCTAAATTCAAACCAGCTGTACTCCGCTTAAAAATGGCGTTTTATGACATCCTGCTCATGATGGAGGGACGTGTTGATTTGTATATGTATGGCAGAATTCAATATGTTTTTTATGGATGAAAAGGTGTAAAACATGTGCATAACAAATATTTCCATACAATCTTTGACTATCGCCTTTAGAGGTAATAAAGTACCCGATGCCATCTTCTACTAGCGGCTAATTTTTTTCTTTTCTGGTGTACGTGATGATTTTATCAAAGATAAAATTGCTAGCAAATATTCCACTTATTGAACCATCAAACTTGTTCATATGAAGAGATAATCGGCCAGTGAACGTGAGACTCGATGCTTAAGGACTTATTTGTCAGCAGATATGCAAAAGTCTGTTTGGTCAACTGTAGAAAATCGAGAGTACGTGACTACACGTTTTTCTATGTATGCACGCCTGATTTTTTTTTTACACAGACCGGGGAATAAGTGAACAAAATAATAAGGATTGTACATGACTTTGTCGAAAATGTGCAAATTTTTGTTTCTCTTTTATTTATTTTTCTTGTTATCCTTTTCTTCATCTGTTCGTGTTTATTTTGCAAATAAGCGTTAATGGAAGTCGACAATTCAGCTATAAATATCCACAAATGGGTTTTCATAATATTATATATAGCCAATCAAACGTATAATTTTCGCTGTCAAACTTATTATGGCGTCAAATTATGTGCTAACATGGGGTAATAATTTCATTTATTGTTAATTAGTAAAGCTGTCTATTAGAAGAATCTTAATGGAACACAATCACGATTGATTGATTTTAACGGCATGTTAACCCGTCTAAGGTTATTTTATACAATTTTGTTCCTATCGAATAGGAATAATCTTTAAATAGGTCTATTTTATCCATATATACGACCCTAACGGGTAATACCCCTTCAGGCCAGAATGGACCTGGAAGTAATGTCACTAAAGGTCTCCACACTCACAAGAAATCAGTTTAGTATTATACCAAGGACACCCTTTTGTGGATCATCTTACTTCTCTACTGGAGATGCAGTCAACGTATTCTAAGTCCCGCCGATAGGGCGAAAGAGATCTAATTGACCCATAGATGTGACACTCCGGATCAGAGGGGATATTGGACTAATGGCAATGAAGTGGTACTCATCACACCCAAGATCTCCAGAATTGTAGCCTCAACATCAGATGCAATCAGCGTATCATAATCCACACAGAATGTATTACCTGATTACGATATATATTTTTGGCAAAAATGTTATCATTTTTTACACCCGAGAATAATGCTAGCCCAATTTTACACGTGTTTTTTCATAAAACTGTTAGCATTACACACGAACAAATACGACCTTTTTACCTTTTTTATCAGGTTAAAAACTATATCATAAAGATTATTTTGTTTTTAATGAAAAAAAGAAGTAATGTGTGATTTTAATCAATAAAATAATTAGTGTTTATTATGTATTTGATTTATATTTGTTTTAAAAAAGAGGCGCCTTGGGTAATGGTTATTTTCGTAGGAAATGGAATCGGTAATCAGAGTTCAAATCCTAGACAAGGCTGTTTGCATTTAATACAGCGTTAATACCCAGTGGAAAGGTATGCATCCAACTATCCTTCCATTAGTTATGGGTAAATAGTAGAGCAGACTTATATCTTTAACCTTAGTTAGGCAACGAATCCAGAAAAAATAACACAATTCCATGAAAAAATAACCCATTCTGCTAAACTGGATCTTAAGGCAGATTTTTTCAAAATGTAATTCTGTATCGCAACAAAGAAATATTATTTGTATAGCGGAATGTATTTAGACCAAGTCATGCTAAATACATACAAGAAAAATAAGCAAGGATAAGACAGTTCAGTATTTAAATAGGTGACCACTTAGTAACAGCAGGCATTGTAAACAACCTAAGACATGTATGCCAGACTAAACAGAGCTTAATAGATAATAGGGCACCTTACCTGGGTAATGGTTAGGAGGTTAAGTTAGCAGACCACTGACAGTCAGTTCTATTTTCACTAGATATCCCATATTCTGACCTGATGCTAAATTAAGCTCACCTCGGAATCTCTTTTTTTTTAAATCGCGGAAATATTTTGAATATAGCTTTTGGAATACCAAGAAACTTTCATGAGTCAAAAAAGTCATTTAAAAATTAATTTCGTGATTAATTATAATCTGTTCAATGTTTATCTTGCCGACAAGTAAAAATATCTGTCAAGTATTCAGCTTATCTCTGAATCTTTTGAGATGAGGCTTGATAATTAGTGTTATTTGGATTATTCGGATTATTCTCCTCATCTTTATTGTTATCTGTACAACGTTTTGGTCGATGTGCCCTTCGACCTTCTTCAGAGTCTTCTTCCCCGACAAGGAATACCTGAAGAAGGCCGGGGGCATATCGACCGAAACGTTGTACAGATAACATTAAAGATGAGGACAATAACCGAATAATCCAAATAATAATATTCAGCTTTCATTTTGACTTTGTAGACATTTCGTGTGTAAATCAGTATAGAGATTATAAATGGTTGCTAAAGATGGTTCATAATACAAACCAAATGCGCTAATCTCAAATGAAATGATATCTACATACTCACGCCCAATTACACCAAATAGACCCATTCCATCCAGTCCATGTTAAAATCACAGTAAGGGTAACCAGAAGCTGACCGTTTTTAGGCTTTATTTTTCCGGTGCAGGTATCATTGGGGGTACGAAAAAGTTTTAGCAAAAAATGGTCTGCTTCTGGTTACCCTTACGGCGCGTTTAACCTCGATTAGTCACAAAATACTCTAAAATATTCTATCAATCCTTCCCGTGGCGAATGGGTTGGGTAAATGCCTACTTTGAAATATTATAAATATCCTCTGAGAACAGCAGATGATCAGAAATTACTTATTACTTCTAATGAAAAAAATTTTTGGGACTTATATGGATTAAACTTACTACACATTTTCATTCAATTAAATCGCAATATATTTACATTATCAGTATTAAAAGATGTTTGTCTCGATTTTTATCAAGCGTTTATATGCACCCTTGTAAAATATTTACTTCTTATACAGAGTAGCCCATAAAAGACTAACACGTGAACTAATTTAATTATTTAGTCTTTTGGGTCATAAAATATAATCCAAGGAAATATATTTTTAGCTATTTTTGAAAAATTGCACATTAATTCGGGCACTTAGTATAACTTTGCTTAAGGTTTCTAAGGTTAATCCTTTTATCTCTGGACGAATATCATGCTTAAGCTGTAACAATTTCTTTGAAGCTTATTCAAATATACACACTTCTTCTCACAAAAATAAGTCAGAAAGACAAATCAGGTGAATGAGGAGGCCATTTGAATTCTGAATATTATGAAATAATATTGCGACCTGAAATGTACTTTGTTGAAATTATAAACCTCTTAATTGAATAGTAGAATTCTGGTATCTTAATTTTGTTTTTTCACGTCTCAACTTATTTTCAAAAACTTAGGCAGTAACATCTCCTCCACAGAAAACGACGTTAATGCACGCATAGAAAAGACATGGGCCGCTATAAATAAATTATCGGTCATATGAAAATCCAATCTCACAGACAAGTTAAAGAGACAATTCTTCCAGGCCGTTGTCGTATCAGTGCTGCTGTATGGCTGCACCACCTGGACCCTAACTAAGCGACTAGATAATAAACTAGATGGGAGCTGCACAAGAATGCTGCGGGTGATCCTGAACAAGACGTGGAAACAACACCCTACGAGAAAACAGCTGTACGGTAACCTGCCACATATCACCCAAACCATCCGAGTAAGACGGACAAGACACGCGGGACACTGCTGGAGAAGCAAGGACGAACTCATAAGCGATGTCCTCCTGTGGAGGCCAGCACATGGTCACGCCAGTGTGGGCCGACCAGCGAAGACGTACATTGATCAGCTCTGTGCGGATACAGGATGCTACATAGAGGACCTCCCGAGAATGATGAGCGATAGGGACGGATGGAGAGAGATTGTCATGGATATCCGCGCTGACAGCGCGACATGATGATGATGATGATGAAATCTAAAAAATAATATAAATATCAAATTATAAACATGTAAATTATTAACGTTTTAAATGTTTCAATACTTTGTGGACTGTCCTATAATCAATTTTCTTTTAATTTCTATGGAAACAATTAAAATTACTGCCACAGCATAAACTTTTAGTGTGGGGGTCCGCGTGACGTAGTGGTTGACGTGTTGGACTGTGATATCATTGTAAATTCTTACTCCCATGGTTAAGAAGAGATTTTACTACTTATAAAGATTTACCTTGAAAATTGAAAACTATATGTTATATACAAAGGATCCGGTATATAGTTCGACCCTTGATTTATGGAATTAATTTATGAAGCTAAATATGCCTTCTAATCATTAATGCTGATTTTCAATTTCAAACTTATCGCTTGTTTCTAATCACGAATTGAAACTCTGTGGATAATTACGAAAAACGCTCAAAAAAATCCCCACGTATCCTACAATAGGAATAGGGAGAACAATAACTACATTTGATTAACAATAGTCAATATGTTATAAGAGAGTTGCTTCAAAAGTGTTGGCCCCTATTTTATTTTAACCTACAATCTCAAAAGTTGGTGACATATCAACAGGGGTTGAACCTTCCAAGCATTTATGACTCAGAAACAGGTTGATGAAAAATTAGGTCTTCAAAATTTGTCACATTGCATTGTATTGTATTGGCATTACAGTCTCGGAAGACTATATAGTGTCCTTGTGTTACTGAAGTTACAGCCCCTTCTGTGATTGTGAAGTCCAATGTTCGAAAACAAAATTGTCATATACCCCGCTATATACAATAATTTCAAATCGTAGAAAAGTACGATTTCCAAAATCTGTGCCTCAATAATAAATAAATAACACAGGAGCCAGCATCTTTTTCATCTCCCAGCGTGGCCCGATGAAAGAAAATTGTCTTCAACATACATAGTTTATCTTTAATGTTAAATTTCATAGCATATATCCATTTGCAATTCCTATGATTAATTAATTGATTGATTTGTTTTAACGGCCTGTCAACCCCTCTACGGTTATTTCGTGTGTAGAGGTTAGGGAATTGTGTTTATTGAACGTTCATATTTACATTTTTGTGTAGTTGTTACGTAAGATCTTTTATGCACACGGGCCTGTCGAATTCGAATAATTTTTGAATAAATCTTTTTTAGGGTGGTACCCTAACATATACTACTACTCTAGTCAGAGTGGGCCTGTGCGTTAGGGTAACAAAGTGGTACTCCACACTCAACAGATCTCCAGAACTAATCAATCAGATACACTTTTATTGTCAAACCCAAGATACTCCTTTGTAGGGTCTAACTCCTCTGCAGGGTATACAGCCAGTGTGTACTAAGCCCGCTGGCAGGGCTATAGCATTTTCTAGCTGAGTGT
The DNA here is from genome assembly GCA_023376005.1 of Doryteuthis pealeii. Classification (NCBI taxonomy): domain Eukaryota; kingdom Metazoa; phylum Mollusca; class Cephalopoda; order Myopsida; family Loliginidae; genus Doryteuthis; species Doryteuthis pealeii. The sequence continues at coordinate 46,510,952 of CM042162.1, forward strand.
CCTAGCACATAATACCTGGGAACTTTAATCATAATTGCATAATTTTTGCATAGTTCATCTTAAGGCCTATTCCTTACCGAAGTCACTTCTTTTGGGCAGCAAAGTTTATTAAATAATAGTGGGAAAGTCTTCCGTATAATTTCCGTTAAAACTAAACAATACATTCTATATATTTCACTTGATCCTTGTGTAGAAACCAGTCTAGAAGCAGGAATCTGTAATTCCATCCAGCGTTATCTTCAACCTCATGTCAACTAATACGATGACACTGGTGCCAAGCAAGTATCTATACTTCTTGCTTTCTCCTTGGATAACATTAGTGGTGGTAAGAGAATAGACTGTTTGAGTAACTGACAATCTTCAATACAATTTTGCCCAGAAACAGATCTCTTGTTTCGTGGGACCAAATGATTCGTCATAGCTTTAATTAACTTAGACTCGGCACGTCTAACAAAATTATATCGTTTATGTAGAGTAGAAGTGGACTGTTCCATTAAGTAGTTTGGCTATCTGCAGGGCGCACCCAACTTTATACTTTCCTGAACTCGACTTCGGTCGGGGGTCAAGTGTGCTTCGGCCACTGGACCGGTAAAGTACAATTAATAGCGTCGATCCAGGGGGCTTCCCTCAGGTAATACCTACCTCCTTGGGGGCAGGGCTGGGTTTATTGCCCAGCGCCTGAGGCGCCCCTTTGAGGGCAATGCCGAAGGGATCGACGCAATTTTTGTTCTTTCCCGCCCATGAGATTCGGCTTGTGGGTGGGCCCACGTTAAAACGATGCCTTGTGCCCAGCCCATACAAGTGGGGTATGAGGCAAATACACCCTTACCTAGCTCGACCCAGTCGGGGGTCCAGTGAGCTTCGGCCGCTGGATCAGGTATAGTAAATTAATAGCGTCGATCCCAGGGGCTATCCCCCAGGCAATACCTGCCCCCTTGACTTTAAGGCTGTGTTTATTGCCCAGCGCCTGAGGCGCCCCCTTGAGGGGGATGCCGACGGGATCGACGCATTTTTTGCGCCTATCACCATGAGCTTCGGCTTGTGGTGGGCCCACATATAAAGATGTCCTTGTGTCACGCCCTCATAAGTGGGATGAGAGGCAAATATACCCTTACCTACTCGATGACTATTTGATAACCTGGCATTTTAGAGGCAAAGGAGAACTGCTATTCAGGCTTAACGCGAGAAGATGCTTACTAACATTACTACGACTACTAATACAAGTTTATTTAGATTCCAGGTTGATATCGAACCAAGAGAGAATGGTGAGTTAGATAAGAAAACTAATCATTAAACTGTAAGGTAGACCACTTACAACGGAAAAGACAAAATTGATTTTTTTAAAGATTTTACATCATTAATCTTATCGTAAGAGTAAAAAAAATCTATGGTAATTTGGCTATTTAATTATTTAGCTGTTGGCGTAAGCAAGATAGCTATCGGCCGTTTTTCGTTTACCGTAAGTCTTCTACTTTTTTTATAAGACGATAAGCTGAGATAATTAATGATGTTAATTCGCTGCAATTAAATTCTACTAATTTACAAAATTATTTAAATAATTACTTCAGCAATAAAAGACATAAGTTGTTTGTCTAATCACTTTTTAATTTTTGTTCTTGTTTTTTATGCAGGTTTTTTTGCGGGGCGGGGGGTAAATTTAAAAACATGAATGAAAAGATGAGACTGCAAAAAAAAGAAACAATTTGCGAAAAGTATTTTTTCATTCTGGACAATTTCAAAAGAATTAAAATCAAACAGGTCTGACTTGAAGGGAGAGGGAGCAACATGAATATACCCATAAACTATGTGTCCGTCGGGGTACTAAATTGAGTATATATTTACCCAACCTTCCCCACCACGAGCAGGATGTGGCATAAGGTCATTTTTCCAAACATAGTACAACTGTTTAGAAATCAGAGTTTTCCCAGCACCGAGACTGGTTGTTTAATCAACGCTAAAGACTCAATCTGACTTACTATTTACATATAGCTATTGGGAGAAGAAATGGATTCCTACCCTTTCCCAAGGCGATGTAAAATGCAAACAGCATCATCCAGGAATTGAACACGAATCACTGAACCATTTCTACGATGATAACGTTACGCTAAGCGCACGACCCGTGTATTAAATTGAGTAATTATCTTCATTGAATCTCTCAGATTATTGAGATTTAATTCGCTGTGACCATCTGTAAAACTACTAAGATAGTGATTTGCTGAACGAGCAAACATGAACGGCATGCCCGTCATCATCTGCTAGAGACGCCTGCGTTGGCTTGGTCACGTCAGGAGGATGGACAAAGGCCGCATCCCCAAAGACCTACTGTATGGCGAATTAGTAGAAGGCACCCGACCAGTAGGGAGACCACGCCTGCGGTTTAAAGATGTCTGCAAGAGAAACATGAAGACATGCCACATTAACACCAACACATGGGAGGCTTGTGTGGAAGACCGTGCCAACTGGTGACTTCTCGTCAAACAAGGAACAAAAAGGAGTGAAAAAGAGAGGAAAGTAGCCACCACGGAAAAGAGAGCCAAAAGGAAGGAGAGACAACAGCAACTCCAGCAAGCATCACTGTTTGTTGGCAGTCACTGCACCAGAGATTGTCATTCAAATGTTGGTCTGTTCAGCCACTCAAGTAGTTGCAGATAAAAAATGGATATTACACCATCGTCTTTTGTAGACAGAAGGATTCCAACACAACACAAAGTGATCGACATAATGAAACCAATATGAATGTTTAGAAAACAAGAATAGTATTAAAATGTTTCCACTATTTGAATTTGGTGGATAGGTACGAAAAACGCTCCGAAAGTCTTGCCTCCAATTAATTTCCACATATTCTTTACACAAGTACAAGGAGCACAATAATTGCATTGAATGAATATGAATCAACATGTCATTCTAGAGATTTTATGTTATCGTACAACCTCAAAAGTTGATATCATGGCAGTAGAGATTGAACATTTCCATATGTTTGCCTTGTTACTGATATCAAGTAAGAAACACTCTTGCAAAATGGCATCTGGCATTAATGCACCGAACCCCCCTATGCGGAACAATTGCACCTTTAATATTCATTGACGCTTGCTCAATGCTTACGGGACAAAACATTGGATATAGACTCAGTTTAACAATGGATAATGTATTTCAGCAGAGGTGACAACAATGTGAAAGGTAAGAAAGAATTGTCAACTCGCGACACGGAGAGCACATTAATTAGCGTATCGATCAGCGAACTTTCACAAATCAGTCCGATTAAAGATGAATTACGTGGAAAGCATTTCCTTAACAGCGACACGGTCATCGCTGCAATAAAAGAAAAGTGGGTCGCCTCCACAGGTGCAGATCCTTATGGTCGCGGCATGTAAGGTCTTGTTTATCGCCGGGAAAAGTGCTGTTAAATTGCTGTAATCACGTGTAAAACTACTGTTTTTAGCTGAAGATTTCATAGGACTAATGTGTATGTATTTACCCAACCCCTCCGCCAAACGCAGAATGCAACCCAATGTCAATTTTTAAGCGAAGTATAAATAGTTTGAATTCAAAGTTTTCCTTCTCCTAAATCGGTTTTCGTACCAAGATGGAGGGCCCTGTCTGGCCTACTATTTAACCTATGTATAGAAGAGAATAGTAGGATTCATACTTCTAAAGGTATTAGCCTTGTGTGAAATACAAGCAGCCTCGTCTAGGATTTGAACTCTGATCTCTGTGTCTATTTCCTCCGACGGTAACTATTATGCACAAACGTCTCCATAGAGCCATAATGCTCAGCCCTGCACTGTTGGGATTTTCGTCCAAAATTTTTCAGAGCGCTTTCATACCATTCATTTAATTGTCTATATTTGGTCCACTTATAATTTGCTTCTATTACTGGCTAACACAGATAAGGACGAAATGAAACAAGTAACTTTTTGAGCGGGAGTCATCGTCATAGTTTCTGAATAGCGTGTGCCAATCAGTTTTTGCATCTTTTTTTTTTCTTCCAAGTGACGTAATGCTTAGAGTGCGGAAAATAAAACCGTTGACGCAAATTCTGACTGAAGCTGTTTACATTCAATTCTCATTGATACCCTTGAGATAGGCATAAATCCATCCGTGAATGGATAAAATAGCAGGTTCTCTCGTCTTGCATGTGAACTAGTCAAGGTGAAAGACAATTTTTGAATTCAAAACCAGGAACTAAATTCTCAAATCCCTGCCCACTGGAAGACATTAGGTTGATCGATTGATTTTAACGGCATGTCATATCTGTTTTCTATATCCATATCTGAGTGTTTTTGTGTTTTGTTTTTGTGTTTTGTTTTGTTTTTTGTTATCATTTTTATTTTTATTTTTCAAATGATTTCCATCTTCTTCACTTCTACTTTTGGTCGCACTATGTATAAATATTTATTTCTTTATTTCTCTCTTTTTTATTTTCGGAAATCTAAAGTTGTTTCTTAGATTTGTTCTGTATTAGAACTTTAAAGTCTTTCCACTTGACCACCAGATATCCTCATTCTTAACAAAATTTAGAACAAAACAATTGTAAACATACGTACATCTTTGTTTCAAGTATACCATCATTCCATTAAAAGAAAGATGATTGATTTTAATGGCATGTCAACCCGTATAGGTTTATTTTATGCCTACTGGTTAGGAAATCACATTCATTGTACGGTAATATTTACATTTTAAAGTAGTTTCTTAAGAGTTGTTTGCACACGATCCTATCGAATACGAATAATTTTTACACAGATTGATTTGACCCTAACAGGGACTAGTAACCTGGGTCATAGTGGATCTGGACTAATGGCAATTAAGGGATTTTCCACACTCCCTAAATCACCAGAACAGCAACTTCGCCATCAAATGAAGTTTAATATCGTAACCAGGTCAATCCCATGACATGCAACACTCCACTTAAAACCTTGCTTAGGCTAGACAGGTGGTCGGAGAGGGCCCCCTATGAGCAATCGGATGGTCATGTCAACCCTAGCACCTATATGATTGCCCCAACCCTATTGCCCTTGTGGCAAGCCCCAACCCTTTTTATCCTATGGGTGCTCTTCATAACCTGGGAATGACGTTAAACTCTATCTGATGGTGAGGTTCCAGTTCTGGAGGTTTGGGGAATTTGGAGCGTCCCTTCATCGCCATTGCTCCCTGGTCGACTCTGACTGGAGTAGTACCTGTTAGGGTCCCATCTATGAATTAAATAGAAAAGTGTGTTTATAAAAAATTGAGAATCCATTAAGAATGAATGAATTTATTTCAAAACTTTATCGGCATATATGACCCACTGATATGCCGTAAAACAAACCAAACCAAACCAAACCCAAGTCAGTCTTTTTGGGATGGAGTCTTACCCCTCTGCAGGGGATGCAGACAGTGTATACTAAGCACTTCCGATATGATGTTGAAACTGTTTGCGTTTACTTTGCACTAATACACTTAAGAGAGGTCCCCACCTCTTCTATTCAGGTGTGAATAAAATTGCAGTTTCTCCTGTTTTCTGTATGAACTAGTCAAGGAGAAATATAACTTTAAATTCAAAACGATAACGTGGATTCCTACATTGTCTGAGGGAATACAGAAGGATAGGAGTGAAAACTCTAAAAATAGATGCATCAATGCCAAAGTAGATTTCACTAGTGACCGGAGTCTGGCAAGATGTTACAACATGTTCAGTTACATGTTATCTCAGACTTGTACTGTCACTTGAGTTCCAATATGCAAATCAGTGCTGATGCTGGTCTGAGCAACCTCCTCCTTGACAGCGGTGTCTTCTGTCGTAATTTCATCATTTCTTTGAAAATGAGAACGTCACCATCGATAACAGTGATCTACATCAACGTATTAGTCCGCCAGAATCCTTTAGATTAGTCGAGCAGTAATGCAAGACAGTGAAAATTAATTCAGTCTATATTTGGAGCGTAGATGACTAAAGACGTTAGAAGTACACTGATAAGAACTTTTGTGATTGACGACATGAATAGCCTATTCATCATACCTAAGCATTGATCCTGCTATCCTAAGTGACATATGAAAAGATGAGTAGAAATTTGAGACACATGAGAAAGGAATAGAACACCGTTGTAGCCATTTATCTCGTAGTTGTCTCCTGTGTTGCTCTCGCCATGGTAATTGTAATTTCTGTCCGCTGCTTTGCCAAAGAAATCCAGGTAGTCACAACTGACTATACTTCTACTGATCTCCTAAAAGGGTCCATAGTCAGAGTAGGTGGCCTAGCATAGCTGATTCTTTACAGTAACATGCAATCTACTTAAAAGGAGCGGTTTAATTGACATGGAATTTAACCTGATTTATCCATCTTTTAACTGCATTTAAGTGCATTTAAGTGCTTGCTATTTTCTAAATGCTTATCTGAAAGCTGGTAATAGGGGAGTTTGAAGTGAAAAGAACATTAGTAGAATGCTAGTAAATATTCTATTAGCCATACACATGAGAAGTGTGACGATTCTCGCGAACTATAAATAATGTTCAATATGTCGACCAAAGGGATGCGTGTCTCAGTGGGAAGAAGGATAACGTACTAGGGAAACTTTGCTGGACATAACTATGATAGTATCAGATATTCATTTATAATTTTGTAAATGTCTCTATTTGATTGAGATGAAAAGCATTGGAATTTATATTATCTTTTTAATATATATATATATATATAAGAAAGTTTTGTATGTACGTGTCGACGTATAAGTCCAAAACGGGAGGTCACTCTGATTTGAAATTTTGCATAAACATTAATATCCTTCTAACTAAGAAACATGCCAAATTTGTTTTTTGATTTTTAATAATTAAGTGATATAATTCAATAATTAAGAAAAAAATTAAGAAATACCTTATACTCACCACTCCAGCACCCCCACCTAACTCATGTCAGCATGGACTCACCCCTCCACCACCCCTACCCAACTCACGTCAGCAGTTTTGAACTTTCCAGACAGTAGGGTCGGTCTCTTAGTATTTGATGTGGGTACACCGCACCCACCTCACTTACTGTATGAAAAAAAAATACAATGTTCATTTCTAATAAAAACTACTCCCACATCATTTCCTGTCCTGTCGGCACAAATCGAGACCCTCCTACACCCACCTCCTGTCGGCACAATTCGAGTTTTGAATTAGCTTTAACTGGTTCCTTTTGTAAAAAAAAGAAGAAAAAAAAAGTCGAATTTAGAATTCGTCTTTTTTTTCTTTTAATAAATTAAAAAAAGAAACCTTCCACTCCATTCGTTCACAGGCGACGAAAATGCTTTTAAACCTCATTTTTTATCTATTTAGACCAATAGATGGGACCTGTAGTGGTTGTACTTGGTGGGCCTAATAGGTCCTACCTCCGGGTCAATGTAGGCATAGGAGTAATGGCAATAAAGGGGTACTCCACACTTCCCAGAGCTCCATAATTGGAACCTCACACCTAGATTCAGTTTTACCATCAGAGCGATATAGTAGGGACAATCATATAGGTGTTAGGGCTTGACGTGACCAGTCAATTGATTGGAGGGACCTCTCCGACCGCCCGTCTAGCCCAAGTAACGGTGCATGCGATGGACTGCTCGGCAAACACCACGGGTCGTCATCTACGGCCAACAGGCGGCCCAATTGGAAATTGGTTTTACTCAGCAGAGGTGCTGTCAGCATAGTGTACAGCCTCAAGCGATAGAGCTAAATAAATAAGGACACATATTTAATACTTAGCTCCTTTTAATTGTTACTTTTCAGGGGTAAAAAAGAAATTAAATTAAATTAATATTTTTATCACTTTAATGTAACAAGCAATTAAGCAAAACAAGCAATTAGGAACTGAATTTAAGATTTTGTTATATGTACAAACAGTATTTGAAAAATAGAATTATATTTCAAAACACTCAAAAGTTAAGAATTACATTTTTTTTAAAATTCTATGAATTATTTTCCTCTTATTATCTCTCTGACATCTCACTACTTCGTGTTAAAATTATTTTTAGTCTGGTCATGGACCGGGCACTTTTGCTAGTATATATATATATATATATATATATATATACATATATATATATAATATATATATATATATATATATATATATATATATATATATATATATAACATTTACACACACATATATATATATATATATATATATATATATATATATATATATATATAATGAAGGACAGCAAATAAAAGTGTTTACATAGAAATAGAGCTAAATGCTATATTAGCAGAGCAGGTTTAAAATACAAGATTATGGGACCATATTACCGTTACTCAAATTCCATGTGTATAACACAATCCTCGGGCTATTCTCCCGTCTGAGCATTATGTTACACACATGACACTTGGTGCGCGTAGTGGTATAAGGCTTAACGTCGAAGGAAATGGACACGGCGAGTTCAAATCCTGGACGAGGCTGTTTGTATTTCACATAGCACTAATACCCTCGGGAAAAGTATGAATCCATTCTCACTCCAGCTAGGGGTAAATAGTAGGGCTCTTTAAATTTGGTTAGGCAACCAGTCTAAGAGAAGGAAACTCTGAATTCAAACCTGTGAAATTCCGCTTAATAGATTGGCCAGGTGTCACATCCTGCTCGTGCGGAGGGGTTGGTAAATATCAATACACATGAAGATTGAGTAACGGTAATATATATATATATATATATATATATATATATATATATATATATATATATGAAGTAAATGGAAGTTAATCCGACAGTATGAATTTAACATTTTTAGAAAAAAACAAATTATGTTAATAGTTTGCTGACAGAATCTGTGTCGACCTTTTTAATAGAGCGGTCTTCATCAAGAGCAAAATATGAAGGAAAGACAGGAAAATAACCGTTAGAAGGAGGGGTACAAACGAACGCTGGTTTTCGATGCTGGAATTTTTTTTAAATGCGTATTCTGTGTTAAAAATAAAATAAATTTTATTTTTAAAAAAACAAAAGCATTATATTCCATAATAAAAACTGAAAAGAGTTTGATGTATATAACGATATATTATTAAAAGTTGTTAGGGTATCCCAAAATACGAGGGTGAGCCAAAAATCATCCGCAATTTTGTTTTTCAATGTATTTACTCAAAAGCAAGGGATAAACAAGTACGTCATGTTTGTATATAGTCTCCTTCTTTTTCGATGCAATTGGTTTAGCGGTCTACAAGCTTGTGTATTCACTCTAAGATGATAGTTTTCGGTTTGTCGTGCAACCATTTTTGAACCGCTTCTTTCATATCTTCATCAGTAGGAAATCACTTGTCCGGTCACTTTTGAACTTCTGTATCCACTCACACAAACTTCTACGCGGTATTCCATTGTCCCCGTATTGTGCTAAAATACTCCAATGAATTTCAGCACGTGCCACTCCTTCCAACCAGTTGAAATCGGGTCATTGCTCTTTGTTCTTCCTTGTTGCATACTGCTAGTGAAGCGACCATGTTTATACTATAAAGGCAGCAAGCAAAATGGTGCAATCAGGCTCAAACGTCGATCACGTGACCACAACAGAGCCAACTATATGCACGCATGCGCAGAATGCAGTGTGACAATGTGAAAATATAACAATATTACGGCAAAAGTGCGGATAATATTTTAATCTCCCTCGTATATTTTATAAAAAGTTAATTTTCTTCGAAACCAAAGAACTTAGGATTTTATTTCTAGTGGAATATTATACAGTCAAAAAGGATATCATTAGGCATTATTTATAACCAAATTCTACTCCTTCGAAATTTTTAACCAAAAATTAAATTACATAAATATATTCTAAAAAGTCAATGATGACTTTCATTTATCTAAGACGTTGATTACAAACCATAAAATAATCCTTTTGGAATATTCGTTTGACATTTTATAATATAGCATTTTGAATAAAAATTTATGAACAATGAAGTGCACTTATATTTCGGCTAAATCATATTCATCTATTTCAGAATATATATATATATATATATATATATATATATATATATATATATATATATGAAAAGTTTATTTGCAGTACAGAATTTAAAAAGGACGCGTAAAAGCATATGCATGTTGTAAAATAAGTTGTTTTTGTTTTTTTCTTTAAAAGAAAAGTAAGGGTACCCTAGTAAGATTTAAAATCGGAAATGATTTTTTTTCTTTTTTTTCGCTCAATGCTCCTCAGAGAAAAAATTACATTGAAAGATGGTAATGTAGTTTAGTTTGTTTTTTTGTTTTTTTGTTGTTGTAGACAACGGAATAGTCAGAAAACAATGAGAAAAAAGGGAAATTGTTTTGGGGTTTTTTTTCTCAATAAGACAAGAGAATTCGTAAAATTACGAAACTTACAACTCACAAGGTGGGGTTCGAAAATTACGAGTCCCCCCGTTAGATAAGTTGAGGCTTGAAGTGCCAAAAAGGAGTAATTGTTGGGACTGCTTCTGAACGCACAGGAGGGGTTGAGTGCGGGAGATGAAAAGGGACTCGAGAATCTGCAGTCGTAGCTCGCTGTTGGAACTGCAAAGGACTGAAAACATAGCTGGGTGGTAGGACCGAGCGCAAGTGGAATTTCTGAATAGATTTTGTCCAATGGTGGACGGAGTATTTATGTCTGCTGCTGTGGGACAGTCCACGTTGCCAGAACGGATGTTGTAGGGTATGTGCTGCTTGATTCGAGATTCCAGTCTCAAGGTAGTACGGCCAATGTAGCAAATCTCACATTTGCATGTAAACTTATAGATAAGGTGGCTTTTTGTGATGGGGGGCTACACTATCCTTGAGATTAGGAGGAAACAGCACATTGGATTTAAGGACAATCGAGGATTGACTGCATTGAAGCAACGATGGATAGACTTTTGATCTTGTTAATAAAGAATGGAAGATTTGCCCAGCAAGGAAGTCTTAGGTAGACTGGGCATTTTTCGGACCAAAAGTTAGGAAGAGTTGAAAGCTGGCGCACATTTGTATCTTATAGTGGCATTAACCAAGTTCTCAGGTAACCGTTCTTAATTAAAGTGGTTTTAATGAAGGAAAATTCTTGCTGGAGTTTAGATTTGGAACAAATCATAAAGGCTCGGTGAATTAAGGTTTTGATTAAGTTAATTTTATGTTGAGGGGGACAAAAGGAACCCCAACGTGTATAGGACCCAGTAAAAGTAGGTTTACGGTAAAGAGAGGTAAGAATTGTACTATCTGTTCGTTCTACAAGAACGTCGAGAAAAGTAAACAATTTATTAGACTCAAATTCACACGTGAAAGAAAGGGAAGGGTGTAGGTTATTAAGACGGTGAAAGAATAGTCTGCATTCAGACCTGGTAGAGAAAAATGGCAAAAGTATCATCCACATATCTTTTATAGAACAGTGGGAGTTGGTTATTAGAGTTGAATAATGACTCTTCTTGAAAGCCAACGAATTGTTCGCCATGGCCGCTCCGAGAGGACTACCCATCGATATACCATCAATTTGTTGGTAAATGCAGCTGTTTAAAACTGAATTGAATGTTTTTTGTGGCGATGTTGATCAGTTTTTTAAAAACTGGTTCAGGGATAGGAGGAGGGTCAAAATGGCTACGGTATAATATATCCGTGCAAATAGTGATGGTTTCATCCAAGGGGACATTAGTATATAAGCTATTGATATCAGAAGAGCAGAAGAACGATTGGTGGAAATTCAAAGGAAGAGTTTGTATAATCTTAGCAAATGTAAAGGAGTCAGGAATGCAATATTTAGAATAGAATTTAACAGCAGGTTGTAGAAGAAGTGCTAACCATATATATAAGGTTTAATCAAAAAGTTGATAGATAGATAGATAGATAGATGAGGACGAAAATTAAGAAATTGTATCAAAGGACAGATTTTCATTTGTCAGAACGTTGTCACTTATCCCAGAAAACTTCCTTTTCATTTGTGTAATTGTACTTGATCTGTATCATCAATCACCAATTGATAAAAATTGCTCAGATATTTCAAAGAAACGTTTACTTCAGTTGTTCTGTCATCAAAGAGGTATTTCTTGTTGTGCCACGAAAAATACATCTTGATAAGAACCTGATAAAATATATGGAAAAATCCTAGATTTTATTAAAAATTCAATATTATGTTAGGCCAACATAATTATTTCAAATGCTATCTAATCAAAAATGTCATCATTGACATTTATCTTCTGAATACAAACATGTATGTACTAAATAAAGCTGGGATATGTTTGTGGCGCACGTACTGGACGTAGCTGTACACTTCTCAACTTCCTATTGTGCGTTGATACTATCTTGTGCGCGTCTCCTCATGGCCTTTTCTGGATTTCCTTTTTTTCGTGTGACATTTTTTTATCTGTTAATTTCAAACACGTCTACCAATTTTTGTGATAGCTGATAAAAAAAAATAGAAGAATTGAATAGACGGGGATCATAATGTTTTGTTTTCTTTTATGGAAAATTGCTGCTGAAACATTTTGAGAAGATTTTAAGAATGAAAAGTTACATAAAATACAAACCTCACTTGAAGATTAAAAAAAACGGTCTGACCAATCTTCAAAAAGCTGAAACTAGAAAAAAAAATCGAAAGATTTCTGCACGCAATCAATGAAGCTTATTGTTGGACCATTGATGGGTTATTTGAGACTACGGATTTGTCTTGGTTGGTGAATGTTAACTGAAGATTTAAAAAAGAAACAACTTTTAACAAAACTTATATCTCATTTAGATTCTGGCAAACATTCAAACGATTCTTTTTATCTTCTTTAAAAGACTACAAAAAAAGAAACAAACATTTTATTGTGTGCCATGTTTTGATTATCAAATAATCAAATTTTGATAAAAACAAATTCAAAATGATCTGCATTTTTTTTTCTTAAAAGTTGTAACTGAGAATAAGCAAATATTTTCGTTTATATTTTCTAATACGTGTATACGTATAAATGCATAGAAAGGATTATGTCCAGCTGAAGACTTGTAACATCAGATTTTTTTCTGACTAAACTATGCATTACCACGACAATTTTTTTGGTGAGATATTGGAGTAGTTTCCCGATGCATTCTCCAAGAATGTAGGTTTAGAAATGCCGTTCTCATATACTATTTTATGGTCCTATCAAATACGAATAATTTTTAAACATGCCTTTTGACCCATAGATAACAGATACTACTAATTCAGGTAAGTTTGGATCTATGGCAATGAAGGAGTACTCCACACTCCCCAGATCACCATATCTGGAGCTTTTCCAGAACCCTCCTTACCGGCCTTACCCCTCTACAAGGGATACAGTTAGCGTATTCTAAGCTCCACTTAAGATAAAAGATATTGATAGTTGTTATGATAAACTTTTCCTTATTAATACCTCCCAAGCCCTAAATATCGGACTTCAATGTGTAGTAAAATATTAGTTTAAAATCTCTATTCAATAGGACCGCATGCAGAAAAAAACTCTTTCGAAACAGCTGCATAAAATATAGATATGAACATAAAATGAATGCGATTCTCTCAGATTTAGGCATAAAATAACCCAAGGCAGGTTGACATGCTGTTAAAACCAATCAATCAGTCATACGAAACATTGGCTTTACTGTGTATAATAAATTAGCCCTGAGCTTGAAATATCGAGATTACGGTTTTAAAGATAAATGAATCTGATTAACGTCAACCCATTTGGGAGAAAAAGGAGTATTTCAAATTTGAACTTTTACACGCAAACTGATGAATCATTGCAGTCATCTGTGAAATTCAACTGAGGGGAACATCGCAGTAAAGACATCTTTATTAAGAAGAGTTATTATAAAAGATATCTTTCTTGTGTGTTTGTTATTCTTATTCATATTATTTATTCATGTTTTTCAATTTCATTCCCATCAGGCATCTCTCTATTTTCTATTTCTATGATGTCTTGCATCTTCTCCAAACAGATGAAATAAATATTGACACAAGCTTTCGTAACGCTTTGCAAAGCCTATTATTCGCCAATAATTGCACATTTGTAACGATTTATGGCGTCTAATTAAACAACGATTCACTCGCAATGTATTAGCCGAACATCTTTGCATGAATCCGAAGATGGAATGTCGGCCACCGAAGTAAACATTGGAAACAATGGATGGAAAAGGACTCTATGAAATCCAACGAAACATTCCGTAAAAATCTGTCAAAATAATTTATAAACAGTTTCTCTTGAGCTTCTGACCGATAGATTGATTGATTTTAACGACATTGTCAACGTGACTAGGGTTATTTTATTCATAATTACGTTTATTTCTCTGAATTTTTTAGATAAGGCTTGATGATTAGTATTATCTGCATTATTCGGACTATTGTCCTTATCTTATTGTTACCTGTACAACGTTTCGGCCGATGTGCCCTCCGGCCTTCTTCAGATATTTCTTGTCGGACTCGGGAGCCATCGCGGAACTTTGAACCTAACCCTTTATTCAGTCCACTAACCATAGCTGGGGTAGAGGCGTTAAGCTGTGTTAATTATTATTCTATGTTACTGCTGCCCTTGACCAGAATTGAACCTGCAGTCTAGAGATAACTGTCACTTAGAAATGTCTTAACCTAACTCCTTTATCCACTAGACCATGTCTCCAATTGGACTATCCAGTGTGAATTTTGGGAAACAAAATTATCCTGAGAGCAAAATATCAGCTATGGGAAATCTGGATCGCAAGACAGATGATGATACCCGAAAACTTACCACAGTCTATCTGCCCTATGTCAAAGGCCTGGCTGAAAAGATTCAAAAGATATGTAATCCTTATGACATCAGAAAAACATTCAGGAGTGACTCGACTCTCGGTAAACATATCCTCCGAGTCAAGCGCCTAACAAAATACAACATGACCAAGAATTGCATGAATTCCATCCCATGCAGCTGTAGCAAAGTATACAAAGGTGAAACATGCCGTCCAATGAGAGTAAAACTAGAAGAGCTCGTGGAGCAGTGGTTCGAGGAGAAATAGAAGAGTCGGGTATGGCTGACCATATATGAAATGAAAAGGGAAGCCATCTGACCTTGTAGGATGAAGTCAAGATAATAGATAGGGAAGAACATTGGAAGAGAAGACGCCTCAAAGAATCAGCTCATATGATAGGCTGTAGTGGTCTCTTAAGTAAACAAAGCATAGAAATTAACACAATATGGGAACCCATAATTAAGAAGGCTAGATTAGATTTTTTTTTAAACAATATGAGTCTAGGTAAAAAAAATCATATATAAGTGAATGGGTAGATATTCTAGTCAAAAGATATTAGGTTTATAAGTTCCCAAACTTCACACTGAATTGTCCAATTGGACACATGGCCCAGAGGATAAAGGAATTAGGTTAAGAACGTTCTTATTAACAGTTATTTCTAGACTGCCGGTTCAATCCTGGTCAA
Organism: Doryteuthis pealeii; assembly: GCA_023376005.1. Taxonomy (NCBI): domain Eukaryota; kingdom Metazoa; phylum Mollusca; class Cephalopoda; order Myopsida; family Loliginidae; genus Doryteuthis; species Doryteuthis pealeii. The sequence goes on from CM042162.1 coordinate 46,526,275, forward strand.
GGGCAGCAGTAACATAGAATAATGATTAACACAGATAATACTAATAATTACGTTTATAGTGAATTTTATTATAGGGTTATTTTATTCATGATTACGTTTATAGTGAATTTCATATCTACAATTTTTCCTGTAGTTGTTTCTTGAGGTTTTATTTTGTTTGTTTTGTTTTGTTTGTTTGGGTTTTGTGGCTCATATTTTTCTTGAATACAAACATCTTACACATATCTATTTTACCCATAGATGAGACCTTAGCATGCACTACCCATAGGTCAGTGTGAGCTTGGGAGTAATGGCAATGTAGGAGTAATCCACACTCCCGAGAGCATAAAAACTGGATCCTCAGACATAGTTTAGTATCTTACCCAGAACCCCTCTTTTGCGAGTGTCAGATGGGAATACGGTCAGCGTATTCTAAACCGCTAAATTAGTTTTTTGGTTGTTTTAAATTAATTTTCTAAGAATCGGTTTAATTGGTGACAGTTTCCTATTAGATTCTGCTAATATCAGATAGTTTTTGATGCCAGCTAAATGTGTTAAATCTAAATTGATTTTCAAAGTAAACTTTGACAGTTGGTATGTTATTCTTTAACAATTAGTACACCTGCAAACTGTTTTTGTCTCCATCTATATCAAAGTGATATATAGTTAATTATCTCTTTTCTTATTGGTAGAATAAACATCTTAAGTTGTAGTCACACATTTATTTAATTATTTTCATTTTCTTACTTTTTATATTTACTGATGATGAATTTCGATTTTTTTCCCAAACCTATCTGGAGCCATATTGAGTTTTTTCCTTCGTGACATCTCTCAACGCAATGGGGGTTTACTTGACAATCCCCTTCCGCTACAAGTAATGCACGACAGATATTACAGGATTAAATGTCATCAGTAGCATAGAATAATCCCTAATCAATCTGAATGGAAAGAGAAGGAGCATAGAAATTCAATGAAAGTTTTCATAAAAAAGAAGACTTCAATTCAATATTAGATAATTATGAGAGTGATTCCATAAATCTGTAGCCTGAATAATAAAATTCTCTTCTGAAATCTTTACTGTCTGGGTTAGGGTAAAAATAATTGGGTATTCTGTGACTGGAATTGACTGTCCTATCATTTTTGCTTTCATCTTTATAATATACGATCTACATGTGGCATTTCCACTAAATTACATTGATAACGAAAGAGACTATGTATATACCCAACCCCTCCACACGAGCTAGATGTGACACAAGCTTAAATTTTAAATGAAGTTTAACGGGTTTAAATTCAGAGTTTTCCTTCTCATAGACTGGTTGCCATACAGTATTCCCCGCTATTTACTGGAGAGAGAATAATTAGATTCATACCTTTCGCAAATGTATTAGCGCTATGTGAAAAGGCAAAGAGTCACTCCTAGGATTTGAAATCGGTTTACCCTGTCCATTTGCTACGACGATAACCATTATACCACAAACACTCCTTCAAAGAAAGAGATTATGCTCAAAATAAACAGGCCTTGTATTTCATATTCATGGCATCACTCAAGAAAAGTTGGGTTTCATGACAGTGACTAACTTCTCTCAGATTAATATAAAACTGATTTTACTGGAAAACATTAGTGGCACTCGTATGTAACAGTTATTGTCGTAGGAAATATACCAGACGATCCAAATTCAAATCCTGGACTAGGCTGTTTGCTTTTCATATAACTCTAATATTCTTGGAAAAGTTACGTATCCAGTTATTCTTCCTTATGGTATGGATAAATAGTAGTGCAAACTGAACTCATTAAACTTGATAAGATAACTGATTTTGAATAATGAATACCCTGAATTCAAACCAGTAGTGCTCCTCTTAAAAATGACCTTATGTCGCATCCTGCATATAAATAAAAGGTAAATAAAAACATTGTACTAAAAAGTAGGAATGGTACATGACCTGATCAATTAACGAAACAAACGTTAATACGGATGTCCTTCAACTCTTCGTAAAAGATTTTGGTTAACGCAGAATATACCTGTTTATCGTTTCAGTCAATATAGAAAAAATAGAAGAAAAAAAACATTATTTTCTGTTTCCTCAGTTCTTCAACCAGGGGACACACATTCGGTATATCTTTAAAAACAAATATATATTTTTCTAGTGATCCAAGACCGGTGCTACCTATTAGGCCAAACTTGTTAGTTACATAAATAACAAACTTTAGAAGAGCACAGTACTGAATATCAGCAGAAACAATTTTAACGAGGATAAAACAGGAAATAGAAAACTCCTCCCAAATTCATATGGTTTATTCATATATCTTTGGTTAACGATCAAAAGTTTCAATCGTAGTTATTCGCCTTTTTTTGGCTTCTCTGGTTGCAAGCTGTTACTTTACCTAGGGCGCAAATAATCTGGCACCGGCATCTGTGGATACAAATCTAATTATCACAGCCAACCCTAAAAGCTAAAGAATATCCGCTAAAGTTTCCTAAGCTCCCTTTCCAAATTCTTCCCATTAACCTTCGGAACATTATTACCCTTACGTTGGTCCATGCAAATTTTTACTTTAAAAATAAGATCTTGAAAATTCCTCCTCTATATGTGTATATATGATAATTAGAACTGCAACACTATCATCGTATTTTGGTATTAAATTATCCATAAGGAGTTGATATTCCGTTAAACAAATAAACCAAACAAAACCTATTCTGAATTATTTTATTTTGGCCCAAATTTTATTAACTTTTTATAAATATTTCTGTTCCTATCTTTGCATGAATCCAAATCTTTTCCCCACCCCCAACTACGGGTAAATAATAGAGCATACTGGGTTCTTTAGCCTTGGCACGGCAATTCGTCCGTCAGAATAAAAACTGAATAATTCAAACCAGCAATACTTTGCTTTAAAAAATGATCTTTTGTCGCATCATGTCAGTGGAGGAGAAGTTTGGTAAATAAAATAAAATAATTCATACAACTGAATTGTAGATATTAACGATTAAAGTATTACCAGTGTTAAATTCAATCACTATATCTGTCGTATGATAGAAAGCACTCTTATTAAAATCGAGATAAATCACCATAAGAGTCGACTAAGTTCATGCCTTAACATCATCTGCAACTGCCATATTTAATTTTCTTAAAGGAAAGTGCAATACTTTTACAAATCTGTCTGTCTACTACTCCAAATTTATTTCGTTCAGAATGTCTAGTGATAACCTTTTCTTGCATTGCGATCTACACTCTTCGATATTACTTTTCAGTATCATACATTGATATAATCGAACTAGTATGTTCTATTTGGATGTTGTAACTTTTGCCGTTGTATCCTTCAAACTTCTTCAGGTGTCTGTCATAATCAGTAGTTTCCAGGGAATTCCGGACCGAACATAACATTCCATTGTTAGATTTTTCTTGTTTTGCTGTTCATGCTTAGAGGATTATCAGTAAGACTTTTTTATGATTCTTCCAAGTTAATTATTCTATATGATGTAGTCAGTTTGTTTCTTTCACTGACTTAGAGATTATTACACTATCCAATTCAGGGATAAGAAACACGACTGCCAGGTAACTAGATACACTTTAACCAAATCCTCTATTCACTAGGTTATTTCTACATAACTGGTTGAGATACCCTTTAAACTAGGAGTGTATCCTCCCTAGATTGAATAAGGGTTACGTTTGAAGTCTATCGACAACGACAGACACCCGAAGAAGGCCGAAGGGTATAACGGTCGAAACACTGAGACAATAAAAATAAATATTAGTATGTATTCAGTAAGCAAAGTAATATATATATATATATATATATATATATATATATATATATATATATATAAAAGAAAACGTGACCCGTTGGATCACCCATTGAGCTCAGGTTAGATTTTTGTTGGCACTGCCAAAGTTGCCGCAAAATCATTGATAAATTCATTAATAAACCAACACTGAAAATTTAATCAATATCGGATAATTCCCTGATTTTTTTCAATCGTAAAATTTTGTAAAATACGGATTTTACATCATCTAGGACATATTTGAGCAAAATTGACTGAACAAATAGTTTAAAATATATTAAAAGATAAATTACATGTATAATATTATTTTGCTACTTTTTTTTACTGGTGCTCATTATGTTACTATTTTTCGACTTAGACAAAGATTTGACCTTAAATAATCGATTTAATTAATTTTAATTATTTTTTTTAAAATGAAAAGCAGATGATATTTGGCAGTGCTTAATTGTTGAAAAAATCACAAAATAATATCATTCCGTCAATTTAAAAGCTAAAAGATGGTTGTTGACGAGCAATCTGTGATTATCTAAAAGGTAATTACTTAAAATGTACTTGTTCCAATTCTGAGCCATGCGTCTAGTGGCTTTGGCATTGAACCGTAGAAGTACTTAACATCAGTGATCCCATTTTTGCACCCGCTACCATGAGCTTCGGTTCGTTGGTGCTCCCATACTAATAAAGCTTGTGCCTAACCCGTACACGTGGGATACGTGGTAAATATATAATTATATAGCTCATTTCTTCAAATTTTATCTTGTTAGGGTTAGGTTTAGGGTTAGGGTTACAATTTTATTTTTTAACAATTGATATAAATAAACTTTTGTGTTAAATCAGTGTTGTTATTTTTAACATTACTTGTATTCATAATAAGAATATTTACAAGGCCGGTAAAATAAGCATAAAAGTAGATTTGTTTATTTTACCTAAATGGCCTCTTCCTAAATTTTTACTAAGAATTATTTTATTTGTTTCCCCCACTCCTTTCCCCCTATAAGTCTTAAAAATTAATAATTAAAGTCATGTCTTAATCTATTTTAGAAAACAACGTCAATTTTGTTTATTTTTTTACAGCCAAGAAAATAATTTTAAGTCACATTGTACATTGTGTCCATAAGAAAATCTAAACAAATATATAATACGAGTATATACCAATAATATATTGAAAAGTAATCTTACAAAAATGAATGAAGTATATTAAGGATAAAATGTAATAAAAACAAATAAAAGAAAAATACAAATAAACAAAAAAAAAACAAGAATATATAAAGTATAAAAGATAATATAACAGATATATTGAAAAGTAATTTTTAATAATCCATATATAAATATAGATAAGAGGTTTAATTTTAACTTTTTAAATCCCGAGTAACGCCAGATTGCTCTACTTGTGAAACATAAGAGAAGGATTCCGTAAATCTATCACCAAAATAAAAAGATATTTAAAAGCAATTAATGATCCTCTTTATGGCTTCTTATCGAATAACATAATGAATGGTTAGAGATTGTCCTCGTAAATTTTACAGGATTCATTATTTGAATTGATCGTACTTGAATGATTACTGATTTAAAGAAATGAATATATAATACGTAAATGAATGAAAATTATCATACAGAATATCGGAATGTAAATGTGGAAAATCTATACCTAGTCTCGTATGTATTGACAGAAATTTTAGACATAGAGCAGCAATATTATTGTTAACTTACTTGAGAGATAGAATAAATTCTATGCATTTACCAACCCCTCCGCACAAGTAGGTTCACAGATTGTTAACTCTGGTTTTCATAAAGCATTAGGTCACTTAAAGGATAAGTACCCAATGCGGAATACTTCAGTTAGGGAAACAACAAACGCGTTAGTTACATTTATATAACTTTCATTATAACATATTTAGGGGAACGAAGTTCAACAGGCTATATAATGTCACAAGTGTTCAAACATACATTGTCGTGTTAATAGACAAATAGGTGGAAACCACTTACTGTAAGTAGAGTCTGTAACGTCTGGCATGAACCATGGGTGTCTGCTGGAGAGAGGTGACAAGCACGTCCGCACTTGTCCAGAAGCTTCGGCCAAAGAAAGGTTCTCTTGGGTTCCTGTATCACATGACCAAAAAGGGTCTCCTGACGCAGGGGTTTACCCAAAACCCTCGGACAAGATAGACTGCTCTTACAGATGTAACACAAGGTCTATTTTTAAGCGGGGTTTAACAGTTTTTCTGCTCCTAGACCGTTTGCCATGCCAAGGTTAAAGATCTCAGTCAGTTCAACTATTTACCCGTAGGTAGAGGGAAAATAGTTGAATGCATACATTTTCCAATAGTATTAGCGCTATGTGAAATGCTACAAGTCTCGTTTAGGAATATCCCTGTGTTCATTTCCTACTATGGTACACATTACACAACAGTCGCCTCCATATATACTTGTGTCTATAGCAAATAAATCCGACAAAACACAATAAATATTTATGGAAGTATCTCATAAATTACCAGCAACATAAAGAGATACATTTAAAAGCCAGTAATGATCATCTGTTTCGCTTTGTATTGAACATTTTGAGAGTATTTCTCTGAATTTTTTAGATGAGGTTTGATAATTAGTATTATTTGGATAATTCGGACTATTGTCCTCATCTTTATTTTTATCTACACTATTTCTCTGAATGTGTGAGATGAGGCTTGATAATTAGTATTATTTGGATAATTCGGACTATTGTCCTCATTTTTATTGTTATCTACACTATTTCTCTGAATGTTTGAGATGAGGCTTGATAATTAGTATTATTTGGATAATTCGGACTATTGTACTTATCTTCATTGTTATCTAAACTATTTCTCGGAATGTTTGAGATGAGGCCTGATAATTAGTATTATTTGGATAATTCGGACTATTGTCCTCATCTTTATTAGTGTCTTCCTTTTAAGCGATTTTTGTTCGAATATTTTTTAATGTATTAGTTTTTGTTATTTGTTTTCGTTAACATTAATAATTATTCAATATAAATGAGAAAACGCATAGTAAAGAATATATTCCTCTTTTTGTCACACGTCTGTCTACGAAGTAACGAGATTTTGTAAAACAATTTTTTTTAAATAACATCACCTTAATTGCAAATCAATTTATCTTCTTTACAACAATTCCCTGGAGAAGCCACACATGACCAAGACGTAGTTCCCACTCCTGAAAAACAGTTGGTTCATCACGACCTCTTGCAACTTATCAACAGAAACAAAATGGCGATTACGAAGATGTTTTTTTTATGTGTGAAAGAAAATCGTCACAAGGATTCAGATAAGGGTTGAAAATTAATTCAGAGAGGGTGTGTCTGAAAATCAGGGACTAATGCCCAAAAATAGACGATGCTAATTTTTCAGGTTAGGAACTCTTATCAAATTTATTGTAATACCAACCATTCCTTCCAGACCGATCTCATATATAATAATTGGGACCATCTAGTTGAGTTTTAATTATTCCATTAAAATCCGTTTATGATGGTTCAAGATATTTCAGATATAAAAGGAAGAATACCAAATTTTAAAGTCCATAAATGATAAACATTCACCTTCATGACTTTCCCAGTTTTTTTTTCCTTATTCATCTTTACGTCAGTTCCTTTACTTCCAGCTCCACGCATGATTTGATCCTCTTTGAGCAGAATAACTTAAGTCGGATCAAGACCAAACCTTCAGTTACTAAACACTTACAGCCATTGTGCAAAGTTTAAAATTAATAGATGAATTAAAAAATAACTAAAATTTTATTAATTAATTAGTCACAGTACAGTATTATTATTTTTTATGAATTAGGGATATAAGTATGTTTTATAAAACGTTCATAAATGAAGTAAGGTTGCATTTCCATAAATCTTTGTAACAATCACCATCATCAAGCATATTGGTATTTTGACATTTCCATCGGCTATCTCACTCGGTATGTCCTCTAAACGGCACCCAGTGTTCATAGGGAGCTGATCAATGTAAATTTTGTCTAATCGGTAAGCACTGGTGATGTGTAGGGGTGATATTATTTTACTTCCCAGCAGTGCCCAGCATGATTAGAGGTAATTGGTATTTTAACTACTGTTTTGTAGAGTGCTGCTTCCAGGAGTTTTTTTTATAACACGCAACATCTTTGTGAAGCTCCTATCTAGCTTTTTCTCAAATCGTTAGGGTCCTAGTAGTGCAACCCTACAGTAACATGGCAACAACTTTGAAGTGCCCGGTTAAACCGAAGATTTAATTAAAATCTGATGATTATTGCAACCTTATATAATAAATGAGTGTAATGTTTAACAAGCTACATTTGAGGACCATTGTTAGTGAATTCGATTCTCATTGGGATCCCCATACATCTGGCCTTGTGCTACATCTAAGCTAGTCTTAGTAAATAATTATCTAATAATTTTTCTTCTAATAGGATTAATAAATAAACTACAATTGATAAATAATTTCTAAATGCCAAAATAAGATTTAAAATTTCCGATATTATTTCCCTGGATAGTTTGGAATATTAAGAGCTGGAGTTGTTCCGTGTCTTGCATTTATTTTTTGTGTTTGCTGTTTTGTCTCTTGTTTTGTTTTGTTTTTGTTTTGTTTTTTTTCATTTTTTTTTTTTTTTTTTTTTTTGCTTTGAGTTTTATCGTATGGTTTATCGTACACAAAAGTATATTTCTTCTTTCGCGTTATTTGGCCATAATATTGCTGCCTCTTGGTTTAAAATTTCAGCTATTTTGCACGAGCCTAGACACAGTTTTTTCACATTATATCCCTATTACGAAATAGTTTCAAAATTTTTAATAGGAAGTAATAGAAATGATCATTACTTTGTTAGTATTTGTTTATATTGATAATAATTCCACAGTCCAAGAATCGGGGTAATTTATTTTAAATTTTTATCCCCTTGTGTCTTCCTTTCTCTTTTATTATTTTTCCCTTGTTCTCTTTTTTTACCATTTTATTCCCACCCGTTTTAGTTCTTTTTTTCTGTCTCCTCTTCCCTATTTCTCTTCTGTCTTTTCCTTCTTTTTCTGCCTCGTCTTCCCTGTCCTATTTCTCTGTCTGTCTTCTTCCCTATCTATTTCTCTTCTGTCTTAATTTCTCTTCTGTCTTCCCTATTAATAATATTGACTCTTCATTAAATTAAAAAATAATGAATAAAAAATAAAGAAAAAATAAAAATAAGAAAGAAAAAAAACTAACCAAGATAGGAGTGGCTATGGTGTTATTCATAAAGAGCAAGTTTAGATGCAAAATCTGGAAAGGTAAATGGGTGGTGCTGAAGTTCTAGGCTAAATTTGATTTTTTAACTCAGAAAAACTTTCTTAATGATAAAGAGAATTTAGGAAATGATGTTCCAAGTATGTTTAACTTCAGGATGAATATATAGAATAACTTATACCAGGTATGTTCAGAAAGTATAGAGACTGGGGCTCTATTTATCAACAACAGAATAATGTACAATATTTGAAACGTTGATTTTCTTCTGAATATTATCGATGGTATTCAACTCTCTTATTACAGCGAGTTTCTAGTATTATCTGCGTTATTCGGACTATTGTCCTCATCTTCATTGTTATCTGTACAACGTTTCAGCCGATGTGCCCTCAGGCCTTTTTCAGGTACTTCTTGTCGGATTCGGAAACCTTCTTGGCGTAATCGGGAACCTTTTGTCATCGGGAACCATCACGGAACTTTGAACCTAACCCTTTATTCAATCCACGGAGATATCCTGTTCTCATTCCGCTAACTATATCTGGGGTACAGACGTTAAGCTGTGTTAGTTATTATTCTATGTTATTGAACCTGCAATCCAGAGATAACTGTCACTTAGAACTGTCTCAACCTAACTCCTTTATCCATTAGACCATTATCCAATTGGACATTCCAGTGTGAATCTTGGGGAATTTATAAACCTAATATCTTGTTTTGGCCAGAATATCTACCTATGTACATGCATGATTTTTTAACTAGACTCATATTGGGTGTTTTTTTATATCTAATCTAATCTAATCTAGCCATTTTAATTATGGGTTCCCATGTTGTGATCATTTCTATGCTTGGTCTAATTAAGAGACCACAACAGCCAATGAGCTGAATCTTTGAGGCGTCTTCTCTTCCAATATTCTTCCCTATCTATTATCTGAACTTCATCTCATAAGGGCAGATGGTTTCCCTTTTCATTCCATATATGGTCAACCATACCCGATTTTCTATTTCTCCGGGAACTACTGCTTTATGATGCTCTTCTAGTCTTACTTTCAGTGGACGGCATGAAATACATGAAGAAGGCCGGAGGGCACATCGGCCGAAACGTAGTACAGATAACAATGAAGATGAGGACAATAGTCCGAATAACGCAGATAATACTAATCACTAAGCCTCATCTCAAACATTCAGAGAAATATCGAGTTTTCTATTAGTCAAACACGTCTGAAACCATTCTTTTTAAACAGTGACTAGAAGTGGTTACCCAACATTGACTGGGTAGAGGAGGAGGCCAATAAGAATTGGTGTATTGATTTGTTTACTTTTGATATTTACAAGTGCTGGACATTTCTAAGTAGAATTTTAATGCTATTTCTATGTATATTAACAATTTTTAGATATCTTCGAATATAATTCAAATCTTCATAATTTTTGCACGAAAAGCATGTGTATATATATTGACTTTGTCTTTGATGGTTCTATTTTCGTCGTTTCATCCGGATATACATACATACATACATATATATATACATACACAACGATTGTCCTTTATATATTTATAGATGGCTGTGGTGTCTTATTTTTCCCTCCATGTGATGTTGTCTTTTAAGTGAATACTGTCTTTAAAATTGTTATACTTAGGGAATATCTATCTTTTATTTATTTTTTACTTTTTTATTTTATTCATTTTCTTTTTTCTTTTTTCTTTTAGAACATTTTAAAAAATCAATTACATTAAGAAGTTCTATATGAAAGTTTTTGTCAATACAGCTTTTATTTCAATACTTTCTTTAAGAAATTCAATAAATCTTCTCTTGTTACACATTCTTAATCAGTTCCATTTAAGATTTAAATATTTCTTATTTGAAAAGACAATTATCATATTCAAGTGCTGAAAAATTCCTTAACTTTTTCTGTTCATGAATATTCTTCATTGACTAAAAAAGGGATTTTAACTCAGCGTCCCACAGGAAATTTTCTTTAAAAAAAATGTACTCTCTGATACTTTCTTATTCACGAGAAATATCTTTTCAGTTTGGAACTTTAATTACAGTCTTTCTTTTTCAAAAGACGTAATTTAATCCTCACCCTAATATATATTCTTAAATTATTTATTTATTTAGATTAATAAAGTTATTATAATGGTATCACATTTACATTTCTACAGAAACATTTGTTCTCTCTTTTGTTCAGTATGTTCTTTGCATAGTTCTTAAAGAAGATATTGTTATTTCGGTACTATTATCATATCCGGTCAACCATAGTGTTTCTAATGCATTTTCATATATATTTCAAAATTAATTTGAGGAAGTAAATTTAATTCAAAGTAAAACTTTATTACAGACTTAGCACTATTTATTAAAATAAAATATAAACATTCTAAATCAGTAAAAGACAATTACATTATAAAGACCCCTAAACATTTTGTACGTCTGGTAAAAAGCCAATAAACAAATCGGCTCCATTCCTTTAGCGTTTTCCAACAAAAATATTCAAGGTGAGATTGTAGCAACTGACACTGCTCTCTTTTTTTATTAAAAAAAGATAACTCCATGAGATTTCTCTTTATTGTTTGTACTCACATTCTTCAGTGAAAATGTCAGTTCGAGAAATTCTTTGGCAAACATCTTATTATTTATGGAATGTTATATGTCTTTTCTTCACTTCAATCTAGTTTGAATGCTTGGAATAAACTGAATTTAAATCAGACACTTATTTCTCAAGGTGAATGCCTCACAAGTTAAACCCATGACTCAAATGACTTAAATGCACCGGTATACCCGTAGACAGTACTAGAACAAAAGATCCCAGGAAGACAATAATGTTTAGGTAGATCACATGTAAAACTATGGTAGACCCTATATACTAAGTTAGACTGCATACTACAATACACCGTTATTTCTTCTAACATATTCCAGAAAAAATAATACTTTGAATTATAGCTTTTTCTGTAACGGCCAAATTCAAACCGTCTTCCATTATGTTAGATAAAACGATCAGAATTATATGGACGTTTTTATTTTATTTTCCTACGGATCTTCAAAAAATGGTAAAGTTGTTATTTATTTTACATGAGAAAAGAAAGAAAAAAATCTTAATCATGCTTGTGATATTTATGATGCAAATTGTACCGATGTGTTGTGCCGCATTCCAATGGCGCTGGCATTACCGCGGGAAGCCAACAGTGACAGAATGATAACAAAAAATGGAAAGAAAGGAAATTGCAACATTGTTCAAAATGGGTTCATGTTTCTGAGAAGAGACTTTAAACAGATGGTGTGAATTTTAAAGTAATTACGATCAAGCTACGTATTGGATTAAATGGTTTAATACATCTGATATAATAAAATGATAGATGATAGATAATAGATAAATTATAAATAAATAATTATATATAATAATAAAATAGAGATTAGAATTGATATAATTAGTTATATCAAATATTGGATATTAAGACAAATATAAATTTAACAGTTATTTACTAAAATAATTGACCATCTTTTTTAAATACTCAAGAAAAGATTAAGAAATTGCGCAATAGATTTTTCTTATTCTAAATTTACAAAATACATTTCTGTATATTTATAATGATTTAACGTAATCGATTTGTGTATTTTAAATAACCAGTTAGTTGGCCGTCACGTCTCTCTCTCTCTCTCTCTCTCTCTATCTCTTTTATTGCGTTAATTCAAACATTATGGTAATTGCTTTAGATTAACATTTGGGCTATTAAAACGAAGATCTCCTCTAAAAAGTAAGATTCAATTTGTCTTAGAGTATTTATAGGATAATGAAGATTCATCTGATTCCTCGTTTAATGGTAATTTAACGAATTTTAAAATAAATTGAGCAAATAAATATTCAAATTAAGGAAGTTTGCCTTGAAAATCTCAAGGCGGATGGTGAGAATTTACTTTAATGCTTTAAAAAAAAATAATTTTCATTGAGGTGGATCAAAAGAATAACGAATACAGGAAGATTATAAGCCCTTTTATAATCCCACAAAAATATCTGCCTCATTTTATATTGAGAGAGTGATTGGTGCGATCTCGTATATAAACGCAAATTCCTTAAGACTTAACCAGAATTATCTTTTTAGTTGAAAGAATAGAGATAAGGATGCTTGGTTTCAAAAACATTCTTTTTCAGTTGAAAAATTGTATTGCTTGGAAATCAAAAGCGACAACTTTACAATTCCTACGGGGATATAATCTGACGATTCTTTGCAAATAGTCAGATCTTGATAATTAGTGAAGAAAATTATGACAATGCTATAACAATATTAAAAGATAAATTCCTCCATAGTGAATTTATATAGTGATATCTTTAAACAAATCCATGAAACTAGGCTTGTGTTTGATCCAGATTGTGTGGTGGTTAAGAACACTAGCATGAACTTAAGTATTATTTTCCGCTAGATCTTTTACAAGAAAGTCCTGCTTGGCTTCCTATCTTCAAAATTACCACTGCCCTGTTGGGGCTGTTAAATACGCCAACTGCACATTGGAGAAAAGTAAGAACCTCCTTCTAATAGGGTAAATTTGTCTGTGGGTAGACTGAGGACAGGATTGTGATATCTGAGCGGTCTATTATCTGAATGCTAAATTCTACCATTCTATGCAACACTCCACTTGACCCCTTACTTGAGCGAGACGGGTGGTCGGAGAAGCCTCCTATGATAAATCGGCTGATTATGTCAAGCCCTTGTATCTATAAGATTGTCCGGACCGTATTCTTCAAAGTTCTCTTACGGCAAACAACCACTCCATTTTATCATATAGAAAGTATAATGCGATGGCTGAGGGCCAATCATCAATTTTTAATACATGTGAAGTTGTTTCTTCTAATTAATTAATACACATGAAGTTAATGAAAATGATTTATTCTAATTAATTAATACATATGAATTTAAATGAATCGCTTTTAATAGATACGGTTAACGCAAGGTTAATGTGCCTTTAAACACGAATCAACCATTAAAATTACCCAATTCTCTAAAAGAAGAAACACACCACAACATTGGCACACATTACTCTTCTTTGAATCTAATGATTTTTGTGAATTGATTAAAGCATTGATTATTTCTAGAAATAAAAACATCTCTAATCCTGTAAAAATATAAACCTTTGAGAGGAGGTCGAACGGAAAAGGACAAATTTTGTAAATGAAAATTGTTTTTTCTTTGAAAATTCTACAACTAATGTAGAAATGCATTCTGCAAAACATTGTCAATTTTTTATGCTGATTGTCATTCCAATCCCTATTGTGCTTAGTAGAATACTCTACAGTCTAGACTGGCTAGATGTAGTGAATTAAACTGTATACCTTGCGTATTACACCAATCGAATAGTCGTTGTGGCAAAGATAATAATCCCTTTTTATGTAAGAATTGTAAATAAAAAGGCCATAATAGTGCATTATACCCCTAAGAGGATAAAGGACAAAAGAAATATGTGGTCACAAACTAATTTTTAAAACTAAATTGAGGGAACAAACTTTTTGAGTAACAACTCTTTTTTAGCCATTGTAGGTGTGTCTGTTTGTAAAGACTGTCTAAATTTGACATTCTATTCTTTACTTTGATATTGTGAGTTAAAGGTCTTATTTCTTTCATACCACGCTTAATAAATTGAAATGGAATGAGAGTGAGGTTTCTTCTACTGAGATTAAAGTTAAAACTTTCGTTGGTTCTTTACAAAAAAGTTACATTGTATTTTTGTATGTAAAATTTAGATGTGAAATTGTGCAGTGATAGTAAAAACCTCTCGCCCACAGCCTGTCCTTATTAATGATGAGTATGACATAAGACTCAATGTAGATAATTTTGTCAGCCAGTAGAAAATCTCAAAAATCACACTTTCAAGCTCACAGAAAACTTTGAAAGAAATAGTAATTCTCTTCCTTTTCATGGATTTTATTCAATTTATGAGACCAATGAATCTCGTTAGATGCATACATGGTTCATCTCGGTAAATAAATGCTAGAATAATACCATTTGGAAATATGTTTCTTGTACACTTAGTACTTTTTGAAATCTCCAGGAAACCTGATAACAATAACTTTAATGAGATAATGTCTCACTATTGTTCTAGTTTCGTTACTCATGTAAACTTAGTTTTGGAACATAATAAGAGTTATACTTATCCGTTAAGAAGTATTGGATTATAAATATATCTCCTCTGAGGAGACACTACACATCTCTCCAGTTTTATTAACAATCACGTTAAAACAAAAAGAAATATATAATCTGTTCAAATGAGTATTTACCCAGCCCGTTCATCATGAGTAGGATGTGATATAAGCTTACTATTATGTGGAATCCAGTGAGCATTGAATTCCCTATATACTAGTAAATTGCATTTCACTTAGCGCTAATACCATTGGAAAGGTATGAATCCTACTCTCCCTCCAGCTATGGATAAATAGTAGGGCAGACTGGGCTCTTTAACCTTGGTTAGGAACCGGTCTAGGAGAAGGAAAACTCTGAATCCAAACCTGTTGAACTCTGCTTAAGAAATTGACCTTTGTCACATCATGCTTGTGCGGAGGGGTTGGTAAATATATATATATATATATATATATATATATATATATATATATATATATATATACTTGTAATGAATAGGCGACACTAGCTTTGTAACCATTACACTACGATGGAACTCTCCCAAAAGAAATATATCATATCAAAACTCTATCATCAAGCCCTTATTCATATGTCTACTTTTAACAATTAAAGATAGGAGTCTTACTGTTGATATGTGGGAATAGGAATTAGACTGATGTGATGCGGAACAGAAAGATGTTTGATCCTCTTTATCGTAATCATTTGGTACAGGTGAATTTCCCAGATATGGTGTAGGTGAAACACATTCAACAGAATTATTTATTTTTGGTGACGCTTCTAAGAATCTTTATGATTACTTCATTACTCTTTGCAAAAGTTAATGTAAAATCTACTTTAAAGTTGCTTTTAGTATTTCTTGCAATTAAACGTCCGAACAATATCCTTGGAATATTTTCTCTATCAGTATCTTTATATCTGTGGATGCTAGCGTAGTCTTATCTTGGTTGCTATCTAAAGATATTAAGACCAAAGGCAAATTTGTGAGGAATAGACTGAGGCACATTTATAAAACATTTGGGGAATTAAGCATTAAATATTCTCCTCTTATAAATCCTTAAGTATGTTCCCACCTTACACCTGCGGACTTGACAACTAGAGGGTTGGCTCAAGAAAGACTTAAATAAAATTTAGAATTGTTGGTTCCATGACTAGAATGGTTTAGGAGATATGATAATATCTAGCTCGTTAGCAATTAACAACGGTAAGATGGTTGGTTTGGTTGGTTGGTTGGTTGGATTTAGAACTTCACCACTAGGTTTGTTTACCATCGTACTTAGGACACTAGAATGAGTGGGAGAACAAAGAAATCATTCAATCGTCGCAGTGCTCCATAGTTCTGCATTTGGTGGTGAGGTCCCAGTTTTGAATCTCTTGGGAGTGTGAAGTCACCCTTTATTGCAATCACCACCAGGTTCACTCAGACCCAGAGTGGTAGTACCTATTATTCCAGTCAATAGGCCTAATAGATCTGTTTGATATATTTTGATTTTGAACTGAACTGATAAAATGATTCTTAAAAAGTATATATTACTGCTAATTATAAAGTATCCTAAACAATATGATTTTATTCCGATGATAAACTTTATAACCAGTAAAGTTTCTACGGAAATATTGTTTTCTGCTATAATACAATATGAGTAAATTTTCTCAAGCATTTTAATTTTATCTAAAGTTCTAATTTCATATTTGAAAAAGTAATTGATTCATAGATATAATCCCGGTGGACGTAGTTGACCGGATCATGGATGCAATCAACAAAGTGGCTACCGGAAGACAGAAAGTGCATGAGTTTGATACCCGACGCATAAAAGCAGGAAATGCGTGGGTGTGACCCGTAGCGAATAATAAACACAGGAAGTCCGTGAGTGTATCCCATAACCATTGAATAACAAGAATGAAAAGGTGTGTCTGCAAGAAAACTGCGTGGGTGAACGTTCGAGAATGCTTGGTCATGAGGGTTGCGTGGGAATTTTAAGACTGTATAGGGTGCATGCTTTTGGCTGAAGTTCAGTTTTTTCGCTCTCTGTTTAAACTCCCGTCAGCTCCTTTATATGTTCGAACTTTCTCAGACGTCTCCTGCCTAATACAAGCGTCACCATCGACGAATAAAAAGTATTATATATATATATATATATATATATATATATATATATATATATATATATATATATACGTGTTATTCGTTGCTTGTCAAAGTTCAGTAGCAGTATACAACATAAGGGGAATTGATCAAAGGTATCAAATGTAAAGTCAATAATGACAAAATCTTGACTTCGTGCAGTTGAAAATGGTATTGATTTGTTACATAAAATATAAATGATATGGATGTATATTTTTGTATGGAAAGGGTGGGAATTACCTGATTAAAAATGGCAAATCATATGCCTATTTTAAAACCATCCAAGTGAGAGAGTGAATAAAGGCCAAAATATCAAATAGAAAATAAAAAGGCTGAAAAAATTTAATTCGTGAAAATTGGGTTTTAGAAATAAGGCTCTTGCAAAACCAGACCGGAAGTTTGTCAGAGTTGGGTCGGAAGAAAAAAAAGCTCCTGGCTGCAGGTTAGGAGCTGTAACACAAAAAGTTCAAGAACATGTTTTTCAAAAGTCCTAATACAAGTTTCAATATTTCTTGACATTACAGACATGATTCCCTCTGCTGAACTGTGACCTTTACAAAAGAAAAATCCTTCAAATAATCTTTAACACCTTGACCCACGCATATCTTGCACTTGAGCTTCCAAAATTCTCAAAAATCTAACGCAACACATATTTAATTTTTGTTCAGGTAAACGTTGCCCCACCTTTTCATTCAAAAAACATGAATGGTAAACATTTATTATACGTCTCTAGCTGCATATGGTTCCAATTAAAACAAATTTCCCTCTCCTAGACTGGTTGTCAAAAAACCTAGTCTGCTATACTATTTGCCCATAGCTTTGGCATGGAGAAAGATTCATGTCTTTCTTAAGAGCATTAGTGTGATGTAAAACATAAATGCCCTCGTCCAGGATTTGAACTAGAGTAACAGAATCCATATATATATATATATATATATATATATATATATATATATATATATATTCACCAACCCCTCCGCACGAGCAGGATGCAACAAAAAGGGTAATTTCTGATACATAAGTGGTATCAACTGATATTAATCGAAAACTCGATTAATTCAGCGGATGTAAACCTGACGATTCAGATGATGAAACTCGAGTAGGTTACTTTATATCCATTTCTTAAATAAATTTTGCTCTACATTGTATTGAGCACTTTGTATTTGTTTTTTCACGGTCTTAATCCCTGAATTCTGTGCGCTTCCAACGATCGTACCCGTACCCACCGGTAAGCCACCACTCATATATATATATATATATATATATATATATATATATAGTTTCTCATAATCGTGTTGTTTATTGTATTTTATAGGATTAACTAGTTGAATAAAGCATGTCTCCTAAGCAGCGAATTACAGAAGATTATTTTGTTGTTATTTTCACTTGCTTCTACTCATCAATAACATGTTTTTTTTCCTCTGGCATGACATTGGTCTTTTCAAATTCTTGTTACCAAACAACTGGAATGATCAATTGCATATCGATTCTGAAGAATTATTTCAAATTCGGTGAAATCGTCCTATCATTCATTTGGATTGTGCACTGATCAAACACACACAAAGGAATCAATGTTTTATTTGTTCTCGTGAAATAAATTTAAAAAATGTGACATCATTTAATATTAACCACGAGATTGTAATGTGTGTTGTGACCAGATAAATTTTTGCATGTATAATTCCTTATTTGGTGATGTTCGTCGTGTAATGATTATCGCCGCAGAAAAGGCGAACCAAGTTCAAATCCTGGACGAGGCTGTTTACATTTTACATAGCCTAAATCCCCTTCTTTTCGAAACTATGGTTAAATAGTAAGATAGACTGGGCTTTTAAACTTTGATAGTCCTTAATCTGATTTGTATATAAAAAATCACTGATTGGTACACAATGAATCTCTCATTACCCCTTAAAGCAAACCTAAAACTACACTACCATTTATACAATAGTCCTGCTTGTTGGTGGGGCTTAGAATACACTGCCCCTCTAAAATAGTAAGGCACCCCTACAAAAAAGATATGCTGTGTATGACACTAAACTGTATCTGATGATGATTGTCTAGTTCTGGAGGAAGGGGAGTGTAGAAATCATTCACTGTCATTACTCCCAGGTCTACTCGAAACTTTAATTGACTTTTTTTTTAATTTATTTTCAGGAAAGAGTATAGTGTACATCTATAAGGGTTAATCAAAAAGTAATGCCATTTAGTTTAGGACATGTATAATTACCAACACATGAATATGATACATGTTCCTGTGTTGGTAATCATACATCAAAATGAAGCTGGTCCTCTATGGATCACATCGCTACTTCTTCACATAGTCACTGTTTCTCTCAATAGCAATGTTTTACCTTCGATTAAGAGCATGTACCCCTGCCCCGTAAAATTCAGTTTGAGCCACTTCTTCACTATAGATTACTCACCAGATTTTAACCTTCAGACTATCATCTCTTCGGTCCCAGGAAAGGGGTTCGAGAGGCAAACATTATTCCACTGACGAAAAAGTGAAAGCTGTTGTGAAGAAGTGAGTCAAAGAACAGTCAACAGAATTTTACAGGACAGTTATACATGCTCTCATTCGAAGGTGGAACATTACTATTGAGAGAAACTGTGACTATGTGGTGAAGTAGGGATGTGATCCACAGAGGACCAGCTTCAGTTTGATGTATGATACATGTTTCTGTGTTGGCAATTATACCTGCCCTAAACAAATGGCATTACTTTTTGACAACCCTCTTATGTGTTTATTTTATTTAGTAAATTAATAAAAAATATTCGCGCGTGTGCCCCATGCTTACAGGCAAATCTACACAACATCATTAAAATGTCTGCAGTTTTATTCCCTTGCCTGGTGCTATTCTCACTTTGGGATCGGTTTTATCAAAATACCATTCTTAAAATATTTCTTTTCATCTCTATCGATTAAGAATATATATAAACGTTTCTAATACGCTACTGATTCAAATAAAGAATTGAATAAATATTATTTTATCGATATAATAAATAATGAGATTGGGAACCTGTGGCAATTATAAATCCGATTCTTTGTTGTAAACATTACCCGTTAATTCTAGTTTTCTTTATTTCTTTCATGTGAAATTGTCGAAGAATTCAATGTTTTCACTGAATTGTGTGATGATTATTAATTCCTATGATTTACCGACACAATCGCTTCTATTTTCGAGTACATGACAAGAATTGAATTCCTTCTACCTTAAGAAAGTTAACTCAAAATAACATAACATAGAATAGTGATTATTTCTTTGTTGTGTTGGGTAATAAATGAAGACGTGAAGAGCAGATGATTTTACAACAAAATTCACCTGCGATGCACGTCTTAATTTTGACAAAACATAAGCGGGTACTACAACTAGAATAATATCAACAAACCCATGAACAATTCGACATCTACATTCACTATTTAAGAGACGCACTTTGCATAACGGTTATTGTCATAGGAAATGGAATTGGTGGCCCGAATTAAAAATCCTGGACGTGACTGTTTGTGTTTCTGAGAAAGGCATGAATCCATCTCTTCTTACCCGCAGCTATGGATAAATAGTAGAGCAGACTGATTTTTTTTAACCTTAGATAATCAGTCTAAGAGAAGGAAATTTGTCTTATATCCCGTATTGTCCGTGTGTAAATGAATACATTCACTTTGAATATTTACCCCATATACCAAACATATTATTAACATATATGTACTAGGTGTGATCAAAAACGTGTGTACAATTGATCAGCTTATAAAGTAATGATATATATATGGGAGGCACCTCATGTGGGTAATGGTCAGCAAGCTAGATTTGTAACAATTGTTACAGAGTTCGATTCTCATTTGGCCCCCATACATCTGACCTTGTGCCTAAGCTAAACTAAGCTTCATGAATAACTATATATATATATATATATATCTGTCTGTGTGTGTGTGTGTGTGTGTGTGTGTGTGTGTGTGTGTCTGTGTGTCTGTGTGTCTGTGTCTGTCTGTATGTGTGCGTGTGTGTGTTTGTTATTGTCTAAGGTTCATGTAGATGAATCAGTACTAATATTATGATACTTTTTGATTAGCGGCTTTTGGGAAACACAAAATTGAGCGAATGCAACATCCTCCATTCTCACAAGAATCTCAGGTCCTTGTGATTTTTTCATGTTTCCAAAACTACAAATTCACCAGGATTTAAGGATGACGTATGCATTACAACGGCACATCTTCAGACCATGCTAAAAGAGGAGCTTTAAATGTGCGTAGATCAATTGAAATCTCGATATAATACGTGTGAGGCATGTTTTGAAGAAAATTAATGTTTGGTTTATTTCTCATTATTGTATCGATGAATACAACTCAAGTCTCGATAATTCTTTCACATATCTCCTCTGTTATCAATGAAGATAACAGAATTACGGGAATATTTAATACAAATCAATATGCAAAAATATAAATATGGCTATGACAGCATCCATCAATACACATATACAAGTATTCCTCCAGTTTTGTGAACACTTAGATTTAATTAGATTTATTCTTGAATAAGAATCGACAGACCTAATTCGTTTAATCAGATGTGAATTGATATTTTAGTAAAATAAATAATTCTTTAATATTTTTCTTAAAATCTTGGAAATTTAAATTCTGTAAGATTAATTATGTCTTTCAGATAAATGATTTTTCGCTGTTTTTTTGCATATTTTTATAGAGCCGTCTCGATGAAAGGAACAAAATCATTGCGCTAAAACTTTCATTTTAGTCCATACATGATATCATTGGTAACTTTATAGAAACTGCAGAATTTACAATCAAACGTTGCTCCGATAATTTTAATTTTATTTTATCTGGTCGATAAATACCATTATCGGAATTTTCATCAGAAAATGTGTATCATAAAAACGTTTTCTTTTAAGCAATACAAAGTCACTTTACTATAAATAATATCCGTGTAAAATTCTGAAATGAGTTGTTATTATTTACTTTTGTACGATTATTCTCCTTATCTTGATGTTACATAATGATAGGCATAGCCTATCATTTTTGTAATGAAGTGTAGTTAGAATCTTAAATTAACGGTATACTGTTGAAAGATACAGTACCGGAAATAGTTCATAGAGTTTTATTACCAAGCTTTGAATTTCGGCTCATTCGAGCGGGCATCTCTTTTATGCTTAGGATGTCACGTGATCGGATGGACCTTTGGAAAGTTAATTGAGCATCGATAGGGGCAATATATCCTTCAACTCTATGGTGATTCTCCCTTACACGCGTGGTTAAGATGGTATCCGGGAATGGAAATAAAATTGTGTGTTCACAAATTAAGTCCCCGTATTACTGATTAAAATAACAAGAAAACTATAAAATACAGAACGATATGGAGAGAGAGAGACAGAGACAGAGACAGCGAGAGAGAGAGACAGAGAGAGTGAGACCCCGATGAAGATTTCCAACCCTATACAACCCGATGAAAAGCAGCATTGACTTGTAGAAGACCTTAGAATGTAATAGAGAGTATTTAATTTTTGTTGTTAAAAATCAAGATGACAATAATCTGAAACATAAATAATGTAAATTATTACTACTAGCAAATATATGCACCCTCCGGGTGCAAGCATTTAAGTTTTATTGTAATAAAATGTTATGTTAACTTAGAAAGGCTAATGAAACTAAATAAGATGCCGATAAAAAGATTTGAAACAGAGGGGAAACAACTAAAACTTGCTTTTTCTTCACTCCAGTCTTTCATTGCTAAATTTTCATAATTTAACTATTTAGTTAAATTAGGAAGTAAAGAATAGAATTACTGTTAATATTGTTAATAGATTTCTTTTAAGATTTATTGGAGAGATTTTTACTCATATTCATTAAGATAAAACCAAACAATTAGAAATCAATAATACTAAGTACATATTTATTAAAATCACATTTTTATATCAATATGCAAATTAGCCTTCCCGTTCACACTGTAAACCACTATTTTTTGTATATATAAATACAATTGCATGTTATTAGTATGTAGATATGGTCAACAGTATTAATAATGTAAAACAATTTTATTAATAATTGAGGTTTAAATATAAATAAAATCATGGAGAATGTGATGTAGATAACTAAGGGAATTGTGACTTGAGTAGTAATATAGTTTCGGTTACAGACAGACAAATACACAATCTCCATTATAATAAGTTGTAAATAATAAAGTATATTTAAGAAAAATTGATTTCAACATTTAGCCTGTTAATTTCATTTGCTGTGATTATGTCTCAACTAGGGGTTAAGTAGAACCACAAGAGTTATTTAACAATGATGGATTTGGCGTAAATAATTTCATTTGCTTTGATTATGTCTCAACTAACCAATTTATTTGGTTAAGCAGTACATGAACTATTACATAAAATGACCTATTATATAAATGATATTTATTTAATTATGAACTCAACTAACCAATTTATTTGGTTAAGTAGTACGTGAACTATTACATAAAATGACCTATTATATAAATGATATTTATTTAATTATGAACTCAACTAACCAATTTATTTGGAAGTAGTACGTGAACTATTACATAAAATGACCTATTATATAAATGATATTTATTTAATTATGAACTCAACTAACCAATTTATTTGGTTAAGTAGTACGTGAACTATTACATAAAATGAACTATTATATAAATGATATTTATTTAATTATGAACTCAACTAACCAATTTATTTGGTTAAGTAGTATCACGCGAGTTCTTTAACAACGATGGATTTGGCGTAAATAATCCACGAAGATTGATATAGCATTAAAGAAAGTAACAAGACTAAACCTACACTATGTAGTTACTCAGATATTTACATCAGAAATTATATCAAATTTTCGTAAATATCATGTAATATAGATAATGTGCATAATAACAATCAATTAATCAAAATAATTTCCAACAAGAATCCTTCACAAAATCCAACTTGATTTTAAATGAGAGAACGATTTTTCTAAGCAGCTGTTTTTATCTTCTAATTCCTGGAAAACATTGAAAATCAGTGCATCCAATGCTGTCAAGAATGCCACCGTTCTTTGGGTGAATCCAGGGGGCGGGGCATTACAGGATGGTTCCAAGATTCTTTATAAGATTAAGCTCAGGTGAATTTTCTAGCCACCTGCCAAATCCATCTTCTTGAGAAGAGAAAAAAAATCAATGTTTTCCTCGCCCGGATGTGCTCTCCAGTCTCGATTGCTTTAATGCAAATGGCGGAAAACGTGCAGAAAATTCAACTGATCAAATAGGCTTTGCCAATATTCATTTCATTTTCAAGGAGCTATAAAGGTTTATCTTTCTTGTTTTTTCCTTTTTTTTTTTTCAGTACAGATTCAGACAACATCCAATATTGCTAAATGAAGTTTATTAAGCGGATTTTTCGCGCTTCTTTTGAAATCAAACACCCAAATGCAGAAAATACTGTTTCATTATTAATGGTTTGGCTTTGGGTTTTTTTTGTATTTTTTTGTTTTTTTGTTTAATGACATATCAACCATCCTGGGTTATTTAATGCCAAAGCTAGTTTTATTATAAGACAACCTGCGTTTATAGTACCCGTGAAACTTATGCGTTTTAGTCCATGATGATACTGATGCTTCTGGAAGGAGTGAATTATTCTAATTAGCATTTTATACTAATCTCCATTATATCTATGATTTTGAGGATTAGAACATGACACCCAATTATGTGTTTTGCCAAAATAATTTTGTTCAAAATTATTGAGACTAGCTCCCTGTTTCTTTTGAAACTTGTCACTGGCTCGTCTAGAAAACAGCCAGAAGTCTAAGAATCATCCCTTTATTATATAAGAGTTTTAGCAGTGTACACTTTTAGTATTTATAAAATTAACGCTTTACATTCGATTCATTTTTATTACAGTTCGAAGATATATACGAACAAGAGGTGTGTTTAGTGTAATCATCGTTATCCTCGTAGGAAATTAAACCGGTGTCTCGAATTCAAATTCTGGATAAAGCTGTTTGCATTTCACTTTGTGCTAATGCCCTTAGGAACGACATAAAATCATCTATTCTCATCTAGATATGAGTAAATAATAGGAAAGACTGGCTGGATTCATTAAATTAAAGCATAAAGCAAATTTTCTAGGAGACGGAAAACTCATTATGGGTGAGTTGGGTAAACATATATATATATATATATATATATATATATATATATATATATATATATATATATATATATATATATATATATAAACACAATGAGAATATACGTAATAAGAGAATTGTTCAAAAAGTATCGAGACTGAACCAAGATTTTACCAAAGTAGAAAATTAAAATTATTAAAACGTTTATTTTCTTCAATCCAATATGTTTATTCTTAGCATCGAATTAAGCCATTCCATTGAGTTTTCTATTGGTTTCAGCACCTCTGAAACTCCTTTTTTATGTGGTGTACCGAACGCCTTACATTTTAATGTCATTGGCGTTAAAACAAATTATCTATAATGGAAACAAGAAAAACTTGCACAGATCTTTGTCTGGTAAGTATAAATAGTGCTACATTTACATCATCCTATGTTTCCTAAACAGATTGTTCAAAAAGTATTTAAACTGAATTCAGTCTAGACATCATCATTTTATAATATAAGTTGCTTAGC
This sequence comes from Doryteuthis pealeii, assembly GCA_023376005.1. NCBI lineage: Eukaryota > Metazoa > Mollusca > Cephalopoda > Myopsida > Loliginidae > Doryteuthis > Doryteuthis pealeii. The sequence continues at coordinate 46,552,115 of CM042162.1, forward strand.
CATGCACACGTCTTCATAGAAATCGTTAAAACTGTAAAGCTTTCTTCTTGATTCATTTTTATTACATCTTGCATATGGATTATTATTATTATTATTATTATTATTATTATTATCATTATCATTATTATTATATTATTATTGTTAGTTTTTCACACCAGCGTTATCTCATAGAATTTCACTGGAATTTGAGTGACAACAAGTCTCATAGGGTCTACAGGACTTCCCTGGGTATTCCAGCCGATTTCAAAAATGTTGTTGCCTGGATGGTCTCATTTCTTCCTCTGATTTTTTTCCAGTTCCTCTAGTATTTTTCCTAATTTTTGGGACCGTTCCAAGTGCCCCAATTATATATATATATATATATATATATATATATATATATATGTGTGTGTGTGTGTGTGTGTGTGTGTGTGTGTGTGTGTGTGTGTGTGTGCTAAATACAGATTATGTAAGATCAAGACGTGTCTGAAAATATATAAAGGCAAAGAATATATTATCGCTTTGTCGTGAAAAGCGATTTTGTCTTTCATTCTTTTTTGTCTTTTTTTCGGGGCGGGGGGTTCTCATAATACGATATTTGGAATCCTGCACAAATATTTTTGTAATAACTATTTTCTGAGAAGATGTCATGATTAATCTATCATTGTATATTTATTTTGTTTATGACAAAATACAATCTGGGTATTTCTTCTTTAAAGAAGCTTATTTATTTTTACCTAATAGTTAGTCTGTTTATTACAAACTTCTCCTAAGATATCATGGATGAGATACAGTATCACCTATTAATATTTATACTTCAACCACAAATTAGAGAGTTATATTTTTCTAAATAGTAGCACAACATTACGTAATAAAAACGTATATTATTAGGTATTCTTCATTACCAATCTCTACAGTGTATGATTCACCCGTTGTGTAATGATTATCGTCGTAGAAAATGGCCATTGTGACATGAATTCAAATCCTGAACGAGACTGATAGCATTTCCCATAGCCCTAATACCCCTGAGAAAGGCATGAAACCAACTATTCTCTTTCCAGTTATGGGTAAATAGTAGGTGAAAATAAATAAACTTGGTATATCAACCGATCTAGGAGAATGAAAACTGACTTCAAACTTTTGTTGTCAAAAATAAGACAATGTTACTGTCCAAAAATGACTACCTCCCCCAACAACAATAAATGTTTATTTATCTGGTACTACCGCCTTTAATTTATATTACTGCTCATAATTTGGACAACACTGACTTCATAAATTAGCACAGTTACTGGAATACTTTTCAACTCTATTCTTTAAAATCTGTCTTTCAGAATGGTTGCTTTTCCTTTCAGTACAATCTAAAAGTCCCTAACTGAATCTAAATTCTAGACAAATCGTGCGCATTTACCTTTTGTTACTTCAGAAATTTTATTTCTTTATCCTGATTGGATTAAATCCCGTTCTTTCCAACCGTTCGAATTAGGCAAACATTCTTTCATTCAACATAAATTGAAAGAACCATCAATATTCATTATTTCGTTGATGAAATGAAGCTGACCAGTTAATTACAACCCGAGACCATGATGTTGTCATCACCATAAATAAATGTTGATATCAAATATTTTGTTCTTTACGCCTCGAAATGATGACGTTCATTTTCATTTCATCTGACCATAGTGTGTTATCTCAAAATGCTGAATTTCTTATCTTCATACTCTTGTACAAACTTTAAACTGGCCTCTTCGTATCTCAATTCCAGTAGAGTTTTCCTATGTGGTCAGCGGCATGTAAGTCGATCTTCTTCAGGATAAGTTTCATCATTGCAAAGAATGTTCATTTCTTTGGTTTCAATTTGGATTATTGTATAGAAATATTCATTTCTTTGGCTTCAATTTGGATTATTGTATAGAAATATTTTGACGACCATATTTTTAATTAACTTCAATCTTCTAGCAAGTTTTTGCTGCTGCTACTGCTCCTGCTGCTTGCTAAAAGAAATACCTCGTTCCTCTAATCAGATGAACGTTTTCACAATAGGGAATTGTTACTGAACAAAGTGTCTGAGCCCTAAAAAGTATGACCTCGTGAGAACTGTTTTAATATTGCGTGTTCAAACTCTCCGAAAAGAAAATCGTAGTCAAGAACGATTTATAAATATGATTACTACATAAAATCAAACAGGCATTTACCTAGAGATATACTGAAAACGTATATTATTAGGTATTATTCATTACCAATCTCTGCAGTGTATGATTCACCCGTTGTGTAATGATTATCGTCGTAGTAAATAGACACTGTGACACGAATTCAAATCCTGAACGAGACTGATAGTATTTTTGTTTTGAATACCTTAAAGACTTTCTTGCTTCTTATCATATCTCTAAGATTTATCGATCAATATTGTGTCTCTTAATTCCGATTTTAATTGAAGGATTTACCAGCAATTTTTAATCGTTTGTGCTAATAGGAGTTAAGAATAAATGTTTCCATGAGATGAATACTGGATGATTTTCTCTTTTCTTTTCTTTTTTTTTCTAATTTTTTCTTTTATTTTAGTGCTTCAGTTTTTGGGACGTTGATAGTTCTTTATATTTGATATTCAATTGAATCATAGTAGTTGCAACATGCTATGAAATGCTAATTTATTTTAATGATATGATAAAATCATTTATGTTTTGGGGACAGATGATCTGAAATGGAGATTATGCGTATAATTTAGTTTTTAAATGTTTATTTTTATCGATGTATACCAACTGCTATTTATTTTGTGTGTTTTTAAGGTTTAAATTCGGCAGAATCATGTTTCAAATCAGTTGGGAAATACTTGTGTTTTTCTTTATTTATATATGTATATATTATATAGAAAATATATGTCATCTAAATATCTAGAATAAAAGAGGCAGACGTTATTGATTTCAAAATATGTGTCTGTTTCTTCACTATTCCCTTATGTATGGTGATGTATAATGGTGCAGTGTCAGTGTCTCCCCTCTGTATACACACACGCACACACACACACACACACACACACACACACACACACACATATATATATATATATATATATATATATATATATATATATATATATGTGTGTGTAAAATGAAAATGGAAGTGAATCCGAGAAATAAAGGAAAGAAAGTATGGAATGGATAACATTAAAATAATCCTATTTTATCTATTCTATACTTTCTTTCCTTTATTTCTCTTTTCAACATATATATATATAATTTGCAATATTTATGCATAAAGAGTGATCAATATCAGTACTATAGCATATATATTTTAGTATAGTGTAGACATGAGCGAGAAACTGAGAGTTACCAGGCCGTTAAATCTATGTATACATTATACTCAATTCTGGTCGGATCTGTTTGCTTTCATTACCTAATAACGCGGTCGTGAAATATAAGACTCTATCCCTTCTCTCCTCAATTATGGCCAATATAGATTGATAGATTTGGATTAGTACGGCTGGAAAGACAATTATGAATTAAAATATCCTGCCAGTACAATACACTCTGCTGGCAGGTCTTAGAACATGCTGTCTATCCCCAATAGAGGGATATGACGCTGCCACCACAAGTACGAAGGAAGCTCCCCCCATTCTAGACATATCAGTAGTGTGGGAGTACCCATTTATTGTCATTAATCCTATGATCACTCTGAGCGGAAAAGTAGTCATTTTAGGGTTCTATCCATGTGTCAAATAAATATTTTTAAAATTATATATATGTGATAGAACTGTGTGGAAAAACCTTTTAAGAAACAACAATACAATAAATGAAAATATGAACGTAAATTGAACACCATTTCCTGATCTCTAGGCTTAAATTAACCCTAGATATGCTGATGTACGATAAAATCAAAGAATCCCCAAAACCCTGCTAGCAGGTTAAAGGACAATGTGACAAGGCCCATTATTCCCTATAACTTACAGGTCTTGCGAAATAGATATATTGTATATGTGATTTTGTGCGTTTATGTATTTTCCTATACCTGCATTTTCGTTCCGTTTTGGAACTGCGATTTTTCTTTTAAAGTAATATGGCTGAATACGACGGTCAAGTTACGTTGTATTTATCTCTATTCATTTTATCTGGTTTTCGTATGAGTGAACACGTGGAGGTTTCACGAAAGGGTGAAATTGTCTTATTTTTTTCATTTCGAGTCTTCAACTATTCTATGGCTATGGTAAAAAAACGAGACGTATCAGTGTTGTTTATCATCAAGGGAATACTAATATGGGAACTTTTTTTTATAAAGAAACACTGATAGGAAATAATTCGATGCATTTGGGGTTTTTTTTTCTGGTAACAAACAACACCTACACGTCTTTATATATATATATATATATATATATATATATATATATATATATATATAATATATATATATATATAAAGGGTGTTCAATATCATGATAGAACATATATTTAAGCTAGGGTAGCTTAGAAATAAATTCAACTGTGCGTAGTAACTGTTTCTCACCTTTGCGATTTTCAAAACAATTTATTTACGTACGCGCAGACTTTCTATATATATTCTGTTGGGAGGTGCATCACAATACGGGTGGTTAAGTTTGTGGGTAATGGTGGGTAGAGTAGTTTACTTTGTAGGTTATTCTGAGAAGGGCACTGAAGTATATACTGAATTGATAATATTTGTTAATTTATTTCTTCTATTATAGTTAATTCATTCTATTGTTTTTTTATGTTATTAATTTTTTCATATTTTGGTTTATTTGTTGTTTTTATTTATTTTCTGTTTATCATATTTTTATTTTGAATCATTCATTTATTTTATTTATTTATTTATTTAACTTTCTATCATATATTTCTATTCATTTATTATTTCATTTCTTTTTCTTTTCTTTATTAAATATTTAAATTCTTAATTTTTTAAAAATCTATTTTTTAAGAAAGCTGTATATACAAATATGAAAGTGTACAGTGACGTATCATCATTAACCAATATTCTTGAACCAGTTTTAAACAAATTGGGAGACTCTTTTTTATTTAGATTTTTCGGATTATTGCCACTATTAAATACCCAACGTTTTCGCCGATGTGCTCTCCGTCTTTCCTCGGGGTTTTTTTGTCAAACTTTCGAGATTTCATGTCGTAATCGGGTTCCTTTACGGAAGTTAGAATTCTTTATTTAATCCATTTGGATAGATTATAACCAAGACTGGGTATAAGTGTTAACCTATATTTGGTGTTTTTTTTTTCCTGTAGTCATGATTGAACCTGCAGCCTCCGTATGAGTGTTACCTAGAATTCTGTATGTCCCACATTTTTAATGTAAAAGTCTTTTGCGGCTAAAGGTCTTTTGAATAATCGATTAATTGTGGCTTAGGTTGTAGAAAAAATATTGGCCCTGTTTAGACGTCATGCTGACGTCATCAATCGTGGGAAAATTTAACGCGAATTTTACAAAAGTGACACATTTTTAAAAACAATCTTAACCCTTTTAAAAAAAATCAATTTAACCCTTTAAGACAGCATTTCAACTAAAAGCCTTCGTTAGTAAAGAAAGAGCATAATTTGTGCTTTCAAGAAATCCTCTGGAATTTGGGGGTTTTATCATCTTTTTTTCTTCATTTTACCAACTATGAGCTGCCACAAAAAAGTAGTCAGCCAGTTGACTGATTTTTTCCATGCATGTTTAAATGTTAGCAGAAAATGTTAGTACGAAAGATTAAATTCATAGAGCATAGGTTGTGTCTTCAAGTTGATGCGTGACAAAGATATACCTGAAGATTATTATTGTCTGAAAAATCACAGAATATGAACACTTAGGTTAGTTTGCATATATTGGAGTTGTTGTTTTTGTTGTTGTTTTTTTTTGGGGGGGGGTTTGTTTGTTTTTTTTTTGTTTTTTTTTTTTTGTTTTTTGTTTTTTTTTGTCTTTTGCACTTAATTATGTTAATTGCCTGTGAGACAAGAAGAATTAGAACATAAATATTTGTTCCATCAAACAAAACTTAAAACATGGAATGAGTGTTTGAAATTGAGTGTTTGAAGTTGTGAGTGAAATTGTTGGTGAACAGGATTGGACATGACTACACGTGCGTGGTGACTTTACGAGGGAAGAGATAGAAATAGAGAATGTTCAATGTGTGTACAAGTGCAGTAAAGTGTAATGTGCCAGTACACCGAGTGAAAGAAAGCAGCAAATTCGTGAGTTTAGGGATTGTATAACAGTGCTTGAATTGGGTTCACTGATAGCGGAAGTAAAGTACAAATGTATTGTGTGCGAGTACAGTGCGTGTAAAAGTATTGTAATTATACGACTACATAAAGTGCAGCAATTTTTATAAGAGCCGTGTTTACGCAAGTGTATTAAGTGGCTAGTGTTGGTATTTGATAAGTGTGAAGTGGTTTTAAATATGTGAGAGATGTGAATGTGCTAATATAGTAAGAATACGGGTGAAGTGAGTATAGGAGTGCAAGAATTGTATGGGTGACATCAGTGTCAGTGTGAATGTATAGTCCTAGTAAACATGATTGTCACTGAAAGAATCGCTGTAACACAACCCTTGTGGTATTGAGTCTGATACACACACACACACACACACACACACACACATATATATATATGTTTGTTTTTTCTAAAAATATTTATTTCATACTGTCGGATTCACTTCCATTCACTTTTCATACTATCTTTTGAAAAAACAAAAATACCTGGATATCTACATCTTTCCGGAAACTAACGTGATCTGCAGTGGCTGGGATTTTTTTGAACTTTTTGATACTTTCTTATACATTTTTATACATATTTACACCAAACTCTTTTCAGTTTTCTTTGTGGATTATAATGCTTCTGATTTAATAAAATAAAATAAAATTTATTTTATTTTATTTTCAAAACAGAATATGCATTTTTAAAATTAAAAAAAAAAATTCCGGCTCTGAACTCGAACGTTTCGTTTGTACCACTTTTTGTTTTGTAACGGTTTACTCACACCGTCTCTCTATCACACACATCTCGCTCTTGATTAAGACCACTTCAATAAAGGGTCGAAACAGATTTCTGTCAGCGAATTATAACATCATGTGTTTGTTTTTTCTAAAAATATTTATTTCACACACACACACACACATATATATATATATATATATATGTGTGTGTGTGTGTGTGTGTGTGTGTGTGTGTGTGTGTGTGTGCTCGCGCGTAATAAGTTCATTGAAAAATAATGTTTTGGACGCTTGTAAAAAGATTCTGTTAACATCTACTTAAAAAATTATTAAGAAATAATACATTGTTCGAAGCATACAATTCGGAATAAGATATAAGCAAAAGTTGTAAATGGAAAAAGTGTTTAGAGGTTGGTAAAAAAATATTATAGAGCTGATAAGGAAAATAGATTCGTAAATTATTGATTGGGTAAAAGGAAAATGGAAAAAATTCTGAATAAGTTGAATTGATCAAAGGCATAAAACAGGATGAGAATGTTCTAAAGATAGAACATATATCTTAATGGGAAAACATCAAAGGAATCTTTTTTAAAGAATCGTGCCATAAAGTTAAATGTATAAAAAAAGAATTTAAAAGTGTGGATTATATACAAATCCAATATAAATGAAATGAATCTTAGAGTAATACAGTTTTTGAAAACTTTGGAAGATAGATTAAAATTTTATTTTCCATCATTAAAGGCAAAATTTGGTTTGAAACTCTTGCATAAAGATTCCATATCATTTTCGTTTAAAATTACATGAAAAATTATTGGTTTCGATACACAGTAATAGTGGTTGTGAAATAAAACACAATGACTTACCTATTAACTTGGGGATTTTGTTAAAAAGCTGTATCAATTTAGAGTTAAGAAAATACTTTAAGTATTTTGATCCAGTTTTCCTCTACATATTTATATGTATTAAGATAAGTTTTGGGATAAATAATGAATAATTTTCCAAATTTGAATATCGATGTTGTAAGTGGGAGAATTTGACTACAAGAAACGTATGCATTTAATGTAATGTAATGGGTTGCTGGTATTAAAACTTAGTATTCGAAGTATTTCCTTCTATAGATTCAAAATTGAGAGCTGGTATTATCCACACATCTAATAGATATATAAGATATCGCCATAAATAGATACCAACGTTTTTATTGTATAAACATTTAGATAGATAGATAGATAGATAGATAGATGACCCAAATAGTTAAGGAAAATAAACGATGCGTTTTTTACATCTCATATATACTCATACACACAAGCATGTTAACACAGATGTGAGTGTGTGTGCACGCACACAAACTCGCACATAGGTAGATACAAGATATTGAGCTAAATGTTTGAGGAATTTCAACGGTGCGTGTGAACTGAATATAATAGGGACATTTGCCTTCCAACATGATGGAAAAATCAGTTGAATCGTTGAATACGAGGTGACTACTTCAAAAGAGATGATGAAAAGTAGGTGTTAGAGTAATTATTTCTTTCATGCTCAAATCTTTCGACTTTTATATATATATATATATATATATATATATATATATATATATATATATATATATATATAGGGAGTACAGAATTTTATCAATGACCGAAAAACGTGTAAGTAAAATTAATTAAAATAATCCTATTTTATCCGTTCTAAACTTTCTTTCCTTTATTTCTCTTTTGAAGATACCGTCTGATTCACTTCCATTTTCATTTTACACACACACACACACACACACACACAAAAAAAAAAAACATATATATATATATATATATAGTCATCCACAGTCACGTGTTTCGACTTATCAAGTCTCTTCAGTGAGCCTAGACATTTTATGAGCTATCTATAGCCGGGTTAGAAATCCGAGTGTTTAAGCAACAGTCGGACAGCTTACCCTATCGGCTATCATCACCCATAGAATATGAAGGGGTATACTTTTGTTATTATATCTGAAATTTATTTTTAATGTTTAAAGTCCTACTAGAAGTATGTAAATCCTTTATTTCGGAAGAAAATCAGCTTTTTATTATAAAAAAAGATGTCATAGGTGCATTTATTCATGGACTGTACGGTATATATAAATAAATTTATATCCATATCTTCCTCTTTAACTGGACATTTAACTATTTTGAGATAATTCAACCTTCATTTAATATAACTACTCAATGTTATTGATCAGAATTAAATGAAGTCTCTTTAAATTCTTCATTAGTCATCAAAAGTTATCACTTGGTTTAGCTCAGTCGGTAGAGCACCCGCCTATGAACCATCAATGTTCCGAGTTCGATACCGACCCTCGCAAACTCAGCTTAGCTTGATCTGTCCTGTAAAGTGGGGTGCTGATGGTATGAGTGGTGTTTTACTTCAGACGCAAAACAATCTATGTTGCAGCACAGTTGGCGGTTCCGACAAGGATCGAACTCGCGACCTTCTGCTTGTAAAGCAGAATTGCAGCATAGCTATTAGTATACTGGGTCATTGCATGCGATGTTTATATACTGGGTCATTTGCATGCGATGTGCTATATAGTACATATAGTACATGAAAGAAGACCTTGATATCACCCCCTACCAGCCCGTCCTTCGGGACGGGGGTCCAGTGCGCTTCGGCCACTGGACCGGTGAGGTGTTAAATTAATAGCGTCGATCCCAGAGGGCCATCCCTCCAGGCAATACCTGCCCCCTTGACTTAAAGGGGCAGGGCTGGGTTTATTGCCCAGCGCCTGAGGCGCCCCCCTTGAGGGGGAATGCCGACGGGATCGACGCAATTTTTTCTACCGCCACCCATGAGTCTCGGCTTGTGGGTGGTCCCACATAAATAGGGCCTTCGTGCCTGACTCGGTACGCGTGGGGTACTGGGAAAATAAATCACTCCCCTACCAGCCCGTCCTTCGGGACGGGGGTCCAGTGCGCTTCGGCCACTGGACCGGTGAGGTGTTAAATTAATAGCGTCGATCCCAGAGGGCCATCCCTCCAGGCAATACCTGCCCCCTTGACTTAAAGGGGCAGGGCTGGGTTTATTGCCCAGCGCCTGAGGCGCCCCCTTTGAGGGGGAATGCCGACGGGATCGACGCAATTTTTCTACCCTCCACCCATGAGCTTCGGCTTGTGGGTGGTCCCACGTTAATAGGGACTTTGTGCCTGACCCGTACATGTGGGGTACGCGGTAAATAAAATCACCCCCCTACCAGCCCGTCCTTCGGGACGGGGTCCAGTGCGCTTCGGCCACTGGACCGGTGAGGTGTTAAATTAATAGCGTCGATCCCAGAGGGCCATCCCTCCAGGCAATACCTGCCCCCTTGATTAAAGGGGCAGGGCTGGGTTTATTGCCCAGCGCCTGAGGCGCCCCCTTGAGGGGGAATGCCGATGGGATCGACGCAATTTTTGTTCTCTCCCACCATTAACTTCGGCTTGTGGGTGGGTCCACGTTAAAACGGAGCTTGTGCCCAGTCCATACAGGTGGGGTATGAGACAAATAATCACTCCCCTACCAGCCCATCTTCGGGACGGGGTCCAGTGCGCTTCGGCCACTGGACCGGTGAGGTGTTAAATTAATAGCGTCGATCCCAGAGGGCCATCCCTCCAGGCAATACCTGCCCCTTGACTTAAAGGGGCAGGGCTGGGTTTATTGCCCAGCGCCTGAGGCGCCCCCTTGAGGGGAATGCCGACGGGATCGACGCAATTTTCTACCTGCCACCCATGAGTCTCGGCTTGTGGGTGGTCCCACATAAATAGGGCCTTCGTGCCTGACCCGGTACAAGTGGGGTACTGGGAAAATACAATCACCCCCTCCAACCCGTCCTTCGGGTCGGGGTCCGCTTCGGCCACTGGATCGGTGTGTTTGAATTAATAGCGTCGATCCCAGAGGGCCATCCCCCCAGGCAATACCTGCCCCTTGGGGGCAGGGCTGGGTTTATTGCCCAGCGCCTGAGGCGCCCCTTGAGGGGAATGCCGATGGAATCGACGCAATTTTTGTTCCCTCCCACCCATTAGCTTCGGCTTGTGGGTGGGCCCACGTTAAAACGGAGCCTTGTGCCCAGTCCATACAGGTGGGGTATGAGACAAATAAAATCACCACACTCCAACCCGTCCTTCGGGTCGGAGGTCCGGTGTGCTTCGGACTGGATCGGTGTGTTGAATTAATAGCGTCGATCCCAGAGGGCCATCCCTCAGGCAATACCTGCCCCTTTGGGGGCAGGGCTGGGTTTATTGCCCAGCGCCTGAGGCGCCCCTTGAGGGGAATGCCGACGGATCGACGCAATTTTTTTTGTTCTCTCCACCCATTAGCTTCGGCTTGTGGTGGGCCCACGTTAAAACGGAGCCTTGGCCCAGTCCATACAGGTGGGTATGAGACAAATAAATCACCACACTCCAACCCGTCCTTCGGGTCGGGGGTCCAGTGAGCTTCGGCCACTGGATCGGTGAGGTGTTTGAATTAATAGCGTCGATCCCAGAGGGTCCTCCCTCCAGGCAATACCTGCCCCTTTGGGGACAGGGCTGTGTTTATTGCCCAGCGCCTGAGGCGCCCCCTTGAGGGGAATGCCGATGGTATCGACGCAATTTTTGTTCTCTCCCACACATTAGCTTCGGCTTGTGGGTGGGACCACGTTAAAACGAGGCCTTGTGCCCAGCCCATACAAATGGGGTATGAGGCAAATACCCACTACACTACCAGCCCAGGAGTAAGTAAAAGTTGGTAAGTCGCATTGTGATTGAAATTCCTCTTTTGTTAACTGGTTTATTTATGCATTTGTTCTATTCTTTGTTTTTGTTATATTTTTAGTTTACGTAAATTGACGTCGACTGTATCAAAGACTCAAGGGTACAGAAGACAAATAAAGACCTGTAAAAATCAAAACCACTTTGTTCTTCCTAATGCTGGTACAATCTATCTGGTTTAGCGCTAGTGAAAGGGGATACTGAAAATAGGCTACTCCACCTAAATTACTTTTTTAAACGTCTACTATTAATACTACAAACATGAATTTCCCCGGTGTTTTTTTTTTTTTAGAAAAAACCTTGATGTTTTTTATAACAGTACACAAATAAATTTGTTTTCATTTTACAGTCAAATTATTATGATTGAGATAAAAAGAAAAATTTGACTATATTTATTCTTGTTTCTATTGTCTTTATTTTCTTTTCTTTTTCAGAAAAAGTGTTTGAAAGAAAACTCAGTAAACGAAATTATCTCCGGAAAGTTTCGGGATTGGAAATCCTAAAGGAAAAATCCAGAAAGCAATCAACGAAGAACTAACACATCAGCGAGATTGTTTCACAAAAAAATCAAGCACCTCAAAATAACTGTAAATATAAAATCTACAAACAGCTACTACTATCGAATTCTCTACTGTTGATGCTTTAAAAAAAAACAATGAAATATGAAGACTCACTGTGGGTCATTATCGAATTACACTGACAGAACGTTTGTCTTCTGATCTGTCAGGCTTTTCGTTTTGGCGATATTGATTTCCAGATTTCATTCTGTGTGTTGAAGAAACCTGGAAAATTTCAAAAAGCTAAAATGAAATTATTTCCAAGATGTATTTACATTTTTAAAGCTTCTAACTTTTACTGCCCACTTCTATAACTTCTAAGGACGAAAATATAAAAAAAATTGTTTGATTCTGATTTCATTTCATATTAGTGCTGACCGAAAAACTCTTGCGACGTTTTTGCTATTTTCTTTTAATTTCTTTTTTCAATATCTGCGCTTGCGCAGCTCTTCACTTCCGTTTCATCCCCTTTTGTCGTCCGAGCCGATATCTTTGGAAAATAAATTATCTGAACTCATTTGTACATACCCTGATATCGAACATGCTCGAATAGTCTTCTCCTTCCTTTTCTTCTCCTGCCTCTTCTTCTTCTTTCTCCTCTTCTTCCTCTTTCTTCCCCTTTCTAATTCTTTGCCACCGTCTTCCAAATCGTTTGTTTCAATGAATCAGGAAAACTGCTTTCTCTCTGAAAGATGAAATATTGATCTCTAACGACATGGTGTAACACATCATCGGATAACGCTCTGAATCTACACACAGACAAAAATATAAAGAGAAAGGTAGAGAAAAAGAGAGGAGGGACAGAGAGAAAGAGAGAGAGAGAGAAGGAAAAATGAACAGACAACAAAAAAGTCATGATAAAAAGATGATACGCACGAAACCTCACTAAACAGTTTGACAAGATTCCTGAACAGTATTACCGCACACAACGAATGAGAAACATATTGTACACATGTTACCGGCTTTTGTTTGATCAAAATTGAGATAAAGGAATATTTTCTATCACATGAAACAGGTTCATCCCGAGGATGATGTCTGGGAAAATATCAGGTTTCAGCAAGAGAATAAAAAACGAACAAGAAATTTAATTAATACAAAGTAGTTAAAAAATAAATTAAATAAAAAAAATAAAGAAATATTTCTCAGACAATTACAAGATTTCATAAAAATCATTGATTTAATACTTGAAAATTCCCTGAACGAACAGAAATATAATTATACAATATAAAAGAAAAATTAGTTAAAGGGTATAAAAAAGAAAGAAAGAACGAAAGAATGAAAAAGTGTAAATATAATATGTTGACAATTTGCTTAACTTGAATTAAGTTAAAATTGTTTGTTTAGCCATGACTAAAGACTTATCAGTTAATTCTTTTATAAATAATACTTCATTTAATTCAAAGAACAAATTAATGAAGAAGTAAACATAATACATACATCAATATTAACTCAATAATAGGACATCGCTATGAAATCAGTTATGGGTTTCGTTCGCCTTAATATTTCAGTAAAAAAGTATCAAGTCATTATATGACAGTAAAAAAGGTCTCAGTTTTTTACGATTGAATCTCATGATTTAAGAATAGCTCAAACATACCAAACCAAAACAGTGGATTTTTGACTGCTGAACAATATCAACTATCACCTTTTCTACAGTTGAACTTCACTTGTTTCCAAGTTAGAAGAGAAGATTTTTTTACAAATATCTAAAAGCGTCAAGCTTCACAGCGGGAGGCAATTTGTTATCATTTTATATTTGTTACGTAAATATACGCGTTGTTAACACCTTCATATAAACACATGATGTTTTATCTGTAAGAGAACATTTTCAGGAAAACGTATAATCAAATGAAATTCTTTTCAACAGTGTCACGCTTTAAATGTACTGAAAAAATAGAATACTTTCTAACTACATAAACATATAAGTATAGCTATATATATATAAACATATAGACATATATAAATATACATATATGTATACATAAGCATTAATGTGCTATAAAGAAATAACATACAAATTCAAGTTCACTGTAACATACATCATTTGTTTTACAATACAATCATAGTCTTATCTTTCATATACTTATACCTATAAATATACACTGGCACATTCATTAAAATAGAGGCATATATACATTTACGTATTATTTTTAACCAACCACCATATTGTCATCTAAGTCTCCTACACGAATCAAAAATTACTAACATCTTTATCTTTTCATACAAAATTATATAAATATTGTGATATATCTATATTCAAGTACTTATAGGAATATCAAAAACTTTTAGCTATTAGATGTTTACAAGAATAAATATTAACACTTACATTTTCATTTTATCCCACATTTAAAAGTCGGAGTCATTATACATCAATACATTATATCAATTTGCTTGTCAACATATGTTTGAATATCTGGTGAGGATTGATGCTGTTTTAAGTCGACATTCGTAACATTATTAATACATGTATATGTAATATATATTTAAGAAGATGCGTCAAAAGATTTATATAACAACTTTAGTAACTTTTAAAAGTTCTTGTTATTGTCGGTTATTTACCAAGTAACTTCCACTTCCTCTCTCTATCGAAAAAACTACAACATTTCACTGTCACGTCTGCTACTAATAACATCATTTTTTCTCAATAACAGAAAAAGACATATGAATAAATATGGTTTTGTTGGCAGAAGACGATTCCGTTTTTACCAATGGCAGCTACGACGTCACAGAAGAACCCTTAGTCGACGCTCCACAGTTCGACAATGTCTACGTAACCAAACTTTGCGTCCTTGGCACCGTATTCTTCATTTCGGTGATTGGAAACACGATTGTCATTGTTCAGATATTTCGCATCCGCGGCTCTCGAACGACCATCCAAAGTTTGATTTTACATTTGGCCATAGCGGATCTGATGGTCAGTTTCTTTAACATTCTAATGGACATCATTTGGACAGCGACAGTCGAGTGGTTAGCTGGAGATGTTATGTGCAAAATTATGAAGTGTCTCACAGTGTTTGGCTTGCATCTCTCCACTTATATAACGGTTGGAATAGCTTTGGACCGATGTTTTGCCATATTATCACCAATGAGTCGAAGTAAAGGACCGTTTCGTGTTCGAATCATGATTACAACAGCCTGGATACTAAGTGCTCTTCTCAGCATTCCACAGGTAAGTTTAACTACCTTTTTTTCGTTCATTTTTCATTGCTTATTCAGTCACAACTCGCTACTGAAATGTATTTCACACTTATATATATATATATATATATATATATATATATATATATATATATATATATATATATATCGTGTCACTTTGTTTAGTAATCAGTCTACACTTGATGGAGAGAAGGTGTATATAGTAGTTTTATCATATACCACCAAACTAAATAATGAAATATCTTTGTGAACTTATGTTTTAAAATAAGGAAAGATTTTGCGGAGATTATTCTTCTTATTATTATTTATTGTTTATTATTATTATATTATTATATTATTATTATTATTATTATTATTATTATTATTATTATTGTTTGTTACATGATGAAGAGGCATATGGCAAATTGTTTATGGAAGTGTAGTGTAGATTTTAAAATTAACAGTAACACTGAAAAATTACAATGGATTTTAATTAACAGGTGTTGAAGCCAAGTTCACCTGTTACAGAGAACTCCTATTCCCAGAGAGTCACGTGATCTGGAGACTCTTGGAACGTAGAATTAGATTTAGTTTGAGTTGTGCCCATGCGCTCATATGGTATAAAGAACGTATCGGGAATCTGAGTAATAAAAGTCTATACAACAGAAAATGTCTCCGTGGTTCCTGATTGAAGAACAAGAACAATCAGCAAAGAAGGATCAGATAAGCCAAGCAGGAGGAGACGAAAACCGATCCCATACAACCTGATAAAAGAACACAGAGTCACCCGACGAAAGAGAAGCTCTGATAGAAGCAGATCTTATAAGACTTAAGAAACGGTATATAACATTGCTATAAACCGATGGAGAGGATTGTCTGAGACGTACACAACATTACCCGTGGTGCCGGTTTTTTAATAAATCAGAAAGACTATACACTTGAGGCAATTCCGAACCTGGAGGTTAGTACATGTCAAAAGACGACGGTTTAGAATTTTAATAAACCATCTGAAAACATACACCCACCAAACATCCTGTTATGGACTAGCCTATCTTACCTTTTCTTAGAAAGGGAATTAACTGGTCAAAGACTACATATATATGTATTGCTGTTTAGAGAACTCAGGAGATCATTACGAGAACCGTCTACTTAATACCTCAATTGTTTGCATTCTTTTGCGAATAACTTTATTGTTAGCGCGAACCTTTATTTGGTTGTACTAGAAAACCGAAATATTCTATGTTCCAGTATGAAACACATCCTAATGTCCAAATTTCGTTTCTACGGCCGTTTTTATTTCGAAAAGGTGCTATGCACACTGAAATATAATTGCAATAGAAGTGATAAAAGAAAATGTGTTATCAGACTGCACACAATCCTTCAAAACAACTTCCAGATCATACCGCTGAACTTATTGATAGATTTTAACAGTATATCAAGTCTAGGGTTATTTTATACCCCTAGGTTAGGGAATCACATTCATTGAATGTTCATATTTACAATTTTTGTGTAGTTGTTTCTTAAGAGAATTTTACGTACCGTCCTATCGAGTACGAATAATTTTTAAACGGATCTGATTGACCTAAAGATGGTACCCTAACAGATACTACCACTTCTAGTTAGTTTGGACCTTGGAGCAGTTGCAGTGAAAGGATATTCTCACATTCCCCCTGATCTCCAGAACTAAAGCCTACTTTCCTACCTTGGACAGCCGCTTTTTGGGGGGACGGGGGAGTTACTCTTCTGCTAGGGATACAGTCGGCATGGCCAAACGATGATAACAGTGATGAATGCTATATTGAACGAGACAAGTTTTACTAAATTGTTGACGATATAAAGTTGATTATGAATAAGTAAAAACTTGTACATATTTATCTTTGTAGTGAATTCTTAAGAGATTTTACAAGTATTTACTTTCTTGGTGATATCGCGTATTTCTATTTCTTTGAATGTTTGAAAGAAATACCTGAAGAAGACCGAAGGGTATATCGGCCGAAACGTTGTACAAATAAAATGAGGACACTAGTCCGAATAACGCAGATAATACTAATCCCGTATTTCTGTATTCTAGTTTCCTACCCCTGGCCACATTATCATAGAAAAGGACGACTCTTGTATTTCGTACTGAATATTCTTCTTTTCTCATTCTCACACACACAAAAAAACAAGAGTGCGTTCACACGCATAAACGCACATAGATACGAGATATTGGACCAAAGGTGTGAGGAATTTAAACGGTGCCTGTGATCCGAATGTAATAGGGACATTTGCCTTCCAACGTGATGAAAAAACCACTAGAATCGTTGTATATAAGAGTTACTACTTCAAAAGAGACGATGAAAAGGAAGGTGTTAGAGTAATTATTTCTTTCATGTTCAAATCTTCCGACTTTTGGATTGTAGTGCACACAAACGCGATACACACACACACACACACACACACACACACACACACACACATATATATATATATATATATATATATATATATAAAGGAAAAGTTGACTTACCGGTGAATTTTGTCACGATGGTTGGTAAGTGTGGAATTCAGGGGGGTAAGTCAGCGATATAACAAACACAAAGTGCTCAATACTAAGTAGAGCAATTTATTATAAAATGGATACAAGAGATAACCTACACGAGTTTTAACATGAGGATCTTCAGGGTTAAATCCACTGAATAAATCGAGACACCGATTAATAGCAGCCGATTTCACGTGTGTTCATTGCATTAAAATGTTCGTTGTGAAGGAACGCTGACTTTTGATTCAAACAGGTCTCACAACGAAAGTTGATTTTTGTGAGATTCAAAAAGTAAACAATAAAGTTAGAATGACTTGTGTATATATATATTATATATATATATATATATATAATATATATATATATATATATATATATATATAAATGGAAGTGAATCCGACAGTATGAATTAAATATATTTGAAAAAAACGAAGGATATATATATATATATATATATATATATATATATATATATATATATATATATATATATATATATTGTGTGTGTGTGCATCTGTGTTTGTCTGTGTGTATATAGAGTGGTGTGTATTTTCCGTTAGCATATTTCGGTAATTAGAGTGGGGGTATGAATGTAATTTTAGGTGTTGTGAATTGGAGCTATTATCTGCCAAATGGAGAGTTAGCCGGCGTGACAATGTCGTTGAGGAAAATACATACATTCTGCACAAAGAAGAAAATAAACGAAAATTCCAAATACTAGAAACTTTATACATAAAACAATACAAACCATCCTTAAACAAAATTAATTTCCAATGCAGTACACACATTTTAGAATGCCTATAGCATCTTTCCCATCAATTCTCCTCCTTTCTAGCCTCTCTCATCCATTAATATATATATATATATATATATATATATATATATATATTATATATTGCTGGCTTACCGTCAACGGTTAATATTCATATTGTTTGAATAAGTGCATTCGTCTGGTGACGAATTTGGAATATGTCTTTTCTTTTTTTTTTTTCTCTACAATAAGAGATACATTAAGAGATATATGGATTGTTGACCGAGATATTTGTGGCGGAAGTGCTCATATTTTAAACTACAACATAATTTTTTTTTGCAACATCAAGGCTTTCGTTTGGAATTCATATCACAGGACTATAAAATTTTAAAAATTTTAAAAATTTAAAAATTAAAATCTGTTTTCAAATGCCTTTAAAGTAATAAAGAATTCATCATTCGCATCTGATGAGTCGGGATAGTTAGACACTTTGTCTAAGCTCCCTGAAATAGACTATAACGCTAAATCTCTAAATCTTTTGTTATTTCTTTACTTATATATACATATATATATATATGTGTGTCTGTGTGTATACGCGCGCGCGCGTGTGTGTGTGTGTGTGTGTGTGTGTGTGTGTGTGTGTAACATTGTTAGAAATAACTCATTAAACAAAAACTTAAATCGATGTTCAAAATATTTCGGTAGATATTTCTTATTTCATGTACATATTTCATTTACGTATGTATATGAAGATTAAAATATCTCAAAACTATTTGCATTACCTTGCTTTACACTATTTGCCTGAGGTCTAGGAATACCTGCTGGGTCTTCCAGGAATGTGTTGAGAGAAAGGGTGAACAGGTGAAACCTCTTAAAAACATAATATATGTTCTGTTTGTCTCAAGAATGTACTTTAAACCCCGGTATATATTTTAACATTTTGATTATATTCATAAGTTTATATTCTTTTTATTGAATATATATATATATATATATATATAATATATATATATATATATATATATATATATATATACAGGTTTCGTTGAATTGAACAGACAATTCCTGTCTGACAAGTCTTTTGTTGATCCGTTCTAATCTTTGGGCCATCCTTCTGGTGTCAGGGTGGAACTGGTATACCAGTCCACCGAATGTTTCGTCACTAGCGCTTTCGGCAATACACTTTGCCATCCTCAGGTGGGAAACGATGGAATAGTTTTCATGTCTCGTTTTTAATGACGAGTAGAAGCAAGGAATTAGTGGGAGGTAATATCAATTGGTAGTGGGAGGTTTTTGGAATGGTAGTGGTTTGAACAAAGCAGTGGTGATTTTTTTGGAGGGTGGGGGCACAGGTTGTGATAGGGGGGGGGGAATAATGGAAGTAATGTAGGCAGAAAATTATAAGCATTTTAGGATATGTTGACTTACTTCAAAGTTTATTTTGTTTAGGGGAGGTTTTTTTGTTTTATATATAAAGCTTCAATTATTTGAAGTTTTTGTTTGTTTTTTTCTCTATATAGTGTGTGTGTATTTTCAGTTAGAATATATATTAGATTAGATTAAGTTCTAAAACTGACGCAACTATTATTGCAGTGTTCTATACACAATTGTGCAGAGAAAATATCACAATATTCCAAAGGAGAAATATTTCGATATTTTTAAGATATAAAATAAGACCTCTGACAACAAATCCTGGACCAGGCTGTTTGTATTTTGTATAGCGTTAAAGGTATAGATCAAAATAGTATCCCTCCAGTTATGTGGGAATAGTAGTGCAGGCTGGGCTCTTTAATCTTTCTACGCCAACCAGTCTAGAAGAAGTAAAACTCTCTCTCTCACACACACACACACACACACACACACAAACACACACACACACACACACACATATATATATATATTTATATATTTATATATATTATGGACTCTCGTCGATTTTCGACGCACGAGGGTTCATACAATGAACAACCCACACAGTGATTTGTTAATAGTGGTGAAGGCTTGTGTTGGACCATCCGCACTTTTTGGCACAATCGATAGGAAAGAATTGGTGCACAAGGAATGTCACAAACCCAATCAACAACTGACCTCAGGAATTTGGAATTCAGAGTTTTCCCTCTCCTAGACTGGTTACCTACCCAAGGTTAAAGAGCCCAGTCTGTCCTACTATTTTACCCATAGCTGGAGGGAGAATATATGGATTCATATCTGTCCCAATGGTATTAGCGCTATGTGAAATGCGAACAGCTGTTTCTGGGATTTGATCTCGGGTCGACAAGTCCATTTCCCACGACTCTAACCATTATGCCACGCGCTTCAATATATATATATATATATATATATATATATATATATATATATATATATATATATATATATATATATATATATATATATATATATATATATATATATATATATATATATATATATATATATATATATATATATATATATATATACTATATTTATAAATAAAGAGTGTTCAATATCAATGATACAGCATATATATATATATATATATATATATATATATAGGGTTAGGGCAGAGTAGGTCACTAAGTGTGAGGGAAGAGGTCAGGAGAGGAAGTTTGGTTGGTTGTAGGGGATTGGGGAAAACTTACCCCTACTTCTCCCTTTCACCAAACCACTTTCCCAATCCCCTACAACCCAACTTCCTCTTCTGACCCCTTCCCTCACATTCAGTGACCTACTCCCTTACCCAACCACTCCCTTTTATTACTCCCCTTTTGCTGCTGCTTTGATCAAATTTCTCTCCAAGAAGGCCACCTACCTCCGCCCCTAACCTGTTTCTTTTACAATATATCTCTATACTTTCACCCGGCTTACTATCTCTATCTCTCTCCCCTTCTGATTTCTTTCTCTTCCTCTCCAATGGTTCCTGCTTGACCATTCAAAACCTCTCCTCACTAACGCTTACCCACCCACTTGACCTCCTCTCCTATCCACCTCCTAACGCCCCGCTACCCCTTCTATAAAACACTTGTATGATAACCTGATAATTCATTAAAACGACTGATGATGCCGATATCAAAGCTTTAGTGAAATATATCCTACACACTTTTGTCTGAGTTTTGTTCTTTTGTTCCTCATATATATATATATATATAGTGACGCTGGTAGCTTTTTTAATTTAGTGTGTCCTTGGACGCTCATATTTGCTTTGAATGAGTCCCCGGTAAAATTAATGGGTCCCAACTAAAGTTTCTTAATAGATTGTAGGGTTTTTATTCATGATCTGAGGAAACAACTAAAGCCGTTTACCTCTTACCTTGTAACCTATACTGTGTAATTCGTTTCGAAAAAACTATTGAAATGTATTTACAGTTAGCTTGAAATGATCAGGGAAGAAAAAAGGAACACAGAGTGTCGCATGGATGCGATTTTACTGCGTCCTTTTAGAATTTTCTGCGTCAGAGACGTAAGTCACGTATCCATTGAAAAGCATAAGTACCGATCAATTTGTAAATAATCGCGTTATAAACGATGAGAAAAATGCTATTATAATATGTATAGCATTATCATAATAACTACTAAGCAATGTCCTCTATATGATCGGAATGACAGCCCATATCTACAATCGGGAGATCAGCAAATTATGTTTTATCTTGGAATAATATAGAAACCATATTTGGGATATTTTGGAACCTCATCGCAAATTGGATTGGAACCTATTGAGCATGTTCGACAATTTCCAAAGAGTCTTTTTGGGGTGTTAATTAAATAAACACATTAAGAAGTATCTAAACTGCAACAATCTCCATGAAGACATTTGAAATTGCTTTGTTACTTTCATTGGGTTCAATCGGAAATGATCAATCATTTACGCGATGCCATTTTCAAATTGGAATTTTCTTGGATACGAAATAGTTTCTTAGACACAAGGAATGAATATGGGGTACCTATTGGGAATCGAACTCAATAATAATTGTCTGACAGCCCAGCTCACTTGCCATTACACCAACAGAGACGCCCTGAAAACTAAAATCATCTTTGGCGATATAGTATGGGACACCTAACCAAACAAATCAACAACAACAACAATAGGAGATCTTCGAAAAACTAGTTGGGAAGAGAGTCGTATAGGATAATTACCTAATTATAATATTTTAATAATATTCAAGCATTGAGAAAATAATATAAGAAGGATTTATTGATGGATTATTTGTTTGATTTTAACGGCATGTCAACGCGCATAGAGTCATTTTATCCCTGATGGTTAGGGAATCGGGTTCCTTTTACGTTCAAACTTACATTTTTGTGCAGTTGTTTCTTTAGAGCTTTTTGTGCACTGTCCTATCGAATACGAGTAACTTTTAAACCTATCTATTTAACACATAGACCCTAACAGGTACTACCAGTCTATTCAGAGCGGTTCACCGTGTCTATTTCTTACGACAATAATTCAAGTTACACCTTATGGGCATACATGAACTTAAACAAACGAGACAGCAATGGAAACGACAAAGATTTGCGTCAATATCTCCAACATTAAGTGGTCACACCATCAAACAAGATATTGACATAGTTCATCATGTGTCTTAGAGAAATGCTGATGGCGTTCGTCTAAATCCTATTTGTAAATTTATTCAGTGATTCATCCAAGAGGAAGTTATGTTTCTGCAACCCGATCTTATGTGACGAGAACCAACCACAATTGGCCGACCCAATGGATCTACGCTTTTCTGATATCTACAAGCATTCAATGCCTAAACATTTTTGCAGATGAAAAAATTCAAGGAACGAAACAAAGTTCAAGCAAGAATGAGGCTTAATGGATAAGGAATGCAGCAAATTCCTTCCCAATCAGAATTAGTTTTCAAAACGATTTTGTTAAGAGTAAGAGCAAAGTTTCGTCAAGACGTCTAAACTTTAATAACGCTAAGAACCTTTACATTCAGTTAAATACAGTTCAAATGCGGTTTAATTAAGTTCTTTTAAAAAGACAAAACTAAATTTAAGTGTTATTTTATTAAGTCAATTTTTGAAGTTGTAACTTTTCTATTTTACTTTGATCTGAGGTCATGATTTAAATTACGCTGCCTGTATCTCATCTCCGAGAGGTAAGACCCCCACGAATAAGAAGTGTCCTAAACTATATATGGAGTGATGGGGAGTGTTAATTGTTCATTCATTGCCATTATTCCCTGTTCTACTCTAATCCTGGGCATTAGTATATGTTATGTTCCCATCTTTGGGACAAATAGATCACTTGGCAAATTATTTGTATTAGATAGGAATACTTAATATCATATAACAATGTGTAAAAAATTTAAAACCAACACAAAATGTAAATAGAAACGTACAATGTACGCAATTTTCAAACCTCAAGACGAGTTCAAATGCCATTAAAACCAATCTATCAATCATTGGGTTTTCTTTTGGAAATTTTAATCATATCTAAAATGATAGACAACCTATAAAAAGCAAAATGGAACGTTTAACTAGTATTCATGACTGGAAGTTATTTAGTTGAAATGGGTGTATTAATAATAATAATAATAATAATATAGACAAATACGTAGACCTTGCCAGAGAACTGGGGAAACAGTGGAACATTGGTGCCCTTGGAACGGTCCCCCAATTCCCTGGAAAAGAATCTGGGTTAATTGGAATTCAGCAGAAGAATCGAGACCATCCAAACTATAGCACTGTTGGGATCAGCTACAATACTCAGAAGAGTTCTAAAGACCTGAGGAGACATGCTGTCACTCAGCCTCCAGTGAACCACCGGCTACAGCAGGTGTGATAAACTCATAATAACCAAAAATAGAAAATAGAAATCAGAAGAAAAACTGGTGTGAAAAAGTCGTCAAATAGCAAACCCACAATGTATTCGATGCAAATAATCTTATTATGTTTTCTCTCTCGTCTTAAAAATTCACTAAATACAAATAACATTTTCTATTTATTGAATATCCATATGACATTTTGGTTTGCTTCATTTTTAACCATATATCAATTCCTTACGTTTTATTTAAAATCGAAATTTGACTCATTTGTAAATGTTTGATTTACAACTATATATTCAATATTCATTTTTCTTTGATCACCCCTTTTTTATTTGTCTATCATCATTTTTATATGATTTTAAGTATTCCTATCTAACACCAATAATTTGCATTCAATTATATGATTTCAAGTAACTAATGATGACAATCCTACGTAAACATGTATGACTATTAATACAAAAAATGTTCACATTGTTATATTATGTCAAGTATTCCTGTTTAATACTGATCATTTTTGAACGGGTATATTTTAACTATAGATGGAACCCTAATAGGTACTACCACTCTGTGTCAGATTGGACCTGGGAATAGTTACAACGAAGGAGATATTAATAAGTGCTTGAAATTTAATATTGACAATTTTCAAACTTATTTATTATCTGAGCTTGATTTACAATTTAGTTTAATTGGCTTAAGAGAAACAAGGATAAGAAACGTGATTTTAACTCTTCCCTACCGAATTATAATTTTGAGTCCATGCCAACTCCTGTCTCTAGAGCAGGGGATGTTGCCATGATGACATATACGAATATATATATTTACCAACCCCTCCGCACGAGCAGGGTGCGACACAAGGTCAATTTCTTAAGCGGAGTTTAACAGGTTTGAATTCAGAGTTTTCCTTCTTCTAGACAGGCTGCCTAACCAAGGTTAAAGAGCCCAGTCTGCCCTACTATTTATCCATAGGTGGAGGGAGAGTAGGATTCATACCTTTCCCAAGGGTATTAGCGCTATGTGAAATGCAAACAGTTTCGTCTAGGATTTGAACTCGGGTCGATGATTCCATACATATACGAATATAATATTTTAGAAAAGGGATCAAATGAAATGTTTTAAGCTCTTTTGCTGAGAATATATTGCCAAAAATATACGTGTTAAGTTTTTAAGGGCCATCTTTGGCCAGTTGATTCTTGGTAAAGAGTCCTTCGATAACGAATCCTTTGGTTATCCTCTCAGGTAGAGAATCCTAGGTTCCTTCGTCAATGGTCAGAAGTATACTGAGAAAGCATCAGCGCTTAAGTAATATATCAGCCGCGCAGTGTGGCCAGTGATTGGCTAAGGAATAGACCACGTGATCTTACCTAGTCTATAAGTATAGGCGGGGAACTAGCACACACCTTATTTCCCCCCAAAATCCAACAATATGAGTATTGGATAGCATGCACAATGTCTTACTTGGTTTCCCATTTTAAGTAGTCCCTCTAGAAAGCCTGTTTATCTAATAAGTGACACTAAAATCTACTTCACTTCAAAACATGTAATTATGCACAACACCTGCTCTCCTCGCTCGAAAACTTATGCTTATTCATACGATTGACCTGCTGACAATAGTTTAAAACTCAACTACACTTATTGATCATTTCTTTTAATACACACCAAGTTATGCTGGCAGCACGGATACCCATGACTCTCTCTCTCTCTCTCTCTCTCTCTCTCTCTCTCTCTCTCTCTCTCTCTCTCTCTCTCTCTCTCACAGTCCCTATCGGTCATCGCCCCTGACATGTTCTTCGCTCAGCATCTAGAATTTGCACGGAGCTAATAAATGTAGGATTTTTGCTGGTCGGTCTACACTGGTGTGTCCATATGCAGGTATCCACAGGAAAACAACAATTAGTGGATTTCCTTGTTTCTTAGGCATTCTCCATTGTTCTCTTACTCTGATGGTGGCCATACAGCTGTTTTGGGAACACGCTGCTTCCATGATTTGTTCAAGGCAGTCTACAACATCTTTGTGTAATTCCTATCTAGCTTTGTGTTTCGTTAGATTTCAAATGCTGCAGCTATGCAGTAACACTGACACGGTTACAGTTCGGAAGAATTTTCGTTTTATCTTTTCGAAAAGATCAGATATTAATATGATCAATAATCAAATTAAGTGAAAATGATAGTTGCAGATATTAACTATCATTTCTTCCAGACCTTTGTAATTCATTCGACTAAATTCGCGGACTAGGAAATTATAATCTACAGTAAACTTTGCTTTTGGCTACTTAGGTTTATTTGAGTCACCAATCTCAAGGGAACAAATATATTTGAATTGTCTGCCCCTGACTTAAAAATGCACAGTTAATAGTAATCTAAGAGCTGAGCCATTTCAGAAGGTTAAAGGGAATGAGAGTAGACTATTAAATGCATTACTAGAAAAAGGTTTGGTGATTTTTGCATTGAAAATAAGAGACAATAAAGACATGCAATATTCTTTAAGGGTCAATTTGAGAGAGATGCGGACAGAAGGAAACATAAGTGAGTTGACATAAAGAATCAAACACTTTTATTCACAAAACGAAGGAATGGTTTGTTTGTTGATAAATTTGACTGTTTGGTGGACATTTGGATTGAACATTGCAAATTTGTCAATACATATGATAAACCATACACGACAATAGGACAGAATTTTACCAGGAATGCACATATGGCCTCTAAATAGCCATAATCTTAATGAATTTTATATTTTTTAGACATTCGACAAATACTTAAAAGGGCAAAATAGCAAAGGATTACTGTCCAATGTCAATTGGAGAAATGCTAATAGAATATGGCACTATCAAACTACATAAAATGAATACACACTGTTTGACAGGAATTATACACGTCACGTATAGTAGAAATCAAATTTGGCGGCAAAATATTAGCAAATGAAAGACAATATTGATTATGGATTTTTTCCAAATGGACAGGGAAAACTAAATTAAATTAAATTAAAGTGTTAACATCTACGCCTTTAAGAATATATTATTTTTTCGGTAGAATTATCAACACCATAACATTTCAACAAAAATGATCAAATATTTTTTTAAATCGTGTATTTGCCCCCAAACTCAGGATTAAACATATGCACATTTCCTGGTACACACACAATCTTCAAAAGTAACTTGAACCTATCCCACTCAAAAATGATGTGAACAAATATTCTATATACATATGTGTGTATGTGCGTCCGTGTTTGTGTGTATACATTATAAATTATCACAGTGGTACACACACATTAAATAGAGAAAGAGTGAAAAAGGAAGATGAAGGAGAGGGTGAAGAACGAATAACAGATAACATTAAAAATTGGATTGAATTGACAGAAGTAGACAGACAACAAATTTTACTTCAAAGAAAAATAGAAAGAAATGACTTGATTTTCAAACTAAAGTTTATACAAAATAATTAAAAGAGAGAAAGAGTAAGCCAGATAATAGTGTGTGTGTATGTCTGTGTGTGTCTGTGTGTGTGAGAGAGAGAGTGATGTTTATGTACAGATATTTTGTATTGGAGAAATGGAAATAAAGTACTCGATTACAGGTGTAAGAGCTATATGTATTTGTTATAGTGTACAATACAATCAAGAGGCTATTGTTAGCATTGATTTCAAAGTAGTGTACTCGCCACTTATTATCAGGACAACAAACCTGTAAATGTATATATATATATATATATATATATATATATATATATATATATATACTAGCAAATATATGCACCCTCTGGGTGCAAGTATTTAAGTTTTAATGTAATAAAATATTGTATTAAATTAGAAAGGCTAATGAAACTAAATAAGAATACAGATAAAAAGATTTGAAACAGAGGGAGTATAATAAAAGATTTGAAACAGAGGGAGTATAATAAAAAATGGAACAACTGAAACTTACTCTTCCATCACTCTCGTCTTTCATTGTTATTTTTTCTAATTTAAGTATTTAGTTATAAGAGGAAGTAAATAATAAAATGGCAGTTATTTTATCTTGTTAATGGATTTCATTGAAGATTCATTGAAGAGATTTCTGCTTATATTCATTAAAATAAAACCAAACAATTAGAAATCAATAATACTAAGCACATATTTATTAAATTCGATTTTTTAATATTAATATGCAAATTAGCCTTCCCGTTCACACTGTAAACCGGTATTTTGTTGTATATATAAATATAATTGCATGTTGTCAGTATGTAGACATAGTTAACAGTATTAATAATGTAAGACAATTTTATTAATAATTGAGGTTTAGATAAAAATAAAATCATGGAGAATGTGATGTCAATAACTAAGAGAATTGTGACTTGAGTAGGAATATAGTTTCTGTTACAGACAGAAAAACACACAAACTCTATTATAATAAGATATATATCTATGAATAACTTAACAGGGTAGAAAATAATCATGCTCATTTAAAGCTCGGTTAAAAAACGGATAGGATGGTCACCTAAAGAATTCATGCTATCGCTCTGTAAAAAGAGAGATATACTTTTTTTATAGAAATAAACTTTTAACGCTCAATTTTCTGAGCAAAAATAAAAATTCTTTGTTTAATTGCTTTGAAAATATTTCTAATAACACTGGCCTACAGAAAAAAATTAAAGTTTTGCCCCTAAAGACATTTTGACTTTTTTCTAACAATTTCGAGGCGCTAATTGAAAAGAAGCAAACATACATTGCCTATCACGTCTGGATGTTTTACTACAGAAAGCCACAATATACTGAAAAAATGCTATTTATGCCGCTGAACTATTTCACCAAATCAGTAATTGTTTATCGTTTTTTATGAAATAAGAAATCAAAGATTAAAAGATAAATTTGTAGATCCAAGTAGGGGGCTTATTGAGAATCTTGTTAATTAGATAATGTTGTTTGGACCATATTATCTTTAGGCATCCCTTTTGCGATCTCGATTCATAAGGACATGTTTTTCATTTACACCGTCAAAATACGGTTGTTCGTTAGGGGTTAGGGTTAGAGGTTTGGGTTAGAGATTAGTTTTATAATTTTAAAAAAATAACCGGACTTTGACGGTGTAAATGAAAAAATGACCTCATGAATCGAGATCGCAAAAGGGGTGCCTAAAGGTCATATGGTCCTGTCTTTTTGCCAAAAAGAAACATGCATGAAAAAACTTAAACATGCATCCCCATAAATGATTTATTCTATATAATCAATTAAATAAAAATCGATAGTTTTTGAAATTTCATCAAAAAGTTGTAATAACTCTGAACAGCATCATTGATATAAGAGAAACAGTGTTAAGATAAAATTGATTCGAGATTGATGTAAATCGATTCCATTTCCGATTATATCATCACAATAATAATTGAAAACGCTTATAAACATTACTGAAGCAATTTTAATTTTGTTTTTATAATAAAAAATAGTTATTATTAGTTAATGATCATATAAACCCGGCGAAAGAAAAAAGTGAATCTATACTGAGTTTGAAATATTCTATGAGTAAATTATTATTATAAACTCACAAAAATGTCCTTTATATTTTTTCGTAAATTATTTTCATCAATAGCCTCGATATTTCATATTTCAACTGTTCCCTTTACTAAATAACTAATTCAAAAATTCCTTTGTTTTCACTTTCTTTTGTCAACTAAAATTGAAGACGAAATCGTGTATATTCCAACTCATAGATCTCTTAGCCTGTAATCTTGTCCTAGTATGTTTATATTAGACAAAACCATTTTAAGTTCATCTTTTATAACGAATAAATCTGCAGAACAGTTAATTATCATAGAAAACTAAAACATGCAAAAATAATATTTATGTACAGCAATAAAGATAAAACTGACCTCGCTAATTATATAAAAGTATCTTTATGCTATTTTGAATTAAATATTTGAAAAAGTAATGTATTAAGATGTTCTTAGATAACTATAATATTATTCCTAAGTCAAAATATAGATTTCGTGAGAAATATCTTGATATCATCCATGTAGTGGTTTATCTTTTCCTGTGATTTATAAATTTGTAGCATCCTTTACATTTTCTTCGTATATGATTTAGTGGCATCATTGCTATAACAAATAATACTGGTTATAATAAGTCTTCCTGGAAGATGCCTGTTTGGATTTAAACATCGGCCACGGTTTGTCTCTTCAGTTTTCTATAGCTTTCCAATCGGCAAGTCAGACACATATGGATTACGGGTTATACTCTTGGGTTATTTTCATAGATTTACAAAAGGCTTTTGACTTTGTCAACCATTCAGAGTTACTGGTGAAAATGAGGCATTAGGAAGTGGTAATGGGCTCAAGATGGATCCTTGTGTATCCGCAAGTGTCCGTCCTGACCCCCATTTGCTCCATACTTCTGGGACTCTTTTGGCACCGTTTCATTTCTTTCTTTATATAGCTTATATAGCCAATTCTTCAGATTCCCTTTATCTTTATTTGTTTACTGATGTTAGAAATGTGCTGTATGCAGATAAAATATGTAAAATCCTTAGAGACTACTGTTAATTTTGAGTTTCTTAAAATATTCATCCCCTTAATTTCTAACAAATGATCATTAAACATTCATAAATGTAAAAAATAAAATAACTCTGTGGAGTGGTCTATTGTTGGTATCAGCCAGACAGCAAGGGAGTCCATCCCCTTTTCACTAGCGCTAGACCAGGGAGATTTGCGTCTGAGGTTGAGCGACACACCAACTATCAACTCCTTACTTTACGGCACATATATATGCAGTTGTCAACCCATATCAGAAAAGTATACTTGACACAATAGCTGTAAAGCTTTTTTAATAAGATGTTTCCTTTAGAATGCAAAGACTATGTTTAAATCTCTATAGGTGCTAATTAACAGCCATCTTACATGGATACCGCATATCAAATATATGAATGAAAGTATTAACAAAACATTTTTCTGTATCTCCCACTTGAGAATCATTGTTCCCTAAAGCACTTTGCTAAATATTTATTTATATCTTCTTACTCTCTATCATAGTTGGCTTGGGTGTAGCAAAAAATTCATACAAAATAAACATTTGTTTTTTTTACATAACTCTTTCTTTGACATTTTTCTAACGTAATTTCCTTTTTCTTGTCTTCTAAAATCCTGCCACTTAATATGCTATAAATAAATAGTTTGCTATCCTTATGCAACTAATAATATTGCACCTCCTAATATTGTTAATATATTTACTCCGTCATATCAAGTCCATCCTCGCCATATCAATATGGCTTACTATTAGATGACAATATCCACTGAAGACCCACACACACACCCACACACAAAGAGGTGTCCTGGGTATGATACTAAACTGCGTTTGATGATGCGATTCCAGTTCTGAGTGTGTATAGTACTCTATCATTGCCATTACTTTCATGCTTACTCTAATCCGGAGTGGTAATAACATCTATGGGTCAAATAGATATGTTTTAAAATGATTCGTATTCGAAACCATTAGATAAAGAATGTATATATGAACGTACAATTAACACAATCTTTTAAACTGTACGTATGAAATAACCCTAGACGGGTGAACATGCCGTTAAATCAATCAATCAAGTCCATCCCGATAGCACAAGAATTTTTTGAATTAAGAAAAACAAATAGAATATTTTTTTGTTTGATTTGGTTTCTGTATTTAATGGCGTATCAACGTTCGTGGGTTATCTAATGCCAAAACCATCCTTTTAAAACAACAATTATTGTATTATTTAATGTGTAGCTGGTAGATAAGAGGCTTCATACTTTTCTGAAAGCTATTAGTTCGAAAGTGAATGAAAGAGAAAGACTGCAGTTCGAACTCGCTTTCGTACGATGTCTCAGTTTAGCACGTTAGCCACAACGCCATGGGTCCCCCATAATTTTTTCTTGAGTTGGTGTAAAATCTGAAATGGTACGGTTATCTCAGTCGCTAGACCATCCGCCTATGAACCACAAGGTACTGGTTTTGGTACCGGCTCTCGCCGACTCGGAGCATGAGTAGCACAGCATGGATTTGTACTATAATGTGGGGAGACTGGGGCGTAGTACTCCGCTTGATGCAAAAATAATCCCTGGTCTAGTGCTTGTGAAAAGACTCCCTCGCTTTCCGGCTGATACGGACAATATACCACTAGCCACCAACTTATATCCAAAGAAAATACAGATTGTTTATGTGTTCTGATACCGAGGAATAACCTCAAATATCGACTTTGATCAATAAAATTCCATGTGTTTCTTTGCTACAAAAAAGCACGTTATCCTTGCATTGTAAATCTCAAGCGACACCGTTTTTTCCACTAATAAATTACTTCCTTGTGTCTATCATTACAAAAGATAAGATTTTTTGTTTCCAATTATCTATCTTTCCTTCTAATTTAATAAACAACAGTAAATTTGTTTCTGTGGGAAATTCAAATGTATATCCTTCCCCAATCGCAGTCTGTCTCGATTGGTATTAGCTAACTACAGACAACGTGAATTGTAAATAATTGAATAAAATTTTATCTACTTTTAACTCACTACTCAGTAGAAATTGATCTATGAGACGATATTGCTAAACATAACACCACGACGATGTACACTCTTCCAAGCGTAGATTATGTGCGTCACAAAGTATGTGACGCCCAGTGAGAATCAAGCTCACAGTAATACGAGACGAGACTCTTGTGTAAATTGAGGGACCCAAACTGATTTCATAAGTAGATTACTTAAAATAAATAGGGACTGTCGCTAAGGTAAATAGATTTTGAAGAAGCTGACAGTATATGTCTCAGTGTTAAAAAAGAAACAAAACGAAAAGTCCACTTTTCATTCAATTTACACAAAAATATTTTAGAAATATACAGTATGTTTTGCTTTCAAATATGATTGAATTATCTCTATTAAGGGTTTTGACTCGTGTTTTTAATACTAGAGTGAGTCAAAAGTTTTGCAATATTCTATTATGGAAATAATACTACTCCAACGGAGATGCTGAAGCAGAGTTATATACTCAAATCGGGTATATAAATGAGAGAGTGGAAGAGTTTTCAGGTGATAGAGTGAGAGAGTTTTCAAATGATAGAGAGAGAGACAGACAGACAGACAGACAGACAGATTAAAGACTTACTTTAGAGATTATGTTTGTTATCTTTATTTTCCTTGTTATGTGTTGATTCTTCTTACTGCTTCTTCTTCTTAATTCTTCTAACTAAGGGATTGTCTTCTTTTGGGCTGATTTTTGGCCATTGTAATTAAATGAACTAACAAGACATAGGTTTTGTTTTTCTTGATCAAGTTTATTATTTAGCCCATGATTTACCGCGCGGATGAAAGATCGACCTCAGTAGCGACATGTCTGCTCTGCTCCAAAGTCAGGTTGAATCTAATCTCTTAACTGAATCACGTGTTTCTCATGGCGTGTGAGATTCACGCCTTTAAGGATCAAGGGTTATTAACAGTCAGTGGTAAATTTCCACTGGCTCCCTTGATTTGAATTTAATTCTACTTACAGGTACTGTTCACAATTCATGACTTCTCATAAATTGTAACATCAATATTCGTTAGAGTTGTATTATTTCAGAATACTTCATAAAAAGTAGAGATTTGATAATGCCAAGATTTTGATCATAATTGCGATCGAAAGCTTTTTCCCCCTCATTGTAACTTTTTGTACTTCAATCTCTTCAGATTTATGTGTTACGTTCTGGTGTCTCTTCCTTTAGCAATTAATCTTTCCTTTCAACATATTCTCTTTATCTTATTCAGTGCCATAATGTGATGGAATTATTTCACGTGTTCCCGGACAGTGCTCGAAAGTCGTTGATCATCGTATGTGTTCGAATAATGGAAAGAATTGATATACACCTTTTATTATTATAAATTCCTACTGCCATTATAGAAGAAGATGAATTCTTTGCTGGAATCATATTACCATAGTCTCCAGGGGTGGAATGCAATCTCTACGACTCTTCTTCTCTTAATCTCTAACTAACCCTCTCAAAATACCAGTTATTACCGTTTGTCATGTTCAGCCATACACCAACAAAACCCTCTTTACCTCGTGATACACTTAGATATTCATATGATGAAAGGATAACTCGTGACCCCACTGTCACCTTTTGCCGTTCTGTTGGCTTCCCGAATTTGTTAACTACGTGAGTCATGCTTCCTTTTTAAACTTCAGTACTCATTGTCCGATTACATAAGACTTCTCATTGTCTATTTTTTTATATCTTCCTTCTGTGTTTCTTTCTTTTTACTCAAATGATTTAAAATCATTTTATTCGACTAATGCTGCCGCGATCCCAACTTCTCAATGTCACGATTTGAATCCAGAAGTGCCAATCCATTATTAAATAATTTGGATATTAATAGAGGAAAATAATGGAGAAATTTTTAGATTAAAGGATTTCAAACAATATTTATCGGATGATGATCTAAATTGATTAGAAAAACTAACAAGAATGGCTAATATCAAATTGTAATTCCCTAACAGATAAGATTTTCGAATATTAAATTCCTGTTGTCCACTCTGATAAAATATACTGTGTCTATTCACAAATTATATAAAGCATAACATTTGTGCTAGTTAAATAGGCAAAGAAATATCTGACTATGTCTGTAGTTTTATTTACATTAAATTTATTAGCTAATAAATGAATAACAATATATCATGTTAATTATAATTATCAATAATGATTTTTTTAATGGTGCAGCTTCAGTTAAAATGTTACATGAGAATGTGTATAAAAAGTACTTATCTACCAAATGATATATTACCTTTCATAGGTTTATTATTATTTTGCAAATTTTAATTCTACAATAGCGGGTCAAAAGTTTTGCGAATTTTGATAACAATTGCGCAGCTCCGCATGTGTGAGCTGATGTCGTAAAGGTGACAACCCATAATTGACTGTGAGATGACGAGGTCGCCATATACTCTCTGAGTGTTACTCGACAAATTTGTCTATATGAGTTGGAACAAAGCCTTAGGCCTACCTTAACTTACCTGATTGTCTGAGTTCTTGCAGCCCAAGCAAAATTTCTTAAACCATCTGGTACTGTAATCAACTGCGTCTTCATATTTCCTACCAAAAATATCTTTTGTTGCACTGGCGTCGTTAGGGCCCATTGTGAAGTATAAGTTCCTGAATTAGATTACTCTGCACATTCATCTTACAGCTTTCTAATCCCATATTGAATTAAATGATGCACAACGTTTCAAGACACCAACTACAACGATTTTATTAACCCCAGCGGATACCTTTTCCATGGCTTGGACTGCTTCGGTCACGTGATATACGCTCTGCAAAATAGCACATAACAGAATATTGCAACGGTTTTTACTAACCTTTATATATATATATATATATATATATATATATATATATATATATATATATATATATATATATATATATATATCCTAAACATTTTTGATACGTTTTTTTATACATTTTTACTTCAAATTCTTTTGAGTTTTTTCTTTTGTATGATAATGCTTCTGATTTTTTAAATAAAATTTATTTCATTTTTAACACAAAATACGCATTTTCAATTTTTTTTAATTTCCGTCCCTGAACGAGAGCGTTTGTTTGTACCCCTCGTGATTAACGCTTTATTTATTCCGTCTTTCCTTCATAAATATAGTTGCTCTTGAAGAAGACCGCTTTATTAAATGGTCGAACCAGATCTGTCAGCAAACTAATAACATCACTTGTTTTTTCTAAATATTTTCTATACATACTTTTGGATTCACTTCCATTTACTTCATATATATATATATATATATATATATATATATATATGTGTGTGTGTGTGTGTGTGTGTGTGTGTGTGTGTGTATATATATATATATATATATATATATATATATATATATATATGATTTACATCATATATAAAGGAAGAATGCTATTTATCTTCGTTACCACTAAATAATCATAGCACGACCTACAAGATCGGTCAAATAACTAATGCGATTGATTGGGTAATTTTTTTTTTATTATTGTCGACTTGATTACCAATAAAGGTTCAAAACACATTGAAAGCACTTATCTCGTCATATCACCGTGATAAAACAATAGTTGGCCTGTTCATTACTTAGATGGGTGGCCGCTTAGTAACAATAGATGCAGTAAGCAATCTAAGACGTGTGTGCCACACCAAACAAAGTTTAGTAAATAGTAACTTATTTGCAGATCAAATTTAAATCCTTCCGACGGGAAGCCACACATTGACGTCTGCGAAAAAATTGTTGCCACTCCTCAAAAAAGAGCGAGAAGTTTGTTTCCAAATGCCAACCACAAATTGGAATTTGACTTTTGGAAACATGAAATAGAACATGAAAAATAAAAAATAAACATTAGCTTTGTTACTTTCCAAACTGACTTTGTAAAATAATTACTGATCTTCTGGATCGATTGATTGACTGATTGATTGATTTTAACGGCATTGTCAACCCATTTGGGGTTATGTTATGCCTAGAATTACACTCATTGTACGTTCATATTTGAATTTTTCGTATAGTTGTTTCTTAAGTGTTTTTGCGACACGGTAATATCGAACACAAATATTCTAAACATATCTATTTTACCAATCTATGGAACTTTAATAGCTAATATCACTCCGAATCAGAGTGGATCTGGCAATAAAGGGGTACTACACACTCCCCAGGTCTCCTGAAGTCTAATCATCAAATATATATTAATGTCATACCCTATACACTTCTCTGCGGGGAATACACTAAATTTATCCTAGACCCACAGAGAGACAGTGATCTTTTGTTCTTCAGAGATGTGTTGTCAAATATGGCAGACAAATAACTTATTTTTCTTTTTCTTCTTCGTAGATGGTTCAAGGGTGTGAAAAAGTTTCTAAGATATTTGACCCTTCTTTGGTCATTATTGAGAACAAAAAATGTAGATAATATTTGTCATTAAATAAAACCAGGAAAAAATAAAATGTCGAATTGTTTTCCTGTCTCGAGTAACACTGATATGAAAACAACATACCTAACGAGAAATTCCTTACCCTCGCCTACAACAATACTTGTTTAAAAGAAAAATCACAGTCCAAATATAGACTATATATACATATGTGTGTGTTAGGCTGCTTGTGGGGATAGGATTGTGTGCACTCGCGCTTTTAATGAACACAGGTTCCATTTGCACCAATAGACACGAGTAAACTATAAGAACATGACAAGAAAAACAGTTTGGATAAAAATAAGATCTCAAAACAAGACTCTCAGTAGTCAATGTTTTGTTATTTTTTTAGTGCTCGGTTTTCGTTGCAGAAAAATAATTGTCTTTTCGAACCGGATATGTCTGAGCTTATCTTCTTACATCAAAATCTTCTGTTGAAAATCATTTCTTTAATTTACTTTATTTGCAAAGAAAATGCACTTCCCAATGAGATTATATCATCATACTGGCAAAATGTAATAACAATACTTGTTAAAGAATACTTCTGGGCCGAACCAATCAGAGCTAGTAATCATTATTTTTGCTCCATTAGGGTTTTTCACACCTTTAGCCGGTGGTTCGCTGGAGGCTGTGTGATAGCAAGTCTTCTAAGGTCTCCAGGAGTCTTCTGAGTACTGTAATCGATTTTAACAATGTCGTAATTTGGATGGCCTTGATTATTCCTCTAATCTCCAGATCCCCCAGACACTTGAGGACCATTCCAAAGGCACCAATTATAATTGCTACGACCTCTACCTTCATGCTCCACAGTGTTCCCCGTTCCCTGGCATGGTCCAAGTATTTGCCTCGTTTTCGTTTTCTTTTACTTTCACTCGGTGGTCCATCGGGACGGCAAAATCCACGATATAGCAAGTTAATTAACACTAGACCTTGTCTCATTATTATTATTATTATTATTATTATTATTATTATTATGCTCAATGAGAAATTCACATCCACCTTAGTTGGTGGTTAATGGAGACTGAATGATAGCAAGTCTCTTCAGGTCTCCAGGACTGTCTCAGTATTCTAACCGATCTAAAAAAATGCTGTTGTTTAGATAATCTTGATTCTTCCTCTGATTTCCAATTCCTCCAGACTCTTTTTTAAACCCTTAGGGACCATTCCAAGAGCACTAATTACAATTGGTACAACATGTACCTTCATGTTACACAGTTTTTTCAGTTCTCAGACGACGTCCAAGTATTTGTCTATCTTTTCGTTTTCTTTCATTTTCACTCTGTGAGCAGCTGGAACGGCAAAATCTACAAGATCACAAGCTCTCTAGGTCGACTCTCTCAGGATTAGGTAATCCGTCTGTATCTCAAATTTCCAGAGGATTTTATGCGTCTCATTTTCTATGACAGATTACGACGTGTGCATGCACCATTCAGTAGCATAGTGAAAATTTAGTTTTTTGCACTATTCCCAGTTGATCAACTTATTAACTGTTTCATCTTTGTCTCCACACATTTTACTCTTGCTATTCTGTGGTGTGTTACCTAGTTTTGATATAGTTTGTTCTTATGGCATTGAGCAGAGGTTATGGGAGATTCAGTGTCTCTCTTGAGGTTTCCTTTTTTAGTACAGTCACGTAGTGACTCTTTTTTAGTACAACTTCTCACGTAGTTTGTCGTTTTGTCTATATTATTGTTTTTCTATCCATTTCTGTTTTCTAGTTATTTTCCTATTTCTGTTTGTTCATATGTAGCAATTACTTTTTCTTGCTTCTGTATCTTACAACTTTTTGATCGCCCTCGGTAAAATATCAAAGAATTCATATTTTCCTTTTCGTCAAATTTCAGTTTAAACCTATATACAAAGAGGCTGTTTTGAGAATTTTTTAAGAAACCCACGCTGAATACACTGAATTCATTCAATATAAT
This sequence comes from Doryteuthis pealeii, assembly GCA_023376005.1. Lineage (NCBI taxonomy): Eukaryota > Metazoa > Mollusca > Cephalopoda > Myopsida > Loliginidae > Doryteuthis > Doryteuthis pealeii. The sequence continues at coordinate 46,591,296 of CM042162.1, forward strand.
AATACTGCTAATACATATGAGAAATCTTGTGACTAATAAATGTTTGCAACAGCAATTAGAGAAAATCTGACATAAGTAACATATTTTTAAAACTCAGCCGACTAAACAATAAGAAACCATTAGTTGACAGAAGTGCAAATCTATATTTTAAAAACATTTACTTTTTACTCAATGTCTCTCGTGACATATTTGTTGTTGTTTTACACTCGTAATATGAGATCTAAAAAATGCTTTGACAAATTCTTAGGTCTCCATTTTACTTCCGGTCTTTTCATCCATTTTCTTCCCATCATCGTAATGTAGCCAGTTTGTCTCAATTCTATCGCGACATTTTTATGACAGTTGTTTGAATGAGCTGCATTGATTGGTTCCTCCAATTCCAGAGTTTCCAGCAAGAACTCGTTTTGATGTCTCTAGCAAGCAACTTCCAAGTTCTCTATTCACACCAGACGCATTTTCCATTCCAACAGATTATTTCTAAGAACATCTGCATTTAAATGTCCCATCCCCCAGGTTTAAATTTGGATTTATTTCAGTTAGTTGGTTGTTTAGTTTAATGGCGTATCAACATTTGTGGGTTATCTAATGCCAAATCTTATATATATATATATATATATATATATATATATATATATATGTCCTGAACTCTGTATACAAAATCCTTCAATTTACTGTTATTCGGATCCAACAACCACTCCTCCAACAATAATATTGTTGATAATAACTCTGCCTGTTCTCTCAACTTTGCTACGTAATATATATATTTTTTTCTTTTTACTTCCACATCTGCGGATTTTACACATTATTCCTCGTACAAACATTAGTGTCACGGTATGCTTCTCTGAAGAGACGTGACCGAAAAAAAGATATCTTTTTCAGAAGGAAAAAAAAATTGTGAAATTGTATGTATTATAACATCTCACAATGCACACGCTTTTTAAAACCATTTTCAAATTTTGCTCGTACCACAATCTATTCATATATATATATATATATGAGATCTTTAAGAATAATTTTAATTAAACTCATTGTATCAATATATTAATAGAAATGGTTTTCATTAACTTCATGTGTATTAATAAGTTACATGTAAAAACTTTCATTAACTTCATTAGTAATAATAAATTAGTATAAACAATTTTCATTTACTTCATTTTTAATAAATACTAGTAGTTAACCCTAGGCCACCACCTTCTTGTACCTATATGATAAAAAGTGATGGGTGTTTGCCATGGGTGGTTGCTAGAACTTGACCTGAGCAGCCGATTGGTCTGTTCGGGCCTCTGTTACCCCATTCTAATCTAAGTAAGGGTGAAAGTCGGGTGTTACATGTCACAGGAGCACTTAGTACCTGGCTCACAAACCCCTCAGCTACCACAATTCTGTCCTCATACATCCAACCAACAAGAGTGGTTGGGATACCCTTCTGCGGAAGTACAGTCGATGTATTCTACAGCCGACGGAGTAGTTTTATTTTAGTTCAGAGTTAATAAGTGTCTCATCTTGTTTTATTTCTGTTTTGTTGTCTCTTTATCGCAATCTTTTTTTTCTTTTTTACATCCTTACCTTTGTCTATAGATACCAACTGAATTTGTTTGTGTTGACTACTTATTTTTCCTTCTTCAATGAGAGATATATCTGCAATTATATTGAAGTCTATTATCCAACTCCATTTCTAACCTGGATAGGGTTACCTTCAAAATATATATCATTTACGAAGATCAGATTAATAAGAAAATAAATCTCAAATAGGATACGTGTGTTCAACTATATCAAGATTTACTAAATCAGAAATGACAATAAATAAAGCATTAATTGTCTACAAAATAATCTCCTTGATATTCAGCACACTTATTCCATCTAGTGTTCCATTGGTCAAAGCACCACAAAAATTCCTCATTTGATATGGTATGAAGTAAAGCTTTCATATTTCTTGCAATGTAATACACGTTTTCAAATCTTATAATTAAGATTAATTTTCAGTTTAGGTAAAAAAGTAATTTACAAGGAGCTAGTTCCATCTTGAGAGCTTTTGGGGGGGTGAACGTGAATAGAAATGATTTTTAAACATCTGACCCATATATGGGACTCTAACAGTTACTACCACTCTAGGTCAGCGTGAACGAGGGAATAAAAGCAATAAAGAGACACTTTGACTTTCTCGCATTTTTCATACCTATTTTTGTTCCATTCATCGCCGATTATCCTGCAAAGATTCTCAACGTTTTCAGCTTCAAAGAAGATATAATATAATATATGATATAATAATTTATATTATAATAAAAAATATAAGAAATTTATAAGATTTTTTTAAAAATAAGATATAATATAACGAATTGCTTTCAGTTTTTAAAGTATTACAGGGCAATTATCTTGGATAAAGATGAGCTTACATTTTGACGCCTATTTACTTTTTTTTTCAGTAGCAGACATATTTAATATTTATTTCATATAATTACAATATTATGTTAGGGAATCTTTCAGCAATCACACATAAATATAAATGACACGATTTTTACTCTAATATTGTGCGTTACACTTGGGGGTGTTATTTCTTTCATAAACAGGTTTTGTTAAATACATTTATTTGTTCTTGGTTCGTTTTCATGCAAATTTACGACACTGTAGAACAAGTTTTTATTAATATTTATTGTATTTTTCTTAACACGATAGAATTTGTAGAATATGATTTTTTTTTAACTTTTGTTTTTTAACAGTGGATATGAGTGTGAATGTTTCCAGTAATCTTTTAGCGTATCATGATATTATCAAAAGTATTTCCTTACATATCATCTCTCAAGGCAACTGAGATTACTTCACAATATCCATCCCCTCTCGACGTAACAAGTGAGGCAGCTGTACTAGGTTATATGGTACAAGAAGTGAAGAATATTCCTATTTCTCTGAATGGTTAGATACGGCTTGCTAGTTTGTATTATTTTGATTATTCGATCCACTCTGACCCGGTGTGGTAGTACCTTTTAGGTTCCCATATATGGGTTGAATAGTAAAAAAATGAGTTTTAAAAAATGTTAAAAATTGAGTTTTTTTTTTAATTGAATACACATCAAGCATAAATAGAAGAAAGCGTCTTTGGCATAAAATAACCCAACAAGTGTTGACATCCTGTAAAATCCAACTAACCAACAAATCAAACTAAATATTAGTTCAAATCCAATTACGCAACCGAAAACTTTTGAATTTAACAGCTTCCATTGCAGTAATTGCTATTAACTGAAATCCGAACTTATTCGATTCCCTAATTACTAAGTTTGGTATTTCTGCAAGAGTATTAAAGCCGATTATCTTATTGCACACGAATCCTTACTAGTAATTCTCAGCAAACTCAACAATTAGTTTTAATATTTAATAATAACAGGTAGTTTATTAGTTTATAAACAATCCGTTTGTATATCTGTCAGCGTTCGATTATAATATAGACTTATGTATGTACATGTGAGCATATAGAATGTGAGTATTGCAATCATGTGTTGTAATAGCATTTTTAACTACACATTAAAGCAGTTATCTCCACTCTCTCAAAGGAAGTGATTAAAATGCTGTAGGATTTGCAAAGACAACCATCAGCATTATCTTGAATTGCTCTGGGGTGATTGATTCTAATCATGAACAGGATTCATTATTAGTTTAATTTCAAGTAAAAGCAAATATAAGAGAGTTTTATAATTTGCTTGAAGCATTGTGTATATATTGGTTAGGAGGTTGATTTAGAAGGCTATCACAATGCAGGTGTAAAGAAAAAAAATAATACGGTAACAATGATGTTGTGTGTTACAATGTATTTACATTTGCTTCAAGCAAATTATAAAACTCTCTTATATTTGCTTTTACTTGAAATTAAACTAATAAAGAATCCTGTTCATTGTAAAGAGAAAAAAAATAATACGGTAACAATGATGTTGTGTGTTACAATGTAAATACATTGTAACACACAACATCATTGTTACCGTATTATTATTTTTTCTTTACATCTGCATTGTGATAGCCTTCTAAATCAACCTACTATCCAAAAGCAAATATGTTCTAAGTTAAATTTACCATCTCAATAAAAGTTTAACCATGGCAGAAAAAATAGATGTGAAATATCAATTGAGACTAAGAAAAAGTAATAAGATAATCAATCAGTAGGATAATTAATATAAATGACTAAAAACAATCAAATTTGTGAAAATTCAGAGTGTTTTAAGGAAAAATTGAAACGTCAAATATTTTGTGATATTCTGTTTAGAATTAATGAATACATCAGTTTGCAAGAATTTTTACATAGTGGCCATTTCAAAGATTCTAATTAATATTCTATTATCTTCTCTCCATTTAAAAATATTCTCATAACACACACACACACACACATACATACATACATACATATATATATATATATATATATATATATATATATATATATATTTAAATAAGTGTATTTTGGTAGCATTTTTTCTTTTATACAATATTTGTTGAACTGTACAGACAATTCCTGTCGGACAAGTTGTATTGCCGAAAGCGCTCGTTTTGAAACCTTTGGTGGACTGTTATACCAGTTACACCCCGACACCAGAAGGATGGCCCGAAAATTAGAACGGATCAACCAAAGACTTGTCTGACAGGAATTGTCTGTACAGTTCAACAAAACTTATATATATATATATATATATATATATATATATATATATATATATATATATATATATATATATATTAGTAAGTAACTAAAGTTGATGGTGTGGCCTTTTGTTGGTATCAGCAGAACAGTGATGAGAGAGTCTATCCCCTTTTTGCTAGCACTTTACCAGGAGATTAGTTTTTATCTGAGGTGGAGCGCCACACCTACCATCAGCTCACCACTTTATCACACTGATCCAAGCTATACTACTTATGTGCCGAGTTGGCAAGGGCCAGTATCGAACCAGTGATGTTTTTCATAAAGAACACCTTAACAATTTTTTTTATAAAATCAAAGCTATGAACTGCCAATTTTAATAGGATTAATTAGTAGTCACTGAATGAGACTAAACTAGTAACTCAATGAGGAGTGGGTAAGAAAATCTCGTTTCAAACTGTAGCTAGTTAAATGCTGTCTAGCAACAACATTTGGTAGACATGTAAAATCTTTGTTTGTTTTAGTATTGCTTGCCACTGATTTTGAATTTATAATCATCCTTCTTCTAGACTGGTTGCCCACCAAGTCTACTATACTATATTACCTATGGAGAGGGGCAGCATAGATTGAGTCTTAACCTTTTCAAGCGTTTTGCAGCAAAATGGCCTCAGTCAGAATTTGAATACAACTCTCCATTTTTGTCCTTAGACCTGAAATTGTTATTTATTAAAATGAAAAAGATGACGGTGTTTGAGTTTAGTTCTCTTTGATTGTAAAATTGATTTTATATTATATCTTCAGTTGACACATGCGTGAAAACACCCTGTTATAAATTATAATACACTGACAGTATCCCCTGCAGAAGAGAAAGAAATAAAATATAATAACCCTAAACGTGTTGATATGCCGTTAAAATCAAACAATCAATTGGGTGTAAGAAAGAATTAAAGGCGACCCATATTCAGTATTGAATGATTTAGGAATTTCACAAAACGACAATATATAACCGAAGCACTTTAAAATGTGTATCGCTTATATGGGTGTCTATAACGTTTTTAAAACATTATTTTTAAAATCATTTTAATCTATCTCTTACATCTTTGGTTTTGACGTGAAATAAAAGCCGAGCTTACAGCACACAAAATGCATAAATAAAACAAAATCGGTAAAAGTCAACTTATTAATAATAGATTTTAAGTAGATTAAAAGATATTTAACACCAGTAAAAAAAAATATAGAATACATCGTATGTCTACAAAACAAATAGTTTAATTTTTTTCTATTTAGGATGTTGACGTGAAATATACTTTTTTACTATTTAGAATATTAACACTGAAGATACCTTTTTAATATTTAGGATGTTGACACTACAGGTAAATTTTTTTACTATTTAGGATATTAACGTTAAAGATATTTTTTACTATCTAGAATATTGACACTAAGGATACTTTTTTACTATTTATGATAGTGATACTAAATATAGACAGTATTGTAAAGAAAGTCTTAGGTTTATTACTGTATCTTTCGGTTGACTCATCACTAAACATTAAAAGTTTCATAAAACTATCTTCATCTTCACAATGCACCAGCGCTTCTGGTGTCATGGGCATTAAATTGCATCTAGTGGCGAGGTCCCAATTATGGAACTCTGGGGAGTATGGAGTACCCATTTATTGCCATTACTCCTAGGTCTACTCTGACCTGGATTTGTAGTACTTGTTAGGTTTCAATCTATGGATTCAATAGATCAAAACTGTGTTTAAAAATGTGTTTAAAAAATAGATACCCAACAATAATGAATATAACAAACGTCTTTGGCATAAAATAACTAAATAAATCAAACCAGTCATCAAGCATTTCTGTAGGGAAATCACAGTGTTTTCTTTTTCCTGGTTACTAAGACTTTGCAATAACTACAGTTGGTAAGGAACATTTTTTTAACTATTTCAGTAAAATTTTCCCAACAGACTATTTTAGAATGTGTACGTCGTGACGAATGTTTCTTGTGTTGATGTCTGTGGGATCAATAGGTAATTACGATGAACATACTCCAAAAAAAATTTTTTTTTGGGGGGGGGGTCGGATACTGACGGTCTTCCACGATTTTTACCTTTACACAAGAATCCTGCAGATTCAAAAATATTGTACCAATCAGAGATGGATTGTCGGTAATGATTTCGTAAATGTCTTCAAAAATTACATTGCACAATACTAAGTAAATTTGTTTTGCTGTTGTCGTCATCTTTATTGTTATATACATTTCTGCCGATGTGCCCTCCGGCCTTCTTCATGTGTTTCTTGTGGAACTCGAGAATCTTTTGTCTAAATTATTTTCGGTTCACTGGGGTAGATTGTTCTCATTTCTACAACCATGACCGAGTACGAGTGTTAAGCTATGTTAATTATTCTAAGCTATTTTCGTCTGTAGTCAACCCCAATAGATTAAATAATGGGTTCGGCTCCCAATTGCGACATGAAGGCTCGCGAGTTCGACAAGAAGGATCTCAAGTTCGACAAGAAGCAACCGAAGAAAGACGGCATACATTGCTCGCACACTTGTGCATATAACAATACAGATGAGACAACAGTCCGAAAGATTTAAATAATATAAATTATCAAGGCTCATCTCAAAAATTCAGTTACATTAAAATGTTTCATACAAAAAAGTTATTGATCTTTTTCTTGGCGTTATTTTGAACAACATCTAAACTTTTAATAGGAACTTATTTAAAGCAACAGTTGAAGTTGTTCCAGATGAAGGCATCAAAGAAATACGTGGGAAGCACATTGAACACGGATCTACTTGAGGATCCATCTTAATCAAAGAGATTGGATGTAGCATGAAGTGACACGTGAAAATAAGGTTTTATGTTATAAAGGATTCGGGTATTTTGCTTGCCAATAATAAATAAACATCTATTCGAAATCGAAGATAAAAACTTACTTTTATTTGTGTGAATAATAAATTCAACAAATTGTCATTTCAAAATATCTAAAAGAAATAAAAATGATTGATTGATTGATTTATCGATCAATCAATCAATCATTTTTATTTTAACAGCATCTCAGCCAAGACGGTCTAAGATCGTTTTATGCCTGTGGGTAGGGATCACGCCAATTGTTCGTTTATGTTTACATTTGTGTAGTTGTTTCTTTATAAAAAAAATTCGAATAACTTTAAACAGATATATTTGACCCATAGATGGGATCCTAACTCAGGGAGAACCAGTGAGGAATGGCAATGAACAGATACTACACACTCCCACATCTCCAAAACTGGAGTCTCACATCTGATACAGTTTACTGTCATAACCACGAATCGTATTTGTGGGCGCTTAATCCTTTACAGTGTATACAGTCAGCGTAGTTTAAGTTCTGCTGATATGGCAAATCAAAAGAAAATGCAATTGTATATTTCATGCAATGTAACTTGAATGTTCTTTTGTAAGAGAATTTGGGAACAATGCCAAAATATTACTGTATTGTTTCATGGATAACAAACACATAGAGTGTGTTCCAAAAGGATGCAAACATCTTTTTTACATTTTGCATTTGAACGATTTGTAATCTAAAATGAAATAAAAATGAGTTTTTATATAAACAATCTACAAAGAAAGCTTTCAAAGCGTTGATCGGTTGGATACTTTATCAATATAAGTATTTTGAAATTGTTGGTGCTGACTCGCTAACTCTACCCCCTGTAGAGCTGTAAGATCGTTCTAAAAATAGGCGTGTCCTTGAACGACACTAAACTACATCTGGTGGTGAAGCTCCAATTCTGCAGACATGGAGAGTGTGTAGTATTCCTTCATTATTAAGGTCTACTCGGACCCCGGAGTGGTACCTGTTAGGCTTCCATCTACGAGTCAAATAGATTTCTTTTAAATATTCGCAATCGAATAGTGGACAAAACATCTTAAGAAACAATTACTCAAAAAATATAAATATGAACTTACAATTAAGGCGATTTCCTTAACCCTAGATGGTTTGATATGCCATTAAAACCAATCAATCTTTGAACTAAAATGTTTCATATGTAAGAAATAAGTAATTCATCCATTTTGTTTACTTATCACCCAAATGATATATCCTTAAAAATATGTATAATTAGGCAATTTTCTTTTAAATCAAAAATGCCTTAATTCTATTATTTCTTATGGAATATATACAATTAAAATGAATATTATTATTATTATTATTATTATTATTATTATTATTATTATTAATTTCTAAGCATTGGAAGTCTGCAATCTAGAAAAAATTCATGTTTTAACATACACGTACTTTATAGAAGGCGCGCTTAGCGTAGTGATTATCATCAAAAGAAATGGAACCAGTGACTCGAGTTCAAATCCTTGGCAAAGCCGTTCGTATTTCCCTTTACACTTATCATCTTGGAAAAGAAATGAATCTATCTGTTCTTCTCACCATTTATGGGTAAATAGTAGGACAGAATAGGTTCTTTATTCTTGCTTAGGGCGAACAATTTAGAATGACAACTCTGAAATCAAGCCGATTCTTCTGTAATTAAGATCTTGCTGTATGCCACTTACTGCGTAGGAGCGTAGTTATTTTTTACGACTGCATATTCATATTTTGTTTACAGTGTTTCAATGGTGTAGAATCTGGTAATAAGCAATACTAATTATATCAAAAATATAAAAACCATGATATCTTTGGTTTAGAAGAAAAATAACTTTTTTTTAAATTGACAGGAGTGTACTCCTTTATTAGCGTGACTTTTTACCTAGTGACTACAAACAGATATGTATTTCTAATACAACACACTTTATCTAGTAAATAGTGAAATTACTAAATCCAGACTTTTATTTCTAACTAAATAACTAGTAATATTTTCTGAATGCAACTGCCAGAAAACTAGTTTCAAAAGTTTCAGTGTTATAAAAAAACAAAAAACAAGCGAGATGAGAAAACAAAGATATGGAGACAAAGGTAATATTTGTTAAATTTTGTACTGTAGGTGGAAATTTGTTGAAAATGTACCTGGAGCTAACTAAGTTTGCCACCTCTTCTTTCGAATTTTAACGCATTATTTTCTTTTTTCAAAATTGCAAGGTTATTAAAGAATCAAGCTGCTGTTCTTTTGCCACATAGCATCAAGATCAATATAATTGTTATCATCATGTATCTTATCTAAACTCGCAAATGAAAACAAAATAAAATAGATGGTGTAAAGTTTTCCAGCACATTTATCTTTTTATTCAAATATAAAAATGATTTCTACTATGTCCATAAATTGGATAAAAAGGGAAGCGGTAACTTTTGCACACATATTTTACTAATTTTCCTAACAATATTCTTATTGAAAATTATGTTCTGGTGATGGTGATTAAGTTATGATAATGATAATATCAGTTAGGAAGTTAAAATGTTCGGTTAAATTCACTGTCTTAAATAAATAGTCGCTATAATAATGTTCCATCACAAGACATCTTTATTTTAATGATTATATACTAGTCGAAAGTCCTATTACCTTTTATGACTATAATATCGCCAATTCTTTCTAATGACTGGTATCGTCATCTCACCAGGACTATTAATTTTTATGACTACAATATCGTCACTTCTAATATGCCATTCTTATTAATAGCTATAATATTATTACGTGTAAAGGACTATTCTATCTAATGACTGGTATCGTCATCTCACCAGAACGATTAATTTTTATGACTATGATATCGTCACGTCTAAATATGTATTCCTTTTCATGACTATAATATTGACATTCTGAAGGATTATTCTTTTTAATGACTATAATATCCTCATCTAAAGATCCATTCCTTTTAATGACTATTATATCGTCATGTTTCGATGAATATTTCTTCTAATAACTGTATTAACATATCTTCAGCAGGATTCCTTCCCATGTAAGCCATTGTCTTTAAATGATACTACTAGATTTTGCAAAGTTTCCATATGTTCTAATTATAAAACGAATGGATGTACAAAACAAAAATAAATGATACTGTAAACAATGTTTTCTTGTCACCTGCTCATAATACGTAAACTTCTAAATATGTGTCTATTGAGATTGAAAAAAGTGTTTATTACATTTGTATTTCATTTTGCTTCATTCAATAAAGGTCTGTATCTTATAAATGATACACTTTCCAAATACATACAAATGTTATATACATTATTTTCGTCTAACGTTTAAGCAATTATAGTGTAGTTACACAAACTACTGATTTTCTTAACCATTACCATTTATACAGAAATGAAAAAGATAACAACCGCTTCTGTTTTTCATTCTACACACAAATCTACTGTAGAACTAAGGATATTATAAAAATATAAACATGAGAAACCCAGGAAGTAAAATACGAAACTCGGCAAATCATGTGGAGTGTCCTTTCATTGTCACTGACCCAGAGTGTTGAAACTTGTTCGTAATCTATGGGTCAAAAATGTATATATGAACTTACAATATACGCGATTCCATAACCTCTTCGTATAAAATGATAGAAGACGTGTTAACATGCCGTTAAAATCAATTAATCAATACAAATAATATCATAATTAATCACATCAAATTGATAATCTTCCGATTGAGACAAATTTGACTAATTAATGTTACGTGATGAAAAATACACTTTTAAAATCTCCCGCAAATCGCTTATAAAATATCTTCAATCTTATCTGTTTATATTGAACCAAAAAATCTTATTTAGATTGTACTTATTGATATTCTTATGTCACGTGAATCCAAACCGTACGGAATGTGTTCAAAAAGTATCGAGACAGTTGTTGTATTTACCAATACACATATGAACAATTAATGAAACGTTAATTTTCTTCCAAATAGCAGCCTTAGTATTCAACACACTTATTCCACCGAGTTTTAGATTAGTCGAAGCACTTCTAAAGCTCCAATTTTGATATGGTGCGAAACTACGCCATAATATTTCATTTAATCTAATCACGTGCTCAACTTTTACCGTTCAGTTTATGAAACAATAAAAGTTGACATGCAGTTAGATGTTAGCCTAGAGGGTGCTGATTTGGAGATGTTTACACGGTGAATCCGTCCAAATTGTCGATATATCCTAATCATCAGTTTCGATATCTTGTCAGCAGCAATTTTTGATAAAACATGGAATTGTGTAAGTACAACACCCTCCTAAACTAACTCCATGCGATGTTTTATTCTTTCCTAAACTTAAAAATCATTTGATATGTAAGATTTGAGAACATCGGGGGGGGGGCATTAAAAGTAATATGACAGCACAGACTCATACCATATCAAACGAGGAATTCCCAATTTGCTTTGATAACAAAACAAAAAAATCGGTGGAATAATCCTGGCGAATGCTAATGACATTATATAAAAAAATAACGTTTCTCTTGCAAATCGATGACGAAATACGTTCTGGTTTTCGATCAGATTCCACGTTGTTGGTAATTCTCTTCTACATGATTCCAATCGTAGAATTTCTCGAAACATTTTTGGTTATCACTCTGATTCCTCGCAGGCCGTAATTCTTATCTACTTTCTCGTTATCAAAAAAAAAAAAAGAATTATGTCAGCCTTTATGTGTGAGTCAGTTTTCTTCACACCAACTTACGACATTTGATTAGTTCTGAGACACTACTCAATTTGAATGTCTGTGGATGGCGCAGGTGATTTTGTTCGTCTTACGTCGGGGAAAGAAGACGTAACTAAAATAGTTTAATTTATTGTTAATTTCTGTACGCACTTAACTATTTTAGAACAGCATGTATGTGAATGTATCTTTCATCAATGTATGTTGATGATGTCTAGACTTGGAGGCACATTGTTATTTACACTTCTCTGCTAATCACATGTCTTTATTTAAACATTGTATTTAGAAGTGTTTTAACCAAATGTATAATCATGACAAGATGCTTCACTCACTTCTCTGCTAATCACATGTCTTATTTAAACATTGTATTTAGAAGTGTTTTAACAAATTCAAATTTACTCACTAATCACATGTCTTTATTTAAAATTTAGAAGTGTTTTAACAAAATGCATGACAAGATCGCCTACTTTATATGAGTTACACTTCTCTGCTAATCACATGTCTTTATTTAAACATTGTATTTAGAAGTGTTTTAACCAAATGTATAAATCATGACAAGATCGCCTACTTTATATGAGTTACACTTCTCTGCTAATCACATGTCTTTATTTAAACATTGTATTTAGAAGTGTTTTAACTGTATAAATCATGACAAGATCGCCTACTTTATATGAGTTACACTTCTCTGCTAATCACATGTCTTTATTTAAACATTGTATTTAGAAGTGTTTTAACAAAATGTATAAATCATGACAAGATCGCCTACTTTATATGAGTTACACTTCTCTGCTAATCACATGTCTTTATTTAAACATTGTATTTAGAAGTGTTTTAACAAATGTATAAATCATGACAAGATCGCCTACTTTATATGAGTTACACTTCTCTGCTAATCACATGTCTTTATTTAAACATTGTATTTAGAAGTGTTTTAACAAAATGTATAAATCATGACAAGATCGCCTACTTTATATGAGTTACACTTCTCTGCTAATCACATGTCTTTATTTAAACATTGTATTTAGAAGTGTTTTAACAAATGTATAAATCATGACAAGATCGCCTACTTTATATGAGTTACACTTCTCTGCTAATCACATGTCTTTATTTAAACATTGTATTTAGAAGTGTTTTAACAAAATGTATAAATCATGACAAGATCGCCTACTTTATATGAGTTACACTTCTCTGCTAATCACATGTCTTTATTTAAACATTGTATTTAGAAGTGTTTTAACAAAATGTATAAATCATGACAAGATCGCCTACTTTATATGAGTTACACTTCTCTGCTAATCACATGTCTTTATTTAAACATTGTATTTAGAAGTGTTTTAACAAAATGTATAAATCATGACAAGATCGCCTACTTTATATGAGTTACACTTCTCTGCTAATCACATGTCTTTATTTAAACATTGTATTTAGAAGTGTTTTAACAAATGTATAAATCATGACAAGATCGCCTACTTTATATGAGTTACACTTCTCTGCTAATCACATGTCTTTATTTAAACATTGTATTTAGAAGTGTTTTAACAAATGTATAAATCATGACAAGATCGCTACTTTATATGAGTTACACTTCTCTGCTAATCACATGTTTATTTAAACATTGTATTTAGAAGTGTTTTAACAAAATGTATAAATCATGACAAGATCGCCTACTTTATATGAGTTACACTTCTCTGCTAATCACATGTCTTTATTTAAACATTGTATTTAGAAGTGTTTTAACAAAATGTATAAATCATGACAAGATCGCCTACTTTATATGAGTTACACTTCTCTGCTAATCACATGTCTTTATTTAAACATTGTATTTAGAAGTGTTTTAACAAAATGTATAAATCATGACAAGATCGCCTACTTTATATGAGTTACACTTCTCTGCTAATCACATGTCTTTATTTAAACATTGTATTTAGAAGTGTTTTAACAAAATGTATAAATCATGACAAGATCGCCTACTTTATATGAGTTACACTTCTCTGCTAATCACATGTCTTTATTTAAACATTGTATTTAGAAGTGTTTTAACAAATGTATAAATCATGACAAGATCGCCTACTTTATATGAGTTACACTTCTCTGCTAATCACATGTCTTTATTTAAACATTGTATTTAGAAGTGTTTTAACAAAATGTATAAATCATGACAAGATCGCCTACTTTATATGAGTTACACTTCTCTGCTAATCACATGTCTTTATTTAAACATTGTATTTAGAAGTGTTTTAACAAAATGTATAAATCATGACAAGATCGCCTACTTTATATGAGTTACACTTCTCTGCTAATCACATGTCTTTATTTAAACATTGTATTTAGAAGTGTTTTAACAAATGTAAATCATGACAAGATCGCCTACTTTATATGAGTTACACTTCTCTGCTAATCACATGTCTTTATTTAAACATTGTATTTAGAAGTGTTTTAACAAAATGTATAAATCATGACAAGATCGCCTACTTTATATGAGTTACACTTCTCTGCTAATCACATGTCTTTATTTAAACATTGTATTTAGAAGTGTTTTAAAAATGTATAAATCATGACAAGATCGCCTACTTTATATGAGTTACACTTCTCTGCTAATCACATGTCTTTATTTAAACATTGTATTTAGAAGTGTTTTAACCAAATGTATAAATCATGACAAGATCGCCTACTTTATATGAGTTACACTTCTCTGCTAATCACATGTCTTTATTTAAACATTGTATTTAGAAGTGTTTTAACAAATGTATAAATCATGACAAGATCGCCTACTTTATATGAGTTACACTTCTCTGCTAATCACATGTCTTTATTTAAACATTGTATTTAGAAGTGTTTTAACAAATGTATAAATCATGACAAGATCGCCTACTTTATATGAGTTACACTTCTCTGCTAATCACATGTCTTTATTTAAACATTGTATTTAGAAATGTTTTTAACAAATGTATAAATCATGACAAGATCGCCTACTTTATATGAGTTACACTTCTCTGCTAATCACATGTCTTTATTTAAACATTGTATTTAGAAGTGTTTAACAAATGTGTA
This sequence comes from Doryteuthis pealeii, assembly GCA_023376005.1. NCBI lineage: Eukaryota > Metazoa > Mollusca > Cephalopoda > Myopsida > Loliginidae > Doryteuthis > Doryteuthis pealeii. Next base: position 46,606,530 of record CM042162.1, read on the forward strand.
AATCATGACAAGATCGCCTACTTTATATGAGTTACACTTCTCTGCTAATCACATGTCTTTATTTAAACATTGTATTTAGAAGTGTTTTAACCAAATGTATAAATCATGACAAGATCGCCTACTTTATATGAGTTACACTTCTCTGCTAATCACATGTCTTTATTTAAACATTGTATTTAGAAGTGTTTTAACAAAATGTATAAATCATGACAAGATCGCCTACTTTATATGAGTTACACTTCTCTGCTAATCACATGTCTTTATTTAAACATTGTATTTAGAAGTGTTTTAACAAATGTATAAATCATGACAAGATCGCCTACTTTATATGAGTTACACTTCTCTGCTAATCACATGTCTTTATTTAAACATTGTATTTAGAAGTGTTTTAACCAAATGTATAAATCATGACAAGATCGCCTACTTTATATGAGTTACACTTCTCTGCTAATCACATGTCTTTATTTAAACATTGTATTTAGAAGTGTTTTAACCAAATGTATAAATCATGACAAGATCGCCTACTTTATATGAGTTACACTTCTCTGCTAATCACATGTCTTTATTTAAACATTGTATTTAGAAGTGTTTTAACAAATGTATAAATCATGACAAGATCGCCTACTTTATATGAGTTACACTTCTCTGCTAATCACATGTCTTTATTTAACATTGTATTTAGAAGTGTTTTAACCAAATGTATAAATCATGACAAGATCGCCTACTTTATATGAGTTACACTTCTCTGCTAATCACATGTCTTTATTTAAACATTGTATTTAGAAGTGTTTTAACAAAATGTATAAATCATGACAAGATCGCCTACTTTATATGAGTTACACTTCTCTGCTAATCACATGTCTTTATTTAAACATTGTATTTAGAAGTGTTTTAACAAATGTATAAATCATGACAAGATCGCCTACTTTATATGAGTTACACTTCTCTGCTAATCACATGTCTTTATTTAAACATTGTATTTAGAAGTGTTTTAACAAAATGTATAAATCATGACAAGATCGCCTACTTTATATGAGTTACACTTCTCTGCTAATCACATGTCTTTATTTAAACATTGTATTTAGAAGTGTTTTAACAAAATGTATAAATCATGACAAGATCGCCTACTTTATATGAGTTACACTTCTCTGCTAATCACATGTCTTTATTTAAACATTGTATTTAGAAGTGTTTTAACAAATGTATAAATCATGACAAGATCGCCTACTTTATATGAGTTACACTTCTCTGCTAATCACATGTCTTTATTTAAACATTGTATTTAGAAGTGTTTTAACAAATGTATAAATCATGACAAGATCGCCTACTTTATATGAGTTACACTTCTCTGCTAATCACATGTCTTTATTTAAACATTGTATTTAGAAGTGTTTTAACAAAATGTATAAATCATGACAAGATCGCCTACTTTATATGAGTTACACTTCTCTGCTAATCACATGTCTTTATTTAAACATTGTATTTAGAAGTGTTTTAACAAAATGTATAAATCATGACAAGATCGCCTACTTTATATGAGTTACACTTCTCTGCTAATCACATGTCTTTATTTAAACATTGTATTTAGAAGTGTTTTAACAAAATGTATAAATCATGACAAGATCGCCTACTTTATATGAGTTACACTTCTCTGCTAATCACATGTCTTTATTTAAACATTGTATTTAGAAGTGTTTTAACAAAATGTATAAATCATGACAAGATCGCCTACTTTATATGAGTTACACTTCTCTGCTAATCACATGTCTTTATTTAAACATTGTATTTAGAAGTGTTTTAACAAATGTATAAATCATGACAAGATCGCCTACTTTATATGAGTTACACTTCTCTGCTAATCACATGTCTTTATTTAAACATTGTATTTAGAAGTGTTTTAACAAAATGTATAAATCATGACAAGATCGCCTACTTTATATGAGTTACACTTCTCTGCTAATCACATGTCTTTATTTAAACATTGTATTTAGAAGTGTTTTAACAAAATGTATAAATCATGACAAGATCGCCTACTTTATATGAGTTACACTTCTCTGCTAATCACATGTCTTTATTTAAACATTGTATTTAGAAGTGTTTTAACAAAATGTATAAATCATGACAAGATCGCCTACTTTATATGAGTTACACTTCTCTGCTAATCACATGTCTTTATTTAAACATTGTATTTAGAAGTGTTTTAACAAATGTATAAATCATGACAAGATCGCCTACTTTATATGAGTTACACTTCTCTGCTAATCACATGTCTTTATTTAAACATTGTATTTAGAAGTGTTTTAACAAAATGTATAAATCATGACAAGATCGCCTACTTTATATGAGTTACACTTCTCTGCTAATCACATGTCTTTATTTAAACATTGTATTTAGAAGTGTTTTAACAAAATGTATAAATCATGACAAGATCGCCTACTTTATATGAGTTACACTTCTCTGCTAATCACATGTCTTTATTTAAACATTGTATTTAGAAGTGTTTTAACCAAATGTATAAATCATGACAAGATCGCCTACTTTATATGAGTTACACTTCTCTGCTAATCACATGTCTTTATTTAAACATTGTATTTAGAAGTGTTTTAACAAAATATATAAATCATGACAAGATCGCCTACTTTATATGAGTTACACTTCTCTGCTAATCACATGTCTTTATTTAAACATTGTATTAAGAAGTGTTTTAACAAAATGTATAAATCATGACAAGATCGCCTACTTTATATGAGTTACACTTCTCTGCTAATCACATGTCTTTATTTAAACATTGTATTTAGAAGTGTTTTAACCAAATGTATAAATCATGACAAGATCGCCTACTTTATATGAGTTACACTTCTCTGCTAATCACATGTCTTTATTTAAACATTGTATTTAGAATGTTTTAACCAAATGTATAAATCATGACAAGATCGCCTACTTTATATGAGTTACACTTCTCTGCTAATCACATGTCTTTATTTAAACATTGTATTTAGAAGTGTTTTAACCAAATGTATAAATCATGACAAGATCGCCTACTTTATATGAGTTACACTTCTCTGCTAATCACATGTCTTTATTTAAACATTGTATTTAGAAGTGTTTTAACAAAATGTATAAATCATGACAAGATCGCCTACTTTATATGAGTTACACTTCTCTGCTAATCACATGTCTTTATTTAAACATTGTATTTAGAAGTGTTTTAACAAAATGTATAAATCATGACAAGATCGCCTACTTTATATGAGTTACACTTCTCTGCTAATCACATGTCTTTATTTAAACATTGTATTTAGAAGTTTTTTAACCAAATGTATAAATCATGACAAGATCGCCTACTTTATATGAGTTACACTTCTCTGCTAATCACATGTCTTTATTTAAACATTGTATTTAGAAGTGTTTTAACAAAATGTATAAATCATGACAAGATCGCCTACTTTATATGAGTTACACTTCTCTGCTAATCACATGTCTTTATTTAAACATTGTATTTAGAAGTGTTTTAACAAAATGTATAAATCATGACAAGATCGCCTACTTTATATGAGTTACACTTGAATGTTCACCTGACTTTGGTCTCTGTTGAATTATCTACCATTGCTTATTGTTGGGTTAACTGAAATGATACCCGTTATATAGTAACATCGTTGCGATACATACGAATATTTAAAGAAAAGTGAGCTAATTTCTTCTTATTTCTATACACGCAGTAAAGAAAAACCATAGTTTCTTTTGTTTGTGGAGCCTTTTCCATTATCACTCAGGGTGGTTATCCCATAGGCATATATACATACAACATAATAATTAAATGTACGGCAAAGAAGAGAAGTTATGTTTTAACGCCTCTGTAGTGTCGCCTACGTAACTCTTGTAATCCAACCGCAATAGCAGACAGATAATCCAACATCATTGAAGAGCAAATAAAAGGAGAAAAGATTTTGATTTAGAATTTTCATTTTCAAATCAATTTGTGGATATCGTTTAAAACATAACCCGGAAAGAAAATATCAACATTCCATCACCTTGTCTGTTTTGCATTTAGTTTAATGTATTTATTTCTTGCTGTGAACTAATTAAATGTTGAAAGGGCAACAGGATTCATTTTAAACAAGAAATAACACTCCTATATATATATATATATATATATATATATATATATATATATATATATATATATATATATATATAATTCCATATAAAGAAAAAGGAAAGGTTCAACAACAAGACATTTGGCTATTATCACAAATATATATAAAATATATATATATATATATGTGTGTGTGTGTGTGTGTGTATGTGTGTGTATATATATATTATTAGAGGGAACGTTAAGGGTCTACCATGGTTTCAATCAAATTGAAATGATTTCATCAGGACCTGAACCTGCGTTTAACTGAGTCGATGTAATTCCTTAGTTAAATTAAAGGTATTTTTCAGATAATAACGGTTGAACGTTGCGTTATTTTTCTCTATAAGATATATAACGTAGCGTCAACCATTATTATCTGAAAAATATCTTTAATTTAACTAAGGAATTACATCGACAGTTAAACGTAAGTTAGGGTCCTGATTAAATCCTTTCAATTTGATTGAAACCATGGTAGACCCTTATTTTTTCCTCTATTATTATTACTAGCAAATATATGCACCCTCCGGGTGCAAGTATTTAACTTTTAATGTAATAAAATATTGTATTAAATTAGAAAGGCTAATGAAACTAAATAAGAATACAGATAAAAAGATTTGAAACAAAGGGAGTATAATAAAAGATTTGAAACAGAGGGAGTATAATAAAAAATGGAACAACTGAAACTTACTCTTCCATCACTCTCGTCTTTCATTGTTATTTTTTCTAATTTAAGTATTTAGTTATAAGAGGAAGTAAAGAATAAAATGACAGTTATTTTATCTTGTTACTGGATTTCATTTAAGATTCATTGAAGAGATTTTTGCTTATATTCATTAAAATAAAACCAAACAGTTAGAAATCAATAATACTAAGCACATATTTATCAAATTCGATTTTTTTATATTAATATGCTAATTAGCCTTCCTGTTCACACTGTAAACTGCTATTTTGTTGTATATATAAATATAATTGCATGTTGTCAGTATGTAGACATAGTTAACAGTATTAATAATGTAAGACAATTTTTATTAATAATTGAGGTTTAGATAAAAATACAATCATGGGGCATGTGATGTCAATAACTAAGAAAATTGTGACTTGAGTAGGAATATAGTTTCGGTTACAGACAGAAAAACACACAATCTCCATTATAATAAGATTATTATTATTATTATTATTATTTCCTCTATTATTATCATTATTATTATTATTGCTCTATGTTTTTAATAAATTGAGCACTTTGGGATTATGTACTGATACCACTGCAATGAAAAAGTTAAAGCGGCAATTACATATATATATATATATATTATATATGTGTGTGTGTGTGTGTGTGTGTGTGTGTGTGTGTGTGTGTGTGTGTGTGCAATTGTATGGAAGATGAAGAAGGTCCTAAAACAAAACATTTCCACCACTTATCTGCTCTATTTATATATATATATATATATATATATATATATATATATATATATATATATATATATATATATATATATATATACTCACGAAGATATAGAGGGACAGACAGATGTAGATAGAAATAGAGAGACCGAGAAAGTAGATCTGCGTTTAGGCAAAAGGTTTCGTAACTGACCCTAAAAGTTCTGATGGATAAAACTATTTGGTTTTCATCCAATTATTATATAAAACTGAGGAGTTGCGGTATTAGATAGGTTGAATTTGTATTAGTTCTTGTGTGACGATGCTGGATTTTGACAGACTGTCTCTAATGAGCTACCCGGAGAGCCAAAAGTTAGGGAGGCATAATCATATACTATTCAAGATATACAATTTAATTTATATCGATTAGAGACTAAAGGAAAAGAAGAACAAAAAAGAGACAATAAACAGCATTTGAATGAAAGTTTGAAATTCGTTATTTTATCCGAAATTCTTTAGAACTAAATTTCGAAAGTTCTTATAAAACAAGTTTGCTGCCTTTGGTTAAAATTTCTACTGTAACTACAAACAATATACAGTTTTAACAGTGTTCACTTGCCATGAACTCTATGGCTATATTATAATGTGAGTGTATTTTTTCTGTTAATTTATCAAAGAACCGTACTTTTGTCATTAACCCTATATATATATATATATATATATATATATATATATATATATACATCATATATATATACATCACCACACACACACACACATACACACACACACACACACATATATATATATATATATATATTATATATATAACTTGTTTGTTGCACCTGCGTCTAACGTTGTGCACGCCTTGCTGCCATGTTCGGTTTGGCTTGACAGTCGTTTCTGATGAAGCATCCGTTAATTGTTGATGAATTTCAATCCGTGTAATGGCGTTTTCGTTCAAAACAAAAAAATGGCATCAAACTTTCGCAGTTTTACGATTTTTCAACGCAAAAGCTATTAAACCGATTGAAATTCATCGCTAGTTTGATGGCAAACAATAAATGTTTCTGGGATTTCTAAATATTTTGGAGACGTTGCCTTTGGGATCACACTATATAATATATATATATATATATATATATATATATATATATATATATATATATTTAAGATTAAGATAATATTTTTGGATGGGCCTCAAATTTTATATAGCTTAGGACTTCAGCACGTGAAAGTGCGGCCCTAATCTTGTGTGTGTGTGTGTGTGTGTGTGTGTGTGCAAAAAGTCCATGAAGCACCGTTGTCTTTAACCAAACATATCAGAATAATAAATTGCTGCCCAAATATATATGTGTGTGTACGCCTGTATGTGTATGTGGGTATGTGCGTGTATATATATATATATATATATATATATATATATATATATATATATATATATATATAAGTTTCCCTTTCTAAAGTACAATGGCTATGATAATATTTATTTTATCAGTAACACCACTATAATATCACACTTCAAGAACTAGCCCAGCTAATGACTAAGTTCTTTGTGTCTCAAGAACTCTTCCTGATAAACATATTTTCACGCCTCAAGGATTATTCTTTCTAATAATTATTATATTACAAAATTTCAAGGACTCATAGACAAATTTATTAAACATTAAGTCTTTTTTCCAACATTTAAGTAGTTGTTTTTAGTTACTAAAACGTGTAACCATCGCATCCAATATTAATTATATGTAAGTAAAAAAGAAAACAACCACTTCTGATTTTCAATCTACCCACAAATTATCTGTAGACCTGACAACATTGACAAACTATAAATATGAGAAACAGAATAAGTAAAATAGGAAACTATTGTTCAGTAAAATACAATTACTTGAAAGTAATCTCTTATTCACAGAAGAAGTCTGTCCTCATCCCAAGATCATTTGCTCACTCGCCAACACAAGATGGCTCTTTTTTCTTTCATAGAACGGTTTATACAAGAGTGGATCTTTCGTAATGGGGCATGATGTATTACACATAGCCGGATCTTCCCCCCTCTGTGCCTTATATTGATTCAGGTGCAAGGTAGATCAGTTGCAGGGACTAAACAACCGAAATCACGAAGACAAGTATTTCAGCTTAAAAGTCTCGAAAGAAAGTTTTTGTAGACTAGAAATGAGATAAAAAGCGGTTAAAATACAAAAAAAAAAGAATACTCTATGAGACACAAGAAAGAGAATGTATATGTATATTCGGAGAGGGTTGGTATTACCCTACCCGTTCGCCACGGTAGGATGAGACACAAAGTCGCAAGTATGAGGCATCCAGTGAGGATCGAACTCACAAGAAAACATTTTTTTAATTAGTCTCGCAGATGCATTTCTACTGAGTTCGATCCTTGCTTGAAGCCCAATACTTGTGACATATTCTAAATGGTAAATACGACGACATGACAACCTTATATTTGAAAGGGTTTGTCAACAGATGGCTGATCTCTGTGATGTTGAGCTACCAAATATCATAATTATTGGACCCACATTTGAAAGGAAGGGCTCTCAGCAAGATTAGGAGGCTTGTCAACGAGTGTTGTAAATAAGCTGATTGTATCCCCCGTAGAGGGGTAACCACTCCAAAAAGGGGTGTCCTGAGTATGACATTAAACTATATCTGATGGTGTGGCTCCAGTTCTGAGGAATGTGGAGTAACTCTTCATTTAAATTACTCTCTGATAATTGGAATAACTGTTAGGGTTCCATGTATGGGTCTAAAAGATCTATTTACTGAATAATTCGTACCTGATAGAATCGTATGCAAACCAAAAAAAACTTCTTAGACACTACACAAAAATATGAATATAAACATACAATGAACGAATTCCCTAACCTTACAATAACCTTATAATAACCGTAGACTAGTTAAAATCAATCACTCCATGAAGATGGGGTTTTCTGAAAATAATTTTAGCGCAAAACCAGAAGTATGAATCACCCAATCAAAAGCAAACTCAATAACAAACCTCAGATATGCATAATTGGATATCTCCGATAGGCCCAGTGACCTTTTACAGGTATTTCTTGTCGGACTCGGGAACATTTTCAAACTCGAAAACCCCCTTCTCGAACTTGGGAAACGTTGTGCAGATAACAATAAAGATGAAGTCTGAATAATCCAAATAATCCAAATTTTCAAGCCTCATCTCAAAACTTTAGAGAAATAAACCTCTGATAGTTTAACTCGTTAACCAAATTAAAGTTTAATATTGAGATTGGAGACATAAAAAGATTAATGACATAACTAATAAAAAGAATAAAGATTACAGTGACAGGAAGATTGGAGAGATTAGGATTAACTACTAGAAAATAGGAGAGGTGATTTAATTGAAACTTTGAAAATGATTTATAGCATTTCTAATCATGATAGAATTTTTAAAATATTTATTATTGTCAAAGTGGTTTCAAAAACTATATCTATTAATGTTACATAATTATGGATCCCTAAGACTTTTCATAATGGCGATTAGCTGATGGCCTTGAGAGTGAGTGACGGCGCTCTCACTTGCCTTGATGTAGTTTAAGGATATAGTAAGTTTAAGTCAGTTAGCAGGTAGGAGCTCGAAGGTGTAGTCGCATTTCTATGCTCATAACAAAAACAACAATTAATTTTAGAAAAGGCAAGAAAAAGAATTTAAGAGAGCATTTTTGGGAATTATCGGAAATAATTGTATTAATATTGTATATGTCCCGTACAAAGATTCTCTGTTTTAAGATTGGTGGGAGAAGAGAGTAAGAAGGGAATAGTTAGACTTGGGAAAAGATCACAATAAAAATAAAAATGATTAAATCTATAAGTCTCTTAGATGGGATGTGATAAGAATTGAACTTACTACTCTGTTGTAATTGATAGGCAAGTTAAGTTTGTTAAACACGATACCACAACGAGACACCGAGAGTATATTTCTTATTGCACCTATTCGTAGTGTAATTAAATGGTAAGTTTATTGTCCTCTCTAAAGTAAAGACTCTCGTGTAGTGTTTATTTTTGTGCTAGACCAATTAAAGATGTTATTAGAGTCTAACATATGAACTGATACTATTTTATTTTCCAATGTTTTTTCCTCTGTCTGTTGTGTTAACTTCATTCAGTAATATAATGCTGCTATTTTTATTACTTTTCTTTGAGCCAATTCAATGGCGGATAATACAATTCACCCAAAATAATAGAAGTTTGTTTTTATACATTGCTATTATCTGCTATTGAACACTGATCGACTCGTTGAAAATAGCCCTTATGTGCTTGTGCTTATTCAATGCATTAGTATGAATAAATAATAAACCACAAAAGTTTTGTTTCTTACTTATAGCTCTTATTGTTGGTACTAGCACCGTAGGCACGTTTTTGTGACGCTCATTCAAATTATCTCTCTTGTATAAATTCATGTAATTTGATTCAAGTTAAATATATTCAAGCAATTATTTTTACAAACCCCCAAGAATTTCGACAACTATTGTTTTTAATTGCTATTTAGAAAGTTTGTATCATTGTAAATCGCTAACACCTTTATGCGTACATCGCCAATGCTCAAATATTATCTATTACTCAAATATTATCTATATCATCGTACATTATGATTACAAGCAACAAAAAATGCCCTACGGGCGGTGTAAAAATTAATATTTGAAAGATATTGCATGAGGAGAAGTTAAAAATTCAATTCCACAGGGTTTGTATTATAAGTAAGCAAAATCATCAAATTTATTAAAGGAATAAAAAAATAATTTGAAATGATCTGCTCTAACCCTGGGCGGTAGTAATTGTTAGGGTCCCAATCTATTAGTCGAAAAATTATTAATATTGGATAGGAATATTTGAAACCATATGTGTGCAAAGAAATTATTATTATTATTATTATTATTATTATTATTATTATTATTATTATTATTATTAAATAGGAATAGTTACTTGAAACCATGTAATTAAGTATAAGCATTAGTCAGAAATACTTGAAATCATACAACTGTGTGCAAAGAAATGATTATTATTGATAAATGAAAATTGTTGTTTCAAAAAATGATTGCAATGGAAACATACATAATTATTATTACTAGCAAATATATGCATTCTCCGGGTGCAAGTATTTACGTCTTAATGTCCCCTTCAAATAAAATGTTGCGTGCATCGATTAATTATTAATTAATTAATCAATTAATGCATTTATTAATTATTAATTAAATAATTATTTTGAATATTTTGCACATAAATTTTACACAAAATTGTAGGTACTTATTTATTTGTAAACTTTGTAGTTAACTTCTTGTTACTGAAAAAAGGGTGAGAGTAAAAAAACAATGTTTTAAATTACTTACCCAAATTTTGAGTGTATATAATATAGGGGTGTTTTTATTCTACGTATGAACGAATTTGACTATAAATTAAATACTCATTAATAGACTTATGCAATCATTGACAATGTTGTGACGTAAAGTGTGACGTAGTATTTGTTACAGACAGAAATACACCCAATCTCCATTATTAATATGTATTTCAATGAAACCTACATTCTGTTTAAGGACATGATGGTTCTAATGATATATACATTTTATTTAAGTGCATTATGTTGATCAAACATACATCTGTACGTGATGATTTCAATTATGCATTTATCCAACCAATCCATATGAAAAGTATGTGACACTAGGTCAATTTTTAAACGGATTTTAACAGGTTTGGATTCAGAGTTTTCCTTCTCCTACATTGGTTGCCATAAAAAGGTTAAATTGTCCATTTTGCCGTGTTATTTACCCATAATGGACGGAGAATGGTCAGATTCATACCTTTCCCAAGAGTATTAGTACTTTCCAGGATTTTAACTCGTCGTGCTGTGTCCATTTCCTATGACGATAACCATTACACGATGAGCACCTGCTTTTAATTAGACACATTCTGCTACAGTACATTCTAATCATATATGCATTATGTTTAAGTTTCGATGACGCAATTTATGTTTGTACCTCCTAAGTTTTGTTTCTACATTCGAATAGAATTCCCAGGATGTTTTAGCTATAAGTAATACATAATAATAATAATTTACGTATCAATTCTATTTGACCAATAGATAGAACTCTAACAGGTATTATCACTCGTAGAATACCTGGAGATAATGAAAAATGAAGGTGTACTCTACAATCCCCAGAGCTCGTGTAGAATTTTTTGCATCCAATAAGAGAAAATATATTTACTATAAACGTTTCTGCAATAGATGTTTAGAATATATATTTTTCATAACATGATTAAATTTTTATGTGTTATTAAAATACTTTGTTGCAAAATTCTCAAATAATTGTATCTGCAATTTTATACTAATTAATTCAAAGTTTATGTCTGCAGTGCAATTTCGATATTGATTAATCTACCATTTTAAATCTAACATTTTCTTTACATTCACCCAATGAAGATTATTTTTTTAAATTTTGATCCGTTTTGTTTTGTATGCATAATAATCGATACTCGTATTATCAGTGAATGCTTAATATTCTTTACATCAATCTGTTTCAGGCAATCATCTTTCAAGAGCAGAAAAAATTATTTCGCCAAGGCATGTTTCATCAATGTCGTGACAGTTATACAGCAGCTTGGCAAAGTCAACTCTACTCAGCATCTTCCATGTTGCTGCTCTTTGTTATTCCGCTTATTATTATGGTCACTGCCTACGCCCTCATTCTAAAAACTATTGTCAAAACATCAAGACAGTTTCACGGTAAGTTTACATACAGATTTATGTATTTCTCTCACACATTCTTCTCTTCATTGATTAAATTTCTAATTTCGTTTGAAATAGTAATTGTATACCTATGATGCTTTTATCTTGCTTAAATCAGAAATTGTTACAAAACCGATAACAAATTTCAGATCTGATTACAAATGGGACCAATGATCGTAAGTTGCCGTCTAGTGGATAGCGGACAGAAGCAAACAAAGAGAGGCGATGAATTAAAGATTCCGCCTGTCATCTGTGCCGCTTTGTTTTGTAATATTAATATCATCTCAGTTCCAAAGTGCCTTCCTCAAAGGCAGCACCTGTCCCCTGATCTAAAAGGGGCAAAAGCCGGGGTTGTTGCCCGGTGCCTAAGGCATTCCAGAAGAGGAATACATGGGGACATAAGAATCTTTTGTTCCAGTCTCTCGAGAAGTGTGCATTCTGCGGAGCAGTTAATATGACCTTGTGTCACATTCCAGCCTGTGGAGAGTTGGTCAAACATCGTATTTATCCAACCCCTTAGTCACAGGCAGCATTTAACACATGGTCACTATTTAAGCGGGGTCATGCTGTCTTGAATTCAGATTTTGGTTTGGTTTGGTTTGTTTTACGGCATATCAACCTCAGTGGGTCATTTAATGCCGATAAAGTTTTGAAATAAATCAATTCTTAATGGATAATACAATATTTTATAAATACATTTTTCTATTTAACCCATAGATGGGACCCTAACAGGTAGTACCACTCCGGGTCAGAGTGGACCAGGGAGCAATGGTGATGAAGGGGTGCTCCACATTTCCCAAACCTCCAAAACTGGAACCACCATCAGATAGAGTTTAACGTCATTCCCAGGACATGTAGACCCGCAGCCACAGCTTTCTAGCACCCATACGATAAAAAGGGGTTGGGGCTTGCCATAAGGGCAATAGGGTTGGGAAAATCATATAGGTGCTAGGGCTTGACGTGACCAGCCGATTGATCGGAGGGGGCTCTCCGACCGCCAGTCTAGCCCATTGAATTCAGAGTTTTGCGTCTCGTAGGCTGGTTATCTAAACCAAGCTAAAAAAAACACAGTTGTGGGGGGGGGGAATATGGATTCATGCCTTTTCCAAGACCATTAGCGCGAAGTGAAACGCAATCAGCTTCATTAAGGATTTGAACTCGAGTCATCAAGTCGATTTTCTAAGACGATAACCGTTACGCCACGCGCCTCTGTGACAGAGAGTCAAATCAAAAACACAATCAACCGTTTTTTAGAACTTAGCAGTCAAATCACCCAGAAAGAATCGGTCCCCACCAGAGAATTTAAGTTAAGCAGTAATGGATCTGCTCAGTACTTAAATGGGTAATTATTAACAGTCAGTAGTAACTGTAAACACCGGATGCCTAGGCATAGACTTGCAATCAAATCACACTGAAAGCACTAGATCTTATCAGATCACCAAAGTTAAGCAGCACTGAATCTGTTCATTTCTGAGATGGGACCATTTTAGAACAGCACGTACTGTAAGCAATTTATTTATTTATTTATTTATTTTAAAGACATGTCAACCCATCAAGAGTTATTTGATGCATAGAATATAGGAAATTGATTTTGGTGGTGCACATTTATATTCAATACTACTAGAATGAGTCAAAAGTTTTGCAAGATTTTACTAACTTGAGGCACAATTTGACAGCTCCGGGTGCTTTTTCCGAAGAGGTCATGGAAGGTGAAGAATCACAATGTACTGTGAGATGCTGACCTCACCTTATTATTTGATAATGCTGTTCCCCAGATTTGTCTCTATGGATTGAGAATTGCCGCAGAATCCATGATTTTAGATCTACCTGACCTTGCCTGATAATCTTCAAGATTTTTTCAAACCAGGAGAAATTTCCTAAACCATCTGATTACTGTACTTGCCTTCATCTTTTGTAGAATAAATGCTTTTGGTTGCTTCTCAGCATCATCATCGAGTTCAAACTAGTAAATCCTAAGTTCCGATTTATACAATGTTGCATGTTTATCTTTGCAGTTTTCAATCACACTTGCAGTGTAACAACGTGCCACAAACTAACACAGTACTGCTAACTACAGTGGGTACCTTTTCTACGGCTTGAACTGTTTTGGTCACTTTGTCATTACTAGTGATTAACTTTTTTAAATTCTTTAATTGATAGTTGATATTATAGAATATAACTTTGATTCAGGACATAATTGTCTAAAATTTGGGTATTTGTCGAATGAAGTGCCTTGAAAAATATTGTACTTATTGCCCGACCTAGAAACTAACATACCTAAAGATTTTGTAAAATTACTTTCATAAGAAAGTAAAGTTTATTGTCGGTATCAGCTGAACAGTAAGGAAGTCTATCTCCATTTCGCAAGCAGTAGACAAGGGAGAGGGGTTTTTTTTTACTATCAGCTCCCGGGTGCTTTACCGCACAGATCAAGTTACCAAAACCTGTGCCATGTTTGAGTTGGCGATATTGAAACCCGTAACCTTGCGATTCCTTGGCGAATGCTTTACAGTTTTCTTTGTATTCTGTGAAATGATATTAAAGCTATAAAAAGTCGTCGGGGCGGCCTAATGTCGGTATCAGCCAAACATTGAAGGAGTCTATCCCCTTTTCAATAGCGCTAGACCAAGGAGATTGTTTTGGCGTCTGTGGTAGAGCGTCATACCTACCATCAGCTCCTTACTTTACTGAACAGATCCCTGTGCTACTCATACGCTGAGTTGGCGAGGACCGGTATCGAACCAGGAACCTTGTGATTCCTAGCCGAACACTCTACCGACAGAGCTAAAGCAGCCCGATAAATGTAATAAATCATGGAATAAAACTCTTGAATATTATATAAGTTATTATAATCTTAAGTTTTTGTTTAATCGTAGTCCGACAGAAAACGTAATGACTATTCCTCAACAGTTTTATAAGTCATTATTTTTTTATTTATATTAATGAGTTGTTTTTTTTTAATAAAAGCTGAAATCATTATTTGATTGATTTTTACATATACATTTTCTCATCGTTCTGCTCATTAAAAAATAATAATTGATTCTTAGTCATCGTTAGAGTTGCTAATTAGTTAATTATTGGATATAAATAAATTTCTTGGTGAAAAATTCATCAATAAGTGTAGGTTAGTAGAAATTATGATCACCATATGCTTCTAGTTAAATGCTCCAGTTGCATAGTTGCCAGGCCTTTACTTGGTGTAGACTTAATTTAAAAAATCAGAAATACTATAGACAGCCAGACGCATTATGAACATTTATAAATCTTAGCTTTCGATTGGCACAAGGACATATCTATATGTCCTCTGTAATAAACAAATGTATTTACTTGGTTGGCAAAATAATTCTACTTAAACAAATAGAATGTTAAGTGTTAACAACAGTTTGAGGTTGCAAATGAAGATTCTTATTTATATAACATTCCGTGAAACATTCTATTTTGTGTTATATCCTAAAAATTATGTTTGTTTTATTTTATTATTCATATGATTATTTAATATATGAATGCATTTGCTAAATTCGTACATTTAGTTGTTAGATAAAAAAAGAGAATGTTATTTTTATAACACTTTATTTACTTGTAGTTGTTCGTGTGATACGATCATGTAGAAGAAAGGACAATTCCCGTGTGTGTGTGTGTGTGTGTGTGTGTGTGTGTGTGTGTGTGTGTGTGTGTGTGTTACAACGCCATGTATCATTTCAGGTGCCGAGGTGGAAAGTCTTTCTTCTCTTCTCGGTAATGAGTCTCTGTCCATCTGTCGACGGGGATTAATTTCACTCATCTTCAATTTCAATTATATATTAATATATATTATATATTAAGATTCGAGAATACATTTCTTATTCTTTCTGTTGTACAAAGACGACCTGGAAATCCAACTGCAATGCTCCAATACAAAGGGACGCTGAGAGTCCTTTTTGATTAAAACAAACAGTGGCATCATTTTTTTTATCGGAGAAGCAAATCAACAACACAACACATATTTATATATTTCATTATTTTCTGTATATTCATATATAAATTAAGATACTCCTTATTTATTTTCTTGGTGTTTCTTCGATGAGTTTTTGCAAATGGAGAATTCCAGTATCACAATCACTTGTTATTAAGATATAATGTTGTGTTTTGCCTTCGGAACTTCTTCATCTCCCTTCTTTGATCTGTTCGTTTCCCCACTTTACACCAACTTCCCTGGCTCTATCTGCCTCTGAAACAGCGACTACCTCTCTTCCGGCCTGCTACTCATCTACGTAGACACATTCTCTTCAAGTCTGCATAACGAGTGGCTGATACAATGGAGAAATTATCTGCTACGATTTTTCCTTTCTAATGGGGTGATTGTCCGATGCCGCATTTGACGGGATGTTTTGCTTGCTCTACACATTATGAAAAAAACAGCTCAGGATCGGCCATCATATTTTGTATCACCGTTTCAGTAATCTTCACCTGATCATAAGCCTGTGGATAATCAACACCAGCTGTAAAGGTGTATGATGTTGTAAGACCTGAAACACCTAAGGATTCTTGGATATCATCACTGACGATATGGTCTGGTGCATCTTTCAGGTGTATTCCTTGATACAAACCACACGTTATGACGTAATTAATTATCGCCAGATAAAATATCTACATTTAAAATTCTGAGATTCTCCTTACGGTGTCAGGTATCAATCATTTGATGGGTTTGATTTAATAAATGTATATCAACTCCGTATAAGCTATTTAATGCTGAAATTTGATTTATCTGTAAGTACTGGATTATAATGATAACTATTTATATTTTCAACATTCTATTACAATGATTTTTAATGCACATTTCAAGTGTCTATAATACTAATCTCGCCCAGTCGGCGGATTTAGAATACTTGGCTGTATCCCCTGCAAAGGGATAAAGCCCAACTCCTAAAAAGGAGTGTCTTCTGATGTTAATACACCAGTTCTGGTGATCTGGGGAGAGTGAAGTACTTCTTCATTGGCATTACTCCCACGTCTAAAAGTTATTTGCATTCGATAGAACCGTGAACGAAAATCTCTTAAGAAATAACTAAACAAAAATATGTATGAACGTTCAATGAACGTGATTCCTAACCTGTAAACATAAAATAACCCTAGAATACTAATCAGCCAATTTAGGAAAGACAAAGATTTTGGCATTTATGTTCTCGCTGGCAGAAATAAGGGAAAATATTTTCAAAAATGTAATTAATTTTTAAAAAATACACTGAAATCTTACACTTGAAATTTATAAACATACCAAATATATAGAGTTGGCTATAATTCACTGATTCCCCTGATGTCATAGATGTCTTTGAACCTACCTGCCATGGATATCAAACTCACAGTCTAATCGTTATCTTGTACTACGTTTTCATTAAACGAATCGATAGATCAATTTCCAAACAATATCATATAAAAACTTATTCATTTTCACGATTATGTACAACTGCTTAATGGAGAGTAATAGTACATTGGATAGAGCAAGTTTTCCGCTACAAAACATTATTTTCCATATCATCATCATCCATAACGCGTTTAAAAGTCAATCCAAATGCTATAAATGTCCCTTGTCTTGTTCCTAATCCCGTAACCTGATTTTGGTCTTAGTAGGAATAACCTGGTGGAGCCCATTCTTTGAACAGATGCCCTAGCGAGTTTAAAGAACCCAGTTTGTCCTACTATTTACCTATAGCTGAAGGGATAATAATCGAATACATACCTTTCTTTTGGGTATAAGGACTATGAGGAATGCAAACAGCTTTGTTCAGGATTTGAAATCAGGCAGCCAATTTCACTTCCTATAACGATAACCGTTACACGTTACATTATTACTATTGCTTTCAAAATAACTGTTTTCAGCATTGAATAATCCAACAAGAGTTAACATGCCGTACAACCAATGTAGTGGATATAATATATCAGGTCGAATATTAGATGATCGCATTCGTTGTTTTTTAATGATTATTTCGCACACAATAAAATTGAAAATAAATAATTCAGCCTAACATTCTAATTACATACGGATAATCGACAGTATTCTACTTGTCTTTTACATCATCTCAACTAAATCTCAATATCCATTTTGAAAATCAAACCTGCACATTCTGGCAAACAATTCCTAATTACCACTTTTATGTTTGTGATAAATAAATCCCTAATATAAGAAAGATTAGAACGAAGTAAAATGTCAAATAATGGGACAATAAAGTTTCATTCAAACTAAATGACAACGTTACATAATGTGAATGACTTATCTAAATAATTGATATGTCTGCTTCTTGGGAAATTCAGTAATAATCCAAACTTTGTCTACGTTTGTCTTCTTGATCTTATAAGATGAGATTGTAAGAAGAAAATGCTGCCTACAGTGTTTCCGTACAAATGAAATTGGATAGTGTCCAATTGTCCAAACAAATAATTATTATCACGTATCCCAAACAAAACATGTCCAACTGATTAAAGAATTGTTTCTCTTTCTATAACAAATCAGTGCTTTCTTTTGTAGAAATGTGGATTTTTCTTTAAATTGATTACAACAATTTACCACCTAGAAGGAAAGGACTTTTTTTCTAAGGGATTCCCTTATAATTTATAACCATTTGTGTTTGCAAAGAAATAGTTGTATGTGTACGTATCAATATTTCTTTTGTAGAAATGTTTATTTTTCTTTAAATTACTTACAAGAAGGTTCTACCTAGAAGGAAAGGACATTTCTTCTAAGGGATTCCGTTATAATTTATAACCATTTGTGTTTACAAAGAAGTAGTTGTATGTGTACGTATCAATATTTCTTTGTAGAAATGTGTATTTTTCTGTTAATTACAAGTAATTACTGACACACCTTGAGATAAAGGACTTTTCTTCTGAGGGATTACGTTATAATTTATAAGCATGTATTTGTGTTTGCAAAAGAATAGTTTTAGGTGTACATATCCATATGTTTTATATTCGTGTAAACGTTTACAGGAGGTGCCTGTTTAACGGTTATCGTCGTAGAAAATGTAATTGGTGATCTAAGTTCAATTTCTGGGCTTCGCGCTAATGCTATTGAGAAAGACATGAATCCATCTCCTCTATTCCCAGTTATTGGTAAATAGTAGAACAAACTTAGTTTTTTCGTCTTAGTAAGGCAACCATTCTGGGAGAAGGAAATCTTTAAATTCAAACCAGTAGTATTCTGCTTAAGAATTTGACCTGTACGTAACAAAGGGTTGGATAATGTGTACATATTCATCAACTCATTGCTCAAATCGGGTGAGATTATCACATGCATAACTATTAAGTTTTCAGATAATTGTGTGTACGGAATACTAAATACACTCTATGATGTTGATTTAATGACTTAACGTCATAGGGGGGTAGAAAAGATCAGTTTAAAAATGAGTTTAAAAAAGTTGTTTAAAAATGTGTATGAAAAATGAGTTTGAAAAAGATTGAATACCATCAAGAATTAATAAAACAAAACGTCTTCGACATAAAATAACCCAACAAGGGTTGACATGCCGTAAAATTTAACCAGCCAACCATTAATGCCATAGGCTCTATTTATTTGTAAATACTAGATGCAGATTATCTATATGAGAAGTATTTTAAAAGTATCAAAACGGGTTCTGTATTTTCCAAGACATAAATGAACAATGAATGAAACGTTAATTTTATTTAGAATTATCCTTTTGAACATACTCTTTTCAGCCATTTTTCCATCTTTGAGCCACCACTTTTGATATGATATAAATCCATGACATCTCATTTCTTTCATTTTTCCACGTCCTCATATAGTTTACATTTAGATGAATTTTCAGTTTTAAAAAAAGAAAAATTTTTACGGCGTTATGTATAGTAAGTATGAAGGATGTTGCACTTACACAACCCTGGGTTTTGTCAATTATTTTTCGTTCAAAAGGTAACTTCATAATTTTTTGACAAATTTGCACTGACTTGACAATAATCCAGACATCATTATAAATTAAAATATTTAAACATCAGTCTCAAGATTTTTTATGACACGTGAAATAGTTTGTTTGTTTTTATTTTTGTGGGGGGTGGATTATTCGGTCTATGGCCCTCACATTTATTGTTACCTACACACAATTCGGCGGATGGACCCTCTGGCTTTCTTCGGGTATTTCTTGTCGGACTCGGGAACCTTCTCGAACTCGAGAACCTTCTCATCAAACTTGGGAACCTTCTTGACAAACTCGGGAACCTTCTTGACAAAGTTGTAAAACTTGGAAGCCTTCATGTTTTGTTGTTTTTTTTTTGTTTTTTTTGGGGGGGGGTTCTATTTTGTTTTGTATCTATTTTTTCATTCTTTGAAGAAAGGGGATTCTTATTGAGATTTAAACAATAATCAGCTAAACTCCATGCTACTGCAAGATGTAACATTGATTGAAATACACTTTTAATAATTAGTTATGTTACATATTACATGTCACACTTGAGTAAGTTACCGTTGCAGGAAATTGAATCAGTTCCCTAAAATCAAATCCTGGATGAAGCTGTTTGTGTCTAATTCCGAGCTAATGCAATTGGAAAATGAATTAATCTATTTCTTCTCCCCAAGCTCTGGGTAAATAGTAGGGCAGACTGGGTTTTTTAAACTTAATCAACCATACAGTCTAAGAGATGGAAAATTTCAAACCAGGTGTACTTGCGCTTAAAAATGGCCTCGTATCACATCGTTCTTATGGTTAAGGAGTTGAAGAAACATATACATTAGGTGGTAAATTTTTTATATGGTGAGAATCATTAATAAATTATATTCTTTAATAAGATTTCTCATGATTTGTACAGAAATACTGAGCGAATGTGTGCAAATGTGTGGAGAGTGTACTCAAATTTATTGCCAAAACTGTATATTAATATAAAAATCCATCTTAATAGCGATGTATTTATCTATTTATGTATCACTGTCTTTAAGAAATACTGAAAATCTTATAAGCTAATTATTTGATATTTCAAATTATAACAATTTTAAAAAGTTTACTAAAATGAATTGTCTTCAGCTAAATTAGGATTTTCCTCTAAATCTCTTAATTATTTTAAAGATCCAATTTAAACCTGGATCTCTCTCTCTCTCTCTCTCTCTCTCTCTCTCTCTCTCTCTCTCTCTCTCTCTCTCTCTCTCTCTCTCTCTCTCTCTCTCTCTCTCTCTCTCTCTGGTTACTGACAGCTTTACTATGCGATTTTTGAAACCAAACTTCGATCGAAAAGAATGAGGCTGTTGCATTTTACATCGGACAAGTATGCATCCAACTATTCACCCTGCAACTATGGGTAAATAGTAGGGTAGTCTAGGCTATTTGACCTTGGTATAGCAACTGGTGTAGAAAAAACTAATTTCCAGGCTAATAAACTCTTAAATGCTTAAAAATTGACCTTGAGTCGCATCCTGCTTGTGAGGAGCATTCAGGTAAATACACACACACAAACACACACACACACACACACACACACAACACATATATATATATATATATATATATATATATGTGTGTGTGTGTGTGTGTGTGTGTGTGTGTGTGTGTGTGTGTAGCTAAAGTAAGATTTCGTGAAGTTGTTTTTAAATTTACATCTGAAACCAGTAATTGAACATTTCTTTATATTGGACTTTTTGTCATTAGTTAATTTTTTTGTCGCGAATTTTTTAAGCTAAACTCATTTTTGATTTGCCTCATAATTATTTCTCTCTTATAGATTTTATAGCATTTTAAAAATGTATTTTACAATATTCAATAATGTAAATTGACTTTATATCTTGACTTCATTAATTTCTTTCATTATCATTCTGAGTAATATTTTTGTTTCTCTCTTTTGTTTTTTTATTCTATCAATGTCTCTAGTTTTTTTAGTAAAACAGATTTTTTTATTTTGTATTACTATTACATTGATGTTAGTATAATTTTTTATTTTGTTTTACCATTAGTTTTAACATTCCGCTTACGTTTTAAGGATTTTTTTTTTTTTGCTGCTGAGTCTTTCTTAGTAATCGCATTAGATATAAATTTTAATTGCTTTCTTTTCATACGGACGCTTAATTAAGGAATATGTTAATTGCAATTAAGCTGTGATTGTTCGATGAAATTAGTGAAAAACTACTGAAAATGAAAAGAAGAAAAAGTGAAAATGAAAGTTAAAGAGTCATCAAAAAATAAACAGCTTCTGTGTGTAAATGAAAACGCATGCGTCGTTTTAAAAATAGATTTTTGGTTTGAGAAAAATGGGAAAGCCTAAAATAAACAGGAGGATGTTTACGATTTCAATTGATACACAAAGAATCTAAAAGAAAATCTTTTTAAATGATGCAAGATTTGATATTTATTGTTTTTTAGGAGAAAAATAAAATTATTTTTCATAGAAAATAAAATCTAGAGAATATTAAATGATATTCTGCCAACTTCTTCACAAGAATTCCAAAAGGAAAGAATGTTAGATTGACATTATAAAAAGTATTCTTTTTTCTTTCTATAAATATTTCAAATTCTAATAAAATCGTATCTATGTAGATTTGCTAAAGAATTATGGACATTTCTGCCCTGTCGGTGGGGCTTAGGATATGCTGACATTATCTCCTGTAGAAAGATAAGAACCTCCAAAAAGGTTGTTCTATGTATGACACTAAACTGCATATGTGGTGAAGCGACAGTTCTGAAAATATGTGGATTGTGAAGTACTCTTTGCAATTTCTTTCAGGTCTATTTTCTCCTAGAGTGGTAATATGTTGATGGTTCCATCTATGGGTCAGATATTTTAGAATTACTCGTATTCGATTGGACTCTAGACCCAAAAACCCTTCTTTTACAAACTACACACAAAATGTAAATATGAACGTACAATTCTACCTATACCCCCTCTCTCTCTCTCTCTCTCTCTCTCTCTCTCTCTCTCTCTCTCTCTCTCTCTCTCTCTCTCTCTCTCTCTCTCTCTCTTCTCTTCATATTTATCTATCATCTATCCATAATTTGCAGTTTAGTTTTGTACCTAGGACATTTTTGGATGGAGTCTTACCTGTCTGAAGTGGTTACAGTCAGATTAATCTAAAAAAAATGAGTAGACTTTTTCATGTTGATACTAAATAACAAATAACAAGAAACAATTTAGAAGAAGATAACACTCAACAATTTTGAGATTCTTATAAAGAGAGGAATTATAGAAATGTAATAAGAAACAAATTAAAGAGAATTAACAAGTGACAATTTCCTGTATATTTTTCTCGACCCTTTGGCAAAATAATTAAATCTAAATTCAATGTTCAAGCACTAATTTTTGCGGAAATATAAGTTTCTCCAAAATTTGAATCACAATTTCATATTTCCGAATTCAAAGTTTTTTGATTTTGTTTTTTAATAGATTTTATTGAAGAGGAAATAATTTTCGTCAATTTTTCTGTGCCTAAATATTGTGTTCTTTAATTGCATTTATCATAGAAAATGAAAGTTTCTTTCTTGCAAGCTATGCAAACGGTTTACTGCTCCAAATTAAATTACCTCGACAAAACATCAACTCAGAGTTTGAAAATGAACATTTCTCATCTTTAAGCATTTTGATTTTACAGATGTATTATACCATGAAATTCAATCTTTAATTTTGAATTTATTTACCTCCTTGAAAATCTGCAAATTCAAAAAAAAAAGAAAGAAAAAAGAAAGAACATCTACATTAATCAAAATCTAATTCCTAATTTCAAGATTAACTGCGCAGTTTAAAAAACTTAAACAGTAGAGATTCTCTGAGATCGACTTTTGCTGAACATATAAACATTTGAATTGGCCTCTTCAACACACTTATTTTACTACCATCTTTATAAATGTCGAAGACAAACGAAAAATAATTAAACCTTACCGAAAACTCTTGTTTAATTAATGATTAATGAAGCCCAATAACACCATTGGATCGAGAAATTGTCCAGCAACTAAACATTGTTTCCACATTGTCACCATCATTGAGGCATTCGAAAGAACGTTTATCCGAATGCTATGCCTCATATTAATTCTTATGGAAAATACAACAGATAAAAGAGATCAATAACGTCGTTGGATATAGCAAGTTTTCAGCTAGAAAATAGCACTACTGGCAATGCTATTAGGCTAACAGTGAACAATTGCCTGTTCGTTCATAAGAAAGTAGTTCCGAAAGATGTATTAAACCGCCTATTTCATTGTAATCCCAGAGTTGGGTATTAATGGCATAGCAGTATAATTTGAAACTTCATATTAATAATTCATAGTTTTCCTTGTGATTGTGTTGTGACTGGGTTATCAAAAACAACATTAATATACGGAATGGTTAACAATCAGGTTTAATATCTTTTGTACAGAAAATATAACGAGAATCAGAATAGCAAAAAAACGCACAGTTCTTTACATAGCAATGCCACCAGGCTGTTGTCAGCAAGACTAGCTACGAATACTCTCGTGTAGTCAGAATTTTGTTATTAATGCCTTTAGTCAGACGAGTTCAATTTTTGTAGGGGAAATATCCTCTCTCAAAATTCAGCTAAGTATCAGTCTAGTTTTATAAAAGCAAAGAAACGACATTGTGTAAAAATTACACCAATCAATCGAGGCTTTCGACGTTTACTTAGACCAAACAATGGATGCGATTACAGTTAGGTGGTGGGTAAGGCGTTCCAGAAAAGGTGACAGTATTGTCCACCAACGTTCAATTCAACTGTCAACTTAATAAATGAATAGTGCATTGAACAGCATCTGTACGAATGGGGAAGATGAAAAATGGACTACGAAGACAACATTTTCTAACAATGAAACTATCATTACTGGTGTGAATAATTGGGTTGCCATCGCTGTTTCCCATTCGAGATTGGTATGCTGTTTCCTTTTTCATAACCAACGGTGGTGACTGTGTGGAAAAAAGTGTTTTGTAGCTAAAAAAAAAATTTCCCTATCCAACAGTGTTATTGCGTCCTCTGTATCTGGTGTATTTCTATAAAAATAAATAGTAGGCTTTATTTAGGAGCAACTCACATGCAATTATGCTAGGCCTGCTCAAATAAATACCTATATGATATTCAAAAGATGAATATTATTAGACAGAATATATAAAGACTGGAGGTGGTCTCTCTATCAGCAATAACAAAACCTTTTACTCTCTCTCTCTCTCTCTCTCTCTCTCTCTCTCTCTCTCTCTCTCTCTCTCTCTCTCTCTCTCTCTCTCTCTCTCTCTCTCTCTCGTTCTCTAATCGTTTTAGTGTTATGTCAGCTTAATTGCCTTGATCTCACCGTGACAATAAGCCATTTTTAAATTGTTCTTATTGAAGAGTTTGTTTGATAATTCTGATTTACTAAAATCTGTGTTTACAAATCTGAAAAATATTTTCCTGTGTTCGTTAATATTGCTTTTGAGAATGTGAAGGGAATAAATAAAACAATCTTTCTGTTGTCGGTTTCTTTGATTTCCTTTTGTTTTGGTTTGAGATTTTGTTTGGGGTGTGGGATTTTAGGTGGATGTTCTTTTTAATGATTGATTGATTGATGTATTTAACAGCACACCAAACAATATCAGGTTATTTCATGCCTAAATGTTCACGTTCATTGTACATTCATATTTACATTTTTGTATACATCTTTTGAAGAGGGTTTTTTTTTTATCGAATACAGATATTTTTGAAACAGATCTATTAGACCCACAGATGGAAGCCTAATGGGCACTACCACTCCCGGTCAAAGAGAGTATGAGATTGTTGTAAGGGTTAGCAAGTTGTTGCCTTATGCCAATTCTAATTTATGCTTAACTTGAGAAGGGGGATTCCCACGTGATGTATAGCGAAAAAAAAACATAAAGCATTGTCGGTGAATACGGTTTTCTCTGGGTAACCCATACTGCTGGCCTTGTGCCACATTTAAACTAAGCTTAGTAAATAAGATACTATAAATATCATTCAGGACTCCTACAAATGCTTTCTTGGAGTTTTCGAACACTTCTGCTCTGCAGGAGTTTGTTGGGAATCTGCTCTGACTGGATTTATAAATGCGTTTTACGGCTGTTGTAGAAGTCACAACCTGCTTTTACATAATAAAAACGGTAGAATCTCTCTCTCTCTCTCTCTCTCTCTCTCTCTCTCTCTCTCTCTCTCTCTCTCTCTCTCTCTCTCTGCATATATATATATATATATATATATATATAATGTGAGGTATCCAAACTTGGTAGTAAGGGATGATTATATATGAGTAGCAAGATCTAAGACACACTATATTAGCAAGAATCTCTCTCTCTCTCTCTCTTCTCTCTCTCTCTCTCTCTCTCTCTCTCTCTCTCTCTCTCTCTCTCTCTCTCTCTCTCTCTCTGCATATATTATATATATATATATATATATAATGTGAGGTATCCAAACTAAGGGATGATTATATATGAGTAGCAAGTATCTAAGACACACTGTATTATTATTGTATGATCCAGTATGTATAAATACAGTGAATCTTTAAATCACTACAGAGAGCTCAATATATATATAGAGAGAGAGAGACAGACAGAAAGACAGAAAGAGAAAGAGAAAGATAATTAAGAAAAAATGTACTAATGTCATTTTTGATCTTACAAATTCACGATATAACGAGGATAGCTATGAAATCCTAATTAAAATTCTCACCTCCTTCCTAAATACGTAACACAACGGGTTCACTAGAATTCTGTTGCTTTACTAAAATATCTTTAAAGATTCTAAACATATTTAGATTCAAGCAAAGTGTTATGTAGGTTATAACATGGAGTTTAAAATTTTCCAAAAACAAATTAAACTAACGAAAATAAGCACAGTAAGAAAATTATTACATAAAGATCGTATATATGCTTCCCAAGTCAATAAGTATATTCTTGGCGGTAGAATATACATATCAACTCATCTTTTTGTTTTAAAACCAGAGACGTAAATATATTGCATGATACAAATACGTCTAAATGTCAATATTCACATTGAAAAACATTTGAATAATAAAAAGTTGTCATAAATAGTAGAAATTTATAACTATATATATAAATTCCATGGTAGTTGATAATAAAGATGGTCCGTCTTCTTATACCACTGCTCTTCCTTTTACTTTTGCCTGTCTTTCCTCATTCATTTACTTCACAGAAATAACATCTGAGATAAATTGTCGTAGATTTCTATTTGTATTTAACAATTTCAGACTCCCTTCACGTAAGCGTTCGTGAAATTGTTGCTTTTGCTGTTATTTGATTTCTTTCTTTCATTTCTTCCTTTCCTTTCAATTTGCTCTTTTTTTCACTTTTCCTTTTCTTTGTTTGTTCTCTATCTTTCACTCTTCCCTCTCTTCCACCTCTTTCCTTTCATTCTTTTCTTTCTTTCATTCTTTTCTCTCTTTCACCTCTTCAATTACGTTCACTCTTCCCTTCCCTTCCCTTCCCTTCCCTTCCCTTCCCTTCCCTTCTCTTCTTTTCACTCTTCTCTTCCCTTTCCTTCTTTTCACTCTTCTCTTCCTTTCATTCTTCTGATCTTTCTTTAACTGTCTGTCTGTCTGTCTGTCTGTCTGTCTGTCTCTCTTCTCTCTCTCTCTCTCTCTCTCTTTCTCTCTCCCACACACACATGCACACACACAAGAGTCAAGAGTATCCGCACTATTATCACGACTTGATGATGATGAGGACGAGGAGAATGATGATGAGGATGATGATCATGAAAAGATGTAAAATACCTTACTTTTAATGCTATAGATCAAATATACATTTGAATTCTTCTTACCAATCGATTTCATCGTTAATGTAGGGGAGAGTTCACGTCCTGTAATGACAAGAAACGGGATTGACTGTGACATTGTAGTAAGCAAGTTCGATATTCAGTCACGATATTTCTTAAACTTTCGGCGTAATACCCTTGGGAAAGGTATGAAACCCTCACTATTTCATCTATGAGTTAAATAGTACCACTACTGTTTTTATACAAGGATTGCGTTAGCTTTAAATAACCCATGAAGATTGGTATTCCATTAAAACAAAACAAAAAACAAAGAAAGCAAACAATCACTCATACATTATCGACAGAAGTTGGTCCTTCACAAATTACCATAAATCGATAATTTCATAATCTCGGCCTTATGAATAGACACTGAAATACAAAAATAACTTTAAATATTGCAAAACCTTTGACTCATCCTAGTATTATTAATATATGACACGATCTCCCTGAAATCGTAGTATTGGTTTATGTAGTGTGGATTATAGATAAAATATTGGGCTGACGTGATCAAAACAATAATACATGAGAGGTGCAGTGTAATATTTATCACTGTGGGAAATAGATACGATGACCAGAGTTCAAATCCTTAAATTTCACATAGTGCAAATACCCATGGGAAAGGTATGCATCCAATTGTTCTCCCTCCAGATATGGTTAAATTGTAGGGAAGACTGTTTAACATTGGTATGGCAACCTGTCAAGGAGAACGAAAAACCTATGAAACTCCGCTTAAAATGATCTTGTGTCACATCATGCTCGTACAAGGGGAGTAAATAAATACGTGATAATCTACGATACATGTATAGCCACCCAAATGGATTGACATATCTGTTTATATTTATAATATTTCTCATCGGCATTGCAGTCTGGGAAGACTATATAGTTCTTATGTCCCTTAAGTTGCAGCGCCTCCTGTGACTGTGAAGTCCAATGTTCAAAAAGCAATACAGAACACAAGCTGGGAAGTTGAGCTCTTTCTAGAACTGCTGTTTAATGTTTCTTGAACCATCTTTATCGCAAAATAAAACATGAATTTCTGTAGGAAATGTAGGGAAAAGTCGAACAAAATTACTGAAAAGACCTTCCACAAATGCGACTATCTGTGTTAATATTGATTCCTAATGTTGATAGAACAAATCAATGAAAGAAATTCGCTGAAAGAATAAGAAACAATCAATAAATGTAAGACGGTCACTGAGGAATTTGTGATTTCCATTGCGAATTTAAACAAAACAAAAAACATACTTTTTTAAGTAAGTACAGGAGGCATAATTCGAGTACATAAGTGAGTCCTATGAAAATATTTAGATGTAAATATGACAAATTCAATTTATGTCAGTTATTTGGTCATTTTATTTAACTCTTTCTACGACAGCACTGGAAAGTTATCAGCTCAACCAATATAAGATTGCCTTTTTTTCATTTGAATTTTCAAAAGTAATACACCAAGTGTGTCGAACTCCAAGATGAATAAGTAGAATAATATGTACGTTTCATGGTTCTAGTACATTCCCTATATCTGTTTTTTTGATGATCTGACGAGTATAGAGTACCACTTCATTGCTATTACTCCCAGGCCCACTCTGGCCTATTAGGGTCCCATTTATGAGTCAAATAGAAGTGTTTCAAAATTATTCCTATTCGATTGACCCATGTGATAAATTATTATCAAGAAACAAGTAAACACAAACGATTAATATAAATGTACAATGAACACAATTCACTAACCTGTAAGAACAAAATAACCCTAGACAGGTTGATATACCGTTAAAATCAACGTATATAGTTCATTCTTATTCCTTGGTTCATTCTAGAACTTTTCAGCACTCTTCATGTACATTTATATACTTATATAATACAATATGATATATGCATATGTATGTACGTTGTATTATTTGATCTCACAATCTGAATTTTCAACCGAGTAATGAGAAAATGCGTTTTTATAGTATCAGAAACCATTGAGCAAAGATTAATATAGTAATACGCTTGTAACTAAATATCTGTTGTAAGTGTGTGTAACCACATCCCACGAATAATAAGAACTGCCGAATAAAGAAAGAAAGAAACAAACAAAATAAATTACCGTTAAAAATAATCAAAGTAGGAAAGTAGAAAGCGTTGATGAGTGAAAAAAGTAAGGTAAAAAGTAAAAATTTTAAGAAATAAATAAAAATTAAGGTGGAAAAAACAAAGAATGAAAGATAGAAAGGGAGGAAGCAAGTAAATAATGAAAGAAAAAAGAAAGAAAGAAAGAACGAAAGAGAGAGAGAGAAAGAAAGAAAGTTAAGTTTGAAAGAAAAATGGAATCAGCAAATACTGAAAGAAAAGTTGCGATGAAAGAAAGAAAGAAATACTTTTTTTTTAATTTTATGTAATAGCTTGAATGCATAACAGTTGCTGAGTGCAGGTCATTAAGGGTCAATCCTTTCGGACATCAGAATCTGTGATTGACATTAGGGTCATTGCAATGTGAGAATCAAATATGATTTAAGGTTTTTGGAGAAAGCTGAGAGCGGGCTGGTCGATAGATGTCACATGATAGGGTTGGTTTTGTGCAGAGTTGGGATTCAAACATCAAGCAAGGTGGTTGGGTTTAGAGAGGAATTTATACCCAGTTCATGAGAAGTGACAAAATATTATAACAATTTTTAAAAAGTGTTTCTCCTCTGCTCTAAAGTGATGACTTTAGGATATGCTCACTTTTGTTCTGAAATGGAAACAAGTTGGAATATAAAAATTTACTTTGTCAGTTTCTTTTGTCACATGGACAAAAATGACGAACCAGAAAGAGAAAGGGAGAGATTGTATAGGGTTTAAAAGAGAGAGTGTTTATGTATATATTCGTGTGTATTGCGTGGGTGATACAGTGAGAGGGGAGAAGAAAGATTGTATAGATTGGAGAAAGCGTGTATATTTAAGAGAGAGGTTGTTTAGGGGTACAGAGTGAAACAAACAATGAGAGAGAGAGAATGTGTGTGTCTCTCTCTCTCTCTCTCTCTCTCTCTCTCTCTCTCTCTCTCTCTCTCTCTCTCTCTCTCTCTCTCTCTCTCTATCTCTCTGTGTCGGTGAGAGAGGTTTCATAGTGTGAATATTAGGGTAGAGAATGAGTGTGTTTGCGTGAGAGAGAGAATGTGATATATATATATATATATATATATATATATATATATATATATATATATATATATATAATATATATATATAGAGAGAGGGGAGGAGAAGTCAAACTGGAAAACGGTGTAATGCAAAAAAAAAGCAAGAAATGATAATCATGACTTATGCCAAACACATAAACAGGGTCAAGAGACAACAATAGTTCTATGGAATATAAGACAAAAATATGAAGCGAAGAATGAACGATATGAAGGAACAAAGCCAAGAAAATAATACCACAAAATTTTCAAAACGTTGGTCAGTTTGTTTGTTTTTAACAAACACTCTCTCTCTTAGAATTCAAAACAGATTCTCTTCTTTCAACTTTTTATAGATAATAAAAGGAAAGAAAACAGTTTATATTTTTTAATATTGTCTTTAAATATTTATGTTTAAAACTGCAAAAAGAAAACAGTTACCCGAATTATATTGATTTGATGTAAAAGCCAGGGAATTAATGACTTTAAATCAACATATTATTTTTCTCCTTTTGTTGGCAGCCCTGAAGGGTGAAAAAATATAGCTAGAAGAGAATTTGCTGCCTAAATACATATTATTTAAATTACATGGCCCTGCAGCGAACAAGGACATAAACGATTAAATTTATGAAAAAATAATTTTACATGGAAAGATATGTGATTTTAGCAAACAATGGAATCACAAAACAGAAATGCATAAGATAAAAAAGAAGTTGAAGTCCTCCGTTTATACTGAAAACTACACTAAAACCAAACATCATATCACACTAAAAGCGAGAATGAATTTGATCCTAAAGAAAATGATTGATTGACTTTAACATGTCAATCAGTCTAGCTTGGGAAAGTATGTTAATTATACGTTCATATTTATATATCGTGTAATTAATTTTACGTTCATATTTACATTGATCGTGTAGTTGTTTCTTATGTCACATGATCCTATCGAGTACGAATAATGTTTTATCAGATATATTTGAGCCGCAGATAGGGCACTATAGGTACAACAACACTGGTCAGGGTGGACCAGGGAGTAATTGCAATGAAACGGTACTCCACATTCCAAAGATATAGTTAAGTGCTATACGCAGGACTTCTCTTTATTAGGGGGTGTCTTTCCCCTCTGCAGGGGATACAGTCGGTGTATTCTAGTTTCCGCCGACATGGTGGTCATACACAGAAGCACACCGGGGAAATTATATATATATATATATATATATATATATATTATATATATATATGATACCCAAGAACCTGTAATCAGCGATGATGATATTGCATCACTGACCACCACCCTGTATGTATCTACAAGATGTATTGTACGATATATATATATATATATATATAATATATATATATATATATATATATATATATATAATTAGTTTAGAAAACAAAAATGAAATGGTATAAAACGTTTTATACCATGTATGTTTCGAAAACAAAACATAGAGCACTTTTTTCCAAATTTGTGGCGATTGTATTTACCAATTATTGTGGTCCTGATATATATATATATATATATATATATATATATATATATAAGGAAAGTCGTCGGGGCGGCCTAAAGTCGGTATCAGCCAATCAGCGAGGGAGACTATCCCCTTTTCCCTAGCGCTAGACCAAGGAGATTGTTTTTTGGTATCTGAGGTGCAGCGCCACGCCTACCATCAGCTCCTTACTTTACCGCACAGATCCCTATGC
This sequence comes from Doryteuthis pealeii, assembly GCA_023376005.1. NCBI lineage: Eukaryota > Metazoa > Mollusca > Cephalopoda > Myopsida > Loliginidae > Doryteuthis > Doryteuthis pealeii. Next base: position 46,639,340 of record CM042162.1, read on the forward strand.
TACTCATACGCTGAGTTGCCGAGGACCGGAATCGAACTAGAAACCATGTGCCGAACGCTCTACCGACTGAGAATTTTAATAATATATTGATTGTATAATATTACTTGAAGATATTAATTATACCGTGGAGTTTATATGGTTTAAGTTAATATTTATACAACAAATACAATATATTTGTTTCATTTACCTATTTCAGAAAAATATGAGAAAATGATTATGATAATAAAATGATTTATCATTTTTTTATATTGCATTGCAACGGTTGCGCGTTGGTGGTTTGCACTTGTCCAAAATCAATAACAGCCTATGTCTTCTATCGTTTCAAAGTAAGCGGGTGTATCAGACTGATCTTCTCTGATAGGGTCGACCTGGTGAGAGGAGTATAATGTTGAAATACCCGAAACTCCCCTATGACCAAATTTAGTAAGTAGCCTATATTTAAAGTACATTTATAACTTTTTTTTTATAATTGACAGTTTTCAAATCTCTTGATATATGGGGGGATCTCCGTGACGTAGTGGCTAACGTACTAAACTGCGACAACATAGTAAGCGAGTTTGAACTCCAGTCGCATTATTACGTTCACTTTCAGACTAATACCCTTGGGAAAGGTTTATACCACCTTATCCCTAAGTATGGATTAAATAGTACAACTTTTTTTTTATAAGGTTGGCATCAGCCGGTTTACGAGGATGTGGAGCTTGCTGAATAAGAGATGGAAATTGGTGAAAAGCCTTTAACGGCTTCTGAATAGCTGATTCTTAGCCAAAATCTATCTTCTACCTTTCTAGAATTTTAGTCACCTGACTTTAACTGGTCCAATGAAAGCCAAGTTTTAAACTGATCCTAAACTGCCAATTACACTAAGGGTGACAAAAATGGTTAAAATAATTTTAAACTTAACCACACTTTATGCCAGTTAAAGATTTCGCCAATCTATTATTCAATATCCCTTTCTTCAAAAAATTAAATAACTAATATTTGAAGAATTTTAAGAATTAATGATATTGAGTAAAAGATTTATTGTTTTAGAACTGGTATGAACCCACTTAGGGTTTTTTGTATACGTGTGTGTTAATGACTGTTGCCTTACCCACCTTCTTTCTATCTCACTCAATATCTATATATCTATCTTTCTATCTTTTTCTGTCTTAAACTTATTTTTCTTTTGCGATAACTTTCTATACTTTCCTCTTCTTCCTTCTTTACATAACTTTTAAATATAGCTTAATGGCTACTTTCAACAATCTTTAAGATTGATATCAAATCATATCCTACTTACAGAATCTATACTATAATTATTTATTAATTGATTGAACTTGCCAACCCGTTATTTCATTTTTAGAGGTTTGGGAATTGTGTATATTTATATAGTTACATATTTATAGTTACATATTTTGTGTAATTTCTTAAGAGTTTCTTTTTTGCGGTTAAACGATATTAAGTATTCATATCTAATATGAATGATTTGCAAACAGATCTATTTTAAGCACAGATGGGAAATTAACAGGTACAACCACACTGAGTAATAATGGACCAGGGATTAATCGCAATGAAGGGGTACTTCACACGCTCCAGAGCTCCATAACTGGCACATGACTATCAGAGGCAGCTATACCCAAGATACCCCTTTTACCGGGAATGGTTCTTGCTTACATGCAGAGGATGAAGTCAGCGTATTCTAAGCTTCACCGACAGAGTGGATATCAGAAAAAAGGGGAATTATTCTAGTTATCTCCTTTGAGAAAGTATTATCATAGAGGAGAGTAATTATTTGGACAGGAAATTCTTTTATTCTCTTTGACAGAACTATTTAACGCTATTATGCTACCAAATATCTCGCTACGGTGTGTCATTTTCTCTAATAAGATAATATTTATGCATAAAACAGATCATTATAATAAAGAAAATAAATGTTGACGTACGCACGTTTGTGCCTTTAAGTCTCTCTTATTGGACTAAAATTTTACCTAGTGGTAATTAATTTGCTTACTTATCCCCCTTTTTTCTATCACTCAATTTTCAATATTTTATTCCTTTGTAAGTCTTTTTATTCATATATATTCTTTTTACTTTCCCTATCTTTATTCTCTTCATCATTTTCCTTTTGTATTATTAACATGATTCTTCTGTATTCTTCTCTTTATTTCTTCCTTTTCCTCTCTGTCCATCTGCTCTCTACTTAACCCACTCCTTCAATTCGTATGCCCTTTTTCTTTATTGGCAATATATTGTATTTTACTCTCTCTCTCTCTCTCTCTCTCTCTCTCTCTCTCTCTCTCTCTCACACACACACACACACACACACACACACACTCACTCACTCACTCACTCACAACTATTTAATTTACAATCTTTTCCTTCGATACTTCTAGTGTTTGTTTATCTACCTTGATCTATTCCTCATCTCGTTTGCCCGTTCCAAATGTCTTTGTCCTTTTCTTCGTCTTTTGAATCCTTATAATCATTTATCTTTACTCTTTGATCCTCAACACTCAACAGTATTCTATCCTTTACCTTTTACTTGAAAAACATGGCTTCCATCAAATGATATAATCAGCATCTTTGCTTTGGAATCTGGGTAGAATAACTTCAATACCAACAGTTTACCTAAATGGAAATGTACCTTTTTACGAGGTTGAGTCAAAAGTTGTGCAATATTTTGGTACTGGCTATTTCGCGTGCGTATATCCGAATGACCGAAGCAGTTCAAGCCGTGAAAAAAGTCTCCTGTTGTGATTGGTAGTACTAATCATACTAATTTAGGGTAGAGTAGTCTTGGGTCTTCGCAAGGCAAGCAGTCTAGAAAAAAAACTCGGAATTGAAACCAGCTGTACTCCGCTTAAAGATTAACATGTCGCAATCCTTATCCGTAGTATCCTGATACTCGATGCGCTGGCACTCTGTGTATTGTTTTACTTCGTGTGCGCCCTGAAAGACAAATGCGCAACATAGTCTAATTCGGAGACTTATGTTTTATGAGTTCTAACCGGGCCATGAAGTCGTGAAAACAACCAAAATACTTGTTATGCGATACGTAAAGGCGCAGTTGTTCCCAGAACTCTTAAGTGGACGAGAGGGACGGTCTTATCGCAAAATTGCGGAAGAATTTAATCTTCGACACCCTTATAGGCGACATATTTATTTTACTACCGTCGGGAATTGTACCCAGACTTTGTGGACACCCTGTAGATTCTATACATAGGATGTGACTCGACATTCAACTTAATTGTTAAAACTGGGGTGAAAAACTCACAAGGAGTGAAATAATGATAATGTTTGCACTAGCAGTCGGCTCAATAAGTGTAGTTTCTCTAGAAACAAAACAATAAAATAAAGATCATAGAGTACTTCCCCTTATTTATTTATTTTCAGTTCATTTTAATATAGATTCTATACGTAGGACATGACTCGACGTTCAGCTTAATTGTCGCCAAATGCTGCCTGTAAGTGATTAAAAATGTATCAAAGTTCACTGTTGCAAGACGTTTAAATATTACTTGCTAAAATTTTTTTTAAATTAAATTTAAATTGGAGGAAATAGTAAGATATGATTTAAAGACATCAAAGTTTGTGACTTCGTCAAAAAAGCACCCCCCCCCCCTAAAAAATAACCAGATGGGTGAAGAAATTTCAACCAGGTTGCAAGAACCTTGACAATCAGATCGGCCTAAAACGTTGGATTTTGATGCTGTGCTCTAAACGATGGAGGCAAGCCCGGCGAGTAGTAATCTGATAGTATTAAGGTAGCCATCTCGCAGCACTGTGTGGTACGTTACATTCATGAACTTGGAGCTGTCGAAATTTGCCTCATATTACTAACATATTGCAAAACATTTGATAAATCCTTATAAATTAATTATCATTATGAGTACAATCTATTGAAATGCTATACTTTCCATAACATTAAAAGATGCGTAGTGTAACGGTTATCGTCGTTGCAAATGGAACCAGCAACCCGAATTCAAATCCTGAACGAGGTGGTTTGCTTTGACTTTGTATTAATGCCATTATGAAAAGCATGAATACATCTGATATGTCCCTCTATCTATGGGTAAATAGTAGAGTGGGTTCTTTAACAAGAAAACAGTCTAAAAGAAAAACTCTGAATTCAAACCAGTTGTACTACGCTTAAAATTTGACATTGTGTTACATCTTGTCCGTGATATAAATACACTCATCATGGATGCAGTTTATAAAAATGGTGTAACTTAGTTTTACTATCCCGCCACAATTCATTCATATTTATTAGATATATTGCTGTGTGTTTGAATATATTAAATATGCTCCATATCTATGAATGGAAGTTTTCTACTCTTTTGATTTTCTTTCCTTTTGTCTACCAATCTATCAATCTACATAAAATCTATATTGATATTTGTTGTCCAAACAGCTTGAATTACAATATTTGAATATTTACTGGACCCGGGGGAATGTTTTAACGTAAAATAATTTTGTTCCTCGTGAGAAAGAGAAGGGAAAGATTTTTTTATTAAAGAATTTTGAACAATTAACAATAATCTACAGGAAAATATTTTGCTGCAAGATCTAACTACTTAGAATTTAGATTTTAAAAGAAAAAGATGAACAAATTATTTGAATTAATAAAATAATTATTCCCACCTATTTGAACATATGTGTACTAAGCACTTCAATCTGAAGAGGTAAAATAATTATACATCATTCTTGCAGGGAGGAGACGAACAATCTAGACAAAAACAAAATTGTTTTAATCGAAAAATATCTTAAATTAAAAGAAATATTTGTAGGCATTCCGATAATTGCATTAAACTTCGTCTAATGGTGAGCTCTGGATATCTGGAAAGTGTGTGTTGCCATTATTATCTGGTTCACTATTATTCGAAGCGGTAGTACTTGCTACGGTATCATCAGTGGGTCAGATGGATATGTTTGAAAACTATTTGTATTCTATTGGACAGTATGCAAAAAAATCCCCTTAAGAAACAACTACACAAAAATATATAAATCTGAACGTACGATGAATGCAATTCCCTAACCTCTATGTATATATAACTCTAGACGAGTTGGCATGCCGTTAAAATCTATCAATCAATCAATCAACTCTTTTTGAGTTGAAGAAAAGTGACAATAAAAATAAAAATATTTATTTTGTATTATCTTTTTTTTCTGAACTAGTTTTGATTTTATTTAGTAATTTGATTATTGTGTTTAATGGCATATCAACCCATGTGGGCTATTTAATGCCAAATCTTGTTTTTTATATTTTTGTTGTTTTTGCATATATGATTTGTAAAAAAATATTCCATAGGAAAATATTTTTGTTTATTTTGGTTTATTTAAATTGGTAGGAATAATTTTCACCGTCTTCTAACATAAAATAAAAATGGTTGGGTGTTTTCCATAAGAGAAATTTGAGGAATAGAGTAGGGACTTCATCTTATAGGTCCTAGGGCTTGATATTACCAGCCAATTGATCGATTCGGACCTATGCCACCATCTGTCTACCCCAAGTAATGGCCAAAGTGAAGTGATGCAGATCATGTGACCTCTTAGTACCCAGATCATGGACCGCACAGCCACCATGATGTTGTTTTTTATTCTTTCTATGATAGTTAACCTTGCATCTCTGTTAGAATTGTGACTTTGATTATTAGTTTGCTAAAATCTGTTGATTTCATTTTGTGTCTATAGTAATTTAGTATGAAATAAATGGTCATTCTAACTTTCCAATATATTGTTTTTGGTAGCGTGTTCAGCCCAGAAGATAAATTATATTTTTCTTTCTGCAATTAGATTCGTGATAAATTTAAATGTATTTTTATTTGTGAGGCTAATGAATGGATTGGTTGTTTTTGCAGCATAGGTTGTTCTTAATATTGCAAGATTAGAAATAATTCATGGATTTAATTATTGGTTTCTAATAGATTACTTTCTTTTATATATATATATATATATATATATTATATATATATATATATATATATATATATAATATATAATAAAGTAATCCATTAAACAAGATTAAATAACCACAAAAAACTCATATTCCCGCATAGCACAATAGCACTTCCCTTTAACACCCTAACATACAACCTTACACACCTCAAATGCATTCTAATAGAATACGCATTTCCAACAACGCAATCTCGAAAACAAGCAGAAACTAAATGGATTCTAAAATTACAAACTCACGTGAGGGGACTGAACGCTGACATCGGAATACTCCGTTATTATAAATTGTTTACAGACGCTGCCGCTGTCAACAACAACAGAGACAAAAGATCCGTTGAACAGGAACAACATTTTGATAAAGGGTATCTAACGAAACCGAAAATTTATGATGAAAAATAATAATAAAAAAATAAGTGAATCCAATACTCCATAACATCGAGTTCATTCATTTATTTCTAGATGCTTCGTAATAATGCCCAACTTTAAAAAAAAACATAAAAATATATACCGAGAGAAGCATACGGAGACCTCCTAAAATACAACATATATATATATATATATATATATATATATATATATATATATATATATATATGAGGAAAAATGAGTAAAGAAAAAGGAATGTAATGGATAAAAAATTAAATCGATATCACATAATCGATATCACTTACACATGTGTTTCGGTCAGTTTATCCATTTTATCCATTTACATTTCTTTTCTTTACTCATTTTTCCTCATATTGTCGGATTCAATTCCTTTCCATTTTTACATATATATATCAGCTTGACATAAGTATCAAATAATCGGTTTAATACCTTTTTTGTAATCAGTTAAAATTAAATTCTTTCTCTTTTACAAGTCGTATGTGGTTACTTCACCTGAATATGGATTATTTTGTTCATCATCTCGGTAAAAAAGTATTATGAGAGGCAATATTTAGGAAGTTTTTATTCATTCATTTTTACTATTAATACTTTTTGTTATCTGCTTTTTATTAATAACAATCATTCTTAGGACAAATTTGTATTGTTGCTCTCTCTCTCTCTCTCTCTCTCTCTCTCTCTCTCTCTCTCTCTCTCTCTCTCTCTCTCTCGTTCTTTCTTATGCCCTCTCTCTTTTAGACACACTTCCTCTCTTCCTTTTTTTCTTCTAAGTATCTCTTTATTTGTCTCTCTTTATTGCCTCTCGCTTATATATTATTTTCTTTTCCTACCTATCGGCAATTGAGGTAATTAACTTTTTGAATACCCATTGTCCCTGTTAGAGTGGCTTACATAAGTGCATATGACTTTATTTCTTTCGTATTGCTTCGGCAATGATAGTTCAAGTGAACAAGTGCAGTTAAGAAATGAAGTGATTAATTGTACACACATAAACATGATCATCATCTCAAAATCATCTTGATAGCCAAAATATCTGACTTGTGCGCCATTTCCCTATCAGTGATCGGAAGATTTTGCATTCGTCAAAATAAACTAGTGTTTATAGCAGTATCGGTTTAGCTCAGTCGGTAGAGTGTTCGGCTAAGAATCACAAGGTCTTGGTTCGATACCAGCCCTTGCCAACTCAGCGTATGAGTAGCACAGGGATCTGTGCGGTAAAGTGAGGAGCTGATGGTAGGTATAATGCTCTACCCCAGATGCTAAAATAATCTCCTTGGTCTAGCGCTAGTGATAAGGTGATAGACTTCCTCGTTCATTGGCTGATACCAAAATTAGGCCACTTTGTAGCTGTATCTAAATTTTCCAGAGTGTAAGAAAAATATATGATGGGTTAAACAGTGTACATTTTCACACACAAAAACAGTATAGGATTAAACATGAGAGAAACAATATAGGTTTAAACACAGGGGAAACAGTATAGGTTTAAACACAAGATAAATGATGTAGGATTAAACACGAGAGAAACAGTATTGGTTTAAACACAATGGAAACAGTATATGCATAAACACAATGTAGGATTAAACACGAAAGAAACAGTATAGGCTAACACAGGAGAAACAGTATAGGTTTAAACACAAGATAAATGATGTAGGATTAAACACGAGAGAAACAGTATAGGTTTAAACACAATGGAAACAGTATAGGTTTAAACACAAGATAAATGATGTACGATTAAACACGAGAGAAACAGTATAGGTTTAAACACAATGGAAACAGTATAGATTTAAACACAAGATAAAGTGTATAGGTTTAAACACAAGAGAAAGAGTATCGGCTTACACAAGTAAAACAGTATAGGTTTAAACACAAGATAAATGATGTAGGATTAAACACAAGAGAAACAGTATAGTTTTAATCAAGGAAACAATAGAGTTTAAACACGAGTAGATTACATTTACAGATTAAGGAAACTGTATAGGTTTAGATACAAAATAGACAATGTAGGTTTAAATGGAAGGGAAAGGATATATGTTTATACACAACGGTAATAGTATAGGTTTTCTCACAAGAGATACTGTATGTCTAAACAAGGAAAATAGTGTATGATTAAATACAATGGAAATAGTATATGTTTACACACACGAAAAGCAGTATAGGTATACCAAGAAGTATGTCAGGGGATTTTCATTATAGACTATTCGAATACTACGTCTGTTCTGTTGACTGGGTTTAGAATACGCTGACTGTATATCTTCCAGATGTATAAGACAATCTCCATCAAAAAAGAAAGGGAAGAATCTTGGGTATGACACTAAATTAAGTCTGATGGTGAGACTCCAGTTGCGGAGATCAGGAGAGTTAGGGCTACCTCATCATTGTCATTATTTACAGGTCAACCTTGACCCTCTAAGAGTGTTATCTATGGGTCAAATAGATTTGTTTAAATTATTCGTATTTGCTAGAACTGTGTGCAAGAACATATAAACGTACAATAAACACGATCCCCTAAACTCTAGGCATGAAATAACCCTAATCAGATTGACATGTCGTTAAAATCAATTAATATATCTATTTGTGTAAAAATTGACATCTTTATGTTTGTATTTACACCCATAATTTTCTCTGCTTAGCAGCTACAAAGTTGAAATTTGGTTTACAGATATACTTCGGTAAGGCGCATAACGTGATGTAAATAGGAACGTCGACAGTGATTAGGGTGCTGTCCGAAACGTGCATGCAGTATACTCTGCCCAGTTCTATAGGCTAATGGGAATAACTCCGATAAATTTGCAAATCTAAAGAATTTCTATATCGAGAATTCTGTTCATTAGGACCTTTTAAATAGATAAAAACATTGTTGATATTGTGTCTCACTTCCTTTCAAGAAGTATTATTATTGCGTGATTGGTAAATGGAGGTTAACATGCACAAATTCTTGTCGTAACATTTTCACTATAAACCCATTTGTCTGGGGATGCAATGCAAAACAAGCCCTGACCAAACAAAACTTTTCTAGGGTAGAATTTCTACGAAAAAATCAGTAGTGGTATTTATGTATACCCTTCCAAATTACTGGCTGTGGTATGAAAGAATAGGAAAAACATGAATCCAATGGTGAGCAATATGAGATTTAGATTTAGTTGGATATTATAGAACCCGTGAAAGGCCGGGTACATACGGTTAGTCAATCATAAGTCTTCATGATTTCATTCTTTCTTTTATTTCTTTTCAGATACACCAGTGTCTGCTACCTCCTTGTCGTGTAATAGCGTCAACCATGGCCAGATCCGCACTCATTTATTCGAACGAGCCCGCAAAAAGTCTTCACGAATGAGCGCTGTTATTGTGGCAGCTTTCATCCTCTGTTGGACACCCTATTACATCATCTTCCTTGGATTCGCCTTTTTCCACTGGGAAAACAGTCGCACTGTCACCTACTTCTTCAGCCTGGGTACCTCCAACTGCATGCTTAACCCTCTCATCTACGGAGCTTTTACCATTTATAAGGTGCATAGACGCAGGTTAGTTGCAATGGAAGGAGCAACGAACTGCCTCCCTTGACTTCATACAGCTTGAAGTATTGTGTTGCATGCATCTATGTATGTATGTGTGTGTGTGTGCTGTTCGTTTATCTGTATATATATATATGTGCGTGCACGTTGAAATATTATTGTGTATCACAATATGCGTATAACAGTTTGTATGCGCACACAAATGATCCATTACACACTTTATGGTCAATGAAATAGTGTATTTCGGTATTCGAAGCAAAGATTTAACTTTTAAAGAATTCTGTTTACTGTAAATATTTGTGAATAAGACGCGCCATTTTTCATACTTTTCAGCACAAAAATTATATAATAGTATATAATACACGTGAACTATATAATTAACTTATTTTCTGGCCATACCCCTCACCATATTCGGAATGGCATAACAAGAAAGTAAGTTATATCTATAGTCCAAACTAATATATTTTACGACGTTACAGTGAAATATCCACTGGAATCTGCGTTTTGTTTATAATTTTGTTTCTCCTAATGTGAGCTTATTTCGCCGCAAGCTTTTTGTATTTTGTGTGAACATGTCCGTGTGTTTGCGCAAAACACTGTGTAAATTTTGTGTTTTAAAACGTAATGTTTAAACTATATAAATTTTTTTTTTTAGTCAGTATGAACTGAAGAACTGATAAAATGTTGAACAAATATCAAAGTTAAATTTAGCTGCTCTAAATTCTAAAAAGGCAGTGCGTATTATATATCAGACTTTGTCTCAAGAATTTTTCAGTCTGAATTTAGGGGTGCTTGTTATACAGAAGTGCGTGTTATAAAGAAATGATTACCAAGTTTTACTCAGTCTACCACATGCCCCTATGGTAGAAGTCAACTAATTACTGGCCATAATGAAAAAAAATCTTCATCGCTTTTATCTTCAATTGTCCTGATAACTTCATCGTATTCAATATGGCGTCTGTTTTTCTTTCTTTTTATAGGAACAAGCCACACGAAATGGTTCTTGCTGATTGGCCAATATTATAGATTAATTGGAATCGACTCTAGCAATAAGAATAATGATAGCAATAATAATAATCATCCTCAAGGAATGACGACAGAACGGATTCCTTTCACTCTCACCCCCCCTCTCTCTCTCTCTCTCTCTCTCTCTCTCTCTCTCTCTCTCTCTCTATCTCTATCTCTCTATCTATCTATCTATCTATCTCACATGACTTGGTAAGTTTTCTAGATGGCATCTGGTCAGCTAATTCTTGTGTGTTCATGTGTAGGAGTCCATAGGAGAACATCACTTATGAGTTCGTCCCAACTTCTCTACCAGTGCCCAGCATGTCTTGCTAACCCTTGATGAATACTGATAACATGAAAGTTATTGTGATACCAATCATAGTTGGAACACTTGCAACAATCCTGAAGAATCTGAAAAACTGAATGGTGTAACTGATGATCCCAAGAATAACGATAAAAAGATGGATGTTTTTTACAATATATAATTAAGAGAATATTCTTTTCAAATCTTTTAAGGGTTGAGAATTTAGAGTGAAACATTTAATCGTGATTAGATTAGTTATTATTTTTAAAAGAAAGCAGCTTTATCTTTTCATATTGAGCGACTTTTACTATTTGATCTACACATCAAAATTTGTTTTCATTGACAGCAATTGCAAATAATTAAAAGTTCTCCTTAACGGATGGCAGCCTTAAGTTTATATCAGTAAAAATCCACTCTTAAGTGGGTTGTGAAGATAGGTAGGAGTTCTGAATGGGACAAATTGGCCGATCCTGGGCTGATGCAGTCTGCAGGTCTAGCTACATTAATGGGCCGTAATATGGCCTGAATTTGGATGATTATATATATATTTAGTCACATAGTGAATAATATATATATATATATATATAATAATTGGTAAAGAAATGTGCATAAAAATCCGTCCTTTTTTCGGTTATACATCTATTTCTGTCCACAAGTGTCTGTGTATAACTATGAGTTTCATCAGAGCGGTCTGATGAAATTCATAGGTATACACAGATACATGTGGGCAGAAATAGATGTATAACCGAAAAATGATCGATTTTTTAGCCTTTTCTTTACCAATTATATTGCTCTGTTCATTTATACGGAGCATTGGGCTCTCAAATTGGATCTGAACAATTCTAACATTTTGCTGTTGGAAGAAAGGTTCAACTTATACGAATTTACCAGGTAACTCATCTACGGATATATATATATATATATATATATATAGTCACATTGTGAATAATATATGCATATATATTTGTACATATATATATACATATATATGTATGTATACACAAACACACACACACACAAAATATATATATATATATATATATATATATATATATATATATATATATATATATATATATATACCAAGCGTGTTGGTAGATCCTTGCGGAGAGAAAAAAAACCAGCAGAAAGTTTGATTGTAAAAAATATACCCAAACATCAACCAGGAAGAAAAAATTTTGAAAAAAAGAAAGGACCAAGTCATTCGTACCAACAAAAAATAATCTATTGGTACAGTATCTGGCCAAAAGAAAAAACAATTTATATGTATATATATGTATATAAGATATATATATATTCATATAACCGCTAGGAGAAAGCTAATAAGCTAATACATTGTCTTGCTCCTTTTCTCTTACAGTCAGAGTTTAGCCCTGAAGAGCTTTATGCGAAACTAATAGTAGGTTCGTCTGACTCATTAGATTATATATATATATATATATATATATATATATATATATATATATATAGTCACATTGTGAATATATACTAAGATTCTTATTGCCGTTATTGTTTGGAGCTTTTCACAGCTACAAGTCTTGCTATTAATTAATATCTGGGGTCTTTATGCTCGTACATTTTTCTATCAGAACAAAGTAACTGCATTTGAAGAACTTTTTTATGAAATTGATTTATATATAGATAAATATAACATGTATATTCGTTGCCTTACATGGATTATAGAAAGTATCTCTATACAACCAGATATCCAGCAACAGATCCCTTAAAATCATGTTTATAATCATGCATATTAACATTTAGTTTCTTATTCATTTCAGATGTTTGAGGTTTGTATAAGTATAAGGAATGCATGAACATAATATACGAGGTGTGTTAAAAAGTATCCAAACAGAATCTGTATATATGAAGACAGAAATGAACTTTAATCTTCAAAATAGTTTCGTTGTCATTTAACACACTTGTTTCACTAAGTTTTCCATTAGTGAAAGCGCTTCCGGTCTTATTTCTTTTAATGTCCTCCACTTCCGCAAACCCTACTTAGAGGAGAATTAACAGTTTATAAAAAAAAAACGTTGCGGGGGGGGGCAAGGTCTTTCGAGAATAGAAAGTGCTGCATTTGCATTGCCTTGTGTTTAATCATAAACCGCTGATCAAATACAATCGAGACTGCAATTATCGAGGATTAGAAATGGCTCGTCTAGACTTTGTCTCGAAACCATGACGTCGTGATGTAAGTTGCTAATCTGTACTCGCATCCCTATTTATATTCTTGATATTAAGATATTTTAAGAATTTAAAGATTTAGTCTCAATACTTTGTATCACACCGTGTATTTGTGCCTTTGTGTATGTATATATGTCTAAGCGTGTATGGCAGGACATGTACTAGTATATAATGACATTTTTATTTATAACATCAATGCAGTGGCTTTAATTTTATAACGTATTCTGTATGTCGATCATGATTACTTAACATAACACCAAACATAATTTTATGAAATTTTTAAAGCAATAATGTAGAATACAGCTAGGGTTGTTTCCGTGTTGTTTTGGCTAACGGGGTGGACTGCGACATTATAGTAAACGAGTTCAAATGCCAGTTGTGGTATTACGATCCTTTTCGGACTCATACTCTTCGGAGTGACTCCTCTTATCTCCCAGCTATGTGCCACTAATGTTCTTCTACAATGATAGATTCGGCATTGAATAACCAACGAAAGTTGCTATGCCATTAAAGAAAAAGAGCCAAATGCAACTATGTTAAGAAGCATGAAAATAATTAAAAATGTGCATGTGAATAACAAATAGAAATTATTTCTGTTCAAGACAGATAAACAATTTACTATGTTTTGTTCGTACGTCTTACTAAACTATAAGAGTTGTCTACACAATGCCAATTATGACATTGAGAAGACAAATAAGCTGAGGTGAAAAGTTCTGAATGATTGATCGCAGGTACCAAAAAGCAGACACTCGATGTAGATCATTAATCTTCATAAAGAAGACTTGACTTTCTTGGAGAATTTGGTTTCTCTGTTCTACAGTTTTTTCCGCTTTTATCTGCCATAGATTTTTAAACAAACTCTTTGATATTAAAGCTTTGATTTACATTTAAACAATGATAAAAAAAATAAAAAATTGTCGCTCAAGATACATTATTGGGGGGGGTGTATTTTAATAAAATATTCGAAATTTACCATTAAAGCTTTTGGAAGCACCAGGTGTCCGGTCAAAGTACAAAAACTATAGCTGTTGAGAAGGTAGCTTAAATAAAACAAATTATGTTACTGGTTTGCAACGGAATTTTAGAACATATTTCAAGAAATTGCTGCCGCCTAGACAATTAATCTCCGATTGATACGGGAAATTGGAAACAACGGGATGTTTGCCTAAGAGACCATAATCCCGAAAAGAAATAGAGTGTGTTCGTGCTATTTACGTACAGATACGACAGAAATATCCGAGGAGAGTTTGGAAACATTTTCAAAAACGGTTGGAAAATTATTCTTGACAAACTGTAGTTTAATGAAAAATCTAAGCGAGCGAGATGATAAAAACATGTATTAGGATTTCTATATAGATATTCTGTAGAATGATGAATATTTTTCTCATATGCTATTTTTATTCATAACATCCCTAGACTACATACTACGAACGTTAATAGACTTAATGAAAGAAAATGGATTCATGCTAAAAAAAGGGTAAGAAGCAGACGATATCCCGCAGAAAATATTATAGATCCATACTACGCATATGATCTAACATCTCTCGTAAATACACCTGCATAAGCCGAATCAATACTAGAAAAGGTAGCAAGATGTATTGACGTCTGTGAACTGAGACAAAACGTAGTTCATTTGTTTCAGACAAGATAGAGACACTTTGGATGGCAAACCTTTGAAATTAGTTGATAGTTAGTAATATCTCATCCACAGAAAGCGATGTCAATATACGCATAATAAAAGGTGGGAACTACTATAAACAGAGTATCAATCATATGGAAATCTGATCTCTCTGACAAGACAAGAATCCTTCCTGTACTACTATATGGCTGAATGACTTTGACATTAATGTAACGATTGCGGAAAGGATAGATGGTAACTTCACCAAAAAAAGCAACACCCGAAAAAGCAGCTGTACGGACACATACCTCCTATTACAGAAGCTACCCAAGTAAGACGAATAATACACACTGGATACTGCTGGACAAATATATAAGTGACGTTCTCTTGTAGACACCTACACATAGACACTCTGAGGTGAGCCGACCATCAAAAACTTTGTGTGGATACTGAATGCCGTGAGGAGGATTTTCTAGGAGAGAGATAGTATTGGCGGTTGACGAGAGAGATAATCATGGGAATCCGTGCTGTCAGCATGACATGATGATGATCATGGTCATGATGATGAGTGTATGGAGCATCTGATTTTAAGCGATGGTAAGTTGCAGTATAAATTGTGTTTCTCAACAAAATTGAAATAGTTTGGCTTTTTTATATAAATTTCTTTGGTAGAAACACTATAAATTCATTATCCTATAATTTTTATTTTACTTATGTCAAATCTGAACTTTTTTAAACTTCTGTTTAAAATCAATTAATAATACTTTAATATTTGCGGGTTTAGTTTTATTTATTCATTTTGTTTGTCAGTTGTAAAACCGGCTTTTATTTCTCGCCAAACCAAATAGAAGGGAAGACTCTCAAGGTTCCAAATCAAGGAGGCTGAGGCAGAATTTCAAAAGGAAATCTAGAATGCCAACCAAAAACTGTCAACTGTCCAAAATACTCTTCGCGAGAGACAGGGACAGAAAGAGACAGAAAGACAGAGACGTCAACTGATTTAATTAAACAGACAAATATTTCAAAAAGTGGAATAGAGATATGAACAGAAAGGTACACAAATAACTAAATAAAAAGAATCTTAGATGGACTTTGGGGTCGATGAGTAAGCTCTCTCTCTCTCTCTCTCTCTCTCTCTCTCTCTCTCTCTCTCTCTCTCTCTCTCTCTCTCTATCTATCTATCTACCTACCCATAATATATATGTGTGTGTGTATGTGTGTGTAGTGAGAAGGAGAGAAAGGGGGAGATAATGAGTGAGAGATAGAAATAGAAATAGACAGATAATATATATATATATATACATACATACATATATATATATATATATATTATATATATATATATAAGAACAGAATGCGATAGATAGATAGATAGATAGATAGATGTGTGCCGACTAAGGTTGATCAATCGATAGATGGATCAATGCAAATCCGCCATCTTTGAAACCTCTGAAAGTGTCTTTAGCTACTTCACAAAAAGAAATCTTAATTAATTCGATCGGAACAGCCGCTTAAGAATCAAATAACTGCTGTCAAATGATGTGTGCATGCACGTAAGAAACAAATCAATATTGAATAGATACTTTCAAATACGTGCCCAACCATTGAATTAGCATGACAACATTGTTTTCAGCCAAGTATGTCACATTTTTCAATACATTCAGATTCGCTATTCCAAGCGTTTTTACACGGGCTTCAAAAATTATGTGATACATTAGACTCAAATTGAAACCAACAGAATGGAAATAGATGAGCCAGTAAAGCTTCAGAATTGTGACGATATTGTATTGACTGCACACCTCCAGGGATCTGGACACATATATGAACACCGGAATACTCGCAAAACTTCACAAACTCTTCCGTCCTGTCCGCGGGGTTTGAAATACCTTGACTCTATAACGCGAGGAGGTGTATGACCCCACCAAAAGGAGTGTCCAAGGTATAACACTAAACTGCATCTGATAGTGAAAGTTCTGGAGATTTCGAGTTTATAGAGCACCGCTTTATTGCTATTGGTCCCAGGTTCAATCTGACCTATAACGGTATTACCTGTTAGAGTCTCATCTATCTATAAAATAGATGTGTTTAAAAATTATTCGTATTTAATATCACCACGTGCAAAACAAAAAAATAAAAAAAACACAAAATGTAAATATGAATTACAATGAATGCGATTCTGTAGCCACTAAGCATAAGATAACCCCAGTTGGGTTGACATACCATCAAAACACTCATTCAATCAATTCATGAACTCATTTTAAGCTCATAGCTCGGTAATTCAGATGCGGCAACGATTCCTCCAAAGCTTCCCAATAACAAACCCTATAAAAGCACAGCATACTGTTCTCAATATTCTCTGGCGTGAAGCAAGCCAAAAAGTAGATAAAAGTTATTGACAAGTTAAACATTTATACACGCAAAAACTGAACTCACTGAAACTACGATGAAGCTAATGAGAGATCTCCGTTGGCAGACGACGCAACTATTGTCACTCACTCAGATGGGATCCTCTAGCACTTTTTGCTTAATAAATGATACAACATTTTCAGTCAGAAAGTGAGATTCTAAAAGCTAGTTATCTTTTATCAACATACGCCTAAACTGGAATACCATCCACACTTTATCTACATGATTCGGCTAATTTGAAAATAATCAGGACTAAAAGTGCCTCATAACCTCAAATGTGGATGGACATAAATAAAGATAACAGAATTGAATTCGGTAGACGTTAAAAATATGTCTGAATTAACAATTCTTTTTAAAAAAGTAATAAACTAGTGTCTACAAAGCCACTGTGCCACGTACTCATCGATAAGGAATCGTATACTGAATCATATACCAGTCGAATCAAGCGCTACCACTAGTACAGCTTCTGTAGCATTCATAATGTGCTCTGAAGCAATCTCACCAACAGTTAGCTTTTCTCAAGTTAGACAGGTTGGTTGGTTGGTTGGTTGGTTGGTTTTGTTTTATTGCATATGAACCCTTTTCGTGCCATTTAATATCAAATCAAGTCATTTTGATATCAGGTTCCTTACAGTTCCTTATGTTGCTTAAGTTAGCCATGACCACATGCATTGAGTTTATGTGTAAAAAGAACCATTTACTGTGGGACAGGCCATGTAATGAGCAAAAACGCTCCTGTTAGAAGAAATAGTCCCAGGTTGGCAAAGAAGAAAGGCTCTACAAAAGGGAAATAAAAAATCTTTAAAAAAACATCTTAGATTTAATCAGGCAACAGTGGCTGCAGTCAGAAGAACATGGTACCCCAGGGTCCACCAAGTAACTTAACTAGCTGAATTAAAACGCAGATCAAGAAAGAATGAAAAATGGCGGCAACAGAAAACGGAAATCTGTCTTGGGGTTAAGGCCTTTTACAACTAACGTGTAAAAGTCTGCATTTCCCGTATAGACCTCGGTGACCCCCTGATATATATTATATATATATATATATATATATATATATATATAATTGGACTGAAAAAGTTCAGATGACGACATCATACTACTGATAACTTTTTACCAATGGGAACAAAGCACTGTAACACCAATGGAAGATGTGTGTGAACCACAAGGGGATTAGGTTTTAAAATAAACCTCATTCTGTCACATTTTGGAAAGTATCTTGGTCAGTCTATGAACCTATCTGCCTATCCTCGTGTATATATTGTTTTAAGTTTTGTGTTGTTTATTAAGGAAGAGTGTTTGATATCAAGGAGAGACCGTATGTAAATATAAACAGTGTAGACACAAAAACCAACACTGTATGGTGACGCTGGCGTACGGCATAAAACTGACAGTCACCATGCCGTGTTGATTGATGTGTCTGCACAGAAATCAACATTACATGGTAACATATATTTTCTATGAGGAAAAATAATAATTCCCCAAGAGGAAAAGCCCCACCAAAAAGCCAAAAATAAGGAAGAGAGCAGGAGGGTTTTGCTTTTCACACTTCTTACTAGATTCGATTACATTTTGTAAATCAGCATCCAGTTCATTGCCTTTTATTTGCGTTCGACCACCGTAAACTAAACTTGCGATATATCAGGTGTGATACTAACACAAACTATATATCAGTACAGCTATCTCTTAATAGTTAAATGTAATAGGTATTATGGGACAGAATTAGTATTTCATTATCAGCCGACGGTAAGCCTGATGTGAGAATGGTCAAAATAGTATTCAGAAGCCATAAATAAATAAATTCTGTACGTAAATGCCTTGCCGTGTTGATCGATAGGCAACCGATTTTTATTTATTTATTGTATTTTTTTTTTTTTTTTTGTATTCCTTTGTATTTTAAGAATCTTCAAAGAGAATATCTTCAGAAATAAAGATTTACGGAAAAACGTTAAGAATCTCCAAAAGGAGATAAAGGAAAAAATTACTATTATTGAAAGTATATATTCCAAGCTCAAAAAGGCCTTTAAACAAAGAATCTGGTGTATTTATCTAATGATTATGTAGGTATTTACTCAACCCATTTGCCACGTAACATAGTAAAAAGTGTGAGTCATCCAGTAAGAATCGAAATCTGATAATTATGTATACTACATTTGGTTGCTTTGTCTTGAACCATTCGGACAAACCTTTTTCTAGTTATTAATACAAATGAGCAGACGTAGTATTGTTTTCTTTTTATCAGACTTTGTTAAATTGTTGGTTCGTTCGTTCGTTCGTTTGGTTTTATGGCATACCAATCCTTGCAGGGTTATTTTTGCCAAAGACGTTTTTTATTACTTCTTGATGGATATAAAAAAATATTTTAATTAAATTTTTAAAATTATTTTTTAAACTCATAGATGGGATTGGTAAATTATATTTTTAATTATATATTGATACGTGTGTGTTTTGTATTTTGTTTTTTATTTTTATTTCTATTTCATTCTGTGTGTGAATGTGTGTGTGTGCATGTATGTATGTATGTATGCATGTATGTATGTGTTCATATATATATATTGAAATGAGTATAAAAAAGTTTGGCGTTATTCTTATAAGTTTCTTTTTATTTACAATTTGAACAAACATTCTCTGTGCAGCTGTTGTGTTTGATTATAATGTTTGAAGAACATATATCTACTTATTCAAAATACTTGAAATAATTGCCTGTTGAGAATATGCGTATCAAATGAATTAAATAAAGTGTAATATCAAAATTGCTGTATTCATTTACACAAACAAACATATAAAATTGATTCAACTGTAAACTCTTCTTTTTTTAATTATATTTTCGCAATTTAAAGAATTTTCTTTCATAATCGTATGTTTACCTATATAATAAGTACTAGATAATTCTAATTTATCTTATAAACTCACAATACTTACCCATATATATACGGGTTGTAAGATGATCATAGATAAATTTCAGGACGTAGAGTTGCTTTTATTAGAATTTAAGATAATCATTCGTATTTAAATGACGTTTTATTTGTTTTTATCATTTATTGATTACAAAGTACTGCCTTTTTGTACAGAGAATGCCTTTTCAAAAACAGATTCGGGTTTATTCAAAGATGTGATACCCACGAAAAATAATATTTCGAATAAATATCTGATTTTATTATTTTCCCTAATTAGATGGGTAGTCTAAAATATTATTTATTCGGTTCCTAAGACTTTTTTAGGCCAGCCGACCGTTCAGATAAAGTGGATTCCCTCTTAGTGCGACACCTGTTTTCAATAGAGAGGACCTAATTGCATATAGGAATGAAGAGAACTATCTTATCGATTGCGAAGAGAGTGTAATACTGACGCTGAATATGAAACGAATACCTTTTTACAACGCGGTGGACAGTAGAACATAGTGTGTGTGTGTGTGTGTGTGTGTGTGTGTGTGTTGAGAGAGAGAGAGAGAGAGAGAGAGAGCAGAAATTAAATACGGTTCATTTATTTGATTTTGATTTTGTTCTTGTTTTACGGCATATCAACCTCAATGGGTCATTTAATGTCGACTACGTTTTTGAAATGAATTGGTGATAATGTTTAATTTTCTAAAGATTTTTTGTTTTTGACATATTTTTTGTGAATGCAACTTTTAGATGATTTTTTTTTAACATATATTTTGTGTTTCATTTTTTGGGGAAGATTTTAGATTTGTTGTAGATGTGTGCCTCTTTTATGTATCCGAGTAGTTTTTCTGGGTTTATTTGGTAGAATATTTGTTTAGATTTATTGTTTGGTAGTATTTTTTTCGTATTTGTTTTAGGTTGCTACATTCTGTTAAAATGTATTTGATTGTGTAGGGTTTTTGGCATGGTATGCAATATGGGGCTGCTTCTTTTTTGAGGAGGTATGAATGGGTAATGTATGAGTGCCTATTCTTAGTCTGATAATATTACTTCTTCTTTTCTGGATATTTTGTTTTGATTTATTGAAGTTTTCCTATTTGTGGCATTATTTCATGTAGTTTGTTGTTTTGGAAGTTATTCCAATAATTTTGCCATTTTTGTTTTGTGTATATGTTTATGGTTCTTTTTACGTCTGTAAAGGGTATTTTAAAGTGTGTATCAAGTGGGTTGTTTTTAGCTGTTTTTGGTTCATTTTAACTACTCGGTAATATCTTTTTGGTCAATGTGCCAATGGCACTAAGAAAATGAGGTATTTCCATACGACCGGAATGGAAGTCTTTACTTCATACTGAAGGAAAAAGAACTATCTTTGCGAATCTTCTCTTGTCGCAATGTTAACTAGTTATTCGCCTCCTGACGATCTAACGATAGCCCTCCCGTCAACTGCAAGTCCAAATCTCTATTACACATCTGATTATACGGAGAGCGCAAATCAGATTTTACTATTTCTCCCATACCTGTTAGAGTCACTTCTAGAAAAGCTTTAGAGTATAGAATACCTTTACTATTTAGTGCATGCGTAGGTGACGTTACAATAAAGATTATTGTCACTTAATTGTCAACAATGAACAAACATAGAAGCGAAAAGTGTTATAAGATTTTTGTGTTTTCAAGGGCAAAAAATCGATTGGAATATTCTGTGAACTCCGGATAGTGACTGTTTGTTGATCATTATGTGATCTATCTGATGTAACAGAGGAACGTACTAAAGAATAACATCACGAAGAATATCCACGTTTATGAACAACAAAAGATATTGCAAATTCCATAACCATATCAAGAAGTTTGCACCGTCAGGGATTTTGAATCTCTCTCTCTCTCTCTCTCTCTCTCTCTCTTCTCTCTCTCTCTCTCTCTCTCTCCTCTCTCTCTCTCTCTCTCTGGCGACAACTCGTCTCGCCGTGTCCATTTCTTACGACGCTAAGCATTACATCACAGGAACTTCATTGTTTATTAATAAACATGTTGGATTAGTATATATTTGTGCTATACTTTTTAACACTGCTTTTTGTGTTATTTGTTTGTTTGGTTAACTGTATTTTCTGTCGTGTCTGTAAGTTTTGCTTTCGGTTGGGTGACATTACTAGATTCATTGATGATTTATTATGTTGTTACTGTATATTTGCAACATTTACTATTTTTATTATAACCTAACCATTATCCCAGAATCATCATTTTGTACTCAATGACATCCCCCCCTCTCTCTCTCTCTCTCTCCCGCTCTCTCTCTCTCTCTCTCTCTCTCTCTCTCTCTCTCTCTCTCTCTCTCTCTCTCTTCTCTCTCTGAAAATCATGTCCTCAGTACTCTTGTATTCTTTTAATTATTCTTAGCGATCCGATTTTAATATTGCTATCCTCTTGAGAGTTTCAATTCTTTATCATATTCGCAGTTCTTCATAATTCTTTGGCAAGACTTACGGTCAAGTCACATTGAAAGAACTGATCACCGAAGTTAAGCAGCAATGAACCTGTTCAATACTTAGATGGGTGACTATCTAAGCAATATCAGGTGCTGTGAGAAACCGAGTATTAAATTTACTTGATTCGGCATTAAATGACCTGAAAAGGTGTGATATTCCGTAAAACAAACCAACCAACCAATTTTCTGGCAAGTTACTGATGCTACTAATCTATTCCAGGGTCGTTTGCAGTGTAATTGTGATGGTCGTAGTTTAAATCCGGGACGTTGTTGTATTTTGCATAGCGTCAATACCTTTGGGAAAGGTATGAATCCAATTGTCAACCGGCATAGGAAAAGGAAAACTCTGAATTCAAACCTGTTAAACTCTGCTTAAAATTGACCTTGTGTAGCATCCTGGCTTAGGTAAATATATATATTTATCTATCCTGTTAGTAAATTCAGAATTGAGCTTAGATTAATGATATGTATAGTGCAACTGGTCATACCTAATACAACTGGTCATACCTAATCATTTTTTATCACTAGCATTTATTTATATTATTATACTAGGGATCTCTAAAAAATGAGGTAGAACAATTTACTAATACATGTTTATTACTATACAAATAGAACGTTGTGTATATGATACCAGCACTACTATGCTACTTTTCTAGGTAGTCACCCGTCAAGATTGATATGCTTACCTGATCACGGCACAAGTGCATGAATACCTTTCTGGAGGAACGTGGTGTCAAATAAAGATTACATCAATCGATCGCTTTGGAATTCAACGAGATGATATTTCAATTTCTTGAGTCATGAATCAGCGACTATGGAAGTTTGCTATCTCAATCATTTCAAATCATTTTCAGTTTAATTGTTGTAAACAACTGAAGACAACGTTGCGAGCTTCATTCAAGATAACGATGAAAACTTTATGAAAACGTTGTGGGACTTGAACTTATGAAGTCGATGGTCCATTAACTCGTTTACGAGAAGTTCGGATTTCAGAAAGAGTTTTCTGATAAAATAATAAACATGTTGAAATAGTAAAAGTTTCTCATTTGTGTTAAGTTAATCCTATAAAGATTCTATCTATCTATCTATCTATTTCACGTTGGTGTTAGGTGCATAAATCTGTCTCTCTATCCAATTCTGTTCATATCTATCTGCCTATCTACAAATTACACACACACACAAACACAGAGAAGAGAGAGAGGAGAGAGAGAGGAGGAGAGAGAGACGCACACAAATACAAACACACGAATATATATATATATATATATATTATAGTAATGAGACTGCCACATAGGGTTGAATAAACATTCCTTCATTTTAGGTTATATATATATATATATATATATATATATATATATATATATATATATATATATATATATATATATTAAATTGAATTAATGTTTATTCACTCCCACGTGGCTGTCTCATTACTGCCAGTTTCATGTATTTAAAAAGGAAATACAGTCCGTAGATAAATAATAATGTCTGAGGATCGTTTGTTTTTTTTTTCATGAAAGTGGCAGTAATGAGTCTGCCACAGAGATGTAAGTTAGCATCCATTCATTTTAAGTTTTATCCTGCTCTAATGTCCGGTATTTTGTCATTCTTTTTATTCATGATGAAACGTTTTTAAACTATTTGTTTATAATAATAGTATTAATTATATAAGAAGAAGAATTCACTCCTTGCGTGTGAAATAATAATAATAATAATTATTATTATTATTATTATTATTATTATTATTATTATTATATATTATTATATTATTATTATTATTATTATTATATTATTATTCACTCTCTTTGTGTTTTTCTCATCAGCGTTAGCTGATGGCCTTTCACTGGAGTCTGAGTGGCAACAAGTCTCCTCAGGTCTTCAGGACCCTTCTGAGTATTCTGGCCAGATTGCAGCTGTGCAGTATTCTGTATGGTCTTGATTCTCCCTCTGATTTCCAGATTTTCCAAACTTTTTTCCAATCTTTTTCTGACCGTTCCAAGTGCACCAACTACAATTGGTATCACTTTGACTTTCATATTCCATAACTTTTTCAGTTTATTATTATTATTATTATTATTATTATTATTATTATTTATTATTATTATTATATTATTATTATTATTATTATTATTTTCACTCCTTTTGAGTTTTTCACATCAGCGTTAGTTGATGGTATTTCACTGGAGGCTGAGTGACAAGTTTCCTCAGGTCTCCAGGACTCTTCTGAGTATTCTAGCCGATTGTAGCAGTGCAATAGTTTGGATGGTCTCAATTCTTCCTCTGATTTCCAGATCCTTCAGTCTTTTTCCCAAGTTTATTGGGACCGTTCCAAGTGCACCAACTACAATTGGTATCATTTTCACTCTCATATTCCACAGCTTTTTCAATTCTCTGGCAAGGTCCAGGTATTTATCAATCTTTTCATTTTCCTTCAGCTTCACCCTGTGATCTGCTAGAACCACAAAGTCCACCAGTTGACACGTTCTCTTTTTTCCTTTTTTTTTTCTTTGTTAATCAGCACTAGGTCTGTTCTCCTGGCTGGTATAGAGTGAACCGTCTTTATCTCGAAGTCCCAGATAATTTTATGCATTTCATTTTCAAGAACAGATTATGGTTTGTGCATATACCATTTTGTTGTATGGTCAAATTTTATCTTTTGCATAATTCCCAGTGGATCATCTCCCGAACCCAGTCGTGCCTAGCTTTGTATTCCCGTTGTACTAGTTTGCTATATTCACTTAATATATGGTTTACAGTCTCACCTCTGTCACCGCACAGTCTACATTTACAGTTTTTTGCGTCTTATCAGTTTTTGCTTTGATATAATTTGTTCTTATGGCATTATTTTGTGCAGCAATAATTAGTGATTCAGCTTCTCTATTGAGATATCCTCTTCTTTACCATGTTCAAGTCTTTTTATGTGCAACCACTCCGATTTGTCGTTTGAAGTGTCCATATAATTGTTTTTCTTCCCATCTTTGTTTTCTAGTTTTCGTTGTTTTTCTATTTGTCCATAAATTACATTGCTGTTGTTGGCTGTCATAAGTAATCTTTCTTTGCTCTTTTTTGTGTATTCTTTGAGTCCTTGGATTGTGGCCTCTACACAGTCTTCTATATTGGCAAGACCTCTTCCACCTTCTTTTCTTGGTATATATAGCCTATCTTTATCATATCTGGTGTGTAGAGCCTTGTGCATCGTCATTAATTTCCTAGTCCTTTGGTAGATTTGTCTGAGTTCTTCTTTTGTCCATTTTAAGAATGGACCAGAATATCTTATAATGGGGACGGCCCCGGTATTTATTCCTTTGATAAGATTTCTGCTGTTCAGCTTAGTTTCTAAAAGCTTTCTTGTTCTTCTGAGGTATTCCTTTTTTTAACTTTTCCTTTCATCTCTGTTTTCTTGATATTGTCGGTTTCTAAAATTCCTAAGTATTTGTAAGTTTCTTTTTCTTCAAGTGATTTTATAGTGTTCTGATTTGGTAGTTGTATTCCCGTACATTAATATTTTTTCATATTTTTCCCCTTTATTTATTACTAGCATAGCACATTTTTCGACTCCGAATTTCATCCCTACATCTTGGCTCTATATTCTGATGGTTTGTAGCGTGGTTTCTAGTTCTTTTTCATTTTTTTGCAAAAAATGTTATGCCGTCTATGTACACAAGGGGATCTATTTTTTTCCTGAGAGTTGATGTGAATTTGTATCCCCCAGTGCATTTTCTGAATATATGATTGAGTGGCATCATTGCTATAAATAACAGTAGTGGTGATAGCGAGTCTCCTTGGAAAATTCCTCTTAGAATTCTTATTCTGCCAGGGATTATTATTATTATTATTATTATTATTATTATTATTATTATTTCATTCCTTGAGGATTTTATTTTTCACTGGAGTCTGAGTAAGAGTAAGTTTCCTCATATCTCCAGAACTCTTCTGGGTATGCTAGCTGATCTTAACAATGCCGTTGTTTTGATGGTATCGATTATTCTGATTTCTAATTACACCAGTCGTTTTTGGAAAACCATTTGTGACTACTACAAGAGCGCCAAATACAATTGGCATCACCTTCACCTTTATCTTTCACGGTTTGTTGGGGGGGGGGAGAGGTGTTGTTTGTGCTTTTTTTATTTTGATTTGTTTTATTATTGGGTATTTTTTGGCGGGGGTAGGTCCAGGTAATTATCTATCTTTCGATTTATTTAATTTTTATTGTGTGGTCTGCCAGAAAGGAAAAATCCGCTAGATTACAATTCCTCTTCTTGTAAATTAACATTGTATCTGGTCTTCGGACAGGGATTAGGTGATCCGTTTGTATCTAAAAAATCCCAGAGATTATGCGTCTCATTCTCTAGGACGGAACCTTGTTTGTGCATATACCATTTTGTAGTTTAGTAAAAAGTGAAACTTTCAGAGGATCATCATTCCCACCAACCGTGTCAAGTCTTTTACTATTTGTATTAGTTTGCTGAATCTTCAGTTTCGTCTCTGTATGCACACATCCTACATTTGTTATGTGTTGCGTCTTATCCATTTTCGCTTTAATGTAAATGTTTCTTATTTTATTTTGCAATTGTAAGATATTCGGTTTCTCTTTTGAGGTCAAGGTCATGGTCAATCTCCCCAGTTTGTCGATTATTATTATTATTATTATTATTATTATTATTATTATTATTATCTATATTACAGTATTTCCATCCCACTTTAGTCGGTGTTTCAGTAGAGGCTAAGTGACAACAAGTCACCTTATGTCTCTAGGACTCTTCTCTGTATTCTAGCCGATCTTAACAATGATGTAGGTTGGGTTGTCTTGATTTCCAATTCACCCAGATTCTTTTCGAGACCCTCTGGGACCGCCCGTACTCTTGGGACGGTACTCAGTATTATTATTATTATTATTATTATTATTATTATTATTATTATTATTATTATACACTATGTTTAACTATGTAAGTATTAATTATATCTCCATGTACATATCTTTTCATTTACTTTCTTTTCTGTGCCACTCTCGCTTCCACAAACACACACACACACACATATTTATATATATATATATATGTTTATTGATCTATCTATATATCTATCTATTTATCTATCAATCTATCTATATCTATCTATCTATCTATCTATCTATATATATATATATATATATATATATATATATATATATATATATATATTAATTCAATCTACGTTTTACCACATACATAAATTTTCATTCACTCTTTCTTATTCTGTCACACACACACACACACACCTATACGCACATATATTATGGTTCTCACCCTCTCTCTCTCTCTCTCTCTCTCTTCTCTCTCTCTCTCTCTCTCTCTCTCTCTCTCTCCCTCTCTCCCCCTCTCTCTCTCTCTCTCTCTCTCTCTCCTCACACACACACACACACACACACACATATATTATATATATATATCACGTGCATATATGTTGTTGTTGTTGTTGTTGTTGTTGTTGTTGTTGTTAGCATCCATAGGTTTTGTATTTATACGCAATTAATCTTTGTCAATATATAATTACGTAAATGTTTATGCCCAAAGACATATTCACTCATCCAATTTGGGACAAAAAGAAACAAGTTATTTCTGAAACATTTTTAAAACAATTTTCTTTCGTTAATTACAACGGCAACAGGAATTTACAATCAGAGAAATGTTTCCCAGCAAAAGTTTTTTTAAAGTTTTATTGGAAATCGAATAATCAGTGAATAGTGATTTTGGTGTTATTGGTGTGGCCAATTTAGAAAATAATCATTTGCTCAAACTTCAATTAGGAATTGATCTATTTAGTTTGCCCGACGACATTTTATTCATCAAACTCTTTAGAAACAAATAAGACTAATCACACATACTCAAATGCATGCACACACGCACGCGCGCACACACACACACACACACACATATATATATATATATATATATATATATTTTATATATTTTTGTTTTAAACGATATGTTGTACTCTTTGATATGTTGGGTGTTATTGTCGTTTCGTATTAAGATACTTTTAGTTTTTTTTAATCCCAAGGTTTCTAGTTCGATACTGGCCCTCACCAACTCAGCGTATGAGTTGCACAGGGATCTGTGCGGTAAAGTGAGGAGCTGATGGTAGGTGTGGCGCCCCACCTCAGATGATAAAATAATCTCCTTGGTCTAGCGCTATTGAAAAGGGGATAGGCTCCCTCGCTGATTGGCTGATACCGACATTAGGCCGCACCGACGCCTTATATATATATATATATATATATATATTATATATTATATATTGAGAGTGAGAGAGAGGGGGCGAGAGAGAAAGAGAGAGACAGACAAACAGACAGAAAGGGAGAGAGAGACAGAATTTATCTGTGAGTTCATTCATTCTGTATGCCGAAGTGCACTCAGAATAGATTAACTCACTGTGCAGTGTTTCTCATCTTCTCTAAAAGAGAGGAAAACCATCTGTTTTGATTTCCTCTTCCTTGTGAGAAGGGGATAGGGGTGCTCGGAAACGTCTTTGATCGGAGATTTTGATGGCTCTGCACAGTATAAATACGACACACGTTCCGCAACAATAGTGTGTTTACTGTTGAGATCTCGTTACCTGAACACAAGCTGGTGCGTGATCGACACCTGCTAGGTCACCTAGGTGTAAGTGCATGATGTTGTAAAACCTGAAAAACTTAGGGTAATATCACTGACGATGTGGTCAGGTGCACCTTTCGTGTGCATTTCTTTATATATATATATATATATATATATATATATATATATAATGGAGCACTCTATGACAGCCTTTACATACAAAGCGATGTGTGTATTAAAACAGTTAAAATCCCCTTCCCATTCTGTAAGTGATGACA
This sequence comes from Doryteuthis pealeii, assembly GCA_023376005.1. NCBI lineage: Eukaryota > Metazoa > Mollusca > Cephalopoda > Myopsida > Loliginidae > Doryteuthis > Doryteuthis pealeii. The sequence goes on from CM042162.1 coordinate 46,668,907, forward strand.
GCCTAATGGTTAAGGTGTAGGACAGACACCAAACCGATCGGATTTCAATTCGTCTGTGGGTAGGTTACAAAATGTCTAGCCACACTGAAGAGACTTAAGTCGAAACACGCGTTTGTGGATGACCCTATATATGTTTTGTTAAATGATGCAGCCATTTTTTGTCTGCAAGTTTTGTCCTTTGTTTTTTCGTATGCCGGATTATTTTTGTAATATCTGGCGAGAAATTATCTGATGTATTTGCCATATGTCATAAAACACACTCTTGTCCCAATAATAAATTCCGGAAAATACTTAACGATAACACTACCATTATAGAAGCACAATCATGTAAACAACGACTAAAAATCTTAGAAGCACTGCATATTAGATACAAAAATCCAAAACTAAACAAAATAAACTTTGATGATAGCACCAACGTTCTAAAATGCCTATAATTACTATAAAATCATAATAATAGTAAAAGTAATAATAATATCACTAATAATAATAACAACAACAATAATAAACACAACCTATATGAATAGAAAATGGAATAGCCCATTGTTGTACCGTTTCAAAATACCCTGAAGATGGCCCACGATAGGGCGGAAAGTGCTTGGTCTATGACATATGGCTAATACATCAGCCAATTTTCGCCAGATATTACAAAAATAATCCGGCAATACGAAAAAACAAAAGACAAATTTGCAGACAAAAAATGGCTGCATTATTTAACAATATATGCCTACAAGAAAAAATGCTGCCTAAATACATATATATATATATATGTGTGTGTGTGTGTGTGTGTGTGTGTGTGTGTGTGTGTGTGTGTTTGAGAATATCCATTAAATCTTATGCTCTTTTTGTGTTGTTGTATCCACAATTTCCACTAATCTCAACCACATTCTGTCGGATTTACTCAAATCATTTACTCCATCATATATATATATATATATATATATATATATATATATATATATATATATGTGTGTGTGTGTGTATGTGTGTGTGTGTGAGAGAGAGAGAGAGAGAGAGATCAGTGCAAATCAATCACCAAATTCCAGAGAGAAACATAATTTATGTAAAGATCTTGAACGCTTTTTTAGAATTTATCTTGTTTAAAAAAAACAATGACGTCTATTTTGAAAAAAAAAAGAAATCAAAAAGAGATATGTGCTCTATCCAAGATATTCAGAACAATTTACTTCTAAATATAGCACGCTACATAACAAAATATATATTAAATATATATGCGTGTGTGTGCATATTTGCAGGTGTTCTTAAAGAAAATAGAATATTTCTTCTTCGTGACGCTTAAGTGTAGACGTTCAAGTTTTCTTGTTGTTTTTTGTATATCAGGGTTCTGATAATAGAGAACGTCGAATACGAAAAACAAGAAAAAATGGAATGTCTACATTTAAATATGATCAAGAACTAATATTCTATGATTTTTAACAAACATATTGCCAAAATACACAATATATATATATATATATATATATATATATATATATATATATATATATATGTGTGTGTGTGTGTGTGTGTGTGTGTGTGTGTATGTATATGTTGATGTAATATATGTATGTATATATATATGTAAATATATATATGTAATATGTGTATATATATATATATGTATATATATCATACATATTATATATGTATATATATTATATATGTATATATACATACATATATATATTATACATGTGTATATATATATATATATATGTACACACAGACACACACGCGCACGCACACACACACACACACACACACACACACACATATATATATATATATATATATATATATATATATATATATGCCCGTACATAAGTGTGTGTATGCATTGTTCTTTTGATTTCTTAAAATTTGAATATATCACCATTTACTTAACTTGGCAACCATTATCTGTCACTATCATCTTATCTGATGGAGAGGATTCGAGGATTATCTACCGTCTCGTATATGACAGAACATTCCTGCAACCAAATTAAAAAATCTCTACGTTTTTTGTTGCTTTTTTAACTTTCCGCTAGAAAAATATTTCTCAAATTTTTGATTTATTTGTCGATTACAATGATTTTCTATTCGATTCAAATGTGAATTTTGTCAACATTCTTCGAACTTGAGGGAAATATTCTTTGCTATGAAATTAAAATTATTTTATATTCGTCATAACAATGGAAAACCTTTCTTTGTGTGTGTGTATATATAAATATATGTGTGAGTGTGTTAAAGAGAGAGAGCGAGAGAGAGAGAGAGAGAGAAAAGAGAATTAGTGGGAGGGTGATCATGAAATATGGTGAAAGATAGAAGGGTGAGTAAGAGGGAGAGAGAGGGTAGAGATAGATCGATATAGAATGATGATGAGAGAATGGTGTGGGTGCAACAGACAGACAGTCAGAGATTGGCAGAGACAGGGCGAGCAAGAGAGAGAGAGAGAGAGGAGAGATGGGGATGAAAAAGATGCCTATTCATATACATCACATGAAAACAAAACTTTTTAATTTTTTACTTTTTATTTTCTATCGAGTGACTGTATCAGATATTACGTTATATGAGGAAAAAGTGGAAGTGAATCCGACAGTGTGTGAAATATTATGAAAAAATTGAAAAGCACAAGTTTATAAACAAGTAATGTTTATTATTAATAGAAATAAACATTACTTGTGTTTTTCAATTGTTTCATAATATTATATATTACGTTATATATCGTCTCTTAAGATATATTCTCAATATTTTTCTTTAGCATTTTCTCATGTAACTACAGTTGTTGCCTAATACATTTCTATCCATGAAATATACGTATTATAGTTATGCCAAAAGTATATTTTTTTGCGATTTTAATTTTTTATACACATATATATATATGAGAGTAAGTAAACAAACAATGTGTTTATTTGATATGGCTTTTTTAGCCGACAATTTTTGGAGGATATGTGCTTAGTTGAAGTCATACCTAATTAGTAATTAGGTATGACTTCAACTAAGCACATATCCTCCAAAACATATATACATATATACATGTGTATATATGTATGTATAGAAATCTCATCAGGGACAATTCATGAACACTTCAGGAGCAAACAATATGTCTTGTGTTAAGTATCTGGCAGCCATCCTTAGTTCCAGATGTAGTGAATAAGTAAGCAAGCCAATAAGAATCCGGTGTCACAGTATTCTTTGTAAGTCCGAAAGAGAATCAAGTGTCAATGGCATAAGTTTAGAATGGTGCCTCTATTAATACAGCAGAAAGCAGCAGCAGTGCCAGTCAACGGGTCTATATTTAGGAACCGTTGCCTCATGCCTTATATCAAAACTCTCAACATCTTGTGCAATCTGTCACAAAGTGTGTAAGTCGAATTCTGGTCTAAAGAGACATATGGTGGTGCATAAGCATCAAATTTAATCATGTGATCCATCCGATCCGTAGGAATTATGTCTTTTTTATGTTATATTTGCATCAAACTTTGTGGATCTGCAGCGGGATTAATGAGTTATTTGAGGGCTCATGAAAGGAAAGGTTCTGGGTGGGGTTGGAGGATTTTGACGGATAGCAGGGATCTGTAAAGATTATGCTGTTGCTATGTATGTATGTATGCATGTATGTTTGTATGTGTAACGGGTATCTATGTGCATCTTGTAAGTGAATTTGTAAGCAAATCCAGGGAGAATTATACTTGTATTCTCGTTTATATTTCTCACATTGAGAAAATTTTTATTAATGTGATCCTTGCTTGCAGCACTTATTCCCCTGTTTTATATCAATGATCAGTTCATTTCAAGCGAATTTTAAGAAAACATTTTTTTAACTTTTTTTAAACAGTTGTTTTGTTTAAATACCATATTGCTGCCATCTATTGTACGGAATGTGGTATAATAAGTCCTAATCTCACACAGAGTAATTGATTGCATAGAGAAATATTTAATTATTTTGTTTCAACCCAAAAATCAGGATCCAAATTACACACCTGAAAGTTTCAAATGAATTCCGTGATATTATCAAAAACCTTCAAAAAGTTAAAAATCTTCTTTAATCAAACTTTACGTGCCAATCACGTGGTGCTTATCACGAACAAATCAACAGACAAATTATATTATTTTAAAGAAAGTTTATTAAAAGCCATAAATTAGGTTTGTTTTAATTGCTATTTTTTTCTGGTTTTCTTCTGTCTTCACATAAGACAACAAAGTTTGATTCAATGGTTGGTTGGTTGGTTGGTGTTTAACGGCATATCAACCCTTGTGGGTCAGTTAATTCCAAATCTCGTTTATATATATATATATATATATGTGTGTGTGTGTGTGTGTGTGTGTGTGTGTGTGTGTGTGATATTTGTTTCACTTCATGTGTATCAATGAATTGCTGGAAATAATTTTCATTAACTTCATGTGTATTATTAGATAACTGTGATTGACCCTCAACCACTGTTTTCTAGCACCTACTTGATGAAAAGTGTAGGTGTTTTCCATAAGAGCAATTTGAAGAATACGGTCAGGACAATCATGTAGTTGCCAGGGTTTTGACATGACAGGGCGATTGATCAGATGGGGCCTCTCCGACGCCCGTCTATCCCAAGTAATGTACTTCGTACCTGAGTCAGAGACAACTTGGCCACCACAATCCTGTCCTCAATCATTACGGGTCGTCATCCGTGCCCAACAGGTGATCCTATTGGATTGTGTCTTACACCTCTGCAGAGGTACTGTCAGCTAACCCTAACCCTGACCTAGCCGAGAGGATTAAGTTTTGGTTCATGCTAGTATAAATATCATTCAAATTTTTCCTACTGAGAACTTTCAACCATCAAATTCAGGATAGATTTGAGATGTTATTGCTATTGAAATCAGAGAAACTTTGGAGTATTTGGTTCTTTGTAGGTTTTCTTTTTTATAGATTTCTTTTTCATTTTAATTTATTATTAAATAATATTTGCTTTAATTAAAATACAATATGCCGTTTCTATTGTACGGATTGTGATGTTCAAAATCTTACATAGAAAATAATTGTTTTCAAACAGAAAAGTTCAATTATTTCTGTGTTAATTCTGAATAATTGCGCCAGATTCCGTAAAATAAATGATGGCAATGTTGTATTTAAATTTAATGATATCATTATTTCATTTATCAGTCATTACAACGCATGTTACTTGTTTTCAGTGATATATATATTTACCAACTGCTCCGCACGAGCAGGATACGACACAAGGTCAATTTCTTAAGCGGAGTTCAACAGGTTTGAATTCAGAGTTTTGCTTCTCTAGACTGGTTACCAAGCCATGGTTAAAGAACCCAGTCTGTCCTGCTATTTACCCATAGCTGGGGGAGAGTAGGATTCATACCTTTCCTAAGGGTATTAGCGCTAAGTGAAATGCAATTACCACGTCCAGGATTTGAACTCGGGTGACGAGTCCATTTCCTATGATTTTAACCATTACACCACACGCTTTTCAATGATATATACGTTGAATTGATCATCTCACGTACTTTATTCGTTAGTAGGCCTCTAATAGTTAATTTGATTCTCCCTTGGTGCCCAATACACTTTGAGTCTGCATATTTATTACTTACTATCTATTTTAATGGTTTTCAAAAGAAAATTCTTTATCTAAACATAGTTTGCCAAAGTGCACTCTGTCTGCATTTACGGTAGCAAATTATCATTTTTTCTTCTTCTTTTGGTAACTCTACAAACTTTTACACTTGAGTAGTCATAATGATTGAAATTATTTTAAAGTGGTGAATTCCATTGCAATTTACTTTATTCGCTAAATTAGAGCATTTCAATAATATCGCACGAACTCACTACGATGTCCCTTATCACTATGCTATGATATACATACAAAAATCGGGTTATTATTATTATTATTATTATTATTATTATTATCATCATCATTATTTCACTCTATGAGAGTTTTCCACATCCATCATGGCTAGCGGTTCATTGGAGGTTGAATGACAGCAAGTCTCCTCAAGTGTCTCTGTTGTTTGGATGGTCTCGATTCTTCCTCCGAATTCCAGTTCCAAACCCTCTGGGACCGTGCCAAGGGTGCCCTTTACAATTGATACGACTTTACCTTTATGTTCCACAGTTTGTTTTTCAGTTCTCTGGCCAGGTTCATGTATCTATCTATGTTTTCATTGTTTTTCTTATTTATTATTATTGCTATTATTCGAGTTTTTCGCACCAGCGTTAGCTGGTAGTTTTTCATTGGGGTCAGATCAACAGCAAATATTCTCTGGCACTATTCTAAGTATTCTAACCGATCATTATTAGTAGTAATATTAGTATTAGTATTATTATTATTATTGTTGTTGTATATCCCAACGTTCTATTTTATGTAGTTTTTACATTTTTCCACCAAAATTCATTTCTAAATTCCCTTCATTTAATCTTCTCTTCTTTAATTCTTACTGTTATTTCAAATTTTTGTGAATTCCGTGGCAAATTGCTACTTCTGTTTCCATTAAAAGGAACGATAACTGTAAGCTTTAATTATCTCTATCTATCTATTAAATCTATCATTCTCTCTCTCTCTCTCTCTTCTCTCTCTCTCTCTCTCTCTCTCTCTCTCTCTCTCACACACACACACACACACATACACATGCACACTGAAACACACACTCACTCACTTTCTCTCTCTCTCTCTCTCTCTCTCTCTCTCTCTCTCTCTCTCTCTCTCTCTCTCTCTCTCTCTCTCTCTCTCTCTCTCTCTAACACTCACACACTACACACTGACACACACACTTACTCACTTTTCGTTTCTCTTTCTCTCTCTCCCCCTCTCTCTCTCTAACACACACACACATACACACTGACATACTGACACACACTCACTCACTTTCCCCCCTCTCTCTCTCTCTCTCTCTCTCTCTCTCTCTCTCTCTCTCTCTCTCTCTCTTTTCATTTTTCCTATACTCTTTTATTTCTTCACCCTCCCTACAAGCATTTGTCGATTGTCAAGTGGAATTCAAGCGTTTCCACCCAAATGTAAACTTGTCTAGAAATAGCTAGCATTAAAGCAAATATGCTTTCCTGTTTCATCGTCAAAATCAGTTCTGCCAGTTTTTTTCTGTTTTTTGTTCACTTTTCTGAAGACAGAAACTGCTAATACTGTATATTCATCCAAGCCTATTCTTCTTACACATACATAGCAATATATATATATATATATATATATATATATATATATATATATATATATATATATATTAGTGTGTATGGTTGGCACTATTATACTTGAAAAAGCAGTAGTAATCCAACGTACAGTGTTATTAGAAGAGTAAATATCTGTGATAGAGCGTTGAATATTGTTCCCATGTAAATAAATAAAAGCTAAACCTTTTATTTGTTCATTCATTCATATATATATATATATATATATATATATATATATATATGTGTGTGTGTGTGTGTGTGTGTGTGTGTGTGTGTGTGTGTGTGTTGTGTGATCGTTTTACTAACATATTTTCATCTACTGTATTAAATCTATTCCTAGTTAGATTTGCAATACTCTTCGAAAGTGTTAAATGTCCATTGTTTTTAAAAATATATCTCACATATTTGCCTTAAAATGTTGATGCATCCATTCTACAATAACAATTATGTCATTTGCAAAATGTTCCTTATATTTCCAGAACATCTTTCTTAATTCAGGGGTTATAACACAGAAGAATAAACTTGGGCACACATAGACTCACCTTCAAATATAAAGTCGCACAGAGGGGCCTATAGTCGTTATCAACCAGACAGCATAGCGCTAAACCAGGGAGAATTTTTGCTGATATGAAGTGCCACACTTACCGTCAGCTTCTATGTGCTTTACTGCACAGATCAAATTACCTATTTTGTGCTCGGAATTGTCGGGGACCGGTATCGAACCCAAACCTAGCGATTCCTTGGTGGATGTTCTAGTGCCTGAGTTAAATCAGCCCTTTTTACTTTATATTCAGATGTACTTTATGAATATATTTGTTTTACAAAATTTTAGATATAGATAAACAAAAAAAACAACCTTGGCAAATATATAAAAAATCAAATACATCCGTTAAATGTTTTAACAAGTAGTAATTTAGGTTTCACGTCAGTATATGGTATCTTGAACTTGTCGGGGATCAAATCTAGAGCCGATTTTGCTGCAGTGTCAGCTCTTTCATTCCCCCTCACTCCTATATGACTTGGGATCCAGCATATCATAATCTCCTTAGAGTTAGACATCAAGTCTAATCTATTTAGGAGCTTAATGATGAGAGGGTCTTCCAGTTTTTTTATTTCTTAATGATAGTAGAACAGATTAATAGATTCCTTCATATAAAATGGCAACAACACTGGAATAACAACATCCACAATAAACTCTTCCTAATCAAACCCACTTTGGGAGGCTGGAGACCAACTTTAAGGAAGTCTACAAAGGAACAATGTGTCCCGATTACGCATTGGTCATACAAGACTAACGCACTCTTATATACTCAAACAAGAACAACAACCACAACGTGGAACATGTCAAACACATTTGACAGTTAAACACTTATTCATGGAATGCAGATTTTTTGCTCACACGCGAAACCATTATTTTAAAGCAAACAATATGAAAGATTTGTTTGAAAATGTCAACATAGAGGATATTCTCTCTTTTTTTAGGTAAATAAAATTATACCATAGAATATAGACATGAAACAAATCAATACCATACAACATAATCCCCAATAATGCTAACACGTTGTTAAAACCAATTACTAAAAAGTATAAATATAAATACACGATATGTATTACCTCCTAACCGTAAGGCATGACATAACCCCAGACGGGTTGATATGTCGTTAAAATGAATAAATAAACAAATAAACTAATAGTAAAATTCATTTAAAAACAAAAATTAACAAGATTATGTTCAGTATATATTGAAATTCTATATTCAGGTCAGTTTCCAAAATTATGTTAATTTATTCAGTTGATTTTATAACATTGGTTCATTCGTTCTGCCAACAAAATGTTCCAGATGCTTATTGGATGGTTACGGTGAGATATTTATCAAATAATGCCTCTCAATATGCCTAGCCTTTATCTTGGGGTAAATCACTCCGTGAGATATTTCTTTACTCTTACCGTCAATAATTTCATGCTGAGACCGTACAAAGTAAATGCCATCTGCCTACACAGCAACTGGTGTTTTTGAAAGGACAAAAGAACAGATATATTTAGTCATAGATTTTCTAATTCCGATCATGTCCATCGCTATATGTATCATTTATTGAAGATACCTCAAAATTATAATTTCTCTAGAAGCACACATACGCACTCAAACACAAACACACACCCACACACACACACACACACACACACACACATATATATATATTATATATATATATATATATATATATATATATATATATAATTGCCGGGTTAGCTCAGTCGGTAGAGAAAACGCCTAAGAACCACCGACTTACATATATACAATTCCATATAAAGGAAAAACTTAACAACCAGTCCTTGGCTTATCATACATTTACTTCAATTATATATATATATATATATATATATATATATATATATATATATCCCCATCCAACTTTTTTTTTTCAAGTACACCGCGGATATATATATATATATATATATATATATATATATATATATATATATATAATTGCCGGGTTAGCTAAGTCGGTAGAAAATACCCCTAAAAACCACCAAGTCCACCTCGGGAAATAGGCCTTCCACAAGGTCTGTAATATATAGGCGACAATTGCCCCATATCCTGCCACGCTGTCCCATTTCATTCTAGTAGGTGTATTAAAATCTGAATATTCCTTTTCCTAAAGAAAGTGGCTTGCCCGACTATATACCTATTTTAGCGAGCTAAAGAAAGAGTATTTATGCCCCTCGCCAAGTAATTAACCTGAAATGAAACGTAAACAGGCACGGCTGGAATTAGAACTCCGCTCGCTGAGTTTAATTTTATTACCCATTGCAAAAATTTACTAAAAACGATAGAAAATACCTTTTTTTGCCAACAAAGTTGTTGTCAGTTGATGACTCAGAGTTCGGGCATAAGTTCATGGTGGGGCTATTTACCACAATAAATGATGGGATCAAGTCAAAACTGGACAAAACGTTACGTGTGCATTTCTTTAATAGATATGCTTAACACACGGATGAAACGTTGGTTACTATGAAGATGAAATTTTCAAACGATTCGGGCCATCATGAGAACAAAGTAGAAATGCATTGTGGCCAATAATGATGGAAGACATCAGACAATTTGGCTAATAAATGAATTGTCGCAAATAATGATGGAAAAAATTAGACAATCTGCCCAATAAGGGAATAGGCGAATTAATTCTGCAACAAAAAAAAGTTGACATTTTGAAAAATCCCGGTCGTTATTTAATTTGTTATACTGTGTAATGACCATGGATTTATTCAGATGTCATTGTTGTGAGTTGGAGAGATTTCCGATCTTTAAAGAAGTTATATGGACAGAAGAGATATTTAGCAAGAGGGGTAAGAGGATATCGTTTAAATGTACTTGACATCCATCAATTTCAGAATTTAAAAGAGTCTTGCATATTACTTCATATGCAAAACAAACACAACAACGTAGATTTTTATCTTGTCACTTATTTTAACGAAATTCATATTAAAGGAAATTAATATATCCTAACATTCATTAATCATAATGAATATATATATATATATATATATATATATATATATGTGTGTGTGTGTGTGTGTGTGTGTGTGTGTGTGTGTGTGTGTGTGTGTGTGTGCGTGTAGTAATTGATTAAATATCGCTCAATTTATTCCATTGTGTCAAAATTAAAAAATTGATACAATGAATATATATATATATATATATATATATATATATATATATATATATATATATATATATATATTACGAATATATTTCTATTAATTCCAATTATTTATCTGATGAAGCTATTAAATGAAAGAAACCTTACTCTGCCAAACCTCGACTTATACATTATATATATATATATATATATATATATATATATATATATATATATATATATATATATATATATATATATGATCTTTTTCTTTCCATTGGTTAGTGAGATGTCGCAACTGCGGCTGAAGGCAGTTTAAAAAACTGTCTAAAGTCACGATTGGTGTATTAAGGGCAGCTACTTTTGACCATCTTTGAACATTGTCGAGGATGAACAGCACACTCAAAAAATTCCTTGTAGCACAGAAAAAATCCCAAAGTCCAGAACACAGAAATACACATGACCTCGAAAATGTCTAAAGTTGGTCGAAAGTACACTTAATCGACAATAAACCAATAGAAACTTTGAACCGTTTTTAAACTGCCTTTAACAACAGCTGCAACATCTCGGTCAACAAGAAGGGAAAACAAACAGAATAAAAAGGAAAACATCAAATCATGCCTTCTAAACATATATGATGCGCACACACAAAGATATATACACACACACACATATATATATATATTATATATATATATATATATATATATATATATTGTAAACACGGTTTGTTTTTGGATGGCTTTTGCCGATGTGCTTAATTGGAGTCGTACCTAATTTTGAAAATTAATTAATTAATAATGAATTAGGCGTGAATACCTATTAAATGTATGGCTAACAAATCGAGAAAAATCAATCTCTGTAGTACATTTCGGCCTATTAGATCAGCAGAACTATATATATATATATATATATATAATATATATATATATACCAAGCGTGTTGGTAGATCCTTGCGGAGAAAAAACCAGCAGAGAGTTTGATTGTAAAAATATACTACCAAACATCAACCAGGAAGAAAAAAAAAATTTGAAAAAAGAAAAGACCAAGATATTCGTACCAACAGAAAATAATCTATTGGTATAGTATTTGGCCAAAAGAAAAAACAATTTATATGTATATATATGTATATAAGATATATATATATATATATTCATATAACCGCTAGGAGTAGCTAATCTGTAAAAAGTGCTCGATACCTAAGTAGAGCCAAGTAATAAAGATAATCTACTGAGTCAGACAAACCTACTATTAGTTTCGCATAAAGCTCTTCCGGGCTAAAATCTGACTCCTCAGATTTTAGCCCTGAAGAGCTTTATGCGAAACTAATTGTAGGTTCGTCTGACTCAGTAGATTATCTTATATATATATATATATATATATATATATATTATATATATTGTGCATATATATATATATATATATATATATATATATATATAATTCTAATATCCTCAAACCTAACAACGTGTTTGATAATCTTCAATATCTCTTCCAACCAATGATTGCTTTTAGCTTTACTATTTTTTCTGTTATTACTGCTTTTTTTTCTCGGTAATTTATTTTCGTTCTTCTGTTTTCTTCTTTCAGTTATTCCCATATTCTGCGTTTTTGTTCATCTGTTACTGTGGTTGGCTTATCTTTCATGTTATTCATGTTTTTCCTCCTGTCTCACTCTTTTGATGGTTTTTTTCTGATCATTTCCATCTTTCTATTCTTTTTTGTCTCATTTCTTTTATTAATGTTAGATTTGTCCATATCTCTTTGATATTCTCGTTGTTTTTTTACTATTGTTCATCTGTAGTGTCTTCTTTTTTTCTTTTATCTTTTGCTTCTCATGTTGATATTTGACTTTGAAGGATTGTATATCACACCTAAAGAAAATTTTGAAAGTTGGAATCATTGCAAAACATGATTGTATAAAGTGAACGACCACAGGCGTAACACGGAACTATGTTTTTTATGAGGACTTACACATTAATAAACATCGTTTATAGTCCCCTGGTGGCCATTGCTTTTTCCTAAGAATGTAAACACAGGACTTTTTTTATGTTTTGTATATTCATTAACCATTAAAATGTCACAGAAAAGTCTTTAGCTTCAGCATGTCCCATAAATAAGTACACTCTCTAAGATTTTTATTAACCAAAGATAACAAAATTTTATTATTTCTAGTAGAACATTATACAATCAAAATGAATATTATTAGATATTATTTACCACCAAACTCTACATTATTGAAAGTCTGTAAACAAAAATAGGAATGTTACAATCAAAACATAAATACAGCGGCCATATACATTTATGCAATTTTATTTTATCTCACAATTTTAATGTTGTATGGTTTCGTAATGTATCGTTTTCTATCGTAATAATCCACGATAGATAATAAAATCCACGTGTCTTAGATTACGGAGAAAATTAACTTTTTATTTTTAAAAATGAAATTATGTCTTCATTATACAGTTAAACAAAAATATATTCTTGCCTAACCGGATGGACACAAAACAAAGGTTCTATTTACATCCATATTTATATTGTCAAACGAATCCCTCTCTAAAATCTGTAGAAGTTTTGGAATATTCAAAAATAGTATACTAAAAACATTCCCAAAGGTGCCATTAGTAACCACATGAAATTCTTTCTTCTTCTTCTTCTTCTCTTCTTCTTCTTCTTCTTCTTCTTCTTCTTCTTTTTATTATTATTATTATTATTATTATTATTATTATTATTATTAATAGATTCTCGCGGGAGTTTCCGTGACTAACGAGTTTGACTGCGGCATGAGAGAAAGCGATTTCAAACTACAGTTACGCTATTAAGTTCACTTTTAGACTAATACCATTGGGAAAGGTATAAACCTTCTCATCCTCCGGATATGGGTTAAATAGTACCACTACTGTTTTTATATAAAGAAGGCTTTGGTATTAAATAACCCACAAGGGGTGATATGCCATTAAACAAAGAAGCCAATAGATTCAAGCTACTTTAATGTTCAGCTTATTAAAATAAATCCTTTCATCAGTTCCACTAAAAACGCCCAGTCAGTGGGACTTAGAATACGCGGTCTGTGTCCCCTGTAGAGGGATATAACCCCCTTCAAAAAGATATGTCCAGGTATGATACATCTGATGGTGGGGTGGAGAGTGTGGAGGACCCCATTATTGTCATTACTCCCAGGTTCACTCAGGCTCGGAGTGGTAGTGCCTGTTAGGGTCCAAACTATGTGTCAAATAGATATGTTTCAAAAATATTCGAATTCGATAGAACCGTGTGCCAAAAAAAGTAATTGCAAAGAAACAACTAATCAAACATTTGAATGTACAATGAAGACAAATCTCTTACTACTAGGCAATGAATAACACTAGACGGGTTGATATGCCGTTAAAATCAGTAAGTCAATCACTCTGTTTCACTAAAACCCAAAGGAAATTTTGAATGTATATTAATTCTTTATTTTCTTTGGAATTTATAAAAGATTTTAAAAATTGGTGAACATAAATCTACTTCAAAAATAGAGAATTGCAAAAACTGTGAAATCAATAAACAAATGTTACAAAAGACGATCAGCCAAAATACACTAAAATTACTTTTCAAGTTTTTCGTTTTCTTTTTAATTTAATTGTGTTGTCTGCTGGAATAATGAACTCCACTGACAAATCATTTTATTTTGGTAACTATCAAAAAGTCTGCTTTTCTGACTTGAACTTCTTGATATGCTTTTATCTGAAAATCACAAACAATTATTATTATTATTATTATTATTATTATTATTATTATTATTATTATTATTATTATTATTATTCATTTTTGTTTCCTAGTTTTAAACAAAGTTTTGGTTTTCATAGGAGTCTGGGTGACAATAAGTATTCTAGTCGATCTTAACAATGCTGTTGTTTGAATGTTCTCGATTCTTCCTCTCATTTTCAATCCTCCCAGTCTTTTTCTAAACCTTTAGGAACCGTTCTAAGGGCACCGACTACAATTGGTACCACTTTCACCCTCATATTCCACACTTTTTTCAATTCTCTAGCAAAGTCCAAGTCTATCAATGGTTACAAAATCTATCGACCGACAAGTTCTCTTTTTTCTTAATCAATACTACGTCTAGTCTTCTGGCTGGATAAGGTGATCAGTCTTTATCTCTAATTCCCAAAGATATGTGTTGCATTCTAAAGAACAGATTCTGGTTTATGCATATACCATTTTGTTGTATGGTCAAAATTTAATTTCTTGCACAATTCCCAGTGGATCACCTTTCCAACCCAGTCGTGCCTAGCCTTGTATTCTCGTTGTGCTAGTTTGCTGCATTCTCGTCATATATAGTTGATCGTCTCATATTATCATTATATCACTTCTTGCGAGTTTTTCACACCAGCGTTAGCTTTCATTAGAGTAAGTGACAGCAAGTCTCCTCAGGTATCTTTGACTATTCCACCTGTTCTTAACAGTGATGTTGTTGTATGGTTCTAATTCTTCCTTTGATATCCAATTCTTCCATTTTTTCCAAATCTTTAGAGACCTTTCCAAAGGTACAAACAAACTAAAATTGCTATCACTGTTACCCTCGTGTTCCAAAGTTTGTTTTTTACTTTTCTGTCAACGTCTAAGTATTTGTTTATCTTTTTGCCTTCTATAATTTTGACACTATAGTCCACCGGGACGGAAAATCCACGAGATCTTTTCTGTTAAAATTTTATGTGTCTCATTCTCTAGGACGAATTCTGGTTTGGTAGTATGGTCAAATTCTATTTTTTTGCACAATTCCCAGTTGATCAGTGGATCATCTTTCCTGCCCAGTCATGCCCAAAAAAACTTTTATAGGAGTTCTTACCCCTCTACGCAGGATACTGTCAACGTATTCTAAGCCCCGCCGATCAGTGGATATTATGAAATTGTATGTTTGGTAGTAAAAATAATAACAAATATTTCTTATACATGATCATGCCTTCTTCTCGTAAATTAACTTGTCGGCTGTCTGATCAGAGACACATTACATAGAAACAAAACACATAAACTTACATCAAACAGCTTTTTATAGAAAATACTATATTCCATGTAAAGTAAATTGTTTTTAAAAAATGCAGAAAATATGTAAATATAAACGTACATCGCGATTCCTAAATCTAGGCATAAAATTATCCTAGACGCGTTGACCTAACATTAATATCAATTAATCAATCAAGACCGTCGTGAGACAGGTTAGTTTTATCCTACCGATCGACACGTGTGTTACGTCGGCCGTGGCCACGGCTATCTCATCCAGTACGAGAGGAACCGCGGGATCGGAGCAACGGTTCGCGTGCTCGCTCGAACGAGCGGCGGTGCCAAGCTGCATTCGCGCGATAACGGCTAAAAGCCACTAAGCCGGAACCGCGACCGGTGTCGCCACGGTATTACGAAAGGCGTCTCTTTTCGTTCCGCTGGAGCCTGCCATATACATATATCTGATGACAGTGTTTCAATTCTGTAGAGTTTGAAATAAATAATACCTAATAATGATCGTTTTGATTATATTATGTTCCAATGGAAATAATAAAATCTTGATATCTGGTTTAGAAGAAAATTAACTTTATTATAAGAACAAAATTATAAAAGGATGTACTTATAGGTGATACTCTCTCCTCTCTCTCTCTCTCTCTCTCTCTCTCTCTCTCTCTCTCTCTCTCTCTCTCTCTCTCTGGAATACTTCCCACTCTTTTAAACATTTAACACTTTTTTTAATCCCACAGAGAACCTTTGTACATTTGGAATCTTACCAGGGTAGTGAACTGAAAACCGGCAAGTCAAATAAGACTAATTGTTTTGCCAAAAAATGAATGGATTAAATAGATGACACTTACATAAATCACAAGTTAAAATATTCATCATGTGATAAACATTGTTCAATGCAAATGCTGAACTAGTATATCTTTGGCAGTAAATATAGACAAAAATACAAATAGAAATTTGTTTACTGTTGTTCATAAATTATCTAGAGATCGAAAATGGCAATAACAAACAGCTTCAATGATTGATTGATTATTGTTTACTATGTAAATAAAAATTCAAAATGAGACGAAGAGGCAAATTTAGAAGCCTCGATCACAAAGCGGAAAATATATTTCATAAATTTGCCATCCACTTCAATTCTCTACGTCATCTTTGTTTTATAATACAGTATATTTGTTTTTAAATATTTTACTATTATTATTCAATTACTAACCTCATTCAGTTTTATTATTACGCCCTGTCGGTCTGGCTTAGAATACGCTGACTGTACCGCTGCGGAGAAGTTAGACCTCCATCAGAAACTACTATCTGATGGTGAGGCTCCAGTTTTGAAGACCTGGGGGGGAGTACTCCTTCATTGCCATGAACCCCATGGACTCGAAATAATAGATTCGTTTGAAAATTATTTGTATTCGATAGGAGCGCAATTCACTAATCTCTGGGCATAGAATAACACTGGACGGGTTAACATGCCATTAAAATCAATCAATCAAATTTATTACAGTTCAGTTTTTATTGTACCACACTCTGTAAAGCTAAAAGGGTTAAACGTTTGAATCCTTCTAACCTTTCCCAGTATCTGAGCATTTTTCATAAAGATCTGTGCAAAAAAAAACGTTTAAACTTTCCTCCAGCATCAACCAATGAAGGCCCATGCGTTTCCCACAATTTTCTCCCAGGCTTGCTTCAGCAGTAAATAATCTTTGACTTGTCCCCTCAACAAACCCGCCATCCAGAGTGCCGAGGGTGGCAGGGATCTTACATAAAAATATGCACAGGTTTTTTAAAAATAAGGAGTGTATTCAGCATCTGTGCAATCGTATGCATACAAAAGTAGGGGCATGTTTTAACGTCCAAGGAGTATATGCAGAGTATTAACATGGAGTTTGTGTACTGTTGATACATCTCTTATTTCGAGGCGCGCCTTGGATAACGGTTATGGTCATAGGGAATGTAATCGTCTACACTATTTTAAATCCTGGACGGGACTTTTTGCGTTTCCCTTCGCGCTAATGTCTTTGGAATTAATCCTTCTAATCTCATCCCAACTATAGCTAAACAGAGACTAGGTTTTTTAGCCTTGATTGGGCAAGCAGTCTAGGAGACGAAGACCTATCCATAAATCCGTTAAATAATTGGCCTTACATTACATGCTGCCCGTGGCTGAGGGGTTGGGTAAATACATTTATTTGCCTCTCATCACACTTATGAGGCTGGACACAAGGTCTCGTTTTAACGTTGGTGCACAAAAATTGCGTCGATCCCGTCGGCATTCCCCCTCAAGGGGGCGCCTCAGACACTGGGCAATAAACCCAGCCCTGCCCCTTTAAATCAAGGGGGTAGGTATTGTCTGGGGAATAGCCCCCTGGGATCGACGCTATTAACTTGTAAAGATCCAGGGCCGAAGCCACTGGACCCTCACCTCGAGGGCGGGTTGGGTAAATACATATATATTCCCTATTTTCGTATCTGTACACATATTAATCTATATTGAAGATAATTCACAGTAATCCAGCTAGATTATCTGTTCTTTAAACTTGAATAAGCTGAAACACATATTTTGGGGTTTGTAGTTATATTTTTCGTCAGAGTAACAAAAAAGTAAAATTTCAATTGATACATTTTCTTGGCATCAAAATTAAAACTACGACGAAATAACTTTTACTGGTCTACAAATTTGCGGTATATTCATGGAACATTAAACCTGTGATTTTCATGCGAATTGACGCATGGTTCCTATATTTTGCTGTTGTTGCTACTGCTCCAAATAATCAAGAAGCACACAGCACAAACAGTCAAATATAAACTTATTAACAGCTAGAAGAGGCATCTTTAATTTAGATCATTCTTCTAATTACTTCTGGATTTTTTAAATGCATACGTTAGTTATTTTCTTTTTTTTATTATTTACTTGTTTATTACAGTTATTTATATATTCTTATCAGTACATAATCATATGCCAGACTGCATTTTCTAATATGCAATTCAGCTATGTTTCCTCATCTATTAAGGAAGAAATGTTTCGCCAAGTTGTTATTTACAAAGTTTTGCTTTGGTGGCTTGGAATATCCGCTGTTAAAAATGGTCACTCATCTCAGAATTGAATAGTCTAATCGCTGCTTAACTTTGCTTAACTGGCGAGAACTAGATTTCAGCGTGACTTGACCGTATGTTGTAAAAATGAACTAATCTGACATATAGGTCTCAAAACACTTACGGTCCATGTTGCTACTAAGTAATAAGTAAAAGTAAAGTCGTCAGGGCGGCCTAATGTCGGTATCAGCCATGCAGCGAGGGATTCTCTCCCCTTTTCACTAGCGCTAGACCAAGGAGATTATTTTAACGTCTGAGGTGGACCTACCATCAGCTCCTTACTTTACTGCACAGATCCCTGTGCTACTCATGCGCTGAGTCGGCGAGGGTGGGAATCGAACTAGGAACCCTGTGGTTTCTAGCCGAACGCTCTACCGACTGAGCTAATAATACACTATTTAAATGTTGAATAGTTTTATCGCTACGTAATTTTGGTGAAAATCAATGCTTTAATAGTGACTTAGGCATAAACCATGAATTTTTTATCAGGTCAATGCCAAAAAATTAATATGATTTCCAAATATAAAATTCAAAAGATTGTATAAAATAATAATTTTAATCAATACTTCCATGCATTAATTGATACCAACCGGTTTCTTCGTCTTTATTTAGATTTTTATTTCTTTCATGTTTTATGTCGTTGAGGAAAGTGTTGGTAATATTTATGTGATTTCCTGAAAAACATTTCATACACCGACGATTGCTAATGTCGGTGACGGCTAATTGTTGACTAGGAAAGAAAAACACAAAAAACACGACTCCTTTTAACGTTAAGACCTTCGTTGTTCTCTTCTGTCTGTTCAGTCTCTGAGGCAAATGGACAATGAACACAAAGCGCGAGCTCGTTCTTTTTGGAACATGACTCTTCTCATATCTTTTATCCGTTCCTTGTTCTCCGCTCAACAAAAAGCTTGTTTCCTCGCACCCAAGCCACCAAATGAGGCCGAATCAGGAAAATCGTGATATATATATATATATATATATATATATATATATATATAAGTAAAAATAAAGTCGACGGAATGCCCTATTGCTGGTATTAGCCAAACAGCAAGGGAGTCTATCCCCTTTTCACTGGCGCTAGAACAAGGAGATTGTTTTTGGCGTTTAAGGTGGAGCACCACACCTGCCATCAGCTCCACACTTTACCACAGAGATCCCCATGTTACTCATGCACTGAGTTGACGAGGGCCGGTATCCTAGTCGGACGCTCTACCGACTGAGCTAAACCGGTCCATATATATATATATATATATATATATATATATATGGACCGGTTTAGCTCAGTCGGTATAGCGTCCGACTAGAAACCACAAGTCCCTGGAAAAGATGTTGAACTATGTGAACGCCTTATTCCGGATACAGGATTTTCGTTATCTTTTTCATGATTTATCTATTCGATACTATTTGCTTACAATGTTACAATATACACCAACCATGTGATTAACATTATAAAGAAGAATAAGTAATTATAACTTATAAAAATCCTTACTAAAGTCACTGTACATGTCAGATATTGGAATGAGAACAACGGGGATTAAAAATATGTTCAATTCGACATATTCAGCTTATCAAAGATGACAGATACACGAATAAATTAGGCGCGGGGTTAACCAAAATATTGGAATTAAAAACGAGAATACACTTAATAAAATCATATTATCAATACCTCGACATTAAAATTCACATAAGATTTCTATTCTTTTTATTTAACTGAATCTAAAAGTCTACTTCTATCCCATAATAGTTGTTACATTTAAATTTACATTTCATACGTAAATATAACAACTATTAAGGGACAGCAGGGAACTTGGTAGTAGTGATTTTCCTCACTAGGTTTCTAATACCAGTGGTCTTGTTTTAAATCTATCGTACGTTTTATTTTCTGTTATAGTTTTGTTTGTGGTGGGACAAGAGCACCACGCTTCACAAATTGACAAATAGATTGTTAGTTTGATTTTCACAAGGTGATCCTATACTTCTGTCCTTGAGTCAAACTAAGCTAGGCTTAGTAAATGAGAAGTAGTATTGTGTAAGGATAGTAATAACTATGAAAGAAACCAACAATTAGTAATATCGAATTCAGAATTAAGCTCCTTTTATGTGTATATCATGTTTTGTTTTTGACTATGTTTTATCTTCTGGCTATTTTTTGTTGTTTTGTATGTGTGTCTGTGTGTGTGTCTGTTGTTGTCATTGAGAGTAGATAACGTCAACATAGACAATTACGCTATTTTCAGCAACCTGTTCAATATCGAACATTTAATGATGGGATAAGATTGTCAGCCTGATTTGATCAGCACGTCTAGGTGAGTAAGAAACTTAATCCTTCCAAGTCTATTTGTTGAGCCTGGAAAGAGAATATTCAAAGAAATACGTTATTTGTTAAGACCAGTGATAATCGATTTGAATGACCAGAATCAATTTAACAACCGCTCCCTCGAATTCATTTTCTGTTCTTTGTTATTTGATATTGGATTATTTGACAAACATTCAAGCGAAAGAATAAAATATAAAAATAAAAATGTTCCTTAAACATAAGGTATCAAATTTGAACAGATGTGTACGAAGTTTCCTATCCCAAATCTCTCTTTTTCTCTCATATTTAATTTGACTTTGTTTCTCAAAGGAGATCTCACTGATCTAATCCCCCAAAATCGCAATGTATGATCCATCAATAAACGTGCCGGTGAATACCGACTTTGATATTGAACTATCTAAAGTTCCCGGTATTATCTGGAACAAAAGACGAGATAGGCAACATTAGCTGCATTTCATTGATCCTACGCACACAAACCTGATTTTCCTCATTGCCAACATATTAGATATTTACTAAGCTTAGCTTAGATATAGCTCAAGGGTAGAAGAATGGGTCACCCAGTGAGACACGAACTCACTAGTAATAGTATGCCAGTCTAGCTTGCTAAGCAATAAACTACTGGTGGCGCCTATGAGCATGTATATTAGTCATTTACAAAGCTTAGCTTAGATGTGGCATAAGGTCGGAAGAATGGATCACCCGGCGAGACACGAACTCACTAGTAATGGTCTGCCAATCTAGCTTGTTAAACAATAAACAAATCTGGGTTCCTATGAACATGTATATTAGTAATTTACTAAGCTTAGCTTAGATGTGCCATAAGGCCGGTATAATGAGTCATCTAGTGAGACTAACTCACTAATAATGGTCTGCCATTGTGATAGACTGCTTGTTAAGTATTAAACTAATCGGGGCGCCTATGAAGAATTTACTAAGCTTAGCTTAATGTAGCACAGAGTCGTAAGTTTTTTAAATGAAGGGGTTCTCTGAATTATTTCCTTTTTTATGGGAACAAAAGCAAATAGCAAGAAAAGGGTTTCAGACTGTAAATTTCATTCAAAGTTGCAAGCATATTTAGCATTATTAACGCTTTAGATGGTTTAATGTTTAACCAGCAAAGCTAGCCTTTAATTTTACTGAATCTAAAAGTCTACTACTTCTGTCCAATAATAATTGTTACATTTAAATATACATTTCATACAACAAATACAACTATCATGGGACAGAAAGGAAACTTGGTAGTCGTGAATTTGTTCCTCACGAGGTTTCTACTACCAGTGGCCTTGTGCCAAACCTAAGGTACCCTTTGTTTTCTGTTATTGTTGATTACTTGATTTAAAAACAGAAATCAATTTTTCCTTTAAGCCCATTTTTCAGTGCCACTTTAAATTTGAATGACTAATATACAATTATCCAGTTTTGATTTTACTCTTTACATAAATTCAATAAATATAAATCTATAAATAAACAAATACATCCATTATTAAACAAAACAATGTATTTACCTCGCATCCCACGTATGCAGTTATGACACAAGGTCTTTTAATGTGGGACCACCCACTAACTGAAGCTCATGGGATGGCAGGTGCAAAAATACATAGATCCCATCGGCATTCCCCCTTAAGGGGGCGCCTCAGGCACTGAGCAATAAACCCAGCCCTGCCCCTTTAAATCAAGGGGACAGGTGTTGCCTGGGAAGGTAGCCCCTTAGAATTACACCGTTAATTTACATTAATAGTCCAGTGGCCAAAGCCACCAGACCCCCGCCCCGAACAGCGGGTTGTTAATGTGTTATTAAACAAAACAAATCGAGTAACCTTTTTTTAAGTAACAGTTCTTTAAAAGTTAACATTTCAGAAATTAAATTTTACATTTATTAGATTTCCAAATTTAAAAGAAATTCAATATTGCTTACTCTAATGTTTGCCACCCTGTTGACGAGGCTTAGAATACACTGTATCTCCTGCAGAGGGGTGAGATTCATCCTGGGTAGCACATTAAAATGTATCAGGTGGTTTGGCAACAGTTCTGGAAATCTAGGAAGTGTGGAGTATCCCTTCATTGCCAGTACTCCCGGGTCCACTCAGAATGGTAGTACCTTGGCAGATTTTTTAAAGAAATAAATTACAAGTCAATGTTATTTGTCACAATTTATTTTTGTGGATATGCAAATTACTTATCCCCCTTAAGTAACAATTGTTTTGTTAGTTTCCATATTAGATTAATTTGTTGGTTTTAAAGGCATGTTAACCCACGTAGGGTTATTTGATGCCGAGGTGATAGGGATTTGCCTTCAATGAACATTTTTGTGTTGTAGTTTCTTCATAGGTATTTTTGCACACGGTCCTATTGAATATAAATAATTTTAACAGATTTGTTTGACCAATAATGGGTTGGTTAGTTGGTTGGTTTGTTTGTTGGTTGGTTGGTTGGTTTTATGACATATCAAACCTCTTTCATGTCATTTGATGCCGAATTAAGTGATTTTAATAAACAAAAGACTCGAGTTGTAACAGGTACTACTACTCGTGATCAGAGTGGACCTGGGAGTAATGACAATAAAGGGGTACTCCACACTTACCAGATTTTCAGAACTAAAACTTTACCTTCAGATTCCGTTTAGTGTCATAATCCGGACACCCTTTTGTGGGGTTAGGGATTTTGAACCTTTACAAGGAAATACACACACTTCAAAATATTCAAAACCCCGCCGACAGGCTATTTTCCATATAAGAGGCCTATCAGTTTACATGTAAATAAGTCATTTAGTGAACAACTATATTTAACAAATTTTCACGGTATATGTTTACACACAGACAAACAACTAACTTTGTATATATATAGAGATTTTATTTCTAGTGTCGGATGTTGACTTGAAAATGAATACGAAAACAAGAGAAATGAAGATAACTATATTCGTCTTTCTTGACTTTTCAGTTTGATCGATATCTCTCTGTTTCTTTAGCATTTGCTTTTATTCTATTGATTTCAGACAAAAGAAAATACTTTGTCTCGCTCGATAAGTAAAGACCATTTCTCTTATAAGTAAATCACTACGAACAAAATCTGTATGAATATTATCATAATCGATATTATCATCATTATTACCTGTTTCCCTCTGAACATTCCCATAATCTCTAATAGCTTTCAATAAAATTACTAAAACACTTTCTTCGATTCACTTTTTAAAAAAAAGTGTTCAAAGTCGTTAAGTTATGCATTATCTTGATCAGATAATTCGAAATAAGTTGGAAAAAATAGTTATTATAAGACAATTTGAGTAAATTACAAATGTTGATCAAAAGTGGCAAACCACTTCCTTATGAATGAAAAATAGGGAATTTATATATATATATATATATATATATATATATATATATATATATATATAACAATCATATATATATATATATATATATATATATATATATATATATATATATATATATATGGTTGTGGGAAGTAGTAGGAATTGGTAGTAGTTCAAACGAACGATCCAGTAGAGATTTTGTGGGAGGAGGGTCACGATTTTCTGAGAAGGGGAGGAGAATAGTGGAAGGGGGATAGGCGAGGATTTATAGGCATTTGAGGATATGTTGACTTGTTTTGAAGATTATTTTATTTAAGGTGGGTTTTTTTATATATAGAGCTTCAATTATTTGAAGTTTTTGTTTGTTTTATATATATATATATATATATATATATATATATATGTGTGTGTGTGTGTGTGTGTGTGTGTGTGTGTGTGAGTGTGTGTGTGTGTGTATGTATAACTATTATACATATATATATAACTATTATACATATATATATAACTATCATATATATTTAGCTATTATATATATATTTAACTATTATATATATTTAACTATTCTAAGCTGGGCTATATTTATATCGAAATATTATATTTTGTATCGTCCATTTAGGAGCTCAATACATAACAATTGGGGAATGATACACAGAGCAATTATTTAGGGAAAATGCATTGGGTCATATTAACAGTTATAGGTTTATTTCCATCGATATTAACCGGATTAATCAGACTGTTTCCCAGCTTGGTGAAGCTGGTTAATAAAGGTGGGAATAAATTCATATCCCTGATATTGAAGCCTTTAATTTGTCATATATATATATATATATATATATATATATATATATATATATATATATTATGTGTGTGTGTGTGTGTGTGTGTGTGTGTGTGTGTGTGTGTGTGTGTGTGCATGCGTATATGTATATATATATAGAAGAGAGGGAGGGGGAGATTAGGTAAATGATTTTATTGCGAAAAAATGCCAGCTACTAGACTCTGTGTCTATATTATGATATTAAGATGTATATGCTCTATGAACCGATATTGACTACTCTTTGCTTATAAATATACCAAACTATATTATTAATATTATATATATATATATATATATATATATATATATATATATATATATATAATGCCCAAACTTGATATATGCACCTCCCACAAACGGATACTTATACCTAAATAATCACACACACACACACACACACACACACATATATATATATATATATATATATATATATATATATATATATATATATATATATATATATATATATATCAGTAAATGAGCCAAGCTCCGTCGGACAGACGTAATAACCAAGAAAATATACTAGGATGGGGAAAAAAGAAAAGCTTTTTTCCCTTTTCTTTCTCTCCTCTTTCCCTTTCGTTATTACTTGATCCAAGTTCCTTAGCATATTCAGATCTGATGAAAATGCAATATGCATGGTACATGCAGTTTTTAAATGAAACTTAACTCCACAATTATGTATGTCAATATGAATTTCTAAAATCTTCTGGAAACAAAAACAGATAAGAGTTTTTACGGATTAGGTCTTACTTTATTGGGTCAACAGAATTTTCAGCATCCGACTAGGATGAATTGGTTTACACTCCTTAAATAGTGATTGATTGGTTGGTTTTAATT
This sequence comes from Doryteuthis pealeii, assembly GCA_023376005.1. Classification (NCBI taxonomy): domain Eukaryota; kingdom Metazoa; phylum Mollusca; class Cephalopoda; order Myopsida; family Loliginidae; genus Doryteuthis; species Doryteuthis pealeii. The sequence goes on from CM042162.1 coordinate 46,695,067, forward strand.
GCATATCAACCCGTTTCGGGTTATTTTATGCCTAGAAGTGAGGAATGGCGTTTGGTGTAAGTTAATGTTTATATTTTTGTTTGATTGTTTCTTAAGAGTTTTTGTTGTTGCCGTTGTTTTTTGTACATGGTCATATTGAATACGAATAATTTTTAAACAGATCTATTTCATTCATATATGGGACCCTAATAGGTACTAACATTCTGGATCAGAGTGGATCTGGGATCAATGCCAATGAAGAAGTATTCCACATTCCTCAGATTTCCAAAACTGGAGCCTTATCCTCAAATTCAGTTTAGTGTCAGGACACCTCTTTGGGGACTGGAGATCTTTCCCTTATGCAGGAGATACAGTCAACGATAGTCTGAGCCCCACCGACATTCAAGTTATAATTCTGGAGTGTCTTATAATTATTTACACCTATGTGATATATTTATTATATTTGCTTTTTTTACACACCTCATTATGTGGATGTCGTATCTGCTAATATGTAGGGGTTTCTTTTCAAATACAACCCTTCATTTCCCTCATAACAGTATGTAATTTTTAAGCCGGTGTTTATCATATTCGACCACATTCAAGAATACCCAAAAGATTACGAGACTTGATATTTCTATATGAAGTGTTGGACTCTGGAAAAGCGAAATAGTGACAGAAACTCAAAATAGAGATTAATAATTCAAATATGTCAATAATCTCTAAACAAAGAATATACAAGAAATATTTTGAAGAAATTCACATATTCAGGATATTATAATTTTTCGTGAAATAGAATTATCAAAAGTAATCATGATAATTTATAGATGAGTTAGCGTAATGGTTATCATCATAGGAAATCGGCGACTGACTTCAAATCGAGGAGCAGGATTTCACTTCACGCTATTGCCCTTGGAATAGACATGAATCCCTCTATTCTCAATCCAGCTATGGGTAAATAGTATGGCAGACTGGGTTAATTAGATTTGGTTAAACAACCAGTCTAGGAGAAGGAAAAGGAAAACTATGAATTCAAACCAATTCAAAGCAATTTTTGAATTAACAAATAAAATTAGCTCAGTCGGTAGAGCGTTCGGCTAGAAACCACAGTTCGATACCGGTCCTTGCCAACTCAACGTATGAGTAGCACAGGGATCTGTGCGGTAAAGTAAGGAGCTGATGGTAGATGTGGCGCTCCACCTCAGACGCCAACACAATCTCCTTGGTTTAGCGCTATTGAAAATGGGATAGACTCCTCGCTGACTGGCTGATACCGACTTTTGGCCGCCCTGACGACTTAACTTTTTTATAATATTCTGGACTACCCATTGTGTTCTCTTTATAACAGCGGGCGACGATAATACTGATGGCATCTATTTAGTAAAGAATGAAAGATTATAATTAGCCTTTGTAATTATCTCCGTTATATCGAGACTTTCGATGATTAAAAATGATATTAAGCGCATACAAAGAGACCATGAAAATTATCAGTCAGTTGCAAATCGGACTGGAAACTACTTATTCACTAAGAGTATTTTAAATGCATTGCTCTTGTAGAATTATTTCTATGATGTCCCATTGTTGCTGACTTACGTTTACATGTATATTGTATCGCCCATTAATATGTATACACCTACCTATCTTTATTTTAAAAATCTAATTTTCTTCTAAACGAAAAATATCGGGATTTTATTGTTTCTAGTGAAACATTGTACTATAAATAATAGAAACGGATATTAGTCGATAATGTTTATTACCTAAATCTACAGCATTAAACTCTCTAACCAAAATATAATTGAACATATCTGTTTTGATTGGTTTAATTGTTCCAGTATAAATAATAAACCGCTGATATATTTGGTTTAGAAGAAAATTAACTTTTTATTAAAAAATTATAAGAGGTGTACTTATTTATTAATGATAATATATATATATGTGTGTGTGTGTTTTTGTTTGTTTTTTCTTATCAGTTATAGTTATATACAGTCATAATTGTACTGACATCGATGGTTTTTCTTTCAACCTTTTCTTTTATTAATGTTGGTAGTTGAAAATGAACAGTTATGTAGATAAAATCGTTTGCAAAAAAAAAAGAGAGACTGTCATTAGCGTAATAATATCAACTACCAAGATATGAAGGCCTGAAATTCAATTTTGTTTTAAATATTTCTTCGTATGTCTGTACATCTTCAAAACTATTACTGTCATATAAGATTATTTTATCTTGTGATCGCCAAAAAGACATATGACAATTTCGCATCCTTAAAAATCTGATAAGAAATCTATCCATTTTCATACGTAGTTAAAAGAAAAAGTATTTTATAATGTTTCAGAAGTTTTACACTAGGTTAAGTAGTTGTATATTTGATGATGAACAAAATAAACATGTTAAACTAGAATTTCAAAAAGTGACACGTTTTGCATTATTAATAAAATTGTTTATGAATCGTGTAAAGTGGAGTGATTTTAGTGGTGATGAATTTTAACGGCATGTCAACCTGTCTAGGGTTATTTTATACCTCGAGGTTCGGAATCGCGTTCATCATACGTTTAATTTTTTTTGTGGTTGTTTCTTAATGTTTTTCACATTTATCGAATACGAATAATTTTAACGAATAATTTTAAACATATCTATATGGGACCCTAACCCTCTGGGTCAGAGTGGGCCTGGGAGTAATGGCCCCAAAACACTTCAGAAATGAAGCCTTGCCATCAGATACAGTTTAGAGTCATACCCAGGACACCCCTTCTTTTTGGGGCGGGGGCTCTTACCCCTCTGCAGGGAATAAAGTCAGCGTATTCTAAGCCCCACCAAATCGTGCTATTCGCGACTGGGCTAATGAAGATTTTGTGGTACATGTTTGTAGTGTTTTCATGCGTAGAATGTTTTGAAAATAGATGGGATGATCCAAGTTATAATCCTGGATGGGTCTTGTTGCATTTCACATATCGCTAATACTCTTGGGAAAAGTAAGTCCAATTATTCTGTCACCAACTATGGCTCTTTAACCTTGATATGGCAACCGGTCTTGACGGAAAATTCTAAATTCAAACCAGCTAAACTCCTTTTAAAATCACTTTGTGTCACATCCTGTTCGTGTGGAGTTGTTCAGTAAATGCATGTTTAATAAATGTCAATTTCTTAAGCAGAATTTAACAGGGTTGAATCCATAGTTTTCCTTCTCCTTGACTGGTTGCCTAACCAAGAGTAAAGCGCTCAGTGTGCTCTTCTATTTCCTTATAGCTGGGGGTGAATAGTTTGATTCATACCTTTCCCAATGGTATTTATTAGAACTATGGGAAATGCTATGAGTAATCAATTAATTAATACGTTTGTTTTTTAATCTTCCGACCGTGATCATCTTTCAACACCTTTTATCTAGAAATGAGACCGTCCAAATCGTCCAAGATTAAATGCAAAAATGGAAATCGTGGTGTTGCTTAATGTGTCGTCGCCTCGGCAAAATAATGGACCAGTCCGTTCTTATTATAAAGAGAGAAAGGGAAGAAAATGACATGCTACACAGAAAAACATAATAAGAATGAAAGAAAGAAAAAAGGAAAAGAGAGAGAGAGAGAGAGAGAGAGAGAGAGAGAGCGATAACACTAATCTGTTTCAATTGAACATAATGAAAAAAATGAAAAGAAGGAAAGAAAGAAAAAATAGAGTGAGAGAAAGTTAAATGTAGATTATTATATCTCTGAATGTTTGAGATGATGCTTGATGATTAGTATTATCTGCGTTATTCGGACTATTGTCCTCATCTACATTGTTTATTATTATTAGATTATTATACTTTTTACATATTGAAGTATTTGCAATACCTCTTAAGTAAACATATCAAACATAGTAATAATTAATTTATCATACTGTGATATATCTACAGGTTCTGCTAATTAGTAATTAATATGTGACTGCCAATATTCCTTATAATGTTTACATGACCCGCGGAACCAAAAATCCCGAAAAAGTTCAATGCTCAGAAATTAGTTTTACATTTGAGATAATCTTTTATTATTTTATTTAAAGTTTATGAAACAAATTTCTGCAGAATGAGAGTGATAGGATGATTTCTAGTTCGTCTACCTAGAATTATTATTGAATTTTTTTCTATTTCTGAAACTTAAAAAAAAACATTTACTGCAGGCATTTCTTTTTTCAATTTTTTGTACGTGATTTTACTCTGATGATTACTTATTGATCTGCCAATGTGTCCGTCTATATATTTAGTTGTCTATCAACATATCAGTCTTTCCCTCTGAGTGTCCAGGGGTGAGTTAAGTTTTCTTATGTAACTCTCACAGGCAAATGGGAAATCTATAACAATGAAACATTGTACAATTTCTCTTTGGCAATACTGAATGTCTAGATTCATTTGCTTCCTGTTGAGTTTTTCCTTGGTAAAATCAGAAAAACTAATCATTATAGACAAGTGAACAAATGCATAATATTGGTTACTGGTAGAGATTATAAGATTCATTTTTAGAAAGCGAAGATTAACATTAGAGTTTGAATTAGGCCTGAGAATAACTGAGATGAATCAAAAAAGGTTTGAATTGATGTGTCGTAAATACACACACACACACACACACACATACACGCATATATATATATATATATATATATATAATATATATATATATATATATATATATATATATATTATACTAAAGCTGGATTTGGAGCGTTCAATCCTTAAAGGCTTTTTTGTTTGTGACCTTGATCACACGAAATTTGTCTCTAATTATTCCTTAGTTTTAGCTCAACCTATTGTTTGAAAAAAAACACTTTAATTAGTTTAATTAGTCGGAATTTGCAATTAAGTCAAATCTTGACTCATCCCTGTCTTTACATCCTACGTTCCTCCCCTTTTTACTCCCTATACGTCAAGGAAGGGGAGATGAAATTGATCACAAGTAATATTACTACAAAGGCAGCACTCAGCCCCCTCCCAACATCCTATAACTCTAGAGTCGCCTGTCTTACACTCAACTCACTTTTCCTCTAGACTAAAGGGTAGACGAAAAACACCCGCCCCGCCCCGCAATAAAAATTCTGATGTCTATTTCAATTGTCTAGTTCATTGAAAAAAAAAGCGAGAGCTTAACGGTGACCCAACGGGTCACTTTTTGTAGTATATATATATATATATATATATATATATATATATATATATATATATAGAAAAGTGTATATAACCAATACAAGAATATATGTTTACCAGCCCCTCCGTATGACTAGAATGCAATTCATGGTCAAATTCTTAAGCGGAGTTTAACTGGTTTAAATCAAGAGTTTTCCTTCTCGTAGCCTGGTTGCCTAACCAAGGTTAAAAACCCTAGTCTTCCATACTATATACCCATAGCTTCAGGGAGAATAGTCAGATGTGTACTTTTCCCAAGTGCTATGTGAAATGCAACCAGTCTCGTCCAGGATTTGAACTCGGATCACTGAGTCCATTTTCTCATTAACCATTACAATATGCGCCTTTTTATAATATACAAATACAAACGCAGCTTTAGATTTATTAGCTGCGAATAAACAAAGGAAATAAAATGGAATATTTCTACTTTTATTACATGCTATCCGAGATGGAGAATTATTTGCATAATACATTGATTTATTCTAATCGGTGTTCTAATCTACACCCACTCATGCTGTTCCTATTGTTTGAATGTAAACTGAATATTTGATCATTTGAAACCCATGAATCATAATTCAACAAAAAACAGAATTCTTGTGTCACATTTAAATGAAAAAGCAGATAAATATGAAAAAGAATGTGTTCACTTAATTTTCCCCGTCTACTTTAAACATTTTCTCTCCCCCACACATATATAGCATTTATATATATATATCATCATCATCAACATCATCATCATCATTATCATGTCGCGCTGGTAGCATGGATATCCATGACTCTCTTTCTATCTATCCGTCCCTATCGGTCATCGTCTCTGGGAGATTCTCCGAGCAGCATTCAGTATCTGCACTGAGCTGACTGTGTAGATTTCTGGTTGTCGTCCTACACTGGTGTGTCCATAAGTATTTGTCCACATGGGAACATCACTCATGAGTTTGTCTTAGCTTTACTAGCAGTGTCCAGAATGTCTTGTTCTTCTTGCTCGGATGGTTTAAATGATTGGGTCAAGTGTTCGTACAGCTGCTTTCTTGTGGGATGCTGCTCCCATCTGTATTTTCTTTAAGGGTTTCGTTAGAGTCCAAGTGGTAAAGCTGTAAACTAGCGCTGATACGGCTAGAGTTTGGAAAAGTTTTCGCTTACTGATACACATATATGCACACGCACACACAAACACAGATAGATAGATAGATAGATAGATAGATTTTTCTTTTTATAACAGTCTACAAGTGGATATTCTTTTACCATTAAGTAACTGTTAAGTAAATAATCCAATAGCAAAATGATAATTTAAGAAAGACTATTCAAAACTAAATAATGATTGACAATATTTAGACAATAAGATTAAAACGTTATTTTCATCAAAATGTTTATTCCAGTTTTCTACGTTTTGTCATCACTTTTCAAATAAATCGTGTATTCCATCACAAAAGAACGATTTTGCATTTGATACTATCAATTCTCCGAGTAAGGTTTTGATATCTTGAACAAGTTGTAATTGTTAACTAAACAAAAAAAGTGATTGCCTAAATGGGACCAACCTGAAGAATATACTGCATGTGAAATAATGTTTCATACAAGTCCCATGTTAATTTTCTGTATCTTATTTGTAACATAAGGATCAATCATTTTATTTTTATTTTTATTTTTGCTCAAAAAAGTTGTATTCTGTCTTTATGTGCCATTCAAACAAGTCAATTGCTCACTATAGAGTAGCGTAGAAATAACATTTTCAGGTCACAGCTAGGCATAATAAAGAATATTGTTTGAATCTTACCAAACACAAAATGTTCTCCGGTAGATTCTATTTAGCTTAAGATCAGCCGTACATACTCGTAAAATGAAATGGCGGGTTATAGCTCAGTCAGGGAGCTTAGAGTCGACTCATCAGATGCGAATGATGAATTCCATCTGGACTCTCAAATGCCTTAACATCATTCGCATCTGATGATCGGTTAGAGTCTAAGCTAAATAGTCTATAATGCAAGATCTATAAGTCATTCCACTCTAACAATAACACAATCTCCTATGTCTCTTCTCTCTCTATATATATATATATATATATATATATATTATATATATATATATAATGAATCGATCGAGTTTCCATCCCGGCTGGCGGTAGGTTGCAAATGTCTATGAAGAGACGTGATACGACGAAACACGCTATTTGTGGGATATATATATATATATATATATATATATATATATATATATATGGAGTATTTAGTCTATATTCAGAAGGTGATGTGTTTATATGCACATACGCACAGTTACATATCAATTTCATAAGTGATTGCATTTGTTCATTTCACGAGATATGTTTTTATACGTCAAAGTTTACCTTGTTTCTATGCTTGACTTTTTCGTAACTTCGATTCAAAGTGTCCCCTCATAGCCTATATTTAAATAAAGTCTATTAGTTAAGATAATAAGGTTTTTACTTAAAATTGTTTACTATCTACAACACCCGTGCTTGCGGATACAAATATTATAAATACTAAACAATGTTACCTAAAACCTTCATTATCTTAACTAAAAGTCTTTGTTTGGAAATATCCAAGTAAACACGGTAAGCTACAGCAAGGTCGAGACTACATTTTTTTATTTACAGTATTGCATTTATTTTTATTGTATTATTGAAAGTATTATTAAGTGTTTGGATGTTTTCTCTTTATTGGTTGTTGAAGAAATAATTATGTAGGCTAGTATAGTCAAAAGTTAGTTCGATACACGTAACATATCATAAAAGCACTTTTTTCTGGTTAAAAATTAGAAATCATTCATTAAACGAATTCGTTCATTATTCGAGTATATACGGTAGCTACGATACTTTTTATTACTAGTAATTACCTCGTTCAGAAATGAGTCGTTCAAAGTGAAACCGGAAGAAAAGGGCAAGTGTTTGAACGTGGACCCTTATTCTTCTCATAAGAGCCTATTTCCCCAACTTCAGAATTTTTCTAAGACTTCTAGATGACATTGCTAATGCAATAAAGAGCCGAAAAAAATTAGTACACTTCTTAAATTTCTTTAACATTGTTCAGAAGATGGCAAAGGGAGCTTTTTTGTTAACATAATATATATTTCGAAGAGAATGGACTTTTAGAGGAGATATTGATTTTTGCCTTGAATTCGTGCCAACTGTTGGAATTTTTTGGTACAGTTCCGTGTGTGTACGTAGATGGATTAATGAGTGAGTGAGTGAGTGAGTGAGTGGGTTGTTGTGTGAGTGAGTGAGTGGGTGAGTGAGTGTGGTTCTGTTCTCTTGACGCAATGGTTTTTATTTCCTCGTTGAGAAATGGAAAAAGAAACGGAATTCAATGGCTGCTTTTAAGAGAATAAATGTTGGGTTTGACAGATCGGAGTGAAAACAAAAAAAAACTGTTAATGTTTTCTATGCAATCAGTTAAGAAATTGATATGTAACTGTGCGTATGTGTATATAAACATATCACCTTCTGAATATAGACTAAATACTCCATATATATATATAAATATATATAGTCCACAAACAGCGTGTTTTGTCGTATCACGTATCAGTGTGGCTTGACATTTGCAAGCTACCCCCATCCGGGATGGAAACATATATATATATATATATATATATATATATATATATATATATATATATATATATAAGGTAGAATATAAGGAACGAAAGAACAAAATTCAGACAAAAATGTGTAGTATATTTCGCTGGAGAATGGAACTCGCCTTTTTCAGCTTTTATTGAATTATTCAGATCATACAAGTGTTTTATAGAAGGGGGAAGTAGGTAGGTGGGTAGATTTTGATTGGTTATGGGGGACATCTTTGGAGAAGGAAATCAGATGGAAAGAGAGTTTAGGGGGTAGGTAGAAAAAATGAATGGTGAAAAATACCTGATAGGGGAGGGAAGTAGCCTTTCTTGGGGAGAGATTTAAGTAGAGAAATTAGCAAAACCTACCCATCTACCTACTTCCCCCTTCTATAAGACACTTATATGATCCGAATAATTCAATAAAAGCTGAAGAAGCCGAGTTCAATTCTCCAGCGAAATATACTACACATTTTTGTCTGAGTTTTGTTCTTTCATTCCTTATATTTTACCTCATTCTGTTGGATTCATTCAACCCCCTAGTGTGATATATTTATAAGTAAATAGTACTCAATATCGTGGATAGGGTATTTATATCTAAGTTAGGGCAATGTAGCGTAAACATGAAATTAACAGTGTTTGCTTACTAACAGTTTCTCGTCTACGTGATTTTGAGAATGGCATAGGCGAGAAACTGTTAATAATCAAGCGCTGTTGACATCATGTCCACGCTACCCTAATATATATATATATATATATATATATGTTGTGTGTGTGTGTGTGTGTGTGTGTGTGTGTGAGAGAGAGAGAGAGATAGAGAGAGAGAAAGAAAGAGAGTGATTTTTTTTTAATTTATTAAGTGTCGCGAGTATTTATTGATTTTTTAATCAGAACATCTCATGATTTTATTACTTATATAAAATTCGTTGCCTTATGGACTGTCATTCACCAAGCTTGATTTAATTTGGCAAAAGTCCAGAAATATAGTGCACCCAATGCCAATCAGTTTCAATACCAATATTATGCTCACTAAGCATAACCAGCACTTGCTGCCTCTTTTTCGGCTGGAGTGTGTATATACTCATCCCTCTCCCTCTGATTTAAACTTGTATCACCGATTCTATTTACTACGACGATAACCGTTTCATGAAGCGCACCACCTTAGTAGCCAGGAATAACTTCTCAAAATATTCGGTTCGATAAGTTTATCTTGAAATTTTCTTCGCCGTTTCTCGTATTGAAGATTATTAGAATTCATTCGATAAAGTTGACATTTAAGAATTTTCACTTCCGAAAGTAAGCACAAAAATAATTAAGTCAAAAATTAAATTAAGAGTTAATTAATCCTCAGTAACTTTTCGGTGGCTTTTTAACTGACCAAGGTCAAGAAGATCTCTTTTAAATATCATCATTCTCAAAAATTGTCTAAAATCATTTTTTCTTCGCTTTTCGCGCCAAAAACATTCCTGTTTTTTTATCCAATTTCAATGTCACCTTAAAACCAATCTCTTTGTGTTGGGGTCTAATTTAGCGAAAATAATTGTCCTGGTTCTTATTTTGGCCATCTTTACTAATTTTTTCTGTTGAAACAATTTAATAATTATCTGAATATATCGATTCCATGTGCAATTAACAGACTGTGTTGATTAAATTATAGAGAATTATGATCTCTGACTTTTCAATTAATACTTTGATTGCTCTTATTCAATAAATGATTTGCAATCAATTTTCTAAATAATTACTAACTGGTAACTAAATTTTTATATTCAGCTTGTTTTAAATCCATATATTAAATCAGAATGTATCAAAATTAGTTTCACTTTTATAGAAGGGGGGAATATATGGGGCGAAATAAACCTTCGAATCAACAAGCTCCAGCCAAGGGGGAACCAAAAACAAGCGAGTTCTCAGTCTTCTCACAAATCAGACCCTCTGTTGGTCAACACATTCTTCGTCTAGCAGTCGGAAAAATCCGTCGTCGTAGTCGAAATAATCTTTAGCAGTTCAAAATCACATTTCCTATTTTGTTTCGTTTCTGTTCAACTAAAATCCATTTCTTTACTGAAAAGCGCTTCGTCGTCGACTGCTTCTGGTACTGCTAACTGCGCTTGACTCACTTGTTATTTTATGGGCATGTTAGCCAAACATCCGGGCACGTCAGTCACACCTCGCGTCCTTCCAGTTCCTACATCGCATCTGTTTTCGCCTGCGGCAGGACGCGGGTTCGATCCCGGCAGGCAAGACAATGTCTTGCTCCCTTTCCTTTCTCGTTCTCCGTCACAACTTTTAATCAACATAGTATTTTTAAGCTTTATATATCGTATCTTTACATGATCATCTAGCCCAGTCGGCGGGATTTGGATTACGCTGACTGTACACATGCAGAGAGGTAACTCACCAAAAGAAATGGGTGTCCTCCGTATGGCACTAAACTGCTTGATGACAAGGCCCTAGTTCTGTATAGTTTAAAGTACCTCTTCATTGCCATCCCTCCCAGGTCTGCTCTTAAAGGAGTAATTGTATCTGATAGGTATAGATCAAATATATATATATATATATATCATTCGTATTCGATAGGACCAACGTGCAAAATAACTCTTAAGAAACAACACAAAAAATGTAGATATTAACACAATTCCATAATCTAAAGGCATAAAATAACCCTGGACGGGTTGATACGCCGTTAAAATTAATCAATTAACCAGTCAATCAATCATAATCATTTACAGGATATTTTTTTTGGAGGAAACCCAAGTGATCTGGGGTTCTTTTTCTAAATCTTAAAACCACTGAAGGATGTCAAAATATTGACTTTATCTTAAAGAACAAGTCAAAATTCTTAAAATGCTTTAACAAAGTACTAAGTACCGTGAGATAGTGATTAATTTCATTCCACAACCCAAATTCTACAAGTAACCTCTACGGCTTAAAGACGTTGAAGCGGCTCAGTTTAAAATAACGCATTAATATTTCAATACTTGTATTATCTTTTATAATATCTTAAACGAAATATAAAATTGTATAGAATTTCACTTCCAACATCGTTACTCACGGGGGTCTGCATTATTCTATGATCTTTAAATGAGAAACCTGGATTAGGAATATGGAATTTAAGAGCCGGCATAATTTGATCTCATATCTCTTATTTTTGGAACCCTATCTTACAGTAACGGTGTACGGAAGCTCACCCTCGATCAACCTTAGCCTGATGCCGATATTTATTTATTCTCTGCTCTCCATTATACCATCAATATTTTATTTACACTTCTAGTATTGACATAGTAAAATCTGCGGAGTGGCTTATTGTCGTTATCAGCCGAACAGCGAGTAAGTTATCGCTAGCACTATACTAGGGAGATTGTTTTTTCTGAGGTGGGGTTCCCGTATGCTTTACTGCTCTGCATATGTCAGATTACCCAAGCTATATATTTCATGCACTGAAGTGATAATGCGCGGTATCGAACTTAGAATCTTGCGATAACTTGGCTAATGCTCTACCGACTGAGCTAACCGTTCTGTGAATTGTTGCATTGATGTAATTAACTTTATAAATTTTAATCTGAATTTCCTATATGAAGTCTTTACAAATTTAATATTTTTTCTAGTCTTTTTATTTTTCCTTTTATATTTCTTTATCACAACACTTTAATCATTTTTTACATTTATTTTACCAGACTTAAATCGGTAGAATGAATACAAAACCATTCAGTGATCATTACTATCAATAATTCTGACTAGTACTATCCATCATCTTCCAATCCCAGGAGCTTATTATCGCAACGCACTCCGCTCATCAGAATAAAGAATTAAATTCTTTATTTGTATTTCTGTTATGCACTGTTCCTCGTTGTCTTAGAAATAAGTTGTGATAAAAAGCAACTAGAATTAGGAATATGAAGAATAATACTAGTTAAAAGTATTAATAATAATGATTGGCAGAGAATCTAGAATCAAAAAGATGAAAAATACTATTCAAAACCATTGATGATAATCATTGACATAGCATCAAATACTTAGGAAGTTGAAGGAGAAAACTAGTCAAAATTATTAATAATAATGATTGACAGAGAATCTAGAATCAGGAAGATGAAAAATACTACTCAAAACCATTGATTATAATCATTGACATAGCATCAAATAATTAGGAAGTTGAAGGATAAAACTAGTCAAATTATTAATAATCATGATCGACAGAGAATCCAGAATCAGGAAGATGAAAGATACTACTCAAAACTATTGATGATAATCATTGACATAGCATGAAATAATTAAAAAGTTGAAGGATAATACTAGTCAAAATTATTAATAATAATGATTGGCAGTGCTCCATCAAAAGCGAAACATACTTTAAACACAAACTTTCCGTGAGATTTGAATTCATATGTTTTACACAGAAGAACTATTTTACCTTTTCTTTGATTTTATTTACATTTGGGACGTTGAATGAATATTTCTAAGGGTTTAGAAAGCTTTTTTTTAGTTCTCTTTTACTCAAATGATAATTCAAGTGTTGAATGAACAGTTCCAGAACTATTCAACGGATTTCGTAAACTCCTTGTAAAATTCAAACGGATTTTTTTTTATTTTCCTTATTGCTTTTTTGAACAATTTTGGTTACTTAGCAAAAAATATCAAAAAATTCAGTTAAATTTATTTATGTTTGTTTTTTATTTATTTCTACTTTCACTTTCTTTCTCATTTTCTTTCTTATTTTCTTTTCTCTCTATTTCTTTTTCATTTTTTTTCATCCCCTCTCTCTCTCTCTCTCTCTCTATCTCTCTCTCTCTCTCTCTCTCTCTCTCTCTCTCTCTCTCTCTCTCTCTCTCTCTCTCTCTCTCTCTCTCTCTCTCTCTCGTTCTGATTTTCTTCTTCTTTCTCTTTATTTTTTCATTTTTTTTCTTTCTCTCTCTCTCTCTCTCTCTCTCCCTCTCCCTCTCTCTCTCTCTCTCTCTCTCTCTCTCTCTCTCTCTCTCTCTCTCTTCTTTCCTCACCCTTTCATTCACATTTTTGTTCTTCATTTCTCTTCTCTCCCTTTTATTCTCATTCCCTTTCTTTTTTCTTCTCTCTCTTTACTTCCCATTTTTCTTCTCTTTTCTGTTGTCTTCTCTTACTGCATTTTTCTATATTTCAGTTTTCTTCATTACTTTGTGTTCTTTCTCTTTTCAATTTTTTTTTTCAATTATTTTCTCTTCAATTTCAACTTCTTTTTTCTTTTTTCTTTCTACTATTTACACGTGTGAATTGAAAAGATTTCAACCCGTCGATATTTCTTACGTTCTTAACCCAATGCCATTATCTCGAAACCCAGAGGTAAACACAAATGACAGTCCATAGGTAAATAGTCTTCTCATTTATGACAGGAAATATGCTACTTAATAATAAAAGACTGGATTCGACAAATATAATTTTATGACTGTCCAACAAACCAAGTGGGATATCGATAGGAATATTCCGACTCACATAGCCACTCAAAGACAGTGTATGTAATAAAATATAAGTTTCAAACACTAAAATACACATCCATTTGCGCACATATATTTATGTTTGGGGATTTTTATTGATAAAAATAACCATTCAAATATCTACTTTCAATTAGAAGACTTTGTATTTCTTTATTTTTTCTTCTTCCGTTCACATAATCTTTTTCTGGTAATCTTCTATTTCTGTTTACTAAATAATTATTATTATCTCTGTTGTTTCTGTTACAAAATGCGATACTGATATCCCGACTCCAATTACAACTATCAGCATTAATAACATTTTTACAAGAGTTCTCAAAAGAGATCATTATTGATTTTGCCCTAAGATTAATTATTACTTCTCTTGCAATTGATATTCATTGAATCCTAACGTATAATTTCTGTTATTTGATATTAATTATGACAATTCTCCTTAAAGCGTTTTTTGTTGTATATATTAATATATTCGCCTCAATGGTTCTAGAGTTTTTACTTTTGTCTATACTAACAATTATTTAACAGACTTCTAGACTATAGATATTATTCTTTTTAGCATTCTTACAAATAAATTGTCCATATGGATTGATTGGTTTTAACGACATGACAACCGTCTAGGGCTATTGTATGCCTAGGGTTAGGTAATCAAAACCATTGTACGTGCATATGTACTTTTTTTCTAGATGTTTATTTAGATTTTTTTACATGGTCCTATAGAATACGAATAATTTACATAGATCTACTTGGTACATTGATTGGGCTCTAATAGGTACTACCACTCCAAATCAACGAGAACCTGAGAGTAATGGCAAGGAAGGGGTACTCCACACTCCCTAGATTTCTTAAACTTTGGCTTTATCATCAGATGCAGTTTAGAGTCATACCCAGGACTGTCAATACGTCATTCATCTACACTAGACATAAGTGTAATACATTAACATTTATTCTTGGGAGAATACCTTTATAGGAAATTATATATATATATATATATATATTATAAAGATAAAAGGTGGCTTACCGGTGAAAATGGTCGTGGAGGTGCAAAATTCAGGGGTTAAATCAGCGATATAACAAATACAAAGTACTCAATTCGAAGTAGAGCAAATTTATTAAAAAATGGATACAATAGAAACCTACTCGAGTTTCATTGTAGGTTTCTATTGTATCCATTTTTTAATAATATATATATACATATATATATATATGTGTGTGTGTGTGTGTGGCTGGCTCTATTATACATGCGCGTGTGTGCGTATGAATAAGCGTATTTGGGTTTGAAATGCTTGGTATACATAACCAAGGATTCCAAACACAAATACGCATATTCATACGCACACATGCGCATGGATACGATCATGACATCACAGTCTATACGCATTTTCATGCACACGCGCATGACAACATACGCACACGTACAAACAAAAAGGCGCATCCGACATCACGTAAACATGCAACACGAAAATACAGTTTAAAAACGCACACATTTAACCATTTGTACCATTTCTTTCATTTTCTAAAACTATTTCGTTTTACTTGACGAATGCATTAGCAAGACACCGCTCGGTCGTAAAGATTGTTCCTATGAAAATAAATAAAAGCTAAACCTTTTATTTGTTTATATATATATATATATATATATATATATATATATATATATATATATATATATATATATATATATATATATATATTTACCAACCCCTACACACGTGTAGGACGTGAGATAATGTCAATTAACAGTTTTGAATTTTCCTTATCCTAGAATGATTGTCTAACCAAGGTTAAAGCGCCTAGTCTGTCCTCCTATTCATCTATAGCCGGAGGGAAAATAATCGGATGCACAACTGTCACGAGGGTATTAGCACTATGTCGAATGTAAACAGCCCCGTCCAGGATCTGAACTCGTCTAGCCGAACTTATATGAATAATTATAGATGTTATTTTCGAAACATGTCTTCTTAAAAGATCAAACCAGATAGCACAAAACCAAAATGGCGGTTTCTACTCGTAAATATCTCAACCGAGAATTGTCATTGTTCAAGCCCAGTTTACGTTCGAGCGCCTTTTATTCTAATAGAATGTTTACTAGTCTCACACTCTAAATGAGGCGTAATAATGCTACGGTTAAAGCTTCCTATTTATTTCCACAGAAACTATAACAGATACCGGGAATCCAATAAAACAAACGCATATGAAATGGGGGCCATTATGTAAAGATATAATTTATTTTCTAGTTGGAAATTTGGCTCTATCCAGTGGTGTTATTGTTCTCCCCGTATCTATTGTTATTTCTGCAGAAATGAATGGGGAAGTATTACTTTCGGGGCTTTTTTTTTTTTGTTTTTTTTTTTAGTATGAATATTTAATTTGTCTGCGCGCATGCGCTTCCCGGCATTGTAAGAATGCCGGCTGGAAATGATGGAAATCTTGCCATGCAAGATAGATTTTGAAAAGTCTTACACTATATTTATCACTCTTCTTTGTGGATACATGGTAATATCTATAAGATTATCTAAAATTACATTGAAATCAAAGTCAGTAACTGGTTAATACTATTATTTCCGCTATGTGTTCCGTATGGGAAGAATCAAATATCCAACGCAAAACCCATTAACAAACTGACGTTACTTTCGTATCGAAGGCAGAAATCAATATAAGAAAAGTTACAAGCCGAGATATAGAATATATATTCCTTAAAATGTGCACTGTCTGTATTGGAGCTTTCAATATGTACACGAATGAAGTGCAGGGTCATTTATAGCAAAATCTTCATTGAAATAGATTTTCAGGGAATAAACGACTTCCAAAAGAATAACTCTAAATGTTAAATAATTCTAATCTAAAAAGTTACAAAATAGAATAATTTTAAATATAGGTCAATGGTAAATGTACAATAATCTTAAATTATGCATGACTACACACTTTTAAAATTTGTTTCAAACGAAATTGGTTGATTGATTGATTTTAACGACATTTTCGTTGCCTGTGAGTGTTATGAGTTAATAAATTTGCTCTTGAGACGGGCGTATTGAAGATATGTTTAAGAATGATTCAAGCTAATTACCTATAGGTTATGGAAACGCGTTATATACGCTCATATTTATATTTTTGGTTTAGTTTTTTCTTAAGAGGATTTTTGTATACGATCTTATCGTATACAAATAATCATTAAGCAGACGTATTTGACCTATAGATAGGACACTAACGAATACTAACACTCCGGGTTAGAGTAAATTAACCTGGACATCCTTTTCTTAAGTTGCCTTACCTTATACAGGGATACAATCAGCGTATTCCAAGCCCCGACGGCTGGACGCGAAAACGAAATTAATCTTTTAAACGTTCTTAAGCTTTTACTTGTTTTTACAGAAGAGAACTTTTAATTCAAAGGAAGAAAAATAAATGTTCATAAGTATCAACGTAGAATGTTTAATTTTATTTATGATTATTAGTTTCTGAAATTCGTTTACACTTGTAAAATTTTGCGACGTAAAAAAATCAATTAGACATTTTTCATCCAAAATACATTAGCATTTAGAAAATCTAATGAAATTCAATTGAATTAATTCAAATTAACATTTAATTTGATAAAAGTTTCAATATTCATTCATTGATTACTGACATTATTTATGAAAACATTATATTGTAAATAAATATTTATGGATATATTTTTACGTAAATACGCATTCATTATTTGATTTTATGACATCCAAATTCCGAATGTGTGTAAACATCAATATAAGATATACATTAGTTTTACTTTAAATCTTTTTCTTATTTTAACAGAATTTCAACAATTTCTTCAGATATCAGTCTTATAATCAATCTCTTATAGATTGCACTTAATTAATTATTTGATTATTAATTCGATAAAATCTGTTTCGATAAATAGTAGAAATTGCTGAAATTCTGTTATTGTTCTTAAGCTTTTACTTGTTTTTATAGAAAAGAAATATTGCTATATACCCCTTTACATATTTTATACGTCTATTCTTTACTCAAAACCCACAGCCGTTGGGAGCGACGAGCATAACGTCTGCTCCTGTCAGCTAACGACCGGAATCTACTAACTAGACCAGTTTCATTTCACATGCCTTTCCTTCTGACAATCAGAAGTCGGCGTAGAAATCAGCGAAAGGTTAATTGCTGTCAATAACATTGTTCAAAGGTTAATGGTAATTTTCCATTTTCCGTTATTTGAATTTTAACTACACTTACATACATAATTCGCAGGCTACCCACAAATTATGTAACAGTATCCCAAATTCTTTCAACGTATTCTAAGCCCCGACGACATGACCCGAAAACTAAAGTGAATTCTAAAAATGTTCTTGAGCGTTTACTTGTTTTTATAGAAAAGAAACATCCCAATTTTTTCAGTTTATTCTAAGCTCCGCCAACACGGCTATGTGTTTCGTGAATAGAGTCAATATATTTGTAAATGTGTTTTGATGCTATCTTGTAGAAACCAAGAATTAAAAACTTTGACCTTGAACTCAATGCTGCAATAATGAGTATCTCTAATTTCACGATTTTATTTATTATCAATTCCACTTGTTTGTCCAATGTGAATACTTTTGAACAGAAGAAGTTCCCATGAGAAGTCACTTGCATTAAGATCGAGTCTTGCTAGTGTCTTTCTGAATAGCAACTGATATTTACTATATCTCGTCTGATGAATACGAAATGAGAATAGCCGCCAGTAATGATTTATTACATGAATTTGAAATAAATATATGTGTTATTCGTGCCATAAAATAATATGATACAACAACTTATGAATGATATGGTAAGTAGAAATGTCCAAAGTCCATCCAGTGTCACCTTTGAATGAATATATGGATGGACAAATGTGTAATAATGAAAGCCTTTTCTCATTCATCTGTATATACTGAGAGTGAACCATGTCTTATCAAATGATAATGCTATTACCCTTTTTTTATTCGTCCTCAGTGTAATTTTCGGTTTATTAGCAGACTGAAAAGTCATCCTATTTCCCACTGAGATATTTCATTATCTTCATCAATTCTAATTGTTGTAAAGTGTTATTTTGTCTGATATGAATGTTGTAACCTCAGATTCTAATCTGGCATCTGAACAAGTTTTTTTCCATCAGTAAATTCAGGCATTAGAATCCATGAGAAAAACAATAAAATCGATAACGTACATTTTCATCAAAATACGTAGTCTTATAATGGCTGAAAAATGGCATTTTGGGCAAACCTTTGAAGCCCCATATCTCCCTTAATACTCAAGTGCCATGATCCATCTTTTACTATGTGATACTCCTCATCGAACTCTATCAGAAAATCATATTAGTTTGGCACTTTATTTGCACACGAAATTTGCCATTTTTGCCCTCTCTCAGGGGGGTTATCGAGCCTCGAAAATCACCTAAAACTCCTAATTCACCAGTTTTTTCACCATCAGCTTAACATCATTGTTTCTACCCCAGAACAGCCTTAAATCACTTGGTTACTTTTCGAGTGATGAAAATTATAACACAGAGCAATTATCGTATACACTCATATATAAGTTGACTTTTGAAACATAATGTTCTGGCGAAAAAATATGTCACGATATATATATATACTTTCCACCCCAACCCCCGCGCACGATCAAGATGTAACATAATGTCAATTTCTTAAGCGGAGTTGAACAGATTTGAATCCAGATCTGTAAAACTCTGCTTAAAACATTGACCTTGTGTCACATCCTGTTCGTGTGGAGGGGTTAAATATGTGGAGGGATTGATAAAATATATATATATATATATATATATATATATATATATGGGGGTATATGTGTATTATTTGGATTATTCAGACCATTGCCCTCATTTATTGTTATCTGCACAAGGTTTAGAAACATTGTGCAGATAACATTAAAGATGCAGACAATAGTCCGAATAATCCAAATAATCCAAATTATCAAGCTTCATTTCAAAGATTCAAAGAAATATATATATATATATATATATATATATATATATTATCTATATATAATATATATATATGTGTGTGTGTGCGTGTGTGTGTGTATATATATATATATATATATATATATATTGGTCAACTAACCTGGTCTTACCGGGATGTAATAAGGAATTCCGTTGTCAGGGTAATACCAGGCATTACTTGCCTATATCAAATATATCTTCTTTTTTTTATTTTCTTTAGAAAAATGAACCCCAAAGAAATTTTCTCTCCAATTTCTATTTTCCTTCCAATTTATCATTTCTTCTCTTTCTTCTTGCCATTTATCCTCTCTCTCTCTCTCTCTCTCTCTCTCTCTCTCTCTCTCTCTCTCTCTCTCTCTCTCTCT
The DNA here is from genome assembly GCA_023376005.1 of Doryteuthis pealeii. Classification (NCBI taxonomy): domain Eukaryota; kingdom Metazoa; phylum Mollusca; class Cephalopoda; order Myopsida; family Loliginidae; genus Doryteuthis; species Doryteuthis pealeii. The sequence continues at coordinate 46,715,543 of CM042162.1, forward strand.
CTCTCTCTCTCCTTGCTTGAGCGAAGTGAAATTATTTTTAATTTTCAACTTTCCAAAATGACTGATGGAATTATCTGGAAATCCATAAACCAGCGGAAACTTGAATCCCACGTAAATAATCCTTAAACATTTATGGCAGGAACTGTGCAAATATCTAAATAATCAGATTATGTCAATTTGTTGCCAATTAAATGTTGTAATTAATTTTATATGCAACGAAGTGTTTCGTTAAAAGGCATTTATCTGCTTTCTGATGTGGATGAGAAATTATGAGGTTATGAAAATATGATTTTAACTTGGTTTCCAGAACGAGGCTATTATTACAGTTTTGAATTATGAATGTTATGAGTTGCTCTTCTGACAGGTGTATTGAAGATAATATGTTTTAGAATGATTTGAGCTGACTGACTCAAGTAAAAACAACGATCAAAATCACTAATCATAATGACCTGAATTTGAAGGAGATTCACATAATATACTACAGGGTTTTGAGCATGTCTTCTTGAGGACCAACTCATACACACACACGTACAAATACAAAACACATACAAATACATACAAATTAACACATCAGGGGCATTTGTGGTGTAATGGTTATCATCTTTGGAAATGAACACGCACTTCAAATCCTGAATCAGGCTGTTTGTATTTCACATAGTGCTTATACACGTTGGAAAGGTATGAATCCAATTATTCTCTTTCTGTCTATAAGTAAATTCTAGGACAGATTGGGCTGTTTAATTTTGGTATGACAAACGTTATAGGAGAAGGAAAACTCATAATTAAAACTTGTTAAACTACGCTTAAAAATCGACTTTCTGTTTAGATTCTCCTTGTGCGGAAGGTTTGGGTAAACACACACACACACACACACACACACACACACACACACACATATATATATATATATATATATATATATATATATATGTGTGTGTGTGTGTGTGTGTGTGTGTGTGTGTGGGTAAGGTAAAAGGAAAAAATAATGACTCAAACAAGTAGAAGTAGGAGAGAAATATTTCGTTCCGCTTTAAGCGAGGAACTTCACTAATTTTCCCTTACCCTGAATTTCATCACCAAACTCACTTTCTCTTCTATAAATACAAATGTACCTACCATGTTTTGAATAAACAGACTGATGAAGTTCCTCGCTTAAAGCGGAACGAAATATTTCTCTCCTACTTCTACTCGTTTGAGTTATTATTTTTTGTCCACTTTTCCTTTTACCTTACCTCATACTGTTGGATTTTACTCCAATCCTCATATCTTATATATATATATATATATATATATATGTGTGTGTGTGTGTGTGTGTGTGTGTGTGTGTGTAAATTATATATATGTATATGTATGTATATGAGTGACGATTCGGAGGTCGGGCTTGTCGGGCTCAGTCCCTGTAAGCAAACAACATTCAAGTATATCTATCAAGAAAAATATTTCGTAATACGTCGTTTTTATTCTTGACTTCAGCTAGATCCAAAATTAATTGTTTTAACTCCGTGCTTCAAAATATTTACCGAAATACATTTCGTTGATATTGTTCACAATAAAGAAGAAAAAGAGAAAAGAAAGAAAAAAGACAAAGGAAGTAATAAAATTAACGTGGCTACACGGACTCAGGAGATCGGAGCCCTACCAAGCTGAAGACATACTTAGGCAATAATGTATTTCTTGCTCTAATTTTATAGATAATCTTTTAAATATTTTTACTTCAATTTATTGTTTTCAAATGTCCATTTTAGATAATTCCTACCGCAGAATATACGGGTTTTAAGCTGAATGTATCAATGAATGAAAAAATTCAGATTTGATCTTGCCTATCTCAATTGCGTGTGTCTTCTAGTTAGACACAAGTCGGCAAATTCGAAGAAAGTGTTGGCCTTAACTCGTCGTCGACAAGGTATAAGGTGATGAAGGAAGTGATGGTTAGTGTTGAAGAAATATATACATACCATAAATTAAAGTAGAAATTCACAAACATAGAGACACAAACTAACGCATAGACTTTTAAACAAATCCACAGTCGAGACATATACACATGTCATTTAAAGAAAACATATCAGCATCCATATTTAGCATGTAAGTTATACAAATAGTATGATTTGTTAATGATTATAATGATCCCGATAAACATTGATGACGTAAAGTCGCCACTGATATATATATATATATATATATATATATATATATATATATATATATATATTCATCAAAAAGTTACTACCACATTTTCATTGCAGTAGCATAAGTAGTTAATCCAAAAGGGCTCAATATATCTTGTAGAATATAGAGCATTGATAGTTGTAGAAAAGTTATTTTCTCTACCACGGTTTCGGTGTTCCTCAGAACACACACACACATATATATATATATATATATATATATATATATATATATATAATATATATATATATATATATATACTCATCCACATACAGCACTGTTTCGCTAAATCACAGGTCTTGAAAATCTCCCGTCCCGACCAAAAAGGAAACGTGCATGGTATTTTAAATAATTGTTCCGTAGTTAAACACTCTTGGCCATTGGTCTTTTAAATTTCTAAACCTTTAAAAAAAATCGATAAATATTAATTTGAAAAAATCATTCCCTTTTTGGATTAGACGAGCACTTTCCAGCACCCCCATCGAATGTAACGGGCGTAATATTTTTCTAGCCCACTACAATAATCCATTATAAAGATGTGGATGAACTGAATGATGAGAGTATCCAGTATGGAAATTCATGTCAATATGTTATTTGTTTTATTTTCTATAATAATAATAATAATAATAATAATAATAATAATCTAGATTTTTCTGATTATTGTGCTCGTCTTTGTTGTTATGCACACAACGTTTTGTCCGATGTGCCCTCCGGTCTTCTTCAGGTGTATCTTGTCAAACTCAGGAACGTTCTAGTCGAACTCGAGAACCTTCTTGTCGAACTCAAACCTCATCTAAAAAAATCAGATTGATAATAAAGATAATCTCATAGAAATTTAGGAATATTTTTGAAATTGTATCTTCCGGTTTATTCAGAGGATCATTTTTACTTTCAGCTCACTTTAATTTATTTTAGTTTCACATTCATATTGAATGTAATCTAAAAATACAGACCAGTATAATAGTTTTGATGCATGATAAGTACAATTCATCTACAAGATTATTTAAATACTGCTGTCATTTTTTAACTCACATAAATTAGTACCTAATCAGGGTGTTTCAAAAATATGTTAACATTTCTTTGGGAGTTCGTTTATGATATTATGATTTTAAAGTTTCCACCTGTTCACCATCCCTTTCAACACATTATTGGAATTTTACCCAGGGGACATTCTTAATATCATTTCTGTTTTTTTCTAATAAAGGTACACCCATAGAAATATTAACGGTTTTTAAGCACCTGTAGGATATTCTAAGAATGTGCTGACAGGGATTCTGAATAGAAGTAGACTGTTTAAGATTATATCATAAAGGTACTCTCATAAGGACCTTAACATGTTTAATCCCCCTATATATAGTCCGCCTGTCAGCCTGACAGGTAGGGTTCGAATCCCGCACAAAGCACTGTCCTGTCTATAGCTCTGCTGATGAGGCCTAATAGGCTGAAATGTACATACAGAGATCGACTTTTTCTCGATTTGTTTACGCTTTACATTTAAACCGATATGCACGCCTAATTCATTTAATTATAATTAATTAATTAACAAAATTAGGTATGACTTTAATTAAGCACATAATCTCCCACAAATTGTCGGCCTTCGCCATTTCAAACACATTGTTTGACTACTTCATATATATATATATATATATATATATATATATATATATATATATATATATATATATATATAGATAGATAGATAGATAGATAGATAGATAAAAGGGTATGAAAACACACAATATTGTTAAAAATGAATTATTTTTATATCATTAATATATATATATATATATATATATATATATATATATATATATATATATATATATATAAGAGGATAATATCAAGTGTTAATTTGATAGGATTCAACCAAGGTATTATAAAGGTAAATAACCTTTTATTTATTCATTTATTTATACATTCATTAAATACACATATATACACACATAAATATATGTATGTATGTATGTATGTATGTATGTATGTATAAGGTTGATTTAGTGTGTGTCTGGGATAAATACACTTTGACCAAAGCCAAATAAAAATCCATCTATTGTAGCAACTTTATATTTTGATATTCCCATCTGGTTCACTGATTTTCCTTAATTCATTCTGACACTATTTTTCTTTCTAATTGTTATTTTATCTTTTCAGAAGTGGCAATCCAAATAGTCCGTCGCGCACTCGGTTAGTGATCCTGGTTAACAAACGAGGCCGCTCAACCACGACCACTACGAACCGGATTTCAGGTTCAGGCCGGCGTCAGAACACGACAGGACAAACCAACACCCAACGTCACTCACTGACTAACCCTCATCAACCAATGAGGCCAACTATCGCTGCCACAACAGTCAACAAACCAGCCGGTGCAAACGCTTCAGCTACTAATGGTAATATGACTAAAAGAACTATGAAATAAAGAGAAAGGGAAGAATGGCAAAAAGAATAAACCTTTCTTCCTTTCTGAATCACCATTCTGAATCATGATAATGAAAAATAAATTAAAAAAACAGGAAAAGAAATCGCAGAGGATATATTTTCTGTATAAATGCAAAGAGTTGTCCTCATTAATATTATCAAACTGGATTTTAATATGAGGACATAAACTTCAGACAATTTGCACTTGAACAATTTTAACTGCATAGATGAAAAGAGAACACTATTAAGTACTCATAGATCACATCTAAAATATTATATTGGACCAAATCATACAAACACACACACACACATACACATACATAAACATATGCATACAGAGTATCTGAAAAATAAATTTGCAGTTGAAAATATTATTTTTCAAGACTATTTAAGATATTAACTCTCCCGGTACACAGTTCTGTTGAGAAAAAGTTGAAGTTTATCATTAAGGCTTTCGTATTTGTCTCCTGTGAATTTAAATTTATCTGAAACGACGCATCACAACAGCAGGTGTTGCTACTGTAGCTGAAAAAATGTTAACGACTAGTTGACAAGACATTTACTATTGCCTTCATATATACCGTCGAAAAACAGTACATTGCTATAATAAATTTTAAATGTTCTCAACAAAGCTGTGTATCGTGAATGTCAATATCTTAAAGATTTTTTAATAAATGTTAAAAAAAACTATGATTGTATTTGGGCAGCAATCCTTCTTTGAGGCATTTTTTGTTGAAAATGCTTTACAAGGAACATGTCACAAGTTCTTTTTTTTTATTAAACATGTAAAGGAATTTTGAGGATAGATCGTACGAAGGAATTATCCAAAGGATTGCCCATTCGTAGCGCTTTCGGCTAATCCATTAGTAATTTCCATGGAGTATTGTAAACAGTTCTAATATCAACGTATTATTTCTTTTATTAAACTTTATATTGATATGTGATAAGTGTGCTTTAGTTCTAGTGTAAAGGTGTTTTAATTGGGAGTGGTTTACTTTTTCAGACACGACCATGTTAAGCAATGACGATTTATCTATAAGTAGTAAGAAAAACATACATCTCACAGATCCATTTTAATTTTAATAGTTAATGTGAGATTTTTACAACAATCCCTTAAAATTGATTTGCAGAAAGCGCTAGAAACGAACATCCCTTTGGATAATTCCTTTATATGCACTGATGCGAAAGGATTCACTTATACGTGCACGAAAAATGCTAAACCTAAGGTTCCAACTACGCTCCCAGTCAACTATTTTCAATGTTACATGGTATATATATATATATATATATATATATATATATATATATATATATATATATATATATATAGGATGTTTGAAGGTTGCTGTAACTATGCTAACTTAAATCTGAAAACTATAAAAAAAAATCATCCTCATTACACATCCATTTTAACTGTACGATAAACAATGAAAAGGACTTCCTTTTAACTAGGTGCGGGTTCGAACCGGTTTCATTACATTTACAGTTACAACCTATAATATTTGTTCACGAAAGTGTAATCATCTTTTAAATGTCGGCTTTCAATTCTCCATGAATTTAAGGGTTGCTTTGAAATACTTCATCTTTAAAAAAAAAATTCCTAAATAAAGAAATCTGTCGGGGTAATATATGGGGGATAAGTTTCAAAGATTGATACATGCATGTAAATCTAACCCTATTTTCCTTAGGGTTAAGTCCTATATATATATATATATATATATATATATATATATATATATATATTATACGCATTTAAAGGTTTCTCTGGTACGTTTCGTTATAATCCCATAAGCATTACATTGTGAACTTTCCCAGAGACATTTTGTTTTTCTAGGATCCTGAAAGGTTTCATCGGAAAATCTACTCTGGTATCTTTGAGTTTAAAATGTTATATGAAAATTACATTTTTTATCATTGATTCTCATATTTCTTATTTTTCATCATTTTTTTTTCTCATCATCAAATCATTTTCAATAGATTAAATAATCATTACCCGAATTAGAGATATTGAGGATAATGATTGTAAATCATATTAAAGTATACTATAACTTTGTCCATCCATTATAAATGGAAAAGTGATAGTTCGCTTTATTCAAACCTTAAATACACATAACATATATGTATACACACACACACACACACACACACACACACATATATATATATATATATATATATATATATATATATATATATACCTCTTTTTTGTCTCATGTATGTTTATTTGATAATATTTGCATGCCAATAGAAGCAACTGTCAACGCCGAGTAGAAGTCAGAATTTGAATCGCATTAATCAGTATCAGAAATTTATTGATTTAAACATATTTGCTTTTTGTCCGGATTGTTAGTTCTAACTACGTAATACTGCTATGTAATTATTTTTCATCTCCAACATAAAGACTTACATATAAACCTACTTAGCAATATCTCATTGGATTTGAATAATTATTTTAGTAAGACAAATAATTCGCTAATTTCTTTTATTTTGAAGTTTGAAAATTCAAATTCTGTATAATTAGTACACCTTGTATTAACATGGCTTCCATTGATTATTGTTCGTTTTTAGACATCCTCCTCTCGATGAGAGCCTCCTTTTCCCCACGAGTAAGATAACCCTTAATCTGGGTCTTATAAAGTATACCTTATAAATTCGGTATCCCTACATCAAACCGGTTAATCACCTATTGAGCATAGACAGGCCAATCTTTTTTCAATTGTTAATATAGGTTTGAGAACGTTTAAAACCAAAATACATGCTTTGTCAGTATAGATGAGAACCCGGTGGCTTATATGTTCTTATCATAAAGGAAGCGCGTGGTGTAATGGTTAAAGTCATGGGAAATGGACTCGTCGCCCCGAGTTCAAATCCTGGACGTGGTAATTGCATTTCACTTAGCGCTAATACCCTTGGGAAAGGTATGAATCCTACTCTCCCTCCAGCTATGGGTAAATAGTTGGGCAGACTGGGCTCTTTAACCTTGGTTAGGCAACCGGTCTAGGAGAAGGAAAACTCTGAATTCAAACCTGTTAAACTCCGCTTAAGAAATTGACTTGTGTCGCATCATGCTCGCGCGGAGGGGTTGGTAAATATATATATGTTCTTATCAATGTGTATGTGTGTACGTATGTGGGTGAAATTTAGTGTTCTCATAAATCTATGAAAGTATATAATATAAGTTGCAATCGATAGTGCTATGTATAGGTGATGGTAGACATTAAGGATATTTTAATGATCTTTGTTACATGTATGATTAAACTTTAGAAATGTATATGCAACGTTTTCAGAAATTCAGAATAACGAGTTCTCTCAGTTTATAAACAAAAATATTCGAAATAGTCTTGCAATATCGAATAGAACATCAGATAATTATACAACCTGATTATAATGATTATTTTCTGAAAATCCATGGAAATTAGTTTTGCGATTTAATTATATGATTTCAAATCAATACAAATGATAATGAATGCGAATAGTTCAGATCCCAGTTTGATGTTATATTACAACGTATTTTTAAAGGAAAACCATGAAACTTTTACTTTTTTATTCTTTCTCATCTGGCCTCTATTTCTCTTATAATCGTCCAACGAATCTGTCTAAATACATTACAGGGTCTTCGTTTAAATCAATGGTCATTACTACATTAGTGATTTTGTGTTTTGAATCACTTTAACAGGATCTCAAAAAGTGAGCAAACAATTTACTATTTATGAATCAACATCCCTTAAAAATCATGATTTATTTGAACCCGAATATAAGATATACTGAGAAAAAAAACCCAACCCAGATCAAATCTAGAAGACACCACAGAGAAATGAACATTCAACAATGGGAAATGAGTTAATATACGATCGAAGATAACTTTTATTACAAGCCTCTTTCTCATTCCACTATGGAACTCAGGCCTGCCTCAAAGTCTTAAGATATGAAGAGATTATCCCTGGCCACACTAACCAAGAACGTAATATCATAGGTCTTGTATTTAGAGTATATATATATATATATATATATATATATATATATATATATATATATATATATATATAGTTTCTTTCAGTAGTGGTAGTGGAAACCACTACTGTAAGGTATATATAATATATTATCACAATATCAATAATTAATTTTAAACATTCATTTATTATAAAAACAATGTTGACTAATTGGTTGATTTTAATGTCATACCAACCTGTATAGGTTTGTTTTATGGTTAGAGGTTAGGGAAACGCGTTTGCTGGTTGTTCATATTTGCATTTTTTGTGTAGTTGTTTCTGAAGAGTTTGCACACGGTCCCATCAAATAGGATTAATTTTTACTCAGATCTTTAAGACCTACAGATAACAGGTGCTACCACTCCGGGTTAGAGTGGAAATGAGAGTAATGACAATAAAAGGGGTATTCCCACACAACCCACATCTCCAGAAATGAGCTTCACCATCAAATGCAGTCAAGTGTCGAACGCTTTGGGGGCGGGGAATGGGTCTTACCCCTCAGCAGGGGATGTGGTCGATGTATACTAAGCCACACTTACATGACTATAAACAATGTTGAGTAATGTTTGTCTTTTTAAGAGAAAAATATTTTTAACTAGCTTAAATCGGGTGGCAATTAAACAAGCTCCTGTGGTAGACTCTTGATTCGGCCTTCGGTCCAACAAGGACACTTTCTACATTGAGAATATATTAAATTTTATCAAACTTGAATAATATATTTCAAACAATTAAAGATTCATTGCAAAGAATCACGTAAAGAATCGCCGAAAACAATCGCAGTCATCAAAACTTGGGAATCCAAACTTTCAGGGTTGCAGGTGTAGATTCGGCTCTAAATATTTTTAATTTGCTCACAGTGTTAGCCTGATTCCAAAATAGTATTATATGTTGGGCTACGGCCTCGAGGAGTAAAGTTGAAAATGTGACACACTGACATTCGTATTTATTATTAGAGATAAATAATATTTTTCTTGTTTATATAACGAAGCATTATAAAAATGTTGTAAAATATATCTCTTATTTACTTTGAAATTACTATCATTCAACGTAAATTTATGAAGACGTGTAAGGAAAGAACAAATATTTAAAAGTTCTTCAAAGAACATTTATCAAACATAAGACAAACAAAAGGAATAAAAATACCCCAAAGAACGTGTGTCTCAAAGGAACTCAAACTAAAAAGTAGTAATTATGGCGATTTCTTTTTTCCATTTACTTTTGACTAAAGAGAATAAAATATCACCGAAGTCATATAGTTAAATAATGTTCAAAAGACTTCTTTGATGTAATATGGAGAAGAAATATGAGACATGTCTAGGAACGTCAGTGTTTACTGGCCATAATTTGTCTTTTAAAGACAAGATAGATAAAAGGATATGCATACATAAATATTTATTGCTTGCGATGCAATTCTTAAATAGTCATTGAATTTTTGTAATGCGCTCTTGTAAATTAACTGCAAATTTCAACACGTATGTTCGGCCGTTAATTTGAATAATGCTTGTATGATTGTCTAATGTAGAGAATAAAACGTGATGCTGATTTCTAACGTGATCGGAAGATCAACTCTTCTTTGTTAGTCATACACACAAACAGGATTCGATGTCAGCATCTTGCTCGTCGACTGAGATCGGCCATTCAAATTTATTCTGAACTACTGCTCATTCACACTATAGTGAAAGAGGATCTATCCAAGGGCAGATAATCTTAATACTCTCATAATTGCTTTAAATATGAGTTTCGACTCAATTCTTATTCCATTGAAACTGCAAAAATACTGTAGTGTAAATCGATGAATCTAAGTTTATTTTTCAGCTTCTCAACAAATATTAAAACTAAATCTCGTGCCACCTGATTGTTTAGGAGTGGTAAAAATAGATTTATCCAACCCATTTCCATGGTAACAGGATGTAATACAAGGTTGGATTACTACAGTTACCTCCAGGAAGCAATTTTCTCAAGAGAGAGAGAGAGAGATACAAATATTTTCTAGTCCTGTCGGCATTTCCTCTTATGGAACCACCTCAAGCGTCGGGAAATTAACCCAATCAAAGAGCCGACCTTCTGAATTAACCCACTTTCAAAAATAAAAAATTCAAAAACATGCATAAGAATACGCCATTGCATTTTAGCATGCAGAAATGATTATCTTAATGGTTGACGTCGTAGGAGATGGAATCAGCGATCAAAATTCAAATCCTTGATTTGGTTATTTGCATTTCACTTCGCGCTAATACCTTTCGTAAAGGCATGAATCTATCTTTTCTCTCTCACAGTTATGGGTGAATAGTTGGGCAGACTTGGTTTGGCAACTAGTCTAGAAGAAGGAAAACTCTGAATTCAAAACAGTGATACTCCACTTAAAAATTGATTTTTTGTCCCATCCTCCATGTGTCGGAGGTGTTAAGTTACAACATTGATGCTCTAGTAATAATCTCTATTTGAATTAGCCATTTTGGGGTTTCTCCTACGAATTCCAAATTATTCACTCTGTCTTTTCTTGCCAACACATCATGGTATTTATATACAAATGTTTAGGGTATTTTCTTGTTATAAAGAACCAATATTTTTCTTTGTACACGTGCCGTAACTATGGAGAAATCTTCCTGTATATATTCCAATACATAGCACAGAATATTTTTGAAATACCTAAGTATACAAAAATATAAGTAAAAATGTCTTTTGAGTCTGTAAGTTGTTATTTAATAAATACAGCTTAGTTTGGCACAAGATCAGCAGTATGGGGAACCCAGTGAAAATCGAACTCACTAACAATGTATTATTTAGATTTTTAGGACTATTGTCCGAAAAATCATCTTTATTGTTATATACACAACATTTCAGTTTATGTGCCCTCCTACCTTCTTTGGGTGTTTCTTATCCAATTCAGGAACCTTTATACTGGAATCGGGAGCTTTTACGGACTTCAACCGAGGCTTTTATTCAATCCACCAGACTGTTCTCATTCTGCTAACCATGACCGGGTATAAGTGTTAAGCTATGTTAGATATTCTGTTATTATTGTCTGTGATCAGGATTGAACCTGCAACCTAGAGATGATTAATATAATTATAATACAAATTATCAAGCCTCATCTAATAAATTCACTAACAATGGTTTACTAACATAGCTCACTCATCATTTCACCAGGGGAATCGCACAACTAAGCCTGTAAGTAGGTTATGTCTATAGGTCCAAAGATCTAAAATTTGCTAAGTTTTCGTCAAGTTCAAAAACATGTACATTAAAAATCCGACCATTGGAAAATTACTTTTATCTATTAACTTTTCAAGTGATGAAAACTTTCTGTTCCTTCTAATAAATCAGAGCCGGCCAATCAACATATCTCTTGTTCTTTTTAGGCACGGAGTAGATGCTGCCTGAGACCGCATGGAATATGAGCCATTAACTTTCACATACAACTCGGCACGGATACCAGTCGTGTTTTGGTCATCTATTTTTCTCATAGTTATTGCTCTTTTCATTTCATGTTCAATTTAAAACGATCTATCTCTGTCAATCCATTTAATGCAGTTCATTTAATGCAGTTCATTTCGTCCTTCGTCAATTCGTCTAGGTTTTCTAGACACACACACACACACACACACACACACAGACACACACACAAACACATACGACAATTAGATCAAACAAGGTGTTAAACCTTACACATATTTATCTGACCAATAGAAACGTGTGATAAAACCTATGAACTCAAAAGAGAAATTACAAATAGACAAAGTTGATGAAACTTGATATCAACACTTCTCGTTATGTGTCTGTGTGAGCGAATGAAATCTGTAAATCAACGAAATATTTTGAATAACTGGAATTTCGAAAAAAATATTTGTGATTCCAGTCATCAAATTCTTGAACAATCTATGATAAATAAACGCCATAATCATAATTCCAGAAATTAAAATGCAATATTTAAAATACATGCGAATCTTGCCATTATTTCATATTTCCGTTTTAAATTCAAAGAAACTTGAAGTTCAAGCCTAAAAGTTTCAATGGCATTTAAATTTGTGACAAATTAATAATTCTTTATTTAACAATTTTTATTTTTATTTTATTCTAATTTTTTAGTTTTTATATCTGGGATTATTCATTGTATGTCAGTATGTGTATGACTTTATAAAAAAATATTTCTGCCTAATGGTATAATCTGGTGAACCTCATCCTTCAGGCTGTTGACTGGCACCGGGCCAAAAGTATGTACAAACGGCCCGTTAAGAAATTGTAGAATCTGGAGAACTTCAACCTTCAGACCGTTGACTGGTTCCGGTCCGGGCCGTGAAGAAATTGTAGAATCTAGTGAACCTCAAATTTCAGGCCGGTTACTGGTCCCGGGTCCAAAGTATGTACAACTGGACCACAAGGAAATGGTAGAATCTGCTGAACCTCACCTTTCAAGCCGTTTACCGGTACCAGGCCGAAAGCATCTACAACCGGACTGTGGGGAAAGAGTAAAAATCTAGTGAACTTCACCCTTTATGCCGTTGACTGACAACGGGCCGAATGTGTGTACAACTGGATCGTGAGGAAGTGATAGAATTTGGTGATATTGATTGATATGAGTCAGCTGACTCTTTTTTTTAAAATGACAACAAAATTAATTTCTTTCAATCTTAATGTTAAAGTCATAAAACTCTTTTGAAAACTAAAATGAATGTATCAACCAATCATAGATTATTTATCACCCCTTGTAATTAACATTCCTCGTCGCTTCTGGTTTAATTTGTAAATCCTCATTATCATCTAGATCTACTGATATAACGGATTCATTTGATTCTCTCTCTCTCTCTCTCTCTCTCTCTCTCTCTCTCTCTCTCTCTCTCTCTCTCTCTCTCTCTCTCTCTCTCTCTCTCTCTCTGCCATCACTCTTGGTAAAAGCCCATGAGACGGTACCCAGTGTCTACACAGAGCTGATCAATAAATGTTTTGGCTGGTGAGAAAACACTGGTGTGTCTCTGTGTAGGAGTTCATAGATGAACGTTGCTTAAGAGTTCGTTCTTACAGCAGTGCTCAGCATGTCTTGTTCGTAATACTTGGGTGGTTTGTGACATGGGCGTAAGTAGCTGCTGTTTTGTAAGGTAGTGCTTCCAGGATATATTCGAAAAAGAATTCTTGTGTAGTTCACTTCTAGGCGATTTTTCTTTCAAGCATTTAGTTTGAGTCCAAGTGGTGAAACCATACAGTAGTACTTCACGGCTTCAGTTTAGAGGAATTACCGTTTTATTTTATCAGAAAGATCAAATTTCCAAATGTGTGATAATCTTTCAATAGCAATTCATGCTTTACCTATGCGTATGTTAACATCACTTCGGTAGATATTTCAGAGATATTGGTATCGTGGTATATGAAATAGTTTACTAATTTCATAGGTTTGCTATTTAAACGAGGAGATGGCAGAATCTTGATTAAACACATGAACTCTGTTTCATCTGAATTTATGTAAAAACCAATTCCTCTTCTTTCTGTGAAGCAGAGATTCGGCTTGCTCTGTTATATTTGAAAGAAGCACCGAATCTTCTAGTCTGTATTTACAATATAAACTTACAACAAAGAAAGTTATGACACTGAGATTTTTGTATAGATTTTCTAAAATTTAGACGAATTTTAAACATTTTAAAGTCCTAAAATCTTTTTTTCTTTTTCCTTAATCGCGCCTAAAATATTGTTAAATAATTAAAATGTTTTGATAAACGAGCAATAGATGAATTCATCAAGAATTATTTCTTAATTTAATTTTAATAAATATTTTTATTAACTATAAGTTATGAATTTGATTTATAGTCGTCACACTGAAAATACTGGTTCCCATTATATCCCCAAAGTTAAGCTGTGATAAGCCTGTACAGTACTTAGATGGGTGACCACTTAGAAACAGCATGTACTGTAAGCAATCTAAGGTCTGTGTGCCAAACTAAGCAAAGTTCTTTAAAAAGGTATTACCGTTGAGTCACGTTGAAAACACCGGTTCCCATTGAATCACTAAAGTTAAGTAGACATTAATCTCTTCAGTACTTTGATGGGTTAAAATTTAGGAACAAAGGGAACTGCGTTGCAAAGTAAACAAAGTTTAGTATATAACAACAACGAGAAGGTATGGATTTAGCAATATATGGAAGCCACGTTAAGCAATAACCACCTTATTTCCCTATTACTGGTATCGCAGTCTCAGAAGACCATAGATAGCCCGCATCCTGGGATTTTTTTAGATTCCTCTCCAGGGCGCAGAATACCTTGGGAACATGTATGGAAATCCTATGTTTCCCAAGTGACAGGACCCTCCCTCTCTGTCTCGCTGGCGTGATCTGAAGGAATGGTGAACCAATACATTCGGTGCCAGTTCGGCTGCGGGGTTGCCAGACTGCCTCACGAAGTCAAAGCCGTGCTTTCTGTCAGAGTTTTCTCCCATAGCCTTTTCCTCTCTAGAGGATGACCGCAAGTCATAAAGAACTTTGAATCCAGAAATTTTTATTGTATTTTCATATACAAATTATATCAATATTATTTTATTTTCATTTCCTTGGATATTATTATTAATTTCCTTTTAGAAATAAAATTAATGACTTAGAATTGACCTATCACCTATATTCTTGTCGTGAATAACGTTCCACTTTAAAATTCGAAATAGTGTATTATTACTGTAATAAAGAATAAAAGTTTAGATTGATTGATTGAATTATTAATTTTAACGACATGTCAACCTGTCTAGTGTTATTTTATTCCAAAATCTATGGGATCACGTTCATATTTACATTTTTGTATTTTAAGTGTTTTTTTACAGACTGTCCTACTATATACGAATAATTTTGAAATAGATCTATTTGACCTGTAGAGGGGACTCCAACAGATACTACCACTCCAGGTCAAATTAAACTTTGGAATAATGACAATGAAAGCGTACTTCACATTCCCCAGATCTCCAGAAATTAAGTCTCACTATCAGCTGCCGTTTAGTGTTATACCCATACCAACTCCTTTTGTAAAGGAGAGGTATTACCTCTCTGCAGGGGATACAGACAGAGTATTCTAAGCTCCAAAGACTGTGCGTCAAACGTTTGAAGTTGAAAATGTCCTTAGTAACCATAAAACAACTCTTAATCGTTTATTAACCAAGTAAGTCCCAAAAGAGTTTTATAAATAATATTCTCTATGAGTAATTTACAGCCTTCCTATTTTCATCGCGTATCTACCACTACCTCGGGGAGCAAAAATAGAATTCGGCTGACTGACTTATTTAAAGACCACTTTGAAATAAGGCATTTGTGTTCTAATAACCGGCCACTTGTTCTGTATCACGCAAAGTTAAACCCATAATTGAACTACAAGCTGAAATTAACAATTGCCAATTCTGAAATCGAAATGGAAGAGCTGATGACCTAACGGCTAATGTTCCATAGAATGCAATATCAAAGTTCAAACTCTGTCTAATATGGTTTGCATTCACTTTACCTTTGAGAAAGGCATGAACCCATTTCTACCCAAGTATAGATGAAAAGTAGCGCAGTTGGTAACTCTCTTGGGCACTCAATATTTTTTTAATTCAATATTTCTTTACAGTAATCAATTAACATTCAGTTAATCAACCCACCAAAATATTTTTTTTAAATCACAGACTGTCAAGTGATATACAGTATTGCCTATAAATAAGTAAATTTTCTTTGCTTTTGTCCTTTTGTTGTTGTTTTTTAACAATGTTATAATTTATGTATTCTACTAGCTTAAATAATATTTGCTTTAACCTTTTCTCACAAAGATCCTGTG
The DNA here is from genome assembly GCA_023376005.1 of Doryteuthis pealeii. Classification (NCBI taxonomy): domain Eukaryota; kingdom Metazoa; phylum Mollusca; class Cephalopoda; order Myopsida; family Loliginidae; genus Doryteuthis; species Doryteuthis pealeii. Next base: position 46,731,889 of record CM042162.1, read on the forward strand.
ATGAATATCAGAATAAAGTATTTTATGCATAAATTGTTCAAATTCATAAGAAATCGAATTTTACCTTTTTAATTGAATTAAAGAAAAAGAAAGTGATGCTTTTTCAGAAAAATATGTTTGCAATTTTAAAATTAAATATTGCCCATACATTTTATTTCCCTACAATTATTTCAAGGTCCAAGTATTTGTTTATCTTTTCGTTTTCATTTTCGTTTATCTCCACCCTGGGATCTACTGGAACTGCAAAATCTACCAGTTGACAAGTTATCTTTTTCTTGTTAATTAATACTAGGTTTGGTATTATTATTATTATGAGTTTTTTCACATGGGCGTTAGCTGATGGTCTTTCACAAGAGTTTAAGTGACAAGTCTCCTCATGTCTCCAGGACTCTCCTTAGTTCATCTAAGCTTTTGGGGATCGTTCCTAGTGCCCCAACTACTATTGGTATCACTTTCACCTTCATATTCCACATCTTTCTCAATTCTCTTGCGAGGCGCCGAAGGTTCAGTAAAAGAATTTAAAATCAATCCACAATTTTGGTTATGTTAAAGATATATATCAAAATGATATTTCTAATCTAACAGTTAGTTGTAACATAAACTTTAATTTTGAACTGTGGCAGTTTTCGAACAATAGACAAAAGAATGGAACTGTTTTTATACTTTTGCTGGCAGACCTTCCTTGGGCGATCTTAAGCTTATTTGTGTATACATAAATATACATGAATCCACTTGTTCATAGAATTCTTCATGGTTTCTGTTGTTCTTTGATATTCCCTTCTGTTTCTTCAATCTTCACGTATGTACGTATTTGCTTTGGCGAATGTCTTCTGTTTTGTTGGGTTTTCTTAACCTTGGCACTTTTGAACACGGACGACCAATACATTTAGACAATGTAACCAGGAAAACACGACATCCTATCAGCTTGTTTATAAATGTCTATGCACGGCTGTGTATGTGTTGCATTGTCCACAAAGGAACACAAGTATGTATTTACCCAACCCCTCTACCACAAGCAGGGTGAGGCAAAAGGTCAATTTTAAACAGAGTTTAACAGGTTTGAATTCATTCTTTCTTCTCGTTGACCGGTTGTCATACCAAGGACAAAGAGCTCAGCATGCCCTACTATTTACCCATAGCTGGAAGAAGAATAGTTGAATTCATACCTTTCCCCAAGGATATTAACGATATTCTATAGGGCCGGATTAGCTCAATCGGTAGAGCGTTCGACTAGAAACCAAAAGGTTCCTAGTTCGATACTGCCCTCGCCAACTCAGTGTATGAGTAGCCCTGGGACCTGTACGGTAAAGTAAGGAGCTGATGTAGGTGTGGCGCTCCATCTCAGACACAAAAGCAATCTCCTTGGTCTAGCGCTATTGAAAAGGAGACAGACTCCTTCGCTGATTGGCTGATACCGATTTTAGGCCACCCCGACAACTTATATGCAAATAGCTTCGTCTATGATTTGAACTCGGATTGCCGTGTCCATTTACAACGACAATAAACCGATTTACCACGCGCGCCTCAAGTATTGGCAGATGATTGTCTTCTAGAGATTGGTGATTGCTTTGTTGTAGCGACTAACAAGTGATGCCACGTCGACTAAACAATTGTATAACGTTTATTTACAGTAATAACGAAACTAATCTATTAATAATGGAGATTCGCTTCTGGCTTTTGTCTGTAACAAAAGCTACGTCACTGCTACGTCACATTACCCAAAATCGTCATAACATAAAATAAATACACTCAAAATTTGAACACGCAACATTAGACAGTCCTCATTGTTGTTTTTTTAAACAAGTTTTAATAAATACATGATTGATATTATATATCTATATATAGTTTGTTTTATTTTAATACATATTTAAAGTTTACATTTAAAATTGTTTTATTTTTTAATCCTTTAATGAATTTGATGATTTTACTTACTTAGGGTACAAACTCGCTGATTTTTAACTCCCACCTCTCAGGCAATATGTTTCAAAAATCTATTTTTACATTGCCCGATGGGCGTTTTTTATTTTGCTAGTAATAATAAAGAAAGTATTTTACCTTTGGCAATGATTAAATCAGTAAATGTTATCATTTTTAGTCTCCGATAGATTATACAATGAAAAATGGGAGGTTGATTGGTTGATGCTTGGTTGATGGATTTTAATGGCATATCAGCCCGTCAGGGGTTATTTTATTCAGTTAGGGAATAATATGTTATTTTTTGCCTTTATGGAATAATATACGCTGTACGTTTATATTTATACTTTTGTAGTTAACGGTTTTAATATGTTAGCATCACCTTATTGAAGAGTTACCTTTGAATTATATTGATAAAGTTTATATTTATATATTTGGTATAACTTTATTCCTTTCAAAAAGGACAGAACATCATCTATGTTGACTTTTTCAAACCAATCTTTCTATGAAGAAATAATGATTGTATGTATGATTGATGCTTTTAAAGACATTATTGATCTGTGTAAGAGATTCGTCGGCGTTTTTTCTAACACTCAATGTTTTGAAAGAATAATATAAAACAAAATTCAGGAAAAAAACATACGTTTAAAAAACACCTCTCTTCTCCCTTTTCACTTCACACATAGTAATTACTGACTGCAGAAGATATAAAAACATTTCATTCATTCTAGACCACAGACTTAATTTGATTTACAAGAAACACTAAATTACTGATTTTGCTTAGATAAAAAAGAAGCTATTTCATAGGATGTGCCACCACCGTTTTTTTAATACATAGTTCTTTTTTTTCTTTTTTTTTCTTTTTTTTTCATTTTTTTTTTTTGTTGTTGTTTTTGTTTTTTCTTACAAGGAGATGAGAGTAAGATTCGAAACCATCTATATCACAGAACTGTTAACTCCTAGTGAGTTTTTTAGACCAGCTTTAATTGTTGTTTTTGTTTTTTTTGTTTTTTTTACTAGGGTTTGACTCGGGTCTCTAGAACATTTCCATGTATTCTAGCTTATTTAGCTGTGATCTAGATGAGGATTCTTCCTCTGATCTGCAATTCTTACAATCTCTTTTCCAAGTCTCCTTTCAGCTCTTTGGCAAGATCCTAGTATTTGTCTATCTTTTCACTTTCTTTTATTTTCATTCTATGATCTGCTGGAACAGCAAAATCTATTAAATGGCAAGTTATTTTTTCTTGTTAATAAACTCTGGGTCTGATATTCTGGTCAGGATTTTGTGATCCGTTTGTATTTCAAAATCCTATGGAATTTTATGGGTTTCATTTTGATAAGCATCCAGTCGTCTCTTCTTCTTGCATTCATTTGGAGCTGTATTCGCTTTTATGCTATTAACCGTTTCATATCGGTCTCCACGTGGCATGCAATTACTATTTTGTTGCATATTATCAATTCTTGCTTTGAGGCAATTGGTGCTTATGGTATTATTTTGTGATGCTATTAAAAGAGTATCATTATAATCTTTATTATTATTATTATTATTATTATTATTATTATTATTATTATTATTATTATTATTTTTATTTCATATGACTATTTGTGAGGTTTAGTTGGTGGTATTTCACTGGAGTTTGTTTGACAGCAAGTCTACTCATGTCTCCTGGACTCTGCTATTCTAGTCGATCTTAATTGTATTTCATAACCATTCAGGTTATGATTCTTCCTCTGATTTCCAATTCCTCCGTACATTTTTTCAAACCCTTGGAGACTGTTACTACAATTGGTATCACCTTAGCCTTCATGTTCGACAGTTTATTTTTGTTTTTTGTTGTTGTTTTCTTTTGTTTTGTTTTTGTTTTTTGTTCTTTTGTTTTTTGCTTTATATTTGGGGTGGAGTCAGTTCTCTGAAAAGGTCCAAGTATTTGATTATCTTTTGTTTTATTTCATTTTTACTCTGTGGTCCGCCGAGACAGCAAACTCAATTAGAGGACAATTTTTTTCGTGTGAATTAACACTAACTTGGCTGTGATTAGGTGATCCGCTTGTATCTCAAAATCCCAGTGCATTATTATTATTATTATTATTATTATTATTATTATTATTATTATGGGTTTTTCACGCAAATAGTAATTGAAGGGTTTTTATTGATTTCTAAGTGAGAGTAGTCACATCACCTCTCCAAGATTACTTCGAGTATAAAAATAGTAGTGATGTGATTTGGACGGTCTCAATTCTTCCTCTCGTTTCCAGTTTCCCCAGTCACTTTTCCATAACCTTCGGGATTGTTCTGGGTACTCCAACTCTAATTGGCATCACTGTCACCTTCATGTTTCATATATTTTTCAGTTCTCTGTCAAGATCCAGATATTACTCCAGTTTGTCGCTTTCTTTTTCTTTCACTTTGTGATCTCCTGAAACGACAACATCCACTAGTTGACAAGTCCTTTGCTTCTTGCTAATCAAAATTATCTCTCTCCTGATTGGATGATGCAATTATACCCAGAATCTCAGTGAATGTTTTGTGTCTTATTTTTTATGATATATTTTGTTATGTATATATAATATTTGTTAATAGAGGAAAAAAGCGATATAACAACACCTCATTGTTTGGCTGAAGCTTTTTCAAAATTTGAAAACTCTTCAGCCAGACAATGAGGCGAAATATCAATTGAATTCAGTTGCTGTATTGTTATATCTATTTTTTCCTCTATTTTCAACCACATTTTGTCGGATTTATTCAATCCTTCACTCTTCATAGTATTTTTCAGTATTCCCAATTCATAATCGATAATCTTTCTAACCCAATATTGTATGTTCTTTTATTCCTCTTGTGTCAGTTTGCTGCAACTACTTGATATGTAGTTGATGTTTAATTCTCCTTATCATCATCATCATCATCAGTATCCTTATCACCACCATATTATTATTATTATTATTATTATTATTATTATTTCACTCTTGCGAGTGTTTCACACCAGCGTTAGCTGATGGTATTTCACTGAAGTCTGTGTGACAACAGGTCTCCTCGGGTTTCCAGGACTCTTCTGAGTATTCTAGCCGATCTTAACAATGCTGTTGTCTGGGTGGTCTTGATTCTTCCTCAGATTTCCAATCATCATCATCATCATCAAGAACAAAATTCACATTAAACGAATTTCATAAATTCAGAAACATTGACTTTACCATATATTTAATCGACTTTTCTATATATAGTTGTACTCAGTTAAATATAAGAAAATATCATAGTATCTATGTAGAATTGAACACCGAACGCGAGCGACAAATATAATATTTCAATGATTACTATATTTTCCTCTGTTTTCTTATATATTACAGAGAAATACAGCATTATATATTTTTTCAAGATTTGTTTATCTTCGAATAAACCCAGAAACTGTGGAACTTATAAAACGACTGATAAATTCAACAATTCAACATTACTTACAGTGAAACTTGACACCGATGTTTTGGTTGAGGCCCAATGAGCGTGAAAAGTTCGTTAACTTATTAATTGACTGTCTGATTAGTTAAATTAAATGAGACTGACATTTATCATTTCTTGAAAGAATTCAAGTGTCTGTGACACGTGATAGAAATCGTTTTGTTACTTTCTTCTATAAATCATTTAATGATAATAATTTTCTTACAGACAAAATAAAAGGGTGACTAGTGCAGAGATGGACGAAGAAAGAAAGAAAGAAAGACTAATTAAAGAAAGAAAGAAAGAAAGAAAGAAAGAAAGAAAGAAAGAAAGAAAGAAAGAAAGACTGGATAAAGGAGAGAAAGTAAACATACTTGAAAGAAACAAACAAACAAACAAAGACTGGTTACAAAGAAACAAGGAAAGAAATACTAAAGGGAAGAAAGAAAACACAATTGAGAATTAAAGAAACAAACAAATAGAAGACTTCTTTCAAAGGAAAAATTAAGACAGAAATAATGATTGAAAGAAAAAAAAAAACCGATTAAAAGAAAGAAAGAAAGAATGAATGAATGAATGAAATATTGATTAAAAGGGAACAACAATTGAAAGAAAGAAAGAAAGAAAGAATGAATGAATGAATGAATGAGTGAATGAATGAAATATTGATTAAAGGGAAGAACAATTGAAAGAAAGAAAGAAAGAAAGAAAGAAAGAAGAAAGAATGAATGAATGAATGAATGAAATATTGATTAAAAAGGGAAGAACAATTGAAAGAAAGAAAGAAAGAAAGAAAGAAAGAAAGAATGAATGAATGAATGAAATATTGATTAAAAGGGAAGAACAATTGAAAGAAAGAAAGAAAGAAAGAAAGAATGAATGAATGAATGAATGAAATATTGATTAAAAGGGAAGAACAATTGAAAGAAAGAAAGAAGAAAGAAAGAAAGAAAGAATGAATGAATGAATGAAATATTGATTAAAAGGGAACAACAATTGAAAGAAAGAAAGAAAGAAAGAAAGAAAGAAAGAATGAATGAATGAATGAGTGAATGAATGAATGAAATATTGATTAAAAGGGAACAACAATTGAAAGAAAGAAAGAAAGAAAGAAAGAAAGAAAGCTTTTGATTCAAGATGAGTTACAAGACGAAAATATATTTAGGTAGTGAACGCGTAAAAGATGGCTAACTTATGCGTTTTCTAAATAATTGTTTTATAAGCTATAATGATCTATTTTGGGTGTCAAAAAGTTAACTTCTTAAGTAATGTTTATTATTCGACAGACCAATGCCTTCGGCTTCATGCTAACCTGGAGCTTCCTATCAATCAATAATCCAGAAATTTTCTCTTCAAATCTAGAAAAGTGAAAATAGCAAACAGTAGCTAAAATCACTAAATAAATTATAGCTAGTTAGAAATGTCCAATTTCTAAGGCATGGAGACTATTATTTGAATCTAGGGTGAAATAAACCTCAGAACATCCATTCCATTTCTAACACCCCTAGTTTTTTGTTGTTTTGTTTGTTTGTTTTTTAATAAGAAAAGGGTTATTTTTATTTTTACGATGTAAGACCAAGGAACTGCACATGAACCTGTGCGCAGGCCAATAAAAAAAGTTATATGGAAGGCCGGCAATTGTCCATGTACGCAAATCTCTTCATGTCATCGATTTTGTAGAAAGTAAGAGCAAGGGCCGATACAGCTTGATAAAATGAGATTAAAGAAAAAAGTGAACTTAGAGCCTCCAGCTCTTGGTTTTGAATTGGTTTTCCTTCTCCAATACTGGTTGCCCAGTAAGACTAAAGAGACCCGTCTTCCCTTTCCAATTGCAATAGTTATTGATCTATTAATTAATTGGTTGAATTAACTGCATATTAACCCACCTAGGTTTATTTTATGCTTATAAGTTAGGGAATCGTGTACATTTTACGTTCATATTTACATTTTTTTATGTAGTTATTTCTTAAGATATATTTATACAGCCCTTTTGAATACGAATTTTAAACGGATATATTTTACCCATAAATAGGACCCTAATCGGTACTTTCACTCTGGTTCAGAGTGGACCTGGTAGTAATGGTAACAAAAGAGTACTTCACACTCCTCAGATCTCCAGAACCGAAGCTTTAGCATCAGATTCAGTTTATTGTGCTACACAGGACTACTCTTTTTGTGAGTGGGGGAGTCTTACTCCACTGCAGGGTATACAATCAGCAGAAGAGATTTAGTCAGACCTTTCCCAAATATATTACTGTAAAGTGAACGTATTTATATATATATATATATATATATATATATATATATATATATATATATATATCAACATAATGTTTTTACTTTTACATGAAAATAAAGATAACGACCACCGTGTTTACTCTAATGACTGCTGGAAGATTTATAAAACTTTTTTTAGTAATTAAAAGTGGCAGAGGGTGGCTTCCTAAAATGATATATGTACAATTTATCAACGAGTCACATTCGCCGAGTGATTTGTGATACAATTAACAGCTCAGTTGTAGAAGATATTTCCCTGGGGCAGCATCTGCCACCCCGACTAAACGACGCCCCACGTTGGTAATGCCAACGAAACTGAGAGGTTTGTTTTACCTACCCAAAGCAGGCTTTCTTCCAACTGAGCACCACACGCTAAACAGATCTTATTTCCTATTCTGGCCTCGTAGGGGGCAAGATAAATCGCGTATATACAATTTAATATTGGTACGAATATTTATTATTTGTAAAAAGATTTCCATTCTATCTATGGGGTAATGATGAGATCTAAAATATGAATATAGCAATCTTCATAAATGATGTCTATTGGGTTTAAAAGAGTTTTAGAATTTGGTGTAACTCTCTGGAATTCAAAATAATTTTTTAACTCATTATGAATTGGTTAATATCCCCAATCCTTTAAAAAATTGGCCAAACTTTTAGATACATTTTATCATCATCATCATCCTCATCATTATCATCATCATCATCATCATTATTATTATTATTATTATTATTATTATTATTATTATTATTATTATTATGCAATTTTTCACATCAGTAGTAACTGGTGGCCGTTACCGATGTCCGAGTGACAGCAAGTCTTCTCAGCTCTCCAGAACACTTCTCTGTATTCCTTTAGTTTTTCATTTCTTGTTCCTGTTTTGTTTTTGGTTTTTTTGGGGGTTTTTTGGGTTTTTTGGTTTTTTTGGTTTTGTTTGTTTTTGTGTTTTGTTTTCATTTAGCTTTGTTTATTTTTGTTCTTTTTTTTGGTGGGAGGTATTTATTTATTCTATTTTTTAAAGTTCTTTGGAAATGGTCAAAGGAAACCTACTATGATTTCTAATACTTTCACCTTTATGTTCCATTGCTTTTTCAGTTCCGATTTTTCGATTTGATTTACTTTCAACTTGCAGTCCGCTGAACTGGCGATGTCCATTAGCTGTCAAGCTCTTTTTTTCTTGTTCTCTATCTTCTTATCCTTTTTTATCTCAAATTCTAAGAGGGTGTTGTAAGTCTCATTTTCTAGGAAAGATTCTGGTCTGTGCATATACAATCTGTCTGTATAGTCAAAATTCAGTCATTTGCACAATTTCTAGTAGATCACATTCCCCATCCAGTCGTGTCTGCTTTTGTACTCCTTTTATGCCAGTTTACTACATTCGTTTATAATGCTCCTACAATTATTATTATTATTATTATTATTATTATTATTATTATTATTATTGTTGTTGTTGTTGTTGTTGTTGTTGGGTGTATTTTCTAATACCCTTTCTATTCATTTTTAAGGGGTACTATTTGATAACCTGAAATATTATTTCGAAATGGTCTGCTTCCGACCGAAAAAGACATGAAAGCAAATATGCTTTGACAGTCATTTTAAGAGAAACAAAAATCATTTTTAATGCTTGTATTTATTTTCCTGTTGTTTTTTTTTTTTTTTTCAACAACAGAAAAATAGATCAAAATAAATGTACGTAGAAAATTGTAGTTAAATATTTTTCACCCATTTATGTGTTTAATGCATATGTGTGTATGTCTATATTTATACGTATTCTTCTGTGAACGTATATCTGCAAATGTTTTATATTTACATATGGGTGCGTATCTGTATGTAAGTGCAGCTAGTTGAGCATGAATTTTACCGAATAGAAATATCAACATTCTAGCAATTGTCTACAAGTAAAAAAGAAATGAATATTTTCCTCGTATACTTTATTAAAGAATTTTCCAATTAATCTATGAGTGCGTGTGCGTGCATGTGCCTATATGTGTGTATTGGTCTAGGGATGTTTACAAGTGTGTATAAACTCACATTGTATGCGAGTGTGTGGAGAAGGGGGGCTGGGGGATAGTGTGCATATTAATGTATGTTTATATCTGTCTATCGTTTGAAGATACTTGTGCATTTGAAGTTTGATCATTATTGCCAAGTCTAAGGGCCGGGTTAGCACAGTCAGTATAGCGTTCGGCTTGAAACCACAACGTTCCCAGTTCGATACCGGTCCTCGCCAACTCAGCGTATGAGTAGCACAGGGATCTGTACGGTAAAGTAA
>CM042162.1:46746779-46769279 GCA_023376005.1 Doryteuthis pealeii
AATCCTAATTAATTAAATTCCTTTTAATTTGCAAATTAAATACGAATTTGCTGTATTTCTTAAATTATAACCTATCGCACTATTGTGCTAACAAAGGTCTCGCTATTATAATCTCTTGTTTTCCCTCTTTCAGCAAAATCCTGATTCCAACCATATGGACTGCACAATCTGGGTAATGAAAAACCCCGTCGATATATTGAGTTTTTACTGTATATAAAGCAAATATATGAAAAATGTATTCTATAAATTCAAATCTATGCATACTCTTCACGGTTAATGTTGAAATAGACTTCACTACTTAATCTCTATAAATCTTTGGATTTCTTCTTATCGCAGTCTTTAGTCTTCTTTCTCTTTGTCTCCTTTCCTTTATTTTCAATTTCTTCTTTCTCTCAACTCACCTCTTTGATTTCTTCTTTTCCCATTTTCTTTCCCATTTATTTTTTTTCTTTCTTTCTTCTCTTTTGTTTACTCGATTGATTTGAAATTATTTCAGCCATTTGATGTTCCTATGTTCTTAACTCACTAATACAACTGATGCTACGATCAGGATTGCTTTTTGGAGGGATCTTACTCCTCAGCAAGGGATATAGTCAGCGTATTCTAAGTAACAGTGACAGTATGGTCAATCATCATCATCATGTCGCGCATGCAGCATGGATATCCATGACAATCTCTCGCCAACCTTCCCTATCATTCATCGCCTCTGGGGGTTCTTCTGCGCAGCATCCAGCATCCTCACATAGTTAGTCAACGTAGGTCCTTAGTGGGCGGCCCACATTAGCATGCCCATGTGTTGGCTTCCACAAGAAAACGTCACTTATGAGCTCGTTCTTGTTTCTCCAGCAGTGTCTTGCATGCCTAGTCCGTCTTACTCGTATGGTTTGTGAGATAGGTGGCAAGTGGCCATACAACTGCTTCCTTGTGGGGTGCTGTTTCCACGATCTGTTCAAAACTGCACGCAGCATTCTTGTGCAGATCCCATCTAGATTATTCTCAAGGCGCTTCGTTAAGTAATAAGTTAATAAGTATGGTCAATACTTGAGTGGAAAACTGCTTATTTTATAATTTTTGTCTGTTACAAATGGTAATGGTTGCGATAAAAGATTAATCAACATAACATGAAAAAAAAGATTTAACAATTTCATTTTCCAAAATAGACAATGAACCCTACGTTTGTTTTTATTTACTAAACTTTGTTAATATATGGTACACGGGCCTCGGGCTGCTTAACGGGTCGCCCATCTAAGTATTCAACAGGGCTATCGCTCCTTAACTTCGGTGATTCCAGTCAGATTCTGATTATTTATGATGTTTTGCATATATATATATATATATATATATATATATATATATATATATATATATATATATATATTAATTTTACACCTAGCTAGATATTCTCTAACTCATTACTTTATCAAACGCGAATATTGTCTGATATTATAAAAAGAAGCCAATTCTGCACACGTGTTTTTTCCACATCAACAAATCACGATCGTGTTTAATATTTCACGTTAACAATTACGTTCAGCATTCGACAACATCGTGTTTAACATTCAACTTTTGAATGACGTAATCAATTACATACCGTTCAACTTCACTGCGAAACGGTCATAATTGCATTATTCATTTCCACAATTGCCTGTAATTAATCAATATCTTGATTAATTAATTGCAATTAACACTGAAGATCCTTTATGGTGAAACTTGAGTAGGTAATTTCTCTATATACCTTAATACTGCACGAGTAGGATATGACACAAGTTCAATTTATTAAGCGGGAGTTTAACAGGTTTGAATTCAGAATTTTTCTTCTTCTAGACTGGTTGCCTAACCAAGGTTAAAGAGAATAGTCTACCCTAGTATTTACCCATAGCTGGATGGAGAATAATTGGATTCATATCGTTCACAAGGGTATTAGCGCTATGTGGAATGCTAACAGCTTTCTCCAGGATTTAAACTCGTCTTGCCGTCCATTTCCTACGACGGTAACCATAACACAACGCTTATATGTAGTACACTGGTCAGGTTGCTTACAGTACCTGTTGTTGCTTAAGTAGTCTCCCATCTAAGTACTTAACAAGCTCATCGCTCCTTAACTTCGGTGATGTAGCGGGAAGCGGGAAGCGGTGCTTTCAGTGTGACTCGCTACTGTTTTTTTGTTTTGTTTTATTTTTGCTTCTTCTGTAATCCCTTTCGATTTTATCCTGTTTATCGTGTCTCTACGTAATTCACTGATCCAAATGAAATTCGCTTCTTAGAAATGGGCAGCTTGATAAGATTTATTTAAACTACTTTCGCGCGCCATATTCGATTGCAGCGTTGTAGCACAAATCATTACAGGGAATTTATACAGCCGTAACAACTTGACCTAAGATGGTCAAAATGGTTAAGATCATTCACATACACGCATACACACTAACACACTAACACACATTGAGACACACACACATACACACACACACACACATTGATTGTTGATTCCAACTGACGCTTTGCTCTTCTCAGCAAAATAAATTCCCAGTCACCATTCTGCAGTGACAGGTTTCTAATTTTAACCTGATTGAATTTCATCCTTGACCAAGGCGACATACTTTCGACGCGGATTAGAACAACGCCTGGCATCGAGCTGTAAGGACGATTATGTCATCCATAAAAGCTGGTAAGGGCAATTAGAGCTGATATCACTAACACTGGCTATTTTTTATGCAGGCGGAAAATCATCTCAATAGCACAAGAACGAAAAACAGCAAATACAAAAAAAAGACAGTCCATCAGAATACCAATTGACCAGAAATGGACTTGTTATAAAATGACGCCGTGCTGATTACCCCCGATTGCCAAACATAACACTCTCGTTCATCTTATCTGCAATATTTGTATATGTATATTTACTAAATACTAGACGACCCATTCTGGGTTCTGGTTGTAAAATACGTCGATGAATTATATTAATGCTTCTGTTTAGGAAGGGATGAAAGATTCTATGTATTATTTGGATTTTTCAGACTGTTTTCCTCATCGTTATTGTTATATACACAACATTTCGACCGAACTGCCCTCTGGCCACCTTCAGGTGTTTCTTGTCGAATTCGGGAACCTTCATATCGTAATCGGGAGCCTTCACGGAACTTCTAACCGAACGTTTTATTCAATCCACTGGGGTAGACTGTTCTCAACCCATCAACCATAACCGGGTACAAGTGTTAAGCTATGCTAAGTATTCTATGCTATTATTGCCAATGTTCAGGATTGAACCTGCAACCTACAAATGACTGTCACTTAGAACTGTATTAATTCAATCCTTATATCCGTTGTACCATGTGTCTAACTGAACCACGGGCGATAATAATATAGAAGACTTAATACACGGCTTTAACACTTGTATCCGGTCATAAGTTAGCGGAATGAGAACAATCTACTCCGGTGGAGTAAATAAAGGGTTCGGTCCGAAGTTCCGTGATGGTTTCCGATTACGATATGAATGTCTCCAGTTCGACAAGAAGGTTCCTGGGTTTGACAAGAAACATCTGTATAGGACCGGAACGTGTGTATATAACAATAAAGATTAGGAAAACAGTCTGAAAAATCCAAATAATATAAATTATCAAGCCTCATCTAAAAAAAAAAAAATCAGACAAATGAATGATTCTAATTTGTATGATTAAAAATTAAAATTTAGTGTGAATGTAGAAACAGTTATCATTTATTTTCAGACTCGATTAGAAATTGATTGATTGATTGATTTTAGCGACGTCAACCTGTCCGGGGTTATTTTATGTCTAGAGGTTAAAAATGACGCACATTGTACGTTTATATTCTTTTTTGTTATGTAATTTCATAAGTGTTTTGCACATGGTTATATGATATCAATTATTCCCATCTAATACAAATAATTTGCACACAGATTTACTGGACTATTTGTTGGAATTCTAACAGGTATAAGTGGGATGTGAGACAAGGTCACAAGTATGAAACATCCAGCGAGGATCGAACTCGCTATTTAGTAGTCATGGATTTGCGAGACTAGTTTGCACGCTATTACACTATGATGGGACGCACATTAGTATATATGGTATATCAATATGCTGCTGATATGTTGATCTGGATGAGTGAATGGGATTATTCAGATGAAATAGCCTAGCTATTAACATTCGCAGTTCTTGTTTGAGACCTTCCGACACATTTTATATATTGTATATTTATATAACAATGAGGAAAGAGGATTAGAATAAATCCGACAGAATGTAGTAGAACACAAGGACAGAACTCAGACAAAAGTGTGTAGGATATATTTCGCTAGAGCTTTGAGCTCGGCATCACCATCTTTTTATTGATTATCAAAGGTATCATACATGTATGATACTTTTGATAATCAATAAAAAGACTGATATAACAATATATATATATATATATTACATGGATATATTTTAATTATTATGAGTGGATTCTTCTTGAGAATAAACTAAAGTACTGATTTTTTTTTAAATTAGTATTTGTGAATAATAATGCTGTCATTTTCAAGTTTTTCCAATCCAACAAAAAATGCCATTTTCTCGCTACATTCGCTCATCTCTCTCTCTCTCTCTCTCTCTCTCTCTCTCTCTCTCTCTCTCTCTCTCTCTCTCTCTCTCTCTCTCTCAGAGTAAGCTCGACTGAAAACTCCAAAATTTGAACCTATAATACTTTTCTCTTTCTTTTTACATTCCATTCTAAATCCTCCTCCATGTGTAACTTTACAGCAATGTTGTATCTATTAATGTTTCTACTTGTTTTACTTCATATTAAACCACTCACTCATTCAATTAACCACTTATATCCTTTTTTTCTCCTTCTATCTTTCTTTCACTAACTCATTTTTTAAATGAACATAGTTACCTGGGTATGACATTAAACTGTACCCGGTTCTGGAGCTCTGGGGAGTATGTGGCCCCTTTCATTGCCATTACTTTGAGTTCTACTTTGACAGTAGTGGTAATAACTGTTAAGATCCCATATGTGGGTCAAATACATATGTTTGAAAATTATCAGTATTGGATAGGAATGCTTAAAACTATGTAATTGTGTGCAAAATAAATGATTATCATAGACAAATAAAAAGTACTAATCAAAACATTGATTACAATTGTACATTGAAAGATAGTTTATTTCAAGTAATACATCGTAAGGTTCCCCTGATTACATCGTGAGTGATGCAATTCGCAAGATCCTAAGGAGTTTTGGGTCTTTCAACACCATAAACCTTCACCTGGGTAACCCAGTTAGTGTGGATTAAGCACCACTTGCTCAGTAGCAAATAACTATATGGCGAACTTTGAGGCTTTATACTAAGTATCTCAAGCGGAACACCCAATCAAATGCGATTCCAGGCTGTACCTCTCCCATAAAACGGCGGGATCCAAGCAAATGGCACTTTGACGTTCGGAAATGACTAAATAAAATCTAAGTTCAACTAGTCCCCCTAAAAGCGTTTTTTAATATCTTTTATAAAATTACTAAACAATTAATCTAAAATAACCTCATTAGTGTTATGAAAAAAATTCTCAGCTAGGGGGTAAAATCTGTGTATATATATATACATATGCATAGAATTGAACTACCTTTGAGCACGATGAAATATTGCATGACATAAAAAAACTACTTTAAAAGAAATAATGCCCCTAATAAATCTATATCTATGCAACGAACTCCACTAACTCGTACAAAAGTATCATTTATTATAAGTAAAGCCCCTAAATAAAATTAAAATAAAAAACAGTAGAGAAGTATTGTTTAAAATAAGAGAAAAACCTTAATAAAAGTAACATCTAAGTACGAAACGACCCCCCCAAACCATACCAATATTTCGTTTAAAAAGAAATGAATAAACTTTGATAAAAAACAATTTAATACAAAATAACAAAACAAAAACAAGAAAATTACGAAGGTATCGTGTAAAATAAAACATAAAAACACACTTTTTAATACGAGACGAAAAGAGAAAATGTTTTTTATACTTTGAAAGTATTGCTAAAAATTAAAAATAAAAACCCTCCTATAAAAATATAAAAAGTATTATTTAAATTCTATCAACGTAACGTGTCTAAACGACAGCTTGATACGAAACGACAAAAAATACGAGAAAATAAAACAAAAAGTATCGATTAAAATAAAACTTTTTAGAAATAATTCAATGCGAGTCAAGAAAAAATATCATTTATATTTGAAAATACTATAATTTAAAAAAAAAAACTGGCACGCCTTCCTAATACGAATTACCCCCCCCCACACACACACACAACACGCACACAAAATTCCGGTTTTTTTTAGGAAATACCTTTTTATACAAATCTAAAAAAAAAAAAGATTAAAATACCAAAGTATCGCTTAGAATTTTTTTAAATACCTTTGCTAATCGTAAATTTGATACATTTCTAACATGCGTTATTCCATACTACCCTAACAGAAGTGGAAGACAAAAAAACTTTTTGGGGAGATCTTTGTGTTGAATCCTTGATGTGGATGTAACATAGTGATCTCTCAGGGTCGTATCATGAGTCGTAAGGCACCAAATGTGGTCATGTAAGTGCCCGTTATGCCGTGGGAACCTCTCAGGGTCGAATTCCGAGTCTTAAGGCACCAAATGTGGTATGTGCTGTTCATGGTACTAAATGTAGTCCTATGCTACTTACGGGACCAAATGTCGTCCTATAAGTACGTATTGTCCCCAGGTCACTTGAAGTTGAACCTTAATTATGTTTGGATATGTTTTAGATCTGGCTAGAAATTTTTAAAAATCACAGTTCATTCAATTGAAATGTTAGACTGTAACTTTTGATCCATAACCACCTTAAAATCCCTTCATTGGTTTTGTAATTAACAACATTGATGTCCTTTTATTCCTACCAGCCAAACCCAACTTGGTTAAGTCCTTACAAAACGACTGGCCCGCGAACCCTCTGCACCCAATTTCAAATGGCTCACAATGAGCCCGCCATCCTTTCTTCCTGCACTGCTCAAAGAGGTTCCTGGTACTTAGTGAGGTTCCTCCCGTGGGCCCCAGCCAGGTTTTCCTCGCAGAGTTCAGTCAACTCCCACATAATTACTTGTTTCGTCACATTCGTAAAAAGAATCATGTCTGGCCGAAGTTGGGTTAAATAATATGATCAGGGAATTTCAGCTGCCTATCCAAATAAACGAATAACTTCAAATCTGGGGCTGTGTTAAGTAGTGATGTTCTTTCTGTTTGGACTGATCGAACCTTTCCTCATTTACGACCAAACAGTTGCAAATAAATCAAATTTTGGCATTAGATAATCCATAAGGGGTTGATATACCGTTAAACAAATAAACCAAACCAATCAAACGAGCAGAGTTTTCTGTGGCCCAGTTTTAGTCTAGTCATCATTGCTATCCACCTTTTAATTTATTTTCTTATCTCTGTTAATTTCACTTGAATAAATCCAGTATAACTTTTAGGTTATGGCAGGAGCCTTACAAGCAGACAAGCGTATATAATGGAATTATAGAATTATTAGTAAGGATAAATAATCGATATACCATAATACGCATATACAATACATTTTAATATCAGTGAATATGTGCGTATTAATGTTTTGGGTCGATACAGATGTCAGAGTCAAAGCTCAGTTATTTTTCTGACACATTTTTCTCTCTCATTTCATCACTAGAGTTAATTTATTCTACAAGCTGTCTTTTAATATCGAGTTTTTCCTCGGACAGCAAACCCCATCTGTCTTGAAATTGAAAATTAACTCACGATCCATTTCTCCTGAGAGGGAAAAATCATTATGTTGGATTAAAAATTCTTCTGGCTTCATTAACCTCCACTTTTTTCCTAAAGAAAAACAAATTGACGAATTAATTATTAATTATACTTGTAATTATTCAAATTTGCAATTGAATCAATCAAAATAAAAAAATTAAAAAAACAGAATCTTATTTACTTAAATTCGAAGCAGGGAAAACTTCCACAATTAAAATACTTAAATAACACAATCTTCATAACTTGTATGAAGTTATTTAACCTAGGGCACTCCGAAAGTAGGTGTTTACCCAACTCATTCGCCATGGGTAGAATGTGATACAAGGCAAAAAGTATGAGACATCCAGCGAGGATCGAACTCACTATTCAGTAGTAATGGATCTGCGAGACTAACAGGCTAACCATTACTCCACGATAAGACGCCTTGGAGCGCTCCGAAAGTAATGCATCCTGTTTATTTCCACATGAATACAAGGAGCACAATAACATAATTAGATAGAGCGAATTTTCAGCTACAAAATTATTTTTTGAAATAGTTAAAACTATATACTATGCATTTTCACCAACCACATAGAATAACAGTGCTCATATGAATGATTGATTTTAACGGCATGTCAACCCGTCTATGGCTATTTTATGCCTTGAGGTTATGGAATCGCATTTATTGTATGTTTTGTGTAATTTCTAAAGTTTTGTGTAATTTTCTTAACTTGCATAAAGGTATATGATATCAAGTATCTTTATCTGATACAAATAATTTGCAAACAGATATATCTAACCCATAGATAGAGTACCCCACACTCTCCAGACTGCTGTATCGGCTGTGGCTGTAGAGTATGCCGACTGTCCCTCTGCAGAGGGGTAATACTACCACCACCATAATGGGGCCACCTTTGACCGTAGGTGACGATCCGTAATGCCAGAGGGCAGGATTGTTGTGTCTGAGCGAGCTGTGTCTCCGGTACTAATTTAGTCGCTTAAGGTGTTTGGATCATAGGACCATAGACCATGTGTTAGCATGATAATTAGTGTATTTGAACTCAAAGAGTGACAAAATTGTTTCTTTAAGAGCAATGTATAGATCTTTTGGTGTGGCCCAACAACAGCTCGGATCTCAACATCATTAAAAACGAGAGGAATACATTGCTGATACTCAAAACTGCTATCTTTGCAGCCTAAAATGAAATTACATGAATGTCTCCATCTTGTCAAAATCTAATGTGGGAAATTTTGAACAAAATGTTCAAAATTTCCCACATTAGATTTTATAAGTAATTAGCAGTAATTATGGTACACACACATTCGTACAAAAGAAAAATCAAAGAAATTTACAATAAAACAATAAAATAATTTAAGATTTTTAAGTTTTGCAAGACTTGGAACTAATCAACCCATTCATATCTCACATCTCAATTGTTCATTTTAACATTTTTTTTTTCAAAATGGTTTTAAGGTGCACAACTTAGGATAAGATAAATACGTGTATGATTCATTAACTGATTAGGACAATACCTTAATTGGAAATGTTTTGCGAAGTTTAAAAGTATGTCATGCAAAGTATATATATATATATATATATATATGTGTGTGTGTGTGTGTGTGTGTGTGTGTGTGTGCGTTTGCGTGCGTGCATCTGTGTGCGTATGCATCTATGTGCATCTGTGTGTGTGCATCTATGTATGTATATGCGTGTGTGCATCTATGTATGTATGTATGTATGTATGTGTGTGTGTGTACTTCTATATGTGTATGTATACATGTGTGTGTGCATGTATGTATGTATATGTGTGTGTGTACATTTATGTATGCATGTATACATATGTGTGCGTATGTACATCTATGTATGTATATATATATATATATATATATGTGTGTGTGTGTGTGTGCGCGCGCGCACGCGTGTATGTGCTTAACATTCCTATATCATGAATGTGATATGATATCTCTGCACTTGTTAATGTAAACGCCAATATCAAAACAAGAATCGATTCTTTTATTTAATTTGATCAAGCAAAAACTTTTTGCTGTGCTAAATTGAATCTGAATTATCAAAAAACTGTAATCTTTTATTATTCTTCTCAAGATATAACTTTTTTTAATTTATTTTACAAAATAACGTTTTTCCCCATTTGCCATTAATGAGGAGTTAGTTCCTTGATGTTAGAATGGAATTAGGGATTGGGTTTTCTTACTGTTAAGGTTTATTGGTAATATGATAATTTTTCTTTTTTTTCCTTTTCTTTTTAATTGTTTTATCTATTTTGTTTGCTTTTTGGGGGTTTTCTGTTACAGTTGGCTTAGGTGATTTATTGAATGATTTTAACGGCATTTCAATCCGTATAAGGTTATTTCATGCCTAGATGTTTGGTAATTGTGTTCATTGTAAGTTCCTACTTTCTTTTTTCTGTAGTTTCTTTAGAGGATTTGTAACACGGTCCTACCACATGCAAATAATTTTTAAACAGCTCTGTTTGACCCACATATGAGTCCAAACAGATACTATGACTCGGGTCATATTGAAAATAGTAAATGAAAGAAGTACTTCCCAATCCCCAGATCTCCAAAACTGGAGCCTCGCAATCAGTTTAGTTTCATACACAAGAAACCTCTTGTGGAATGATCTTATCCCTCTGTCGGCGATTTTTAAGCCCTGCCGACAGGGCTAGAAATAAGTTTAAAGAATAGGATATGTCTTGAGCATCTTTTATCAGATAATTGTGGCAAAACTTCATTTTCTATAATTAAAATGCTTTCATATTCAAATTAGGCAAGGCTTTGAAGAGATCTTTCGACCTAAAGTATTTGATACATCCATATTTTAAAAATATCTGTTTTCAATATTTTGTGTGATACATAGATATGAGTTGATTTTACAGTTTTAGATAAACACAAGCAAATAATATTTAAAACCTATTAAACTTACCTTATTTTCGTAGACAGACCTCAGATAATTTACAGTAGCAGCTATTTTCAAGCGGTCACACGACAGGGCGACAACTAATTTAGGTTTAAATAAAAATTAATTCAGAGATTTGATTTTTCCTAACATAAATTGAATTTTCTATGCACTATCTAGTATTTTTGTTTTAATATTTTCAAATGCAAAATGAATTAAGATAATAATTGAATAAAAATACAACTATAATTATTGCATAATCATTTAGTTATTTAGTTATTAGATGGAATTTCTTTTAGATATATTATAATTTTCGTTCTTTTAGGAATTAATAACAATTTTTTAATCATTGTAAAAATATATTGCTCGAGGGATAAAATGATAAAAATTGTCATACAAACTGCACAAATCCACAAATACTCGTTCCATCGTTTGTTTGTTTTTCTCTAGTCTTTTGGTATTTTAAAGAATTAAATTCAAATATCTTTTCAGAAAAGCAAATAAATATAGCGACGCGTTAGGTCCCAATTTGACCACTGAGTTAAATCGATACTTTAACTAATCACAAAAAAAACCAAAATCTGTTGTTTTCGGGAGAACAATAACAGCAACCATAATAAAGAGATTATACACTGGAAAATTTTATTGCACTCGATTTTTTATATTTCTTTCTGTTTGTAAATAACAATTTTTTCTAGATTCCATTTATATTTATTTTTCGCTATGTCTTCTCCATTTCCTCTTTGTTTTTCTTTATCTTGTCTCGTTTTGTTTTTGTTTTTTTTGTTTTTGTTTTTTTTTTTTTTGTTTTTTTTTTTTCTTTCGTCTCTTTGTCTCTTTTCTCTTATTTTTAATCACATTTCCCATATCAAAATTAATTTTCTATTCAATTCTTCTTTTTTATTTGCTAGTTTCTCTTATCCCCTCCATCTGCTTCTTAGTTTTTCTTCATCTTCGTTAGCCTCCATTTTTCTTCCTTTCTATTTTTTTACCAGCTAAAAGTCCTCAAAAAGACTCTTCTCTTAATGAGCTAAGTTGTTTGTCTCTCGAGGAAAACACATAAACGTTAACCTTAATATTAACAATTAACTTGTACAATAAATCTTGTGAGATGTCTTTTGAAAATATCACCAGACTGTAATAGTTACATGAAACAATTTATATCCATTTCAACATTTCTTCTGTGAAAATAAAATTCTGGGAAACAGTGAAATTTATAAACTACCAAAAATAGCAACTTAGAATTTTCAAGATTGCAGTGTCGTGCGAACCAGAGTGATATTACAAAATGGATGTAATGTTTTTAAAGAAGGGAATTTTTATTTTATCTTAGTCCGACAAATTCGGATATTGTCGATATTTTATAGATGAAAATTATGATCCTATTTGTCTTAATTGATAAAAATGCCCTGTCAGCGGGGCTTAGAATACGTTGACTTTATCCCCTACACCACCAAAAAAAAGAGGTATGACACTAAACTGCATTTGATGTTGATGCACTAGTTGTGGAGATCAGCGCAACCTAAAGTAACCATTCATGTTCATTATTCCCACTTTCACTCTGATCTGAAATGGTAGAATCTGTTAGGGTCCCACTTAGGGGCCAAAATAGATTTGGGCTTTTGTAAGTCTCATAAGAAATGCAAATATGAGCGTACAATGAACGTGATTTCATAACTTCTAGGCATAAAATAATTCTTGATAGCATGACATTGAATTCCATCAATTAATCATTGTGATAAAAATAAATAACCTGTTTTTTTTTTAATATAACTAGCAAATATATGCACCCTCCGGGTGCAAGTATTTAAGTTTAAATGTAATAAAATATTAGATTAGATCAGAAAGGCTAATGAAACAAATTAAGAATTCAAATAAAAAGATTTGAAACGGAGGGGGTATAATCGGAAAATAGAACAACTGAAACTTACTTTTTCATCACTTCCGTTTTTCAATGCTAAATTTTCCTAATTTAACTATTTAGTTAAAATAGGAAGTAAAGAATAAAATTACAGTTATTTCTTCTTGTTAATGAATTTCTTTTAGGATTTATTGAAGAGATTTTTACTCATATTCATTAAGATAAAACCAAACAATTAGAAATCAATAATACCAAGCACATTTTTATTAAAATCAGTTTTTTAATATCAATATGCAAATTAGCTTTACGTTTACACTGAAAACTGGTATTTTGTTGTATATATAAATACAATTGCATGTTATTAGTATTTAGGTAAGGCCAACAGTATTAATAATGTCAAACAGTTTTATTATTAATTGAGGTTTAAATAGAAATAGAATCATGGAGAATGTGACGTAAATATTTAAGGGAATTGTGACTTGAGTAGTAATATAGTTTCGGTTACAGACAGAAAAATACACAATCTCCATTATAATAAGATTTGGAAGATAAAGAGTCCGATGAAAAACAAGTTTATTTCCTCAAGAAAAGCAGATCAAAAGACTGTATAAGGCTGACTCCTGTGACTAAATGGAAGGGAGAATTCCTTTTTAAAAACACAAGCTGAAATATTTAGGAATGTGTATCCTGAAGATAACTGATAATGAATATAGAAAGTTACAGCTTTTAAAAAGATTTTTATATTTTGCTTTAATAATATTGGGTGTTTCAGAAAAATGGCAAGAGGTCAGAGGCTTCTGTCTTAGTTGATTATTTTATAAATACTAGCAAATATATGCACCCTCCGGGTGCAAGTATTTAAGTTTTAATATAATAAAATATCATATTAAATTAGAAAGGCTAATGAAACTGAATAAGAATTCAGATAAAAATATTTGGAACAGAGGGGGTATGATTGAAAAATAGAACAACTTTGAAACTAACTCTTCCATCATTTTCCCTTACTCCCGTCTTTCATTGGTAAATTTTCCTAATTTAACTATTTAGTTAAAATAAGAAGTAAAGAATAAAATTACAATTATTTCTTCTTGTTAATGGATTCCTTTTAAGATTTATCCCCGAGATTTTTGCTCATATTCATTTATATAAAACCAAACAATTAGAACTCAATAATACTAAGCATATATTTATTAAAATCAAATTTTTAAGATCAATATGCAAATTAGCCTTCCAATTCACACTGTAATCCGCTATTTTGTTGTATATATAAATACAATTGCATGTTATTAGTATGTAGATATGGTCAACAATCTTAATGATGTTAAACAATTTTATTAATAATTGAGATTTAGATAAAAATAAAATCATGGAGAATGTGATGTAAATAACAAAGGGAATTATGACTTGAATAGTAATATAGTTTCGGTTACAGACATACAAACCCACAATCTCCATTATAATAAGATTTGTTGTAATACAAATGCGACAAAAATAAAATCTTTAAAAACAATTATAAATGATATTGAACGGTCTGAAACATTCCAAGAAAATAGAAAATATTCGCTTGATGTTTGTTTGGTTCAAAGACATGTCAACCTTTATTGGGTTACTTGATTCCAAAGTTGATTTTTTTAAAATTATTCTCAGTTATATGCAGTACAAAATGTTTTATCACAATTATTTTAAACATGTAAACACTTTATTATATCAAACATATATAGCTGACCTATAGTATCAGGTTAGTAATAGCATTGAGAGGATGATTCCCCACTCCCCAAAGCTCTAGAACTAGATCTTTATCACCGGATACATATTTCACCTTTTTTGTTAGGGATACACCTCTGAAATGAATGCGTATTCTAAGCCTCACCAACAGGGTAAAACCTTTTTGATACAATTGAGCGAGTTGGTGACTTTACAGATTTATGTTGATAAAAGTGGTTTGCTGAGTTTTGTCCAGTAGCGATACCTACTGACAAAGTCAGCATTATATTGGTTTCCTATGCATAGAAAATCTATATCATAGTGCATTTCATCTCTTCGTTTAAATAAAGAGATTAAATGTATTTTTATCGCTGCCTACAGGATAGTTCAAAATAGAATGTAATGAAAAAGGTGAAAAGGTTACATTTTTTCATGGTATCTATATTTGACTAAGAGATGGTGTCCCCATGCAGTTTTATTTGTAGTGGTTCAAGACTTGTGCACCATTACAATTCCTAAGATTTCATACTCATTACAATGCATCAATACCGCTGGGTTTTGTTGAAAATAACATATTTGACATTCGATTACCTCTCGTGACCTCAATAACCTTGTGGGGCGAATCTGACCTCATACGTCTCACCATTTAAGATATCAAAACATTTTGTACTTCATATGAAAGTTTCTATCGCATTCCGTTTGGCCAGAAATTGTATAGATTGCTATCTGATTACCTTCAGTAACCTTAAATGAATTCCAGTGTCAACTTTGTATAGTCTCTCTTGAAGCCTAGGTTCACATCAATGTCCATGCAAACATCCAATTCCCTTCTGTCTTTAATTTTTTTTTTTTTACAAATCTTCATTTCTTTATTCCCTGTTCTTTTCATGCTTTCATTTATTTTCTTTCTGATTAAAAACATTGTATTTTTCAGTGTGATTTAATCTCTTTTTACCTTGGTGTGATTCCCATGTGTTTTTCTTTAATTGTTTTTGTTTTTATCAGATGATTATCAAGTAATTCATTTTCTTTCATATTTCATCTCCTCATATGGTGTAATGGTTACCTATCTTAATGAGCAGATCATTATTAGTGAATTCAAGTCTCAATGGGTGCCCTATATTTCTTGTCTTGTACCGCAGATAATCTTAGCAAATAAATTTCTCTTTCTCCGCCATCTCTCTCGTTTTTGTTGTTCTTTTCTCCTTCGTTCTATTTCTTAATTATATTGCTATTAATTTTACCTTCTTTTTCTTCTTCTTTCTTTACTTTATCACATTCCTCTTTCTTTTATATATATATATATATATATATATATATATATATATATATATATATATATATATATACTCTGCCTTGTTACATTATCTTTCTCATCTTTTACAATAATTACTTTCAGACAATCACATTTTAGAAGACATCGAGTCTTCACCGAATAATCGATATCTTCATAATATCAATTGATAATTTCTTGATATAAAAGTAACGGAAAATATCAAATAACCATTTTTTCATCTTCTTTTCTATTTTAATCAAATTGGCAAAAAATGTTTTTATTATTTTTTTACGTGTCAAAATATTCGTCAAACTGAAATACTATAATTACCACTGAGATCAATAAGCGTCGCCATTTTGAATATTTGGACCAGTTAAGGACAATATATATATTATTAGAAAACAAATAATAGAAAATTAAGATCAACAGCAAGATGAAAATTCAAGATAATGTTTTGCTTAAATTATTTAAGTTTTTAATTAAATTCCTTGTTGTCGGTATTCTATTTGTTTGTTATTTACTTTTTTTCTATTTAAAAAGAAGTAAAAAAAAATATATTGCGTTAATATTGTCACCACAATGTCAACCGCCATTTTAAAAATCATAATTTACCTAAATGTTTCTCAATCAAACTCGCATGCAACTAAGATAAGGTTAACACCTTTTAAATGAAAGTTAAAACCCTTCATATTTTCAATTCTACACACATTATCACATCACGGAAATTGCATAATATCCCAGTGAAAATAGAAAGTGCCCAGTGATTTAATCAAATATGAATATTTTCAAGAACACAAGACATATCGAGTTATTTAAAACACATTCCTTTTTTATTATACGAGAACTATTTCATTTTTTTTTTAATAAATAACACTTTAGTTTCATTAAAAACCATTAACATTTCTATTATATGATTAGACATTTTCAGAATATTCCGTCTTTGTTTAATTGCTTCATACTATTTCTAAAGGCAGCATTAGGCTATTTGAAAGAAAATGTTTCTTTATTATTAATTGATTATTATTTACACTATTCTCTATTAAACTTCTGTTCGTATGTCTTATGATGATGATTGATTGATTTTAACGGCATTTCAATCCATTTAGGCTTATTTTATGCATAGATGTTAAGGAATCATGTTAATTGTACTTTCATATTTACATTTTATGTTTCTTAAAAGTTTTTATTTATTTATTCGCACACGCTTCTATTGAATACGAAACGTTTAAAACCGATATATTTGACCTATAGATGGGATCATAACAGGTACTACACTCCACGTCAGAGTGGAAGTTGAGAGTAATGCAAAGAAGAAATACTCCAAAATCTCTAGATCTCCGGAACTGGAACCTCACCATTAGATGTAGTTTAGTGTCATACCCAGAACACCCCTTTTCTCATGTGGTCTTACTCTTCTACAGCGTATTCCTACCTCCACTGACAAGACGATTATTGTAATGTTTCTATGTCAGTTGAACTATTTATAATCTAGTTCGATTTTTAATGAATTCTCTAACCTCTAATGTTTATTAATGTTTCCAGTAGAAATAGACAATGTAGCAAAGACTGTATCTCAGATTTGTTTCTTCAAATGAACGTTTTTCTACCATTCATTATATTTTCCTTGTTGACTAAATTTCGTGTTTAACTTCGCTAAGTCTTTCAATCTAAATGTGATCTTTAAAAAACAAAAGGGAAACAACTAGAAAAATACTTAAAGTCCATATTTAATCACAATTTCCTTCGAATGAAAACTTTGGATTTAAAAAATTGAACCATATGACCTTTAGGCACCCCTTTTGCTTTGCTGATTCATAAGTACATTTTTTCATTTACACCGTCAACATTTGTTGTTTGTTAACAGACGATTTCTAGTTCTTTTTTTAATTATAAAACTAACCCCTAACCCTAACCCCTAACAAACAACCGGATGTTGACGGTGTAAATGAAAATAATTTACTTATGAATCAGCAAAGCAAAGGGGTGCCTAAAGGTCATATATGGTCTAAAAATTAATACAAAAGTTCATTTGAATTTTATTTGTTTCATGGTTATCATTCTTGAACCTAAATCACAGATTGTCATTTACCAAGCTTTGATTAATTTGACCAAAGCTAAGAAGTATGAAGCACCCAGTGAGAACCAAGCTTACTAACAATGATATTTTAGAAGGGGTTGATAAATATTACAGTGATACAACGAGGATATCTACTGGTGTTTACAATTTTTTAACGAGAAAATAAAAGTATTTTCTTTTTGTAAGTCAGAAGAAGTAATTTTGTTAAAATGAAAAAATATAAAAACTAGACAATTGATTAAAGGTTTATTTTTCTGACTGAGTTTATATATTCAAAAAAAGTTCACTACAGCTACTAAATTGGTGAGTTTATTAAAACTATCAAAGGTCCCAGGTATGTCTTGATGAGGGAGCTCATTGCACTTCTTTAACCTTTTTCTGAAGCCGAAAAATTGCACCTGACGACATTGTAAATGGCCAAATATGATACAAGACTGCACTATCCAAACATCCTCCCTCTCGATTAAAGCTAGTTTCTCATTCGGTAGCCATTGAAATGCAAGATGGTATGGTCAGGAATTGGATAAGTAATCAGAGGTGTTTAGGTTCTAATTTTCTTCAATACCCCGAAGCTGTTAGACATATAGACGGAAGATCCAGAACGAAGAGATTATTTTAATTGCTGAGAGAAGAAATCTTTTTCGCTGATAGACCTTGACGAGCGGAAGAAAAAAATCCGATAAAAGAAGTAACGCCGTCCAGACAAACTTTGCCACTAAAAATCTCAATGCTAATTTGTATAAAGCAAAAACGCCAGCCATATTTCTCACCGTATCTTTTCTCTTATAACTAATGTGCGAAACGAAACCTTTTTTTTTATGTGATTACATAGTCATATTGCAATAGAATATTATTGTCAATGGAGAGTTTTCTCATTCTTTGAGTTGCCAATATATACGGCGGCTCCTTTTCATTAACTTCCTGACCCGTCACAAAGACACCCCAACAAAGTTACGTTGATCCCCTTTCTGCAGATCTAAAGAAAAACACAACGTGGGCACAGAAAGCATTGCCGAATCAGCAAGTCGGAAAATGCATGTGGTTAACCCAGTGATATGATTACAACACTAAGCAAGGCGTTCAACAAGTTAAACTCTCGGTTAGTTCATGTTACGTTAGTTAAGTTAGTTAATGCATTTATTTTTCTGAACTATTAATATATTTTTGCATAGAATTAAAGTTAATATTTTTGTCATGTACTACTTTGTCATGAAAAATGTTAAATCCTTAAACTTCAATTGGGAGTGATAAAATGGCTTGTTTATTATTAATATCCTTTTTAGATAATTATTATCACCATTTTTGTTGTTTTTTATGTGTAAGTGCTTCTTTTCTTAAATGTTTGTCTTGTTTATCATCAATGTTCATCTTTTTTTCTTCTTCCTGTGTTGGATTTGTTTTCTACAATACATTCTTCTTAACGGTATTTTATTTTTCTCTAAATGCAAGTGATGTAAGATGTGGGATATAAACCTGTTGCTTGTCTTTTGCTATTGAGTCATTCGATCTTCTAGAAAACAGTTTTTGATGTGACTATTCTTATGTCAGATTCGTATTATATGCATTGACCGCACACCTGTATAGATAAGGGGTGATTCAATTCTGTTACCGTAGTTTTTATTGTGATAAATATGATGGTCTTTTTATCTCTTCTCCATGAGAAAAGTTTTCTTGATTCCAACACGTCTTCTCTAGACAGCAGTGAATTATGAGGTATTCGAGAGTATTCATTTTTAACACATATTCTTTTTTATAGCTTCAATGCTAGTGTGAACACAAGAATGAATAAATAAATAAACAATAAATGAGAAAAAGAAAAATAGTGTGAAACTGAATCTCTTATAATTGCAACAGAAAATAATGTCATAATGGCCAAGGCGAAGATAGATAACTGTGCAAGAAATTAAATTTTGATCATACTACAAAATGGTATATGCCTGAACCAGAATGAGACTCATAGAATTCTCTGGTATTTTAAGATAAAAATGAGTCACCTAATCCCGTCCCGAAATCTAGACCCAGTGTTAATCAACAAGAAAAAAAATAATTTGTTATCAAGTGGATTTTGCCATTCAGGCAGACTACATAGTAAAAATGAAAGAAAACGAAAAGATAGACAAATACATAGACCTTGCTAGATAATTGAAAAACTGTGTAACATGTGAATAAACGTGATGTCAATTGTGATTGGTGCCCTTGGAACGGTTTCCAATGGTTTAGAAGGAGGACTGAATGGATTAGAAATCAGAGGAAGAATCAGGACCATCCATTGCTAAGATCTGCTAGAATACTCAGAATAATCATGGAGACCTGAGGAGACTTGTTGTCCCTCAATCTCCAGTGAATCACCAGTTATGTCGGGTGTGAAAAGCTCATGGAGTGAAATAATAATAGAATATGCCCATGGCATAGACTACAAAAGGGCATATGACAGGATTACATAAATATGTATTCTAGAATGTTTAAAAATGTCTAGAATGTTTAAAATCTCAGAGTAAGTCGTTACTTTCATCATAAGGGTAATGAAAAATGGAAAGTTGAAGTAGCAGCTGGAGAAAAATTCTAGCAGATGTAAAAAAAAAATCAATGCTGCATTTTCCAGGGAGACTTATTATCGCCACTGCTGTTCTTTATAACAATGATGTCTTTGAATTATATATTAAGAAAATGCAAAAGAGCTTGCAGAAAAAATAAACCACATTATGTAAATGGATGGTATTAAGATTTTTGCCAAGAATGAAAAAAAAATAGAAACTCTAATATAAACGATTAGAATCTTCAGCGCAGATATAGGAATGGAATTTGGAATTGAAAAATGCACCATGCCTATAATGAAAAAATGAAAAAGAGAAATAACAGAAAGCGTAGTACTGCCCAATCAGAAAGGTATCAGAACACTAGGGGGAAAAGAAAACTACAAATGCCTTCGAATGTTAGAAGTGGATACCATCAAGCAAACGGATATGAATGAAAACGTAAGAAAGGAGCACCCCAGAAGAAAAAGAACTTCTTGAAACCAAACTCTGCAGCAGAAATCTAATCAAAGGAATAAATACCTGAATAATCTCCGTTGTAAGATACTCTGGATCCTTCTTAAAATTGACAAAGGAGAAAATCAGACCTAAGAACCAGAGAACAAGGAAAGTGATGACAATTCACAATGCCATAAACCAGGGAGATGACATAGATAAACTCTACGGGATTTATAAAAATTAGCTACGAGAGATATTGCAGCCATTAACAGCAATATCTGAAGAAATAACTCAAGGACTAACATAAAAACAAAACATTAAAAATATAGCAAACAAAAATAAGGAGATAAACAAATACATAGATACTTCAAGGGAAATTTAAGGAAAGTGCGCATGAGATTACCTGGACATGGCTGAGAGGGGAAACCTGACGATAGAAACTAGATCTCTTTGAATAGTAGCACAAAATAATGCCATAAAATTAATTATATCAAAACAAAAATTGATAAACGCTGAAGAATAGAAAGTGTAGGATATAAGGTGATAGATATGGAAGAGTTAATCACATAGTAAGTGACTTAGGAAACTAGCACGATTGGTTGTGGAAGGTGATCTAATGGGAGTTGTGCTAAAAACTGATATTTAACTATACTGATAAATGGTATATGCACAAACCAGAAATTTTCCTTAAAAATGAAACATAAAATTCTCTTGAACATTGAGATACAAACGGAATGGCAGACTTTGTTCTAATTAACGAGAACTCGTCATCTAGTGTTTTTTCTGTATCAGCAGACCACAGAGTGAAACTGGACAAATACTTAGACCTTAGCAGAAAACTGATAAAGTTGTAGAATAAAAGGGTGACAGTGATACCAGTCGTATTTGGTGCCCTTGATCCCCAAGGGACTGGATAAACTCGAGATTATAGGAAGAATCAAAATCATCCAGAACACAACTCCACTAAAATCGGCTGATATACTTTAAAAAATCCCTGGAGATCTGAGAAGACTATCTGTCACTCAAATTTCAATTAAAAATTTTCAGTTAGAGCTGGTATCATAAATTGCAAGGAGTTAAATAATAATAATAATAATAATAATAATAATAATAATAATAATAATAATAATAATAATAATAATAATAATAATATGATCACCCCAGTCCAGCAGAAACAAATGATATATACTCAAACCAGAATGTGTCCCAAACAAGAATCTGACACAGAAATCTTGAGACAGAGATACAAACAAAGGACTAAATCCCAGCCAAAAATTATACTCGTGTAAGTTAAGAAAAACTAATAGACAACAGAATAAAGAAAAAATCGACAAATTCTTGAATCTTGCCAGAGGGTTGTAAATGTTTTGCAACATGAAGGTAATGGTGATTGTAATCGCAGTTGGTACCCTTGGAATGGTTCCCAAAAACTTACAAAAGAAACTGGGTGAACTGGAAATCTGTGAAAGAAATGCTAACACGGAACGACGGTTGAACTGGTTTGGACAGCAGTCTATGATGATATTAATGCTTCTATTTAGAAAGAAGTGAAGTATTCTTATTAGAATTTAAGAGTTATATCTATTATATCGAGAATTTAGATAAATGACGTTTAACATGTACAAAAATCATTCAGTTGCAAATAGTGTTGAAATCGCTTTATTCTCCGAGTTAGAACATTTTAAGTGTATTGCTCTAATCATAATTTTGCTATGATGTTCTGTTTTTGCTTGGATACGGTTAAATACAAATGTCATAAAAATGTTATGTATTTATTCAATCCCTCCGTTTGGGCAGGATGTGACACAAGGTCAATTTTCTAACTGAATTCAGAGTTTCCCTTTTACTAAATCGGTTGCCCTACCAAGGTTAAAGAGCCCAATCTTTCCTACTAATTATGCATAACTGTTGGGAGAATAAATGGATTATCAAGTTTATTAACGATA
>CM042162.1:46774279-46806779 GCA_023376005.1 Doryteuthis pealeii
CAACTGCTTCCCAAGGTCTACTCTCAATTGCCAGTCTTGGGAGGGTGAGAGCATGCAAATATTTGTTGTTGTTTTTTTTTCGCTGTGGGAGGACAGTCATCAGCTCTGACGAAATGAAACGACTTCATTTCTGGCCTAAAACTGCTAGCACAGATCGCAGCACCACTGTGTCTGCAAGTATTTTCAGTACCTGATCGTGTATAGGTACCTCCCATCGCCAAGGGCCCTGGGACAGGCACTCAGAATGTATTTTAGTGTGCCTTTCATAGCATTTCATTCTTCCCCCATTGATAGAGAAATATAGAATGTCATTGTTAAATTCTAACAGCTATATATATATATATATATATATATATATATATATATATTAGACTATAGTTATATATATTATAATCGTTATAACTCATCCTGAGGGAGGAATCCAACCATGAACTTTCTTTGTGGTATCTCTTTTATGATTTGGTCGGTTACACTGGTTCAAATATGTATGAAGACAAAATAATCTTCGAATTTCATTATTTATATTCGCATCACTCGAGAATAGAGACTACTAGTTCGCTTAATCATCGTTAGTCATCGAATCTAAAGTCATTGTAATTATTCCCTATACATTGCCATCATAAGCAAGAAAAAAGCAAACCACTCGGACGACTTCTTTAGCAGATTGTGTTGTTCTTGATTGAGGAGGGCGGGTTTTTTGCTTGCCGGCGGTTTAGGAAGGTGTTCACTGGGGAATGGGTGAATTGGACGAGATTTAAATCTGACTATAAATAATTAGTGATGCTGTAATACACAGGTCTAGTGAGAGGAGTAATTGTTGGGTGATATTCGAGAATCGATTCTAAAGCAGCATTTCTTAAACTATTTCATTGCCACGCACCTCTATTATATTAAGCTTGTTTGCATATGATATACCTGATTCATAGCCATACTCTGACTACGCGGAGATAGGTAGTTACGACTATATGTTACGGTAATTTGCATCCAATCTTTATTGAGTGTTAAATGAAATTGTAATTCTATTAAAAATTGTATTACCAATTTAAGATATTGAAATTGTTAATATCATAAATATAATTTAAGCGGTATTAAATAGAACTTCCAAACGTGGAGTTCGAGGTAAATATGCACCGCTCGAGACGAGTATAACAAACCAAACAAAACATAATTGAATACTATTAGAGAGATAAACTTAGATGCCAATAGGAAGATGAAAAACAAGTTATTTTTTCGTAACCACAACATGTCTGTTAAAATGAAAATGATTTATATCGAGTAACGTAGTTTAATTGGTTTAACATATGGAGAGAGCCAGAATAAACACTAAAATATTGTTCAATATTAACTATAAATGAGATCATATACACATATTTTCATAATTTATAATATAGCTCATTTGAGAATGTAGTATTTCCTTAATATCGATATTATAGTACGAGACATGTTTCTATCACAAAACTAAACTGTTACAATTTATATTTTCACTGAAAAAACACAACAGTCATTACTTTAGACTTCACATCACGAATAAAAAATAATCTGTTATAACTCACCTGTTAACTAGTGAGGACATTACTAAGGATTAATGATAAGACCTATTAGTTAAAACTTATGAGAGGGTAAATTGCAAAATAATAATTATTCATATGAAAGGAATTCTAAGAGTGGTATTACTCACAGAGAAATGTTCTTAATACACAATATGACCGAGATTGTCTTACGCAGAATTGCTTACTAAGGAGGGATTGTCATCGTATAGAGGAGAAAGAGTGTAATCAAGGCGGTCTATTATAGAGAAGATGAATACTCATAAATTGATAGATTCACTACACTAAGCCATATTTGAGGTAAAGTACTTATTGCACTTTAATGCCTTATCTAAATTATTGATCTCATTATTAATACATCTTTAGGCAATTACAGTATTAGGCTATTTACCAGGGGTATAGTGGTGGAATGATTGTGTACGGAGAATAGCACAAATTACTATGATGAGGAGGAGCTTATATCACAAATAGAGCAAGGAGATAGTGTTCTATCACTTTCGCTCTCTTCAAAATATGGTGCAGTACTCTGCATATTTGCAAGCTCGAGTCTTAATAACTTTAATACTTGTAGAGTCATCCCAGCCGTTAGTTAAAACATAACAATTGTTAAAAATTCTCTTGATTTCCGGTGAGATGGGTGTATCCGCCTTTAATTTGCTGAGCTGATATTGGAGTAATCCATCTGTTATTCGTTAATTATCTGAATTTGGATCATTAAAAGAGAAACACAAGCTATAGCTCATACATCATTCATGTATATATTACTCAACAACTCAATGAGTTAAGCTATTTATAATTGTTTTAAATGTTTATACGATAAGTAGATACACTTCAATTTAGGAAGACGTAACGAAATATACGGGAGCACTCATAAAAGATGTAAGAACTCATTTGATGCTCCTTGATCATCCCGTTGTACGTAATTCAATAATAATTTTGAGAGTTGCAATAATACATTATTTAAATTCACAATTCATCGTTTATATGATTTCCTGCACTTAGTTAACACGATGTAATGCCTAACGCCTTGAGAACGCTTAAAATCAGTGGTTTGTAATTTTATATCACTATTATGGATATATACTTCCATTAAGTATATATAAGAGATCTGTTTGATTACACAGCCCACGAGTAGTTGTGCCTCAAGAGACAATATCATCAAGCGCTTAACTGATTCCACCTTATAACTACTCATAATCTCCATAATGAATGCGAAATACTAGGCTGATCTGTGTCTTCCCATAGTATTTGGTGGATTGTAGTAATCCATGTACTGGATTGAGATGCGTCTCAATATATGAGCTAAAGTCGCATGTGTTTTACGCTACGCACACGCGCTATTGTGCTTACTTTAAAAGTGTTAGATTATTTTTTTTTAAGCCCACGCTATTTCCGGTACTGACGTAATTAATGCATGTATACTAGAAGTTAAACTAGGAAGTGTCATCTATCTGATATTGTTACTAGAGAGCATAGGACAATCACAGCCATTAAGATGGGAGACATAACAAAGATGATTTTTTTGGAGCATATCTATTATATATATATATATTACTAGCAAAGAATAATTACTCAGTATAGACGTGCGGAATTGATGAGTCACATGGAGAGTTTTGTGTAAAACTAGTATAGATTATGCTCTATTTCAATTTATAATACAATTAGAATCAAAATCGCAAAATCTAGAATTGTTGTACGAACACATAAATTATCATTTTCATACAGTTAGTTCTAGTTTTTGTTATTGTATTCCATTAAATACCTATGAAAATATCCAATATCTGAGTATGTATATAATGGAGGATATAGGATTGTCTGTAGCAATCATATGTGACTCAGAGATATTACGAAATCAGGCATCATATGTACCACTTAATTATTTATCAGAAATCCTGTAACATGTGTATTATGAGATTTATACGCGTCAATATGTCAATATAATAGGCAAAATGTAAACCTATAGTAATACTTGAAACAGTTTCTAGTCGTTATATTCTAATGTTGAATTCTTGTTGTAGTTTAATAAGACAAATAACTCGTCTATGGATCTGTTATACACTTTTCATAACGAGTAGTTTCCCATGCTCTTGGTGCAGAATGTTCACTTGATGTGTAGATCGGAACCGTTATATAAATTTAACACAGATCTCATCACGCATGAAATACTTATAAATATATAACTAGAGATTGAATAATGATATAAGTACGTACGTGTGTCATGGAAGGATAGAGTGGCCTTTATAGAGTGCGGTATCATGCGTCTGGAGGTAGTCAAAAAATGAAGTAGAGATGTTGGGGGAGTGCCTGAATCCCGCGTATAACTCGAATCTATACATTAAAATAACAGAGACTATAAGTCACACACTTATCCTTTTATTGTGAACGTTTGTTTACTAATGACCAGAGAGGATAAATA
The DNA here is from genome assembly GCA_023376005.1 of Doryteuthis pealeii. Lineage (NCBI taxonomy): Eukaryota > Metazoa > Mollusca > Cephalopoda > Myopsida > Loliginidae > Doryteuthis > Doryteuthis pealeii. Next base: position 46,778,243 of record CM042162.1, read on the forward strand.
AACGTAAGTTGTTGTCTAGCACCACATATTGAACATTACTAAGAAGCGTGGAATAGCTACTGGAGGGCGTAGCGATAAAAGTCAGGCAGAAACGCTAAATAGAGAAGTTTGAGTAATGATATGAAGATAACATATCACTTCAGAATCCCCGAGAGAGAGATCACGATATATATCGCTTGATCACATTTGTATGTCATACTTATAGTTGATATCTACATCATGCAATCAATTGCTTTTCATTTAGTAACGTTGTTATATCACAGTATAGGCTTCAGAATATTCTTAGTCATTCCTGATTATTAATAAAATATACAAAATAATATAAGTCGAGAAATTTGTAACGTTACACTACTTAAATAACGAAGAATATCTGATAAGCTAGTAGAAGGTTGTTGAAATATATGAGAGAAAAGAAATTAGTGTGTGGTTCTCTATTAAAGTGGAATGTCTACTATTTATTTGTTGTTATATATATGGGAGCATATAATCTCATATTCGCAGACGAATTGATATATATAGTGAGGTCCTAAGAATACTCATATTGGTTTCAAGCACAGAGCAATCTCATGTTATAGGCTGCGCTGACCTCTATTTCTTATAGACAAGCGCCACTGCTGAGGCGGGTATTGGATGTAGCTGGGTTCAGGCCATTATTAGACGGCTCAGATGGTTCTCCAAGGTCTCCGTATAGAGATATCAGGGACATCACACTACTGCACTTTTATAAATTCTAGCTAGTATGAGTTTATCAAGCGTATATTTACTAAACAAATATACAGCTACATTTGCACATTATGACGTGTGTAGTGTGTGTAAGTTGATCGATCAGAGGTTGCAATTTGTCTCTGTTATATATATATTTGATGGTACTACTGTGTGATATGTAGTGTGAGTGTGTAGAGTGTATGTATAGAGAGAGTGCAGATGACACGAAGAAGGATGAAGTAGGAGGTATAGAGTTAGTGTGTGCTTGTGTACATTATTATTCGCTCGATATACTTATTCGTAGCCATTCAAAACGCGTGCTCGTTAAGGGTCGTAGTAGTTGTGATTAGTAGTGATATTGATATATATAGGGAAATCTCAGTAATTATATTTTTAAAATAGATCACCAGCAAGCACTTGTAAGTACAATACATAGTATTATTATATTCGAGTCAATTACGAACGCCACTGACGCATATAAATTACTAGATGCACGCGTATCTTAGATTTGTGTAGTCGACTAATTATAGGCATCTACTCCAATCTCGAATAGACGAGTAGTGCAGGTACAGAATTATGAGGGGTTTAATAATAGATAAATACTCAGTTTTTAGTGTCGTTTAATTTGTCTCCGCACATCAGCATTATGCAGGTTTAAACTAGGCTGTAGACAGGAGCTATACAGCCAATTTATCTATCGGAGCAAAATAGTGAGGAGCGCAAAATGATGAAAAGGTGTAGGATAATGTAACAATAGTAATTCGTGTATATGAGGTTATTTTTACTATTTGAAAAAGAAAGCCACGATAAAGTCCATGCGAATTCGTTGTAGAAATACTCTAGTAGGATAATAGGTCAATATTCCGAGGTAACTATATATTTGAGGAGATATTGTGCTTTCTCTTTGGTATAAGTTATTTAACGGTATTTAACGAACGACCATACACAAAAGAGATCAAATATAATCTATTTACGCTGAGTACAAAACTTACAGAGATACAAAAAAAAAATTATTGTCCTTATCAAAAAGAAGTAACTACAAAGAATGCACACACTAATGAACGGCAAATTGTAAACTTCCGGAGTTTGGTTGAAAAATCAAAGTTTTTACTTCTATTGCCTATGTTATCGGTATTATCACACATGTCATCTTCCACGTCTAAAATAAAGTGATGACTCCAGCAACGTTATTCTATGGAAAAACATGATTAAAGAGAAATGGTGTCTCACTCTATTCACTGTCTCCACTCAGATTTGAGCCAATAATGATTATTATCAGGCGGAATGTAATAAACCTCTCAACAAACCTACCGAACGAATGTGTGTATTCTCTCTGAGGAAAGAAATTCAGACAGGAGATGATGAACAAACACAAAGGCAAATTAATGATTAAGCGGTAAGAATTTAAAGCATAGTTGTGTGCTATTCACGGGAGTTTTCCGCCTTCTCACTGACTGGTTTCTCTAACCTTAAGGTAAACTAGGTGTTCCCTATTGGTATGTTCAACTACTGCTATTTTACCTTTCACTTTCAGCGGAGGACGCAGTAGAATTAATGACCTCTTAACCTCACAAGGGTATTAAGCGTAACGCATGTATTTAAGCAATTACCAACGGCCGGAGTCGTTGGTGACTCTCCGGCGTCGAGTCTTCTCTCAGGTATACAATCGAATTTTTACACCGCAATCTAATACACTTCGCACCGCATGCGACAAATTAGCCAAATTATGCTGAGATGTTTTGCTCTTGAGCTATTAGAACTTAAGTGAGGAGTTAATTGAAATTAATAGAAATTCTGTAAATTAGCTGGATTAGGTTTAGATGAGATAAACCTCGGTCGATTTGAAGAAACTAGATATAGCTAAAAGAGCTAATTTAATATGCCATTAGTCTATGAACAGTTGACATAGGCCACCATTCGCTAGTATAAATATTACACTAAAAGATTGTATTAGCAAGGTGTCACAATGTCAATAAGGAGTCATTAAAATTGGTGATCTTATTTTATTATATTATCAATAAACTTAATATAAATAGGAATATTAATAGTATATAGATTCATTGAATTCTATAATGTACCTTTTTTGTCGAGGTTCCAGGCGTGCTCCTAAGAGAGAGTGTGCAGCATATATACAAAAGTTATTTTTATATCTATATAGCTATCTTGATTAGTTCAAGCTTGGTTTGTGGACAGTGGCAGAGAAGGGGGAGCACAAAGAATGGGGGGGGGGGGTTCTTAAGCAACTAGGAATGTTGTATGAACATAACTCGGAACTTTCGCGACTGTTTTCATTTTGTAGCACTTCTTTTTTCTTTCTTTTTTTTGCTTACAACTGGCATGTTTTACTTAGTAGTGGAAAGGTGATGCGTCAATACGGAAAAGGCTGTTTTGTGTTTTGTTTTTTGAGTTTAACAAAAATGTCTGTAGGAGAAATAAAAAAACATAATGGAGAGATTATAAATGAATAGAACCTCACCAATAATTAGTATACCTACGTGCAGCCATGCGAGTGCAAGTCCTCGCGCCAACGTATATTAAGAAAATGGTAACACAAAGTAGGTCTTTGTTTTGTCTCTTTTGATATGGTTTTTAATTTACGCAGATGGCTCATTTTAAATCTTTTCGACGACATGAGATCTGGTCTCAGTATAATTTTCCAATAGTAGGTGACGAATGTATATCTAATGATTGTGTTCATCAGTCCAGACGCTCGAACAAGCGACACTAAGAATTCTACTCGCTAAAATTTGGTGATGCTGTTTTATGATATTTATCAATTCTTGTATTTTTATTCCATGTATAGGACAAATGATAAGGTAGTTAGCGAGATTTCACGAGTTTTATATTGTTGTATCAACTGAGAACGAGTATCAACTAAAATTTTGGTATGTGTATGATATATAATAGTATATAAATAGATATAATTCTCAATAGTTACACATTAATCAGAACTAAGATTCTTCGCGTTAAGGTAACTTACGTATTAGGTAGATCAGCGAGGTAATATCAACCGTTTCCCCTATTGTTATAGGACAGATTTAGCGTTATAAATCACACGCTCATAATCACTCACGTTTCTATTGTTGTTTATACCGTATCGAGTACTAAGACCGCGTGATACATTCAATTTCCTGTTGTGTTGTATTTCCATTGAGTGTTACACACGTACGGAGGATAACATAGCGACTCAGTCGGTGTTTTTAATTCATCAAGTACATCACGTTTTATATTGTTATAAAAATCCGTCAAGTACAGCACGTGATAATTATTATATATATAATATAGTGTAGTAAATACTATATGTATATTATTATATAGTAATCCCTTAGTCTACACTATTATAGGTCAATTTGGACTACTCTATAATATATATGCTACGTGACTGAGAGAGAGAGAGAGGGAGGAGAGGTGAGAGGAGGAGAGAGAGAGGGAGAAGAGAGGGAAGTATATAATTATACAGTAAAATAGAATAGATACTACGACCTAATAGATATGGTAGACATTTATACCTTTTTGGGTTTCCTGATCAACCTATGCTAAAGAGTAAACACGTATTATACCGATTGTACCATATGTGAGATCAGTGACATTCATAGAGGACACATGCCTAATTATACCGTTGGTTTCCTTTATTTTCATCTATGGAGGAGTATCATATACTCTGTATAATTAATACGAGATTCATATTGCTATTGTTGTATTCATCAGTAGCTTATCCTCACATATTATCGGTGGACGGAGCGAGAGTTCATAGAGGATCACGTTGTTGATTTATGGAGGGATTAGTTAGTTGTACGTGTTACATTTGTATTCATAATCTCTCGTTTTCAGTTTTGTATATAGGTTCCTATCCATCGAGTACACACGCTTACATACATTTGCTAAGGCCGTCCTATCGTGGTGTTATGATATCTCGGTCCCGAGAAAAATATTGAATAAAATATTAATAAAAATATTAAGAGAATAATTATAAACCTCAAATAATAAAATACATGAATCTTCGCTTTCTTTCTTCCTGTCACTCTTATCTGTCTTTCTTTCTTTCATTCTTTCGTTCATTCTCCTCTCTCTTTATTTCTTCATTTCCTTCTTTCTCTCTTTTATTTCTTTCTTTCTTGTGCAACTCTATCTTTCTTCCTTTCTTTGACAATTTGCTTTGTTTTTTTTTCTTTGTATTTCTTTCTTCTTCCTTTCTTTCCTTTACTCTTTGCTTTCTTCTATTCTTCTCTGTATTTTTTTTGTTTATACGTTTCATTTTATCTTTCTTCTTTGGTTGCTTTGATGTTTGAGTTATTCTTTATATATATATATATATATATATATATATATATATATATATATATATATATAAGAATAACTCAAACATGAAAGCAAGCAAAACGCTCTACCGACTGACCTAATATATATATATATATATATATATATATATATATATAATATATATCTTATTTGAAAAAACAAAAAAAAACAAGAAAAACACTGTATTTCTATATGGTATTTCTATATGGTATATATATATATATATATATATATATATATATATATATATATATATATACCATATAGAAATACCATATAGAAATACAGTGTTTTTCTTGTTTTTTTGTATATATATATATATATATATATATATATATATATATATATATATATACTGTGCGGTAAAGTAAGGAGCTGATGGTAGGTGTGGCGCTCCACCTCAGACGCTAAAATAATCTCCTTGGTCTAGCGCTAGTGAAAAGGGGATAGACTCCCTCGCTGCATGGCTGATACTGACATTAGGCCGCCCCGACGACTTTACTTTACTTATATATATATATAATGTGATGGATTCATAATGCATTAAAATGCCATGTTGAACTTAAATTCATCTTGGCTGTTTCTAATTAAACCTGGGCATTTCCTTTCTTTGTATCTCTCTTTCTTTCTTTCTTTCTTTCTGTCTTTATTTCACTCTTATCTTTCTTCTACCACTTCTTTCACATTTTTTTCTTTCTTTGGCTTTCCAATTCCTTTCTTTCTTTCACTACTACCTTCCTTATTTTATTTATTTCCATTTCTACATCTTTTCTTCCCCTCTTTACTTCCTTCCTTTCTTTCTTTCTCCACTTTCTTTCTCCTCTTTCTTTCTTTCTTTCATTCATTTTTAGCCTATTCTTTTTAATTTAATGATTCATCATTAATTTGAGGTGGTGACGGAATGTTAAAACAAAGGAACGATAGGTATATAGTTAATGGCAAATATGATGTATACATAAAATAAAATATAGTATCAATACCATATAGAAATACAGTATTTTTCTTGGGGTGTTTTTTTTTTCAAATAAGATACCTTCTTTCAAAAGATTACAAAAAAAAAGTAATCTCCCGAATCTCATATAAAAAGTTGAAAATATTGTAAAGCTAATGTTTTATCCAGGCGCCGTAGGCTATCAATACTTGTGCTTAGCCTAACTCTGTAATATTGTTATATTATATGCAAATGGAGTGATCTTAACTGCCATCAAATACGGTATATAAATATATATTCTAACCTCTGATGAAAGAAAGAAAGAAGACTTTAAGGTACATTATAAATATAAATATAAACATATATTATTTGAGAAAAACAATTTTCACAACAATCATATGATTTGAGTACAATTCGTGTTTCCATAACAACTTTAAAGCAATTTTATGGTCCGCTAGATCTAGAAATATGCATAATAGTGGAAATGTGGATGTATGTATATATATATATATATATATATATATATATATATATATATATATATATATATATATATATATATATGGTGGGAGTGGGGGGTTTCACAAGAATTCCCTATTGAATTTAGATCATAGAATTAGAATAATGTGTATAACTGTTTCTAGAAAACGGACACATTTAAAGTGGATGAAGCAAAAGTTCCGACGTTTTTCTTTTCTTGAAACACGTAATGCTATCTCCAAATTTCAGAGCTCATTTTTATTTTTCTGGTTTATATTGAAAATATTAGATAATGTAATAAGAATTCCTGAGCTATTATCTCTAAAGCAAAGGATAAAAAATAATTTGTTTTGGTTTGCTAACATACGTGGGACTGGAAAATTTAATCCGATTTTATTTCATTTGTTTTTAGCAAAAAATAAATACAATGGCTGACATTTTCCAGTTTCAACCTTATTTTAAAATTTTAAACCATAATTGGCCAGAATCTAACAATATCAAGATATCTCACTTCATTGAAAACACCGCTTCCCACTAAGTCACTGCAGTTAAGTAGTGATAGACCTGCTCAGTTTTTGAATTGGTGACAATTTAAGAACATTTGGTTTATTAAGATATGTAAGATTTCATGTACCAGACTAAACAAAGCTTTGTAAATTCTTAAATGTTTCATTTTATTTTAAAACGTATTCTTTTTACTCAAATATTTCAGCAATTGCATAAATTTCTATATAACAAACAAATTAATGAATTGAAATAAAAGAAATAAAGAAAACAGAGAAAAAAAGGACACATAAACAGAAAATATCAAATAAATGAACAATAGAGCTTTTTTCCCTTAAAATGAAATTCAGTGGAGAATTTTATTTGGGTTCAGTTTCATAAAAAAAAGATTTCAGTTCCGTTGAGAAATTAATGAATGATGCGTTTACTTGATTCGTCTTGTCAGGACGGAACACCTGATCAACAACGGGATGTGCGGAAATCTCGAATGAAAAATAAAAAATAATGTAGATAGTGAATTGATATTAATTGTACAATTCTCCTTATATTTCTTATATTATTCAAGATTGAAGACTGCTGGTGGAGAGAGCTAAATATTCTTATTCTTCGATCTTTTTTTTTCGTGCGGATTTGATCGATGTAGGGTTTTGCTGGTACAATCTATACTGGTGTATCAATGCTCAGGTGCTCATACATTTTTTTTTTCGATTAGTTCCAACGTTTGACTAGCAGCGTTCTGTTTTTACTAACGGTCTTTTTCCCGTCTTATATTTTGTTGATGACCGACCCACGTGCGGTTGATACATTATAATGCAATAGGGTCCTCATATTAGTTGAGGATGGGCCGAGTGTTGCTTTTTAAACCGTCAAGAGAATTAGGCCCCGAAACGGTTTGCACACTTTCTCTTCTGATGAGCCTATTTCAGTTGTAAACATCGTTTGTTTTTTCATTATATCTTATTCATATATATATATATATATATATATATATATATATATATATATATATATATATAAGACAAGCAAGAACGAGATTATAAGTGACGTTCTCCTATGCCGTTCTCCTATGAGTATTTACACATGGGCCCACCAGTGTATATCGGCCAGCAAATACCTACATTGCTCAACTAAATATTCTTATTCTTCGATTTTTTTTCGTGCGGATTTGATCGATGTAGGGTTTTGTTGGTACAATCTATACTGGTGTATCAATGCTCAGGTGCTCATATATATATAAATAAGACAAGCAAGAACGATATTATAAGTGACGTTCTCCTATGAGTATTTACACATGGGCCCACCAGTGTAGATCGGCCAGCAAATACCTACATTGCTCAACTCCATAAGAATGTTGGATGAATTAACTGTTTTTCTTTGTAACATCTCTTTATGTTCGTTATTTTTTTGCAAGATTTTTTTTCAAGTTTTAAAATATTTTCGTTTCTTCCTTTAATATAGCCTAAACTAATCACGTCTCGTATTTGGTGGTACATATATGACAGAAATCTATTAAATAGAAAATAATACGTTTTGTAAACTAGGTCGGAGAGAAGACACGGTGAGGAATTTGGCTAGTGTTTTTGCTTTATGTTAATTAGCATTGCATTTTTCAGTGGCTAAGGGGGCATGGCCTGCGTCACTTTTCCCATAAGCTACAAGGTCCTCTATTTCTTCTAGCAGCAATGAGCTCCCTCAACAAGACCACACCTGGGACTTTTGAGAGTTTTAATAAATTTAGTTGATGCAATGATCTTTGATTGAATCTTTAAACTCAGTCAGAAGAATTAACCTTCAACTAATGTTTTGGTTTTAATAAGCTTTTCAATTTAACGAAATTACTTCTAATGTGCAAAAAGAAAACGACTTTTATTTTCTTGTTATTTGTAAATGCCTGCAGAAATCCTCGTCGTGTCACAATAGAATGTATGGTGTGAAAAAAAAAAGAAAGTAAAAGAGTGAGAGAAATTAAGAAATGAGAAGAGAGAATAAAAGAAAAAAAGAAGATATGATAAAGAGAAGGAAAATATATGACAGAAGACGAGAGAAGACAAAGATAAAAGAAAAGATAAAAGAAAAAGAAAAAAAAGATTAAATAAGAGAAAGGAAGGAAAGACTTATTAAAGTAAGATGTCAATTTCAATTTTCTTCAATTGTCATTGAATTCTCCGAATGGGAAATTGAAAGATCGTTCATTAGAAATAACGAAGGTCAAGGATTTTTCTTTAAATTACCAGAAACTTGTAACTGTTTTCATTAAATGTATATCATTAAAAAGATAAATTTCAGAATTTAATCTTAAGTGAATTTAGATTGAATCCGAAAATTAAAAAAATACCGTATAAACTCAAGTGCTCCTTTGTTTAATAAAGTTTACGAATAATTTTCTATTTTCTTGCCGTTAAGACCACAATTAAAAGCTCAACTGAAATATAAACTAAAGCATTGTCAAATGAAAAAAATATTCATATAATTTTAAGACTTAATATTAAGTCGGAAAAAGAGTTTTTCTTTTGTTTTTTATTAACTTTATGCTATTCCTTTGCGATTAAAGATTAACTTAATACATTAACTGCAATAAAAATAAAAGTAGTGTCTTAAAAACAATTTCTATAAATACATTGCAGATTTACAGTGTATAAATGGAAATATATTCACGCTATTGTTCATTTTTGTAAAGAAGTTTTACTTTTTAGATTAGATTTATGTTATTTTTTGCAATTAAATTGCAATTTGCAATTGATGTCAAAGATATTTATATTATTATAATATGCATGATAATTTGTAATAATTCATCTTTTTTGTTTTTTTGTTTTTTGTTATCTTTCCTTCTTCAATGTCTCCCTGAACTCTTCATTTGTTTCACCTGAAACAACAGATAAAAGTGAATTTAAAATTAGCTAATTTCAAGCAAAAAACATGAACTCACAGCGCACAGCGTAACGGCTACCGTTGTAAGAAATGGATTCGGAGACCCGAGTTCAAATCCGCAACGAGGCTGTTTGGGTTTCCCTTAGCGATCTTCTCCCTCCATCTGTGGGTAAATGGTAGGGAACTGTGGTTAGGAGAAGGAAAACTTTCAATTAAAATTAACTGCGCTTCAATATTGACCTTGTGTCATTTAAGAGTTGGGTAAATGTATACATAAATTCACAGCCATGATTTTTCACTTGAAATTGACGAAAATGGTGTATTTAACTCTTTGCCTACCAAATTTCCCCCACAGTTATACCAAATTTAAATTTTCTTGGCATTTTTTACATGTAGGATAGAATTTTTGAAAGTTCAATATCCATTAACCTTAGAATTCATTCTATCCAAATAAAATCCTGTTATTATTATAATTTGAGTCTTTCTAGTCGATTATAATGAACAAATGTAGTGTTTGTACTTGGGTATGATATGCGTAGAAATAAAAGAGCCGCTGTGAGTGGTTTAAAGTAGGCAAAGTTCTAAATATTTGGTGTCACATGTATACCATTAAATGGCAAAGAAATGTCTTGTCGCATGCAGACATTTTGATTTAATATACTATATTCCCTCCAACCAAATTGATCCCATCATGTCAACATAGCTTCTAGACCCTAGCAGTGACAAAAAGGTATTTGATATTGTTAAAATCCAGATGATTCATGGTTTCTCTGATAATCTCTACAAGAATTCTAAATAACAATTGCATCACATGGTTTCCAAGGCAATTTGTCAAGCCGACTCAAATAGACCGACCTTTGTACAGAAGAATCTGCATGCCTACCGTCACACAGACTGCATCTAAAAGAAGATTCTCCAATACATCTGCTGTGTAATTTGGATTTCCCTCGGCTATACAATAACACAATGGCACAAGACTGGTGGTGGTTAAGAAATTTATGCCACATTTCATCGAAGCTTTTATTCCCATGGGTCGGGAAAATAAGAAATCATTTACTTGACTTTATTTAGTTTGGCACAAGGCCAGTAATATGATGCAAATACTTAATAACAATGATCTGCTAAACTATCCTGCTAAGCATTACATCACACGAGGAGTCCCTAAAACTACGCACACTTCAGATTTACATATACATTTTTTATTCTTAAACATATCTATATATTTACCAACCTCTCCGCACGTGCAGAATATGACACAAAGTCAGTTTCTTAAATCGGAGTTTAACAGGTTTGAATTCAGGCCTTTCCTTCTCCTTGACTGGTTACCAAGCCAAAGTTAAAGAGCTTAGTCTGCCCTACTATTTACCAATAGCTGGAGGAAGAGTAGTTCGATGCCTTTCCCAAGGTATGCATCGCTATGTGAAATGCAAGCAGCCTTGACCAAGATTTGAACTCGTCTTGTCGTATCCATTTCCTATGACGTTAACCATTACACGACTATGCACCTCATTTTTAAACTCATCTATTTGACGTATAGATATAAACCTAACAGATACTACGAATCTGGATCAGAATGGACCTGGGAGTAATGGCAATGAAGAGATACTCCACACTCCTCAGATCTCTAGTCACCAGAAAATGTAATTTAGTATTATCGAACGCCAACTTTGATGAGACGTACAGTCAGTGTATTCTAAGCCCCACCGACAGGGAAGTAACATTTCGTGTTAGGAGGCGTTAGTTTCTAATATTCCTAAGCTTAATTATGACTTACCTATAGACCCTAAGGAAAACACCTTTACAGTTGTTGGATTGCATCTTGAGAATTGTTGCTTTTCTCATTGACAATTTCATGTAGGGTTTTCAAGAATTGGAAGCCTCTAAGATCTATATGTTTATTTTCTACTGACAAAAAACCAAAGCAATGGTTTATCCTAAGGCGTTGACATAAATAGATATACTCAATGTGAATGGTTTATATCATTATTTACTTATATAGTTATTATATAACAGTGAATTAGACATAAGGATGCTATAAGTATTGTGAAAAAAGTATTTATTTCTCAGGAAAAAGAACTATTCACAATGGGTTCAGTATTGTTTTAATATAGTAAATACACCTTCATTACCAAGGGGATAAAATACACATATGAAGGCTGCTTCAGAGGTTCTACTTTTTTTCTATGGAAACAGAAAAAAACAATAATACTGTTGAATAGAACAAGTAATGACTTGAGAAACAAGATACTTTATTGCAAACTCTTACAAATCTATACCAGTGGAGGTGGCCGTCGTTTTTATTCCACCTCGTAATAATGATATTGGGTCTCGTCTCCGGTGATAATGTCGTCCAGGAAACTGCCACTTTCAGTCTCATTATGATTCAACATGGTTGAGAAGATTTTCAATCTTTGTTTTTTTTTCTGTCCCTGTGTAATTATCCGCGTGTACAAACACTGCAATATCCCAACATGGCTAACATCAATTCCAATACATTGAAACCGACATTCAGCTTCGTACACAGTTCCCTGATAGTAATCAGCTGATTCGCACGGATGAGCTGATCAAGTCAACCGGGTTGGGACAATGATCCTTTAGAACGTGCCTTATTCTTCACATTGCTATCTCCACTGTTTAAACGCTTTACCAACCACATGACTTTGGCCACATCCACGGCTTGGCCTCCACAAACATTCGCCTTCATGATCCAACATATTAAAAAAGAAGGCATTACTTTCGGTTCAACTCTTATATATATATATATATATATATATATATATATATATATATATATATATATATATATATTTCCGAAAATCGCCTCTGAAGATAAAGAAATCGATAGGACACAAAAATAAATCTTTTTTTTTATTTTTTTACTTGCATTGTAATGCTTTCAAATTAAACATTATAATATATATATATTATATATTATATATATAATATATATATATATATATATATATGTGTTGAAAAATAAATATAGGAAAGAAAGTATAGAATGGATAAAATAGGATATTTTAATCAATTTTACTTACACGTGTTTCGGTCAGGAGTTTATCCATGTGTACATTATTCAAACTATTATTATTATTAAATAACCAAATGAAATGAAATAATAATAATAGAAAAAATGTAGAAATTTTCCGCACACAAAGAAGATTCGACCTTCCTCAGAAGGAATATATATATATATATATATGTGTGTGTGTGTGTGTGTGTGTGTGTGTGTGTGTGTGTGTGTGTGCGTGCGTGCGTGCGTGCGTGCGTGCGTGCGTGCGTGTGAATATATTAATGATATATTTCAGTGCAACTTCAATACCAAGGATTTGTAAAAATAGACATACTGGATTTTTTGAGACATGGTGAAATAACCATGAAAATAAAAATATAGAATCGATTTAAAAGTCAAAAACCTTAAAGAAAGCAAACGCTCAAAAATAAATTTCACCCACCTTACTTGTCAGGATCCTTTTTTTTATATGTGAAGAGCAAAAGTTATTTATAATGTTTGTCATATCCTGTCTGGAAAAACTAGAATGACTTAGAAGTCATTTCAATGTATGATAGATAGAAAATATTTGAATATTAATTTAAATAAAAAAATGATTAGAAAATAATAATTAATTAAAAGAAATATTTGATTGCATGCGCTGAAAATATTCAATATATATATAAAGAATTAAATTAAATTGATAAAGTAAAGAGATTAAAAACATTAAAAGAGATGAATATATAGACTAACCGAGAGCCAAAGTGGTCTTGTGGTGTTGTATCTAAATAAGATTTAACGGTATCTAAATAAATCCTTAATGAACTCTTAAAGGATCGAAGTCTTAAATTATAATATACCATTGGTTATTAAAGTTATGCTGATTATATATTCAATGACAAAAGAAGGGGATGTAGATACGTTTATAGTATTACTGCCAGATATTTTCTAAGTAATATCTATAAAAAAAAATAAAAAATAAAATAAACAGTGTTAGGAGTAAGTACAAATTTCCATTAGTGCACACCTTGTAATTTGTGCACACCTCAAAAAATTTTTTACAAAATGTATACATTAACAGACTGTCTGTTAATGTATATTTTTGTCAAAATATTTTTGAGGAGGATGAAGATTCTACATTGAAAAATGTTTCTGTTATGCAATTCAAATTATTGATGATTATCCATCTGATGAGACTTGATTTGGGGAGCTTTGTTAAATCAACTTAGATTTATAAAGGCCCTAATTTTGGAGACATTACAGATTATATATATATATATATATATATATATATATATATATATTATATATATATATATATATATATATATAACTTTTTTAACACTAAAAGACAAACAACTTTTTAAAGGAAGCTCTATAAAAATTAACCATCACTTTCAAACAACTTATATTTTATTTTATCATTTTTTTTTTTTTGAATCAATGTTTAACAAAATTGTTTTTATACTTTTTAAGGTGTGTTTTTATCTTTTCTTATTTCTTAATCTAAAAAGGTTTTTGCTTGTGTTTGTGTCTACGTTTTGTAGATTGAACAATACTCTTATTGGTTAAAATGTATAATTCTTTTGCAAACATACATTTCATGAATAATTTTGGCGAAAAATAAAACAAATTGGAAATGTTTCTTGCCTTTTATTAAATCAGAGAAATCTTTTAAAAAAAACAGAAATTGCTTTGTCTCATATCAATCAATTTATCTGGTCGCATAAATTTTTATAATTGCATTAAATCTGTTACCAGCAAAGTGTCATTTCTGGCATCGCTTTTTTAGAAAAGTATTCAAAGCTTATTTACTTTACCTATGGTTTTAATACAAAATCTGGGTATTCTATGGAATATTTGACATTTCTGGCAATGTTTAAGACAAGTTCTGACAGAATAATCTCTCAGGTTCGGGATGTAAATAAAAAAAGATGATATAGCTCATATCCATAGTCTAATTCTACTATAAGAAAAATTATTTACCATTTTATTTTGTTATTGTCATGGCCAAATGTTTGCTCTCACCAGCAATATACTCCCGACCCCCCCCGAAGTTCTATATAATTAGCCTTGCATTGCTTCTTATATTTCTGCAATATATATATATATATATATATATATATATATATATATATACCAACCCTCCGTAAGAACAGGATGTGACACAAGGTCAATACAGAGTTTTGCTTCTCCTAGACTGGTTACCTAGTCAAGGTTAAATAGCCCAGTCAGCCCTATTATTTACCAATAACTGGTGGGAGAGTAGTTAGATGCATACCTTTCCCAAGGGTATTAGTGCTACGTGAAATGCAAACAGCCTCGTCCAAGATTTGAACTCGGGTCGACGAGTCCATTTCCTACGCTTGCATTACCTACAATATTTTGGGTATATTTCTGCTATATTATGACGAATAAAAGCTTTCAGTTAGTTACTTGCAGCCTAGGTTTAAAGATTTGAACCTTCAGGTAACCCCAGAAGAAGTAATCAAAATGCCCCATACTTGTGACATTGTGTTACCTCCTACCCGTGACGAACGGGTTGGGTAAATAATTAATTACCACTAGCTGCTACTCAAAAACATACTTCCCATCATCTCAAACTAGTTTCTCAAATCCATTACTACTGAACAGCGAGTTCGATCCTCGCTGTATGTTCCATACTGGCGATTATATGTTACATCTTATCCATGGTGAATAACTTGTGTAAATAACTATTTTCCACTTGATCCTGCAATGTGTTAATTCTAAATCAGGGAGATCATTTTCTAGGGACCTTTATAAAGAATTGGACATACTATTACCAAATTGTGATGCGTAAACTGATTAAAATACAACAAACAATTAAGATGAAGACTGAATTTTAAAACCGAAAATATTTTTAAATATTGTGATAAATAATGCATCATTGTAATGTGGATATCTGATCTCGGCGATTTCTTTTAAAAAATGATAATTATCTCTTATTAGTTACCACCAATTTTCCCTGTGATATTTACCCCCCCCTATATTTAACACAACGAAACTTGCATAAAAAAACTCCTGATGTTTGTTTGTTTTTTTTAATTTTCAGCTTACGGAAATAATGAAAATTATGATTGAAAAACAATGTTTTCATTTTTGCACCGTTAAATCAACTGAAATTTGACGTAGCCAAAAACAACTTACGACAAGAGAATTTTTTAAATATACGATGAAAAATCAATTAATGGTCCGATTTTCACGAAAATATATTCGGGGAAATATTTTTTTACGAAGTCTACCCCCATCCCCTATTTTATTTTATGAGATATTAAAAAAATGAACCGAAATTGGGTATACTTATCTCTTATTTTCTCCCCACTCACTCCCAAATAATGCATCATTGTAATATGGATATCTGATTTCTTTGACAAGATTAAGCAAAAATTTATCTGAGCCGTGGTCGTGTCAGTGCTACTGTATGGCCCACCACTTAGGCTCGCTAGAAGAAAAAGCAAGATTGGAACATTACGTGCTGTCTTGAACAAATCCTGGAAGCAGTACGCCACAAAGTAGCAGTGTTTGGCTATTTGTCTCCTAACACCCAAACCATCCATATAATATGAACAAGACATGCTGGACTGCTGGAGAAGCAAGGACGAGCTCATAAGAGACGTTCTCTCATGGGCAGCTACACATGGATACACCAGTGTGTGTCGGCCAGCAAAAACCTATATCGATCAGCACTGCACGAATACGGAAGCTGTGCAGTGGAACTTCCAGTAGCGATGGCCGGTAGGGACGAGTGGTGAGGGAGAGTCATGGAGATCCGTGATGTCAGCACAACTTGATGATGATTGCAACAATCAAAGTGGTTCTGCATAAAAATGTTGCTTCATTAGTCAGATTCACTCGATGTACTCTTCTTTAACTTAAGATTGCTGAGGCGCAAAATGGCAAATGCTGTGTTGTGAAGCAGGCTTAAATGAATCTGAATGAAAATGACGAAACTTAACGATAGTCATTCACGAATGCACATGCGCAAAAGGAATGTGTGTTTAACTACAACTAGCAATCATTCAATAGTGATGACGAACCATTTTTTGCTGTGGTTTTGTCATTTCACCCATTGCCGAAAACAAATTCGCTAATCTATCAAAATGCTGACTAAATGTATTTTTGAAAGTTTAGCTGCTTTTATATTTCAAACGTTGATGGCGGTAGAAATTTCGGGAAATTTGTTCAATGCTCAAATAAGATGACATGAATTGAAGATAATTAATTTTCTATTTCTCTCGGGAAAAGAGTCTGGATGAATTGGAAATCAGAGGAAGAATTGAGACCATCCTAGACCATTGTTGAGATCGGCTAGAATACTCAGAGTCCGGGAGACCTGAGGAGACTTGCTATCACTCAGCCCCCAATGAACCACCGGCTACTGCAGATAGGAAAAACTCGGATAGAGTGAAATAATAATAATAATAATAATAATAATAATAATAATAATAATAATAATAATAATAATAGTCTGATTGCGAAGAGGCATATGTTTCACAATCAGCATGAAGGAATATTTTCATTATCATTATGACCAGCTACGATCCAAGTTCTCTGACCCAGCATAGCCAGTTTTTCGAAACAAACTCAAAATGTATATGATTAGCAATATAGTAAAGTTGATTTTTAATAACATTTAAACTATACATCGGCTCAAAAGTTCAACACTAACTACCCAACTTATCATTATATAAGTTCATTAAAGAAAAACAATTCCAACTGAATATAGCGCTGTTTACACGGTTATCGTGTCTCAAGTGGAATGTAAAAAGAAGCACAGTTTTTGATGATGTCTGCACACGTCTTGATAGCTGCCAATGTACGTTATATCAAGGCAAATTCTCAGTTTAACTCTGCCTTAAGGAATGTTTGTTTGTTTATTAATTTTAACGGCATATCAACCCGTCTAGGGTTATGTCATGCCTAACGGTTAGGAAGTGATACATACCGTGTATTTATATTTATGCTTTTTAGTAATTGGTTTTAACAATTCGTTAGCCTTATTGGGGATTATGTTGTATGGTATTGATTTGTAACATGTCTATATTCTATGGAATAATTTTATTTCCCTAAAAAAAGAGAGAATATCCTCCATGTTGACATTTTCAAACAGATCTTTCAAATTTTTGCTTTAAAATAACGGTTTCTGATGTGAACAAAAAACCTGCATTCTATGAATAAGTGTTTAACCGTCAGAGGGGTTTGACATGTTCACATTGTGGTTGTTGTTCTTGTTTGAGTATATAGGAGAGCATTAGTCTTGTATGACCAATGCGTAATCGGGATACAATGACTTGTTCCTTTCTAGATTTCATTAAAGTTGATCTCCAGCCTCCCAAAGTGGGTTTGATTAGGAAGAGTTTATTGTGGATGTTGTTATTCCAGTGTTGTTGCCATTTTGTATGTAGGAATCTATTAATTTTAGGTTTCAAATCAGTATATGGTATCTTGAAATTGTCGGGAATCAAATCTAGAGCCGATTCATCTGCGGAGTCTGCTCTTTCATTCCCCCTCACTCCTTAAGAAAGTAGCATAAGAAGGTTTTTGGAGAGTGTCATTCGTGCGAATAATGGCTATACCAAATATGGACATCTTCTTCGTGCACAACAAACCCAAAATGTGCAAGTGTTTTTTTGTTGTTGTTGTTTTTTATAATTGGAATCATGTGCAATATCGATAAACGTTGACAACATTGTTTCTATTTCTGAAAACATTCTGCCATGAATTGCTTTTCATTCAAAAGTGGACATTGAAATACACATTTTTTAATGCTGTATTTTTGGGGGGTGTTTATTCTTTCTTTTGATTTTGTTTGATTCGGGGGTTTTTTTCCGCGGAGTATTATTATTTAACTGTTATGTTATTATGTTATTGTATGATATCTCAATGTTTTTTTTTATTAAGTCTTGCTAAAAATCAATATAACATTTCGTGAGTCAAGTCAATTTTGAATCAAGTTTTATGTAAAGTCTTCATACCATTAACACCCTACCAACTGGAGTGTGGAGGTGCGTGACAGGTAAGTGAGTGGCTAGAGATTACCTTAATTGAAATATGCGTGAGATGTTTGCCCTTTGAGTTTAGAAGTTGCAGCTCAGGCGCGATAAGGAGCAAATCTGAAGTTTGATTTTTTTAATTATTTGTGTGTGTGTGTGTGTGTGTGTGTGTGTGTGTGTGTGTGTGTGTGTGAAAAATATCAAAAGTCCCCAATAAGGACTTCTACAAAGATTTTTAGAAGTTGCAGAGACTTTTCGCTACCTATAAAAGAAGGTTTAGAATTACTAAAAGGTAGGAAGGAAATTTTAAGTGTGTGCTTGTTCATTTCTTTCGTTGTCTGGAATCAAGAGATAACTTTCGAGTTTACCTGCCACGCTGCACTAGTTAAGATTTATTTTCGTGTCTACATTTTGATATAAGTTCCGATCGTTTGTTTATTTTTTCTCGAGAAGGTTATTATCAGTATTTTTCTTCTAGGCAAAATTTGTAGTGTTCACTTAATTTGTTTTATGCTGGTATTATCTTCCTTATTTTCCAGGTTATTTCTGGTGTGTTTTAATTTGATTTTTTGGTTTACCGAAAATTTTTGTATTGTGTTGTGGTGTGTGAATATTTTTTATTGTTGAATGATGTCTTGTGTGCCTTGTTTCTTTGGTTTCAGGTGTCTTCATCACATTAATGTATATTTTTCTGTGTTTTATTTAGATTTTGCAATGGTATACGAAGTTAGTTTGGAGACAATTTTCAGAATAATTAATTTGCTTTTCATATATGTACAATGAAAATGCAGATTTTCCGAATTTCAAACTGAAAATATGTCAGTTGGCATTTTGTTTAAAAAGAGAACTTTCTTCTGCATGCATGTCCTATGGATGGGATATGCTGACTGTATCCCTTGTAGAGGAGTAAGACCCCCTCCAAAAAGGGGGCTATTCTTGGTATTACACAAAACTTCATCTTATGGTGAAGCTACTGTTAGGGTCCAATCGATAGTTTAAATTGATATGTTTAAAAATTATTCTCTATTTCGATAGAACCGCGTACAAAAATAAAACCTTAAAAAGCAACTATACAAAAAGGAAATATGACCATTCGATGAAAATTCATAAGATAACCCGAGACGAGTTGACCTGACTTTAAAATCAATATGTAAACATTGAACTACATATGCAAATGTAATTAAAACTCTTGAGGGAGAAGGGATACCGAGTTTTAAGTATGTGGTGGGGGAATTTATGACCTAAACACACAAACAGAAGAGAAAGTCAAGTTGACATTAATCTTTGCTTAATCGTTTAATATAGAAAACATACATCTCTCTCTCTCTCTCTCTCTCTCTCTCTCTCTCTCTCTCTCTCTCTCTCTCTCTCTCTCTCTCTCTCTCTCGTTCCGTCCATTTGCCGTCTTTTAATTATAGCAATATACTATCCTACGAAACTATTTAAGATAAATAGAAAACCAATACTTGACACGATTCTATTGCTTTTATCATTTTTTTCTTTCTTCAAATTTTATGTTCATGTGTATCTCTTTGTATGGGAGGTGTTTTTGATGAAATAGTTATTGTCGTAGGAAATGGACATGGTGAATGGATTTCAATTCCTAGATGAGTATGTATTTCACATAGTGTAAATACTCTGTGGATAAATAGTAGGAAAGACTGGGCTCTTTAACCTTGGTATGGTAACCATCCTAGGAGAAAGAAAAACATTTAATTCAAACCTGTTAAACTCCGATTAAAAATTGACCTTTTGTCGCATCCTGTTCGAGCGGATGGGGTTGGGTAAATACATATGTATCAATTTACCCAACCTCACTGCCAAGATGTGACACAGAATCAATTTTTAAGAGGAGTAAAGTTTGTTTGAATTCAGAATTTCTATCTAGACTGGTTGCCTAACCAAGTGTAAAGAATTCAGTTGAAAAGGGAAGGGATGGATTCATGCCTTTCCTTGAGCGTGAATTTAAACTCAAACGGCCTGGTCCAGAATTTGAACTTGGATAAATTCCATTTCCTACGACGATAACCGTTACGCTAAACGCGCCTCCATATGTTCACATATATACGTTTCTAATTATACAAAGAATTCAATTATGTATATCAAATCTCAATTCCATTTGTTCAAAAAATTAATACATTCGTATGGAAAAAGAAATATCTGAAGCCAATAAATTCCTTTGAATGTTTGAATTTTCAAAATTCTCATTTCCAAAACGAAATGAGTGTATAAGGTATCACTGATCTGGAAGAAATATCTGCCTTTCCATCTTTCTTTTACATCTGTTTTTATGTTTCCATCATTCGGAAACTAAACTGAAGGCAGCAAATCAAATTATTTGTATTTATTTCAGCTATAAGCAAAAATTATATGAATCGAACTATTCTTCCTCAAGGTATGAGTAAAGCAGTTGAGCAGACTGGGTTCTTTAAATGTGGTATTGTGTAACTTTTGTATTTTAACTGGGTTCTTAAATTTGGTATTGTAACTTTGGTATTTAACTGGGTTCTTTAAATTTGGTATTGTAACTTTGGTATTTAACTGGGTTCTTTAAATTTGGTATTGTAACTTTGGTATTTTAACTGAGTTCTTTAAATTTGGTATTGTAACTTTGGTATTTTAACTGGGTTCTTTAAATTTGGTATTGTAACTTTGGTATTCTAACTGGGTTCTTTAAATTTGGTATTGTAACGTTGGTATTCTAACTGGGTTCTTTAAATTTGGTATTGTAACTTTGGTATTTTAACTGGTTCTTCAAATTTGGTATTGTAATTTTGGTATTGTAACTGAGTTCTTTAAATTTGGTATTGTAACGTTGGTATTTTAACTGGGTTCTTTAATTTTGGTATTGTAACGTTGGTATTTTAACTGGGTTCTTTTAAATTTTGTATTGTAACTTTGGTATTTAACTGGGTTCTTTAAATTTGGTATTGTAACTTGGTATTTAACTGGTTCTATTGTAATTTGGTATTGTAAATGAGTTCTTTAAATTTGGTATTGTAACGTTGGTATTTTAACTGGGTTTCTTTAAATTTGGTATTGTACCTTTGTATTGTAACTGGTTCTTTAAATTTGGTATTGTAACTTTGGTATGGTTCTTTGAATTTATTGTAACTTTGTATTGTAACTTGTAACTGTTCTTTAAATTTGGTATTGTACCTTTGGTATTGTAACTGGGTTCTTTAAATTTGGTATTGTAACTTTGGTATTCTAACTGGGTTCTTTGAATTTAGTATTGTAACTTTTGCTATTGTAACTGGGTTCTTTAAATTTGGTATTGTAATTTGGTATTTTAACTGGGTTCTTTAAATTTGGTATTGTAACTTTGGTATTGTAACTGGGTTCTTTAAATTTGGTATTGTAACTTTGGTATTGTATGGTTCTTTAAATTTGGTATTGCTTTAAACTTTCTTATTGTACCTTGGTATTGTAACTGGGTTCTTTAAATTTGGTATTGTAAATTTGGTATTTTAACTGGGTTCTTTAAATTTGGTATTGTAACTTTGGTATTTTAACTGGGTTCTTTAAATTTGGTATTGTAACTTTGGTATTGTAACTGAGTTCTTTAAATTTGGTATTGTAACTTTGGTATTTTAACTGGGTTCTTTAAATTTGGTATTGTAACTTGGTATTGTAACTGGTTGGTGTAACTGAGTTCTTTAAATTTGGTATTGTAACTTTGGTATTTTAACTGGGTTCTTTAAATTTGGTATTGTAACTTTGGTATTGTAACTGGTTCTTTAAATTGGTATTGTAACTTTGGTATTTTACTGGGTTCTTTAAATTTGTATTGTAACTTTGGTATTGTAACTGGTTCTTTAAATTTGGTATTAACGTTGGTATTTAACTGGGTTCTTAAATTTGGTATTGTACCTTTGGTATTTTAACTGGGTTCTTTTGGTATTTAACTTTGGTATTCTAACTTTTGTAACTTTCTTTAAATTTGGTATTTGGTATTTAAATTTGGTATTGTAACTTTGGTATTGTAACTGAGTTCTTTAAATTTGGTATTGTAACTTTGGTATTCTAACTGGGTTCTTTAAATTTGGTATTGTACCTTTGGTATTGTAACTGGGTTCTTTAAATTTGGTATTGTAACGTTGGTATTTTAACTGGGTTCTTTAAATTTGGTTTCTGTAATTCAAACCTGTTGAACTTCGCTTAAAATTGATCTTGTTTCATATCCTGCTCGTGCGAAGGGGTTGGGTAAATATAAAATAAACAATATGTCAATTAATAACTTAATAACAATCAAAGAGTTTCTTTACATACACAATTAACTGTAAATCAATAGATCCTGGACTCTTTTTTGATAAAAATCAAATTTCTTTCCAAACCAAAGATACATCATCATTATTATCATCATCATCATCATCATCATCATCAAATCATACCGACAACATGGATCTCCAAGATTCTTCCTCACCACCTGTCCACATCAGTTATTTCTCCACAGCATCCAGTATCAACAGAGTTAATCGACGTAGGTTTTTGCTGGCCGACCAACACTTGTCTGTCCATGTGTAGATGTCGACAGGAGAACATCACTTATGAGCCTATCCTTGCTTCTCTAGCAGTGTTCAGTAAGCCATATTTGTCTTACCTGGATGGTTTGTGTGATAGTAGGCAAGTGGGCATACTGGATTTGTCTAAGATAGTACGCTGCATTCTTGTACATTTCCCATCTAGCATTTTGTTTGAGTCCAAGTGGTGCAGTCATGTAGTAGCACTGACACGGCTACAGCTTGGAAGAATTCTCACTTTATCTTATCAGAGAGATAAGATTTTGATATGATCAATCCAAAGATACTAGAATTTATTATTTTTAGCATAACGTGATACAATTAAATGGATCTTAATAGATGTCATTTATTGCCAAATACAGTTATGTTAAAACTGTAACCAAAATAAATTTGCATGTATATATATATATATATATATATATATATATATATATATATAATATATATATAAGGAGAATACTTTTTGACAGCGACTTTAATTAAGTGTCAATACTGCAGAGTTTGACAATGAATAACATTTAGTAATATCGGTTTGCTTGTATGATGCTCCAATACAAGCAATAAAATCCGGGTTTGGAAGAAAATTTAATTTAATTTGGAAATATTAGTAGGGGTTTGAATTTAATATAAACCTTAATTATTGGATCCTTTCCGTCCACTTAGGACGATGGTGAACTGTCCAAAATAAAAATAAATATGTTATCTGTATCTGCGCAAGTGACTCTGCAGGCCAATTCTTGAGTGAAAGTCTTTGGTGCACTGAATGCACACAAAATGTGATGCTTTCTGGGGCTGCTGGCTTTTCTCTCTCTCTCTTTCTGGCTCTCTTTCTGACTCTCTTTCTGTCGAGGCTACTCTCCTCTCTGCCTCACCTCTCTCTGTGCCTTGCTTAACGTTGAGGCGCCAGGCCACTCTATTTTTTGCATCTACTTCCCACGTATTTGTGTCAATATGGC
Source organism: Doryteuthis pealeii (assembly GCA_023376005.1). Lineage (NCBI taxonomy): Eukaryota > Metazoa > Mollusca > Cephalopoda > Myopsida > Loliginidae > Doryteuthis > Doryteuthis pealeii. The sequence goes on from CM042162.1 coordinate 46,802,515, forward strand.
ATATCCTCATAGCTCTCCTGATGACATCTTTAAATCGAAGGCGTGGTCTACCAACCGATCGGGAGCCTTTTACTAATTCGCCGTACAAAAGATCTTTTGGGATGCGTCCATTTTCCATTATGGATTACCAGGCTTATTGTTATGACCTATTAAAGGGTCAATAAATAGTAACTCAACACAGGTATAAAAATGTAGAGAACAGATTGTGTTACATATTAATTGGATCCCTATTACTTTTTAAGGTAGTATGGAGATCCTTATGGCAATCAGTACAGCTGATGGCCTTGAGAGTGAGTGACAATGCTTGACCTCACTCTCACCTTGCTTTCTGGGAATAGAATCGTGGGAACGGAAACCCGATAGAAAGCCCCCCTTCCGGTTGAAGGTAAGCAAGTTAGTCAGTTACTTAGTAGAGTTGAGAGTTAGGACTGAAGCTAGCAAGATGTGACTCTCAGAGCGCGCGTTGTCTGGTCCTGGGGTTCCGAAATAAAATAACATCCAAAGTAAATCGAAGTCTTGTTGTTATTACTAAAAGCTAACAATGACACAAGGCTTCTGATAAGAAATGGTCCCCAGCAGAACCAGACACGGAATCCCCAGATAAGAAAGACCAGACGAGACCTGTAGAAGATATACCAGACCATTAGAAGATAGAAGACAGAAGACTAGACGATCAGAAGACGGCCGGAAGAATAGAAGACCAGAGTAAGAAGCAGTAAGAAAGTACGTAACAAATATATCTATTGGGTATTGTGACGAACGGCTACGTAACATTATATCGATTTGGTGCCTTGAGACCAGTCACGCCATCAAGACGTGATCAGATTCGAACCTGGACAACGTGCCACTAGACAGAGAAGAAAAGAAAGGCAGAAAAATGAAGCAAAGGAAAAAGAAAGAAGAAAAAAAAAAACGTGATAGAACTTAAAAAGAAAAACGTAAGTAACGAACGCACACACACACACACACATTGTTTTTAGAAACAGACTATAGAAAAAGACAATAGAAAAAAAAGAGTGAACTAATATTCAAAGATCTATCTAGATTTGTCACAAAAAAAAAAATTGAAGTTAAGATAGAATGTTGAAAAGAAAGAAAAAAAGAAGACAAAAGGGACATTGTTTTAAGTACTTTCAGAGAGAAAAAAAAGAAATCCGACTTAAAGACTTGACTGGAAGAAAAAAGAAGAGACAATTAATTTTTGTTGTATAATTTTGAACCTTGCAGAAGTTTTTAGAATTGTTTAAAGAAAAAAAAATGCCATTGAAAATTGTTAGTAGATTGTTTAAATTGTTTAAAATATAGAGAGAAAAAGAGAGACAGTTTGTATGCTATGAAAAAAAAGGGAGAGACAGAGTGTATATGCCAAAGAAAGAGAAAAAGAGAAAGGGATATTTTGTTTTGATATGTATAAGTTGAAATTTTGTGAGGAAAGACAGAGAGAAAGAAAAAAAAAAAAATTTTTTTTTGCTGTATGATTGAATTTGCCATTTAGGTCATTTGCCATAGTTTTGAATTGTTTTGAAGATAGAAAAAAAAAAGAGAGTGTATGCTATCGAGAAAAAAGAGAGAGGACACTAGGAGGATACATTCCCCCTCCAGGCAGTGAGAGAGTGGGAGATACTGAATGTATGTGCCAGAGGTAGAGAGAGAGACAACGGATGTGTCCCCCCCCCCCGAGGGTAATTGTTGCATTCAAGCCAGCAGTAATTGTTAAGAAATGCACGTGCGCCAGGAATGACCATGGTGGAAGATTTTTTTTTTGAGCGGTGGAACACGTGGTGAATTTGAAAAAAAAAAAAATTTTTTTTCAGTCGCCATTTTGGAATTTTTCCTTTTTGATTTTTTCCGATTGAAGCTGGATTTTTTTTTTTTTTGTGATTATTCATTGTGATGTGATGATGATATTTATGTCAATTGTACTCATAATGTTATGATGGATTTAAATAATTTTGTAATTCTATTGAGTTTTTATACGTGCAAGGAAAAAGTTAATTTTTAAAGAAGTAATTTTGAAACTTTTAGTTGAGAATGTAATATTTTTTTAATGTTAAATCACAATGCTGTTTTCATTCGGATTGAAGGTCTGATTTTGGGTCAATTGCTGGAGATTTGCCTAAGTTGTATGTTTTGGGATCTTTTTGGATCCTGTTTGGGAAATGTTCTAAGGTACTGACAGCCTAAATTTCCCTGTGTGTTGGAGTTGAATATGCTCCAATACGTCTTCGTGTTAGGAGTTCCGATTATGCCGGAATATCGAAGAAAAGGCAACCTACCCTGCTCCGCACGACACTAGAAACATTTTTTTTTCGGGAATGCAATTCTGGGCAGTTTCTTCAAATTTTTGATCTTTGATGGATGTCTTTGATTAACGCAGATTGTGGGGTGAAGACATAAATTGTGATTTGAGAGATTAGAATTTCTCGTAGATAAACGGATAAATGAATAAACTCCAGAAAGAGCAAGTGCCTATTTTTTTGGTTTGAATTTTAGAAGGAATAAGGTTTGTTACCCTGATTAATGGGATAATTTTAAGAAGCTGGTGAATTATTTGAATTTTAGAGAAAAGTAAAATGGCGAATCTAATTGTAAAATCCTTGGGATTGATTTTGAGAGAAGAACCAACTTACCCCCCCCCCTCCTTGTCTCTCATTGGCTGAAGGATGAATGGAAAATTTTTTTTGAATAACCAGTCACGTAGACATGGCCGCCATCTTTGAAATGAACGTTTTTTTGAGTCAAGCGGGTAATTTTCCCCACATGTCGGCCATTTTGAATGTTAAAATTTTTAGAAAAAAAAGTCGGATTTAAATTTAATCAGAGTTTGTTGAAAATAAGTAACTTAGTAATTTTAATATTGATGAATTGTGGATTTTGACACTGGTGATTTTTGAAAAAGAACTTTGGATTGATTTTGTGAGAAAAGCCTTGGAGGCTGATTGACAATATTTTAAAAGAAAGAAATTAATAATTGATTTTGTACTTTGCATTTTTTGTCAGTGACCAGTAATATAATTCGGTTTTTGAATTTTTTCCGAAAGTTTGACATAGTCAAAAAGTTGATTTTAGTGAGATTTATGAGTGCCAAATTTTATTGATAGTTTTGAAAATTTTTATTAGTGAATTTTGTGACCTTGCTGTAGTATGGATCGAGTTCTGACTCATGCCTGACTATTTGGAGAAATTTTTCCGGTGTTTTGGGAATCGGTGGAGATATGGTAATGAAAGTGGTCTATCGAGGGCCCACCATTTCACGTATTGAGATTCCCTGATGAGCGTCCCATGTGGTTACCGTAGTTACGGAAGGTTAATCCGCGCTTTTTGGGTTTTATTATTCCGACGGATTCGGAATGTTAGGGTTCTGGAGTGCAGAATAAGAAGAAAGGCGAAGAGGCCGCCCCTGTTTTATGTGGATTGAATTTTTGGGGGGAATTATGATTTTGGAATGGTCTCCAGAACGTTTTGGCTGAGAGGGATGTCTCGAGTCTGGATACGGATAGCATGGTCAATGAATAATTATATGTTAAGAACAGACAAGTACCTACTTTTTGTGTTGGAGGGTTCCTGGAGAATTTGTAAGCCACTGGCAGTGACCGAGTGTGGAATCAGGATAAAACGGTTTTCCCTCAAAGTGAAACTATTTGGCACAGTAATATATTTTTTGTGAAGAAAATTTAAAATACTTAATGGTATTGGTGTGTTGTGTCGTGTATCCTATATTAAGAACTTATGAGTAACGCATAGCCGTTGTAGATTTTTTATTGTTGCGCGATAAAATTGTTGTTGTTTTCTCCATGCATGTGATGTTTAATGTATTGTAGGGACCATGTGTGCAATGTTTTTGAATCTTTTTTCGGTACCATTGTATTTTTGATGTAAATTGCCTTCCCAGTCTCCAGGTAAGTGACCTGTGGAGCGGAAAGCTGGTGAATTGGTCATTGGAATCCAGGCGAATGTATTGCTGGAGTGACCAGGGTCACGTTGGTTTGTGACCAGGATTTTGGGACCAAGACGTTGGTCCAGTTGTGTTTTGATTTTTGTCAGGATATTGTAAATGGCCCTGCAGTGTTGTTTTTTGTTGAAAACTTGTTATCATGTAAAATTGATGTATGCATGGGGAAAGAGAGAATAGAATTCGAAGTAATCTAGAAAGTACCAGAATACGGTAGAGCCTCAAAATGGAGAGGCAAGTAAAAAGTAAATTCATAATTAATTATGAATTTAAAATGTATGATTATGAGGAATGTTACATATTAATTGGATCC
>CM042162.1:46811779-46829279 GCA_023376005.1 Doryteuthis pealeii
AAACTCCTAAATTAATGCCTCCTGTTTATTTACACGGAAACTACATCAGATTGTTTGTTTGGTTTCTTCGAAAAAGATTGTGCTTTCGGTAGAGAAAGCACAATAATACCGTGTAATATAGCAAGCTTTGTTGTGTATTGTTTATTGTATACTTGTTGGTTGGTTGGATTTTACAGCGTGCCAACCCTTGTTGGGTTATTTTATGCCGTTGAAGTTTTGTTTATTCATTCTTGATGGGTATTCCTTTTTTTTAATCAATTCTCTTTAAATACATTTTAAATTCTTTTTTTTTCTATTTAACGCATAAATGTGTCCCTAACAGTACTACCACTCCGTATCAGAGTAGACCTGGGAGTCTTAAAATTGGAACTTCACTAAATGCAGTTTGACATCATACCCAGGATACTAAGACCTTCATCCACCGCCTTCTAGCACATATATGATAAAAAGGATTGGGGTTTCCATGAGAGCAATAGGGCTGGGACAATCATATAGGTGCCAGGGTTTGACATGATCAGCCTTTTGATCAGAGGGGGCTCTCTTAACTGCCGTCTAGCCTAAGTAAAGGCTAAAGTGGTGTTACATATTAGGGACTACTCAGCCACCATGATTCCGTCCTTAAGCTTCACGGATTGCCACCCACGGCTAACAGGTGACCCCATTAGAGGGATATTACCTCTCTGCAGAGGTACAGTCGGTGTATTCTACAGCCCCAGCCGACAAAGCAGTGTATATTTGTTCTTTTATAAACAATACTGGAGACTTTTAGATGTAACTAATGTTAGAATAATCTATAATAAGATAAATTTCCCAGAAAGTGACAAAATGTTTTCACTTTGTAACTTAACATTTAAGGGGGCAATTTATCAATCTACAAGGTTTAACCCTAACAGTCTTCTTGTTTTAAAATGGATGATGTCTGACATAGACTTGACGAATTTCTTTCAAAAAGTTTCCAAGTAGATAGTTGCTTGGTATAAATGTATTTCGATGCAGACTTTGAAAAAATACCTTAAGTGCTTTCATATATCATATCATCTTTTAAATTTTATGTTTCTATATCAAAATAGTTTTTCAGACAAGTATATATATATATATATATATATATATATATATATATATATATATATATATATATGATAAAAAGTTTTCTCTTTAACAGTGTGTGTGTGTGTGTGTTGTTTGTTATTATTATTATTATTATTATTATTATTATTATTATTATTATTATTATTATTATATAGTCATGGTTTATTGAAGTTAACAGACAACAAGTCTATTATACTCCAATTTCTCCTGTTTCCGTATTTGCTGCCTGAGTCGAAATTATGTAAGAACTTTCCAAACTCTACAACATTAAAAGTATGTAACCAAAAATATAGACATGTAGCAATCCAAAAATATGTACACTGCTTATACATATTTAGGAAATTTTATTTTTCATCGCATAAGTGTTGCAATTTATTTTGTTGGTTACATATCTATTTGACCATAGATGAGACACTAACAGGTACTACCATTCCGTGTCAGAGTTGACCTACACAATCCACAAATCTACAGAGCTAGAGCCTCGGTATCAAGTGCTGGTTAATGTCATACCCAGAATACCCCTTTCTAGGGGGGTCCCTCTATTGGGGATAACGTCAGGGGATTATAAGTTCCACCGATAGGACGAGTAAAGACTTCGGTCGCATATTCATTTAGGCAAATTTTCATCAAAAATGCATTTTAATTATTTCATTCGTCTAAATAATGTATTTTTGATAGTCTTTGTTGTCAATTAAATATTTACACGATATCATGTTGATAAGTATTGATTAAGTATTAAATGGAAATACAGAGAATAAAACTTATAAACTGACAAATGTTTGGTCAATGTCACGAGTCAATATCGAGTTTTCAATATTTGCAGACAATCATAAGTTAGATACTTTTGGCTGACAAAAACTTTGAATTAAATGGCTGATACTGGTCATGTATTTTATTGTAATTAGAATATTTGTTTACCCAAAATGCAACGTCAAATTGTTGTTTATGGTTTATGCCAAGAATAATTTAACAACCAGCTGAGTAAGACACCAATGGAAATATTCAAAGCAAGAGTCTGCATTATGTTTGAAATTGTTTATACTGAAATAGCTTGGGGGGTGTTCGCTGTTATTTTGTTTTGTTTTGTTTGGTTTTAATTGGGGGGGGGTAGTTTTTGTTTTTTGGGCGGGTTTTGTTTGTTTTTTGGTTTGTTTATTGTTGTTTCTTTTCTTTTTTTGCGAGATTGCCAAAACGCTACATCTTGCTCGCTTATCCGTTGATTCTCAGCAGTTCTGTAAATTATATCAACAGTCAAGGATGAAATTATTCGTACGCCTATCAATTTTGAATATTTTCATGCATTTCTCAAAATCCAATGATGTCATATTTTTTATCTGTTAATAAGCACAAAAAGGAATATAATGCACAATTTTCAGAAAAATAGGTTAAATAAAACGAAATAGACTGCCGAATTATGCAAAATAGGAAAATACAAAATTATTTGTACAGTAGAAAATGTCGTTTTAGATTTATTGGTTCATGTAAGTATAAATAATTTACATAATTATTTTATCGGTAACGCCTTCCAGACTATTCAGTAGAATACGTGGTGCACCATAATTTAGCGTTGACGTGAGACAGAGGATAATCACCTTCCACAAATCGGGAAATAGTTACAGCACTATTTTTAGCTATCTAGTATCTACGGTAAAGTCTGGTATATAGAAACTTGAACAGTTTGACACGACAGAGAATTTACCTAGGCATGGAATAAAATCCAAATTGTCATCAAAAGCTGAAAAAAACTGTATCGCAGAGTTGATATAATCCCAAGAGTTGTTTTGAAAGACACCGCCAAAAGTTTGAATAGAATGGGTATTAGTGTAAATACTCGCACAATACAACATATTAGTTAAAATAGAAATAGATTGTATGGAGACCGACCACGATGAACCCCTTTTCACAAACTATGTCACATTGGTCCTCCATTTAATTTTCTCAAAACGTTCTTGGAAAAAGAGAATTGCTTTTGTAAACAAGTGATGAATGGAGTGATGAAACAAAAATTGAGCTTTTTGGATATGATGTTGTACTGAATCTTTGACACAAAAAAAGATAAGGCTTTCCTCGTAAAAATCAAGTCCCAAAATTAAAACATGGAGGCGGTTTAATGATATTTTGGGGTTGTTTTAGCTCAAGTGGGACTGGAAATTAATTTCAATAAGATAATTAATGAAATCTGAAGACTATATTAAAATTCAGCATGAAAATCTACAACTATCAGCCTAAAATCTTGATCTAGGTCAGCGATTTACTTTTCAGCAAGATAATGATCCCAAACATACGTGTAAATCAGTGACTGTGAGACTTCAAAAATACAAGATTACAGTCCTACCGTGGCCTTTAATGAGTCCTGACTTGAATCCTATTGAAAATCTATGGCAAGAATTGAAAGTTCGAATAAATCATATTTCCCCAAAAATCCTTCAGGAATTAGAACGTTGTAACCATAAAAGAATACAAGAAAATCCCAGAAAAGACTTGTTCAAATTCATCAAAAACTTTAGAAAATGATTGCATCTAATTATAAAAATGAGATGTTATGAAAATAAATTAAAAACTTGATTATTGACATTGTCAAAATTTTTTAACTTTTTTCAATTTTTCTTACTGTACGAATAATTTTGTCTTTTCATCTTTTGTTTATTTTTCTTCTCATAGTAAATTCAACCTATTTCTCTGAATGTTTGAGATGAGGCTTGAAGATTGGTATTATCTTCATTAGTATTATCTGCGTTATTCGGACTATTGTCCCCATCTTCATTGTTATTTGTACAACGTTTCGGCCGATATACCCTCCGGCCTTCTTCAGGTATTTCTTGTCGGACTCGGGAACTTTCTCGGACTCGGGAACCTTCTTTTCGAACTCGGGAACTTTCTTGTCGTATTCGGGAGCCATCACGGAACTTTGAACATATCCCTTTATTTATTCCACGGGGGTATCCTGTTCTCATTCCGCTAACCATAGCTGGGGTAGGAATTGTGTTAATTAATTATTTTTCTAACTGCTTTCACTCAGGATTAGAACTGTCTTAACCTAACTACCTTATCCACTCGGCCATGTGTCCAATTGGACAACTGAGTGTGAATTTTGGGAACTTATAAACCTAATGTCTTGATTTGGCTAGAATATCTACCTATTTTACTTATGTATGATTTTTTACCTAGACTCAATTTTTTTTTCAATCTGATCTGGCCTTCTTAATTCGGGATAGCTCCCGAATACGACAGGAAAGTTCCCGAGTTCGAAAAGAAGGTTCCCGAGTCCGAGAAGGTTCCCGAGTCCGAAAAGAAATACATGAAGAAGGCCGGAGAGTATATCGGCCGAAACGTTGTACAAATAACAATGAAGATGGGGATATTAGTCCGAATAACGCAGATAATACTTAAATTCAACCTATTCTTCTAAAAATTGAGTTTTATATTTATTTTTATGTACTTAATAACATATAAAAAGTCTGTCATCATATGGATATCACATTATAAGAAATGGGTCAAAATAGTCAATATTCATGGGTGTACGAATAATTTCGTTTAATATATATATATATATATATATATATATATATTATATAGAGAGAGAGAGAGAGGGAGGGAGGGGAGGTAGGGAGAGCAGTTTCTTTCATGAGACTTCATTGTAGACCTTTTTTGTTGGGGTCACAATTGCACATGTTGAAATTCTCAGTAAACTTTTATTACAATCAATCAAATGTCTAGCGCATAAGCAAGAGGTTATGACTGAGTCAAAAAAGAAGCATATTGTTTGTGCATAGACTTTATGTAAAAAGAAAGGATGAAAGTCTTTTCAAATTCTTTGTTTGACAAGCGAGTTCACTTAATTCCTTTTTTCTTTTCTATTCTTTTGTCTTTTGATGATAGAATACCGGAACTTATCAACTTTGATTTTTGCATCTGTGCTGTAAAAACCATTCAAGTTACATTTAATGTGACTATTCAAATAGTTATAAATATATAGACTTCCTCCTGAAACCCGAACAGATTTTTACCAGTTTAGAACATTAACTTTTATTAAAAAGAGTTAATTAATTTCGCTAAATAAACCATTAATGAAAAACATCTTATTTACGACATCCTAAATTATTATTTAAAAATGATGAAAATAAATTAAAAACTTAATTCTTTGCTGAAAAATATATAACAAATGGAGTATACTGCAATTATATTCTAATGAATTCATAAATTATTCTCCTTGTTGGTGGGGCTTAGAATATGCTAGGTATCGCCAACATTTCACCTGTTTTAAACCCTCCTCCCAATGAATGAAATTTAACGTAATTTTTGCTGTATTATACCGATGAAGATTTTTTTTAACACGTGTAAAAATTATTTGTTTTAGTCTTTAAAACTGGAGAATCTTATAAATTAAAATCTTTATCTGTCAAAATGGTGCATTTTAGCTGTTTTTCTCTCTTGGAGATGTTGTCATTTTAACGTTATTTATTCCATTTTTATAATTAAGAAACTGATGGAATTATTTATATGTAAGTTTAGGCTCTTTTCGTAAGGAAAAATTAAAATAAGTGACAATTTACAATTATATAATTTTTTTCCTAAAGGTTTGAAGAAAAGGGGAGGAGCTCTCTTACCAAAATGTTGGCTATAACTAGAATATGCTGACTGACAGTATACACTGCAGAGGGGTAAGAACTCCCAAAAAATGTGGTCGGGGTACGACAACTGTATCTGATGGTGAGGCTTCAGCTCTAAAGATCTATGGAGTGTGGAGAACCCTTTCACTGCCATTACTCCCAGATCTACTCTGACTATTAGGGTCCCATCTCTGGGTGAAATAGATATGTTTTTAAAAATTTCATATTCGAAAAAAAATGTACAATGGACTTGATTTCCTAACCTCTAGCCTAAAATAACCCTATACGGTTTTTAATTAGTAAGTAAAGTCATCGGGGTGGCCTAAATTTAGTATCAGCCAGACAGCGAGGTGGAGCGCCACACCTATCATCAGTTACTCACTTTATCGCAGAGATCCCTGTGCTACTCATACGCTGAGTTGGCGAGGGCCGGTATTTTTACGGGGTACCAATTTGCAAGTGGGATTTTACAAGTGTTGGAAAACTGCCTGAAAAAGAACTGACGTCTTGAGGAATCTACAATATATAAATGCCAACAAACTACTCTAAGAAAAAAATCAGTTTTCCGTTCTTCATTAAGTAAACTCGCTGAAGTAACCGCCTACAAGTATTCTTTCCCGGCATTCTTGCTTACCAGAGTCTTCGAATTTTTCCTCCTCTTTTTTCTTTCTTCTTTCCATCAATGCCTTTTCTTCTGCTGGTTTGCACATTTATACGAAGAGGCTACGTATTTTTCTCAACTCTTATATTCACAGGGCCATGGTTTGGATTAATCATGTTGTTGACGTACAAGATATTGTCGAGGAAAATGAAATCGGCGAGTCGAGTTCAAATTCCAAATAAGGCTATTTGCGTTTCACTGTGTGCTACTGCCCTAAGAAAAAAATAGATCCATTAATTCTTGCAGGTTATGGGTAAATAATAAGGCTTTCTAGCTTTGTTATGATAACCGGACTTGAAGAAGGAAAACTTTTGATCCAAACATCAACCAATGCATCATGGGACAGCGTGACAGAATAAGGCTCATTACTTTCCGTTTCTCACATAACTGGAAAAGATTTGAGTTCTACAGTGGACAATATAGAAAAATATAATGGGAACTCGATTTTTAATATCTGCTGGGTAAGCAACTAACAGAAAAAAAGTAAACAAGGTTAGCTATAATAGTAATTTCTGCTACTCAAGAAAGGCGAATATAATTGTATATTCGGGTTAATAACTTTTATTGGTGCAATATGAAATGTAAGTTAATTGTTCTAAGTGTTTATGTAAGAGTTCGTACAGTTCATACTAAAGTTGCCAGAGACGATTCTCGGCGGGAAATTTTATATAATGTATGAGACAAAGGTACTTAGCTCTGGTGGAATCGTATTTTGTAATTGTTTCTTGTTGCAGTAGTCTATTCAGTTGTCAGTTTGCCTGTTCTGTTCGTCGAATTTGTCTGGTCTTATCCCTGTGGGTGCTGTGTGATGATGCTAACCTTGATTCGGCCGCTGCTAAAACCTGGCCCGACCTCAGTGCCTGCGGATTCTGTTCTGTTGACTTATATCTACCCACTGGCGTCTGAAATTTTCAGGAACTAATTAAGGAGCAGATAACCCAAATTTTCGATACAACTTGCAAGTCGATGGTTTTCGAGAACAGAACGCTTAAGACAACACCAAGTTAAGTTTAAATATTCAATGGAGTCCATGGGAGTTTTGTAAACGTTATTTATTAAATGAAACAACAAATGAGAATATTAAATTATCTGTTCACTGTAAGTATTTTAAATTAATTCCAAAACACAAAATCGGTATTTTTAGATTTGAATATCCTCAAGCTGAGTAGATCCCCAAATCAACGGACTGAGTTATCGACTGGTTTCCCAGCTGTGACTTATGTATATATGTGGGCTTGAAGATTTAGCCAAGAATTGTTACAGAATCGGAAAAGGGGACGGAAGAAGAACTCCGAAGAGCTCAGCATATGTTTGCAATAAATGTTGAGACTGAATAATTACTTTTTAATACGGATAACACTTAAGTTTTGTAAACATTGGGTATTGAATGAAACGATGAAGTGGAATGCTAATGCCACCTGTTGATATGTGACACTATGCAAACACGGAGGTTTATATTTAAAAGGAATTTTGAATCTCAAAATCAGAATGTCTCAATATTCTAGATATAAATATTTTTAGGCAATAAACACCGGATATGTATTTACCCAACCCCTTCACCAACACAAGGTCATTTTTATGCGAATTTTAACAGGTTTGAATTGAGAGTTTTCCTTCTCCTAGACCGGTTGCAATACGAAGATTAGAGACCTCAGTTTTTCCTACTATATTACCCATAGCTGGAGGAGGAATATTTGGATACAGAAGAGATTTATATAGACTCATTACAAACTCCAATTACAAACCACCCTGTCGGCTGAGGGCTTTAAGGGGTAAGACCACCATCCCAAAAAACGGGACCACTTGTTGCACGTGTGATGATTAAGGACGGAATCTCGGTGGCTTGGCAGTCCATAGCGCCTAATGATTTTCTAGACACTGTTGCTGTTAGGGCAAACCCCGAACCCTTTTCATCCTATATAGGCTGAAAGTTGGTGACGAACAATCTTAGTGCCCTTTGTATGATGTCGAACTGCATCTATTGATGAGGTTCCTGCTCTGGGGAATGTGGAGTACCTCTACATCGATATTTCTCCCAGGTCCACTCAGACCCGGAATAATAGTACCTATTATGGTCCCATGTATGGATTAAATAGATAAAAATGACTTTTAAGAAATGTGTTTAAAAAATTGAATACCTAACAAGAATCAATAAAACAATGTCTTCGGCATGAAATAACTCAAGCTCAATAACTCAGCCAAACAATTACAATAACCAAACATAATTTCACAAGTAACTCGTAAGTCACCAATTTCACCTTTCAAAAGAATTTACATTAGATTTTAAAAGAACCCGACTGATTTGAATATCTCTATACATGAAGTGATTTCTTCTCTTTTCAAATATTCTAATCCATGATATACGAGGTATATTTAAAATAAATGACCGAACTGAAACTTTATTTACCAAAATAAAAATGAACAATGAATGAAATGTTAATTTTTTAAAAGTACACTTGGATTTCAACAAATTTATTCCATTGTTCAAAGCGCTTCTTAAACTTCTATTTTGATAAGCTATGAACTCATACTGTAGTATTTCTTTTAATGTACTCCACATCCTTAAATCTTACTATTGAGATTGCTAGGTCTTGTGAGCATGGAGAGTGTTGCACTTTCACAACCTTGTTTTTCCCGTCAATGGCTATTTAAAAACGTAGTCGATACTGGTTTTATCAGTTGTTATGTTGGATTTTTTTTCAAATTTGTTCTGATAGTCAAAGGAAGTCGCAAAACAAAACATAATATTCTACTGTCTTTTACTGGTGACTCATAACTACTGGAATCCAATATTCAAAAGAATCTCTAAAAGAATAAATAACAAGGGTCCAAGTTTAAGAATGTTGTTGTTGATTATTGTCTAGTCAATATCGTAACTATCGGAATCCCCCTTTAAAAAAAACTTATACAAGAATAAATAAGTAGGGTCCAGTTTAATAAGGTTGTTACGCTTTGATTCGCTTCCTTCAAGAAACAATCACCTCACTGTTGTTGATTTGATTCTTTCAACCACAGACGGTCCCGCCCCCATGATACCTCTACGTAGAATACGTAACAATAGGTACTCAGGGTTAAATTACGTAGACCGATAAAGTTCCAGACCTTTTAAATTGTCTGGATTATTTTTCTATAGATCTTTGTTTTTGTTTTGGTTGTTGTTTTTTGTTTGTTTCTGCTTGTCTTTTTTTGTTGTTTTTTTTTTGTTTTTTTGTTTTTGTTTTGTTTCTTTGGGGGGGGTTTTTTTTTTACTTTTCTTTTCGATAAATTCTGAAGTTAAAATATATCCGTCTGAAATTGATCTGACAATCGATTTATCTTTTTAGTCAACCACAGACTCAGAGGACAAAAAAAAAGATATCACTGCTTGTTACACGGCTTAACAGGTCGAAGAAGTTAATCTTTATAACTTTGTACTTTTTCTCTTTTCGCATTTATGAAGTCCGATTCTTACGATTCTTTGAATAATAATGCAAAAACAAAACAAAAAAGAAATGTCGACAGGAGTGATTGTGATGACCAGAAAAGAAGAATTGTTTAGCGGAAATTGGATTTTTAGGCGAGCAGAAAAAAGAGCCTTTTCGATCTTTTCTCTGTCAAATGATATCAGTGATATCAGTAGTGGTTATAAACATCAGAATTCGTTTTCGCTTTTGTCGATGGGGAGGAGGGTCCCAATGTTAAGTGACCCGCATAATGATCTTGGTTGATTTCATTTCAGGAAATCATTTCCCTAAATAGATACTCTTATCAGATAAAATGGCCATTGATTTTGTATTTGCTACAACTGAAACAATGCTTATTACATGTGGTCTTTGTTAGGATTCCATGGTAACAACTAGTTTAATAAAATGGTTGTAGGAAAAGATGGAAGGGGCACCGGTGTCGCCTATTGACAGATGACACTAGTTGGATAAGGATATTTATCTTTCAGGTTTCAAAGAGAAAAATGGAAGACACCAACAATTTAAATATAAATATCCACAGTCTGCGTGGTCACCAGGCCAAACTAGTGGCGTAAAAGATACGACCGTAATAGATCGATAGATGAATAGACAGATAGATTGATACAAACATACTACGGTCGAATCATATTAAAAGCAGAGATCACTGAACTTAAACAACGAATACTTAATTGGCTGACCACGGTAGGTACTGTAAGCAACCTGACAGACTTGGCTGTTTGTTTTTAGTTTTACGGCATATCAACCATCTTTCTGGTCATATAATGCTGAATAACATCATTTTCATATACAAAGGACTCAGATTGCTTACACTACCTGTTGTAGCTTAAGAGGGTAAGCAACCTTTTATTTGTCAAAGTGACTTAATTCGGCATTAAATGACTCGAAAAGGGCTGATTTGCTGTCAAAAAATAAATAAGAGCAGACTGAGATAGATAGATTCGAACAGACTGAGATAGATAGATAGATAGATAGATAGATAGATAGATAGATAGATAATAGATAATGCAAATTAGAAAAAGCAGATCTGGAAGTAGGAGACTAGTGATCAATCTTGAAACAATGGAGAAGGGGGTGCAAGCTTGTCAGAGTTGAGGTAGAATTGGGACAACAACATTGTTAAGATCGACTAAAATACACAGAAGTCCTGGAGACCTCAAGAGACTTGCCATTCTCCAGACTCCAATGAATGGCCACCGGCTAACTGGTGTGAAAATGTCGCTAGGAGTTATATGATAATAATAATAATAATGATGATGATTGGCACTGCTTTATTTTTAAAAGATGTTACAATAAAATATTCTATTAATGATTTTGTTATGATTTTAATAAGGTTTATTTATCAATCAATTGTAGAAATAAAGAAGGAAATACGACTTTAATATAATAGCAACAACAGTCATCGATGGTCAAGATGGTCTAAAAGCATTGTTATAGTTATAACCCTAAATTGTCAATGGGACTTACTGTACACTGACTGTGTCATTTTTAAAAGGGTAAAACATCTTCAAAACGGGGTCTCCCGGGTATGACACTAAACTTCATCTAGTTAAATCGAAGACATTTGTGTAAAACTAAGCAAAACTCTGTAAATAATAACAGTATGTATTTACCCAACCCCTCCACCGCAGGCAAGATGTGACACAAGGTCAATTTCAAAAGTGGAGTAAAGCTGGTTTGAATTCAGAATTTTCCTTCTTTTAGACGGGTTGCCTAACCAAGGCTAAGAAATTAGCAATTTACCAATATTTTAGACAAGAACAGATTGATTCATGTATTTCCCAAGGGCATTAGTATGAAGTGAAACGCAAACAGTCCCGTCCAGTATTTGAACTCGGGTCACCGATTCCATTTTCTATAACGATAACCGTAATTCATAGAGCGCCTTTACAATAGCAACAACTGTAAGCAACCAAGTGGCGTTGTCAAGTTTCTTTGGTGCCAAATAATACCCATCGAAAGTAGGTAAACAAATGAAAATACTTTTCTTCATCTTAAACATTGGAATGTTCTTAAGAAAATCTATTTAAGAGCTGAACATTGGGGTGAGAGGGGTGTTGAGTGAGAGCAGACACTAAGATACATATCAGATAGATCAGCAGATATGTGAATAGATCCGCATAACTATCAATCTATAGATTTTGTTTCTCTAGTTATTTTCTTTCATTCACCTTTCTGGTGCGTACCTATATGCTTATCTAGGCGCCTTGATTTCAAAGCGAATTATTCACACATTTCTGTATAAGTAGCATAGCTAAAGAGGTAGCAGAGGAGCGGTGGTTCCTCCTGAGCATATTTCTTAATAATAGTACCCTTTCAATGTCTGTCACTTCTGTGATAAAAGTCGACTCATTATTATTGCTGTTTTTGGGGGTTTTTTTGGTTTTTTTTTTTGGGGGGGGGTTGTTACTTTATCGCATGAACTAGGAAGAACTTTTTGAACTCATTTTATTTAGTTGACTAACTTCCCAGTGTTTTTAACTGTAAGCTCAGTCTCTGTTAATGCACTGGTGACTACTAGCATGTGGGAAACTAAAAGTGACCTTTCCAGAAACCGAGATGATCACCTGGAGTTTTATATTATTCGTACCATAAATCATAATCCCATATATATGTATGTATTTACCAAAATACTCTGCTACGAGCAGGATGTGACACAAGGTCAATTTTTAAGTGGGTGTGTGTAACTCGAGTATCTGTACACACTCACACACACACACACACACACACACACACATACACACACATAGCAATAGCATAATCTTTACAGATCATTACCGTCCCTCACAATCCCATAACTCCACCACCAGAACCCTTCCTTGCATGAGCCCTCAAATGATTCATCAAACCCGCTGCAGATCCACAAAGTTTGATGCAAATATGACATAGAAAGGATGTCCTTCCCGTTGAATCAGATGATTCAGATGATTCAGATGAATCAGATGATAAAATTTGATGCTTATGCACCACCATATGTCTCTTAAGACCAGAAGCCGACTTACAGACCTTGCCACAGATAGCACAAGACACATTGTTTGTTCCTGGAATTTGCATGATTTGACCCAGGTGAAATTTCCTATGATTGACATATCCAGCCTTAGAAAGCAGAATTCGACCGCATGTCTGACATTTCCAACCCTCCATGTTCTCTCCAATACGACAGGTGTAACCCTTCTGAAGTTGACGCTTTAGGTTTTTGTGCACGATTCTTTCACTCTCAAATGGTACAGTACACACATACACACACAGACATACATACAGACATACATACATAGGATATGTGTTCAAAAGTATCAAGACTGAAGCTATACTTATCAAACAGAATAAATAATAAATGAAACGTTATTTTTTTTCAAACTGATCCTTTTGGATTTTAACACACTTATTCCAACAAGCTTCTCATTGGACGAAGCTTTTCTGAAACATTTTTTTATATAGTGTTTATTTCCCCCTTAGTATTTCATTAATGACCTCCTCACCCTCAAATCTTCCCATTGAGATGTATTTTTAGTTTTGGAAATACGAAAAGGGTCACATAGAGCGATCTGTGAGTACTTATGATGATTTTGTACTTGCACAAACCTGTGTTTTTATAAAAAACCTTTTGATCTAAAAGTATCAAGAATCATAATCAAAAATTATCGGAACTACTGATGAAACGGTATTGAGAACTGGCACTCACTCGTCCAGGTAACTCGGCATCATCAGTTTATTTATAAGTTTTTCAACCTTAGATAGGGCTTTATTCAAATTAGTTCAAATTACAAAATTTAAAGAATTAAAATGGATATTTTTATCACACCTGGTATTATACTTAGTACAACGATAAATATTAAATAATTACCTTTATTTGCATTATAATATCGTTAATGATATAATGGTCATATTTAAAAGTATCGAGAATTACCAATGAGTCGACTAGATAAACTTTACCGTTTAGAGAACTGAAAAAAATATCTAGACATAATAATTTTATTTATCTAATTATTTAGATGAGATTTGATGTGTATTATTTTGATTTTTCGGACTTATTTTTTCGTGATATATAAAAACCCAACGGATTCTCAGATTGATGCGCGTGCAAAAACAATGACGTCATTATTTGAATGAAATCTTCCTAAGTTCTTCAACACCTGTTTTGCTCAACAGATATACTATTCAAAAGTATTTCCAAGATTGAATGGTTGCTATGAATGGACAAGGTACATCTGAAGAAGGGCCCAGGGGACAACGACCGAAAGGTAGTGTTTTTATATATCACGATAAAGATGAGGACAACATCCCGAAAAATCAAAATGATACATTATTTTAGTATATAAACTTGAAAAAAAAAACTCGCAAAAAAAACCTTTCAAGTTAGACATTAAGATATGTTTAATCTTTAATATTTTCTCGGTAAACAATATAAAGTAAATCAACGCTTTATATTTTTTCAAAGCTGAATACTGAATATATGGATTCTTAATACTGATCAAAATACATACACCAAGCTACACAAATTAATACACACGCACAGACACACGGACACAGACATAGACACAGACAGACAGACAGACAGACAGAGACACACACACACACACCACACACACACACACACACACATACGGAAGAAGTGTGGTTAAAAGTATTCAGTTCGAAACTGAATCGTTACATTCTAAAAATTCTAAATGAAGTCATGTGATAAGCTTTTATTCAGTTTCGATACTTTTTGACCACACTTCTTCCGTATGTGTGTGTGTGTGTGTGTGTGTGTGTGTGTGTCTGTGTGTGTGTGTGTGTGTGTGTGTGTGTGTGTGTGTGTCTGTCTGTCTGTCTGTCTGTCTGTCTGTGTCTGTGTCTGTGTATTAATTTGTGTAGCTCGGTGTATGTATTTTGATCAGTATTAAGAATCCATATATTCAGTATTCAGCTTTGAAAAAATATAAAGCGTTGATTTGTTTTATATTGTTTACCGAGAAAATATTAAAGATTAAACATGTTTTAATGTCTAACTTGAAAAAAAAAAACTTCCATATTCTACTTTCAAATGCATTATTCTGAACTGTAATGTTTATTCAAAGACAAGCACAAAAGATAAATGTGTCTGTATTTGCTAATATAGATATGAATGGAGGTGGATATTATCCTCCACAAAATACAAGAAACCAGTTATGATTACACATATACACTCATCCTTATATATACCTACATGATAAAACAATCACTGGCAATTATCATCACACTATGCGAGGTTTTTTTGCTTTTTTTTTTCAAACAAATTTTAACTGAAGTCTGAGTGACTGCAAGTCTCCTCATGTCTCCAGAACTCTTTGGAATATTCTAGAAGATCTTAATAATGTTGTTTTCTGGATGGTCTCGGTTATTCCTCAGATTTTTAATTCTCCAGTATGTTTCCAAATATTTTAGAACCGTTGCAATGGCACCAACTACAATTGATATCACCGACATCCACATCTTTTTTAGTTCTTTGGTAAGATCCAAGTATTTTTCTATCTTTTCCCTTGCTTTCATTTTCTCTCTGTGGTCCACCGGAACGACAGAATTCACTAGTTCTTTTTTTCTTGTAAATTAACATTGAGTCTGGTCTTCTGGCCGAGATTATGTGATCCCAGAGTCTCATTCTCTAGGATGGATTCTGATTTGCGCATAGTATTGGGTAGTATACTCAAAGTTTATTTAGTTGCACAAATCCTTGTGGATCACCTTTCCCATTCAGTCATAATTAGACTAGTACTCCCTTTGCAAAAGTTTGCTACATTCAATTATGTGATTAACCGTTTCATCTCCGTCTCCACACATCCTACACTTTCTATTCTGTTGCGTCTTATCTGTTTTCATTATTATGTGTTGCTATTATATGAAATCCACTTTCTCTCTTTAGTATTCCCTTTTTAATCGATATTCTGATTCGCATAAATGGCGTAAGCTCTTACAACATGCAGTTTTGAGTAACGATGTGTGATTGAAGTTTAATATATGAGCGAAGTCTATCATGTGTGCGAAGAGGACGTTTCGAGTGTTGTTTGTCTTTATCGATTCCCGGTGTCGATAAAGAATTGCAAATTCAAAGACCATAAAACAAAGGCCCGGTTTTTTTTCACCTTATGCCAGACATCGCAAAAATCGTAACTCAAGAGAATAAAATGAAATAAACTTAAAGAATAATTTAGGCAAAATAAATACGCAAAAACGCAAAAATAACAGAATATCTGAAATACAACAAAACAAAAAATTCCGATCTCCCATCACATCTTTAGCTGATACCAGCCGCTGTCTGCCGCCTCCCCCACCCACTCTAGTCTTTCAATTACCCTGACCACACCTCTTTGAACTCATGAGTTGACACTCCCCTCTCACTCTTCCCTTTCTTTCGCTTTTTCCACACACCTTCCGATAAATCGGCCATCTCCCACCTTTTCTAACGCCCTTCATCCACCTTTTTAATACATACACATAGCCGTTCTTGTTCCAAATAAATTTCTGATAGAGCCTCGTTAACAAATCGAGGTGAAATTTCAATTGAATGAAGTTGTTTTTTTTTATCTGCTTTTTTTCCAATTTATATATATATATATATATATATATATATATATATATATATATATATATATAATAAAGGCAATGCGTTTCACAATTCATAAAACAAGGTAAATGTGGAACCCAACATCTACGTTAAGGGTACTAGATTGAAGATGGTTGACTCATTTGTCTATCTTGGCAGCGTACTCTCCAGATGTGGTTCACTTGACTCCGAAATTTCCTTAAGGATCGAAAGAGCAAGCGGGGCCTTCGGTGAATTTGAGAACCGTGTATGGTCGGATAGAGGTATCACCATCAGGACAAAGCTCAGTGTGTATGAATCATATGTCCTGTCAATACTCCTGTATTCTTTGGAAACGTGGACCACATATCGCCGACACATCAAAGCCTTAGAGAGATTTCATCAGACATGTCTCAAAAAGATTTTAAACGTAGGGTGTCAATCCTCACCTCAGACGCCGATGTCCTGCCACAAGCCAATGCGTCCAGCATAGAAATGCGCATCATACGAAACTAGATGCGCTGGGCTGGACATCTTGAAGGAGAGAAGACTCCCGAAGCAACTATTCTATGGAGAAAAGCAATGTGGGAAATGTCCCAGGCACAAGCTCAAAAAGCGTTTTAAGAATGTTATCAAAAAACAACCTGAAAATACTCAATATAAATACTCATGAGTGGTAGCTACGAATCGTGTGGCTTGGAGTAGCTGTAAGAGGTAAGGCAGTTCGAGCACTCCATCCTGAGACGGTCCCTACGTAAGCGGCACTTAACGGACGTCATGGACACATTTCCCACATTTTAGCTCGACTATATATGTGACTTGTGTGACAGGAACTGCCTGTTGAGGGTTGGGCTTCTCAGTCACATACCGTCGCATATTAGAGGAAGCAGGGGGAGGGGCTCATATGTGCGTAAACAAAGTTGGACGCGTGGGCCTCTGCATGCTCACAACCAAACTACTTGTAGAAATGGCCTTCTTCTGTGAAGAATTAGCAATCCCCATATATATATATATATATATATATATATATATATATATATATATATATATATATATATATATATATATTGAATAGCATAAGTTGAGAAAAATTCTTAAATATTTTCTATAGAAAGCTTACTGTCTTGTTTTATCAGTG
>CM042162.1:46831779-46866779 GCA_023376005.1 Doryteuthis pealeii
CTGTAAAAGACCATTTTTTTTAAATTTGCAAAGGGTGAAATAATAATAATAATAATAATAATAATAATAATAATAAGACCCAACAGAATAGTAAGTGTAGACTTTGCGGTAATAGAGATGAGACTGTTAACCATATACTCTGCGAATGTAGCAAACTAGCACAACGAGAATACAAAGCTAGACACGACTGGGTTGGGAAGGTGATCCACTGGGAATTATGCAAAAAATTAAATTTTGACCACACAACAAAATGGTATATGCATAAACGTTCTTGAGAACAAAACGCACAAAAATTCTCTGGGACTTTGAGATAAAAACGGATCAACTTATCCCAGCAAGAAGGCCAGACCTAGTATCGATAAACAAAAAAGAAAGAACTTGTCAACTGGTGGATTTTGCAGTGCCAGCAGATCACAGGGTGAAGTTAAAGGAAAATGAAAAAATAGACAAATATCTGGATCTTGCCAGAGAACTGAAAAAGTTATGGAATATGAAAGTGAACGTTATACCAATTGTAGTTGGTGCACTTGGAACAGTCCCAAAAGGATTAGAAAAGGGCTTGGAAAGTAAGGATATCAGAGGAAGGATTGAAACCATTCAGAACACTGCACTGCTGCAATCTGCCATAATGCTCAGAAGAGTCCTGGAGACCTGAGGAGACTTGCTGTCACTCAGACTCCAGTGAAAGACCATCAGCTAACTCTGATGTGAAAACTCAAAAGGAGTAAATAATAATAATAATAATGGAGATTCTCTTCCGGTTTTTGTCTGTAACAAAAACTGCGTCACTGCTTACGTCACATTACCCAACATATAATCCAACGTCATAACATAGAATAAATATACTCAAAATGTGAACATGCAACGTTAGACAATCCTCATTGTTTCAATAAATAGATGCCCGGCGTTATATATTTATATATAGATTGTTTTATTCTAATATAATATTTAAAGTTATCGGAACTGTTTCCATTTCAAATTGTCTTTCTTCCTTTCTTTCTTTTTTTTACTCCTTTAATAAATTTGACGATTTTACATACTTATGGTGCACACTCTATGACATTGAATTTTCAGCTGCCATCCCCTCAAGCAATATCTTTTTAAAAAATGATTTTTACAGCGCCCGGAGGGTATCTTTTTATTTTGCTAGTAATAATAATAATCAATTATGTCAAATGATTTAAGGAACCGTTTTAGCTCAGTTTAGAAGCCGGTTTACCTCAATCAGTAGAGCATCCACCTAGGACGCGCAAGGTTCTGGGTTCAATACTGCCCCCCACCCGCGCCAACTCAGCGCATATGTAGCACAGCTTGGATAATCTGATCGGTGTTGTAAAGTATGGAGCTGACGGTATGTGTGGTGCTCAACCTCAGCAAAAACAATCTCCCTGGTCTAGTACAAGCGAAAAGAAGATAGAATCACTCGCTATCCGACTGATGTCAAAAGAAAAAAAAAAGCTACATGGGAACTGTACAAGACTGCGACGTGCTGCTTTGAACAAATCCTGGTAGCAGCTCCCCACAAAGGAGTAGATGTACGGCCACTTGTCTCCTTTCGCACAAACCATATCCGGGTAACCGAACAAGAAACTGTTAGAGAAATAAGGACAAACTCATAAATTACCTTCTCCCATGGACACCTACACATAGTCACACCATTGTGGGTCGGCCAGCAAAAACCTACGCCGATCAGCTCTGCAGGGATACTGGATGCTATGAAGATGACCTTCCTGGAACGATGGTCGATAGGGACGGGTGGTAAAGTAGAATCATGGAGATCTGCGCTGTCGACACGACCTGATGATGATGTCAAAGGAAAAAGTGATAATGAATTAAGGAAAAAATGAGTACACAAAAAATACTGTATATTGTGTAGTGATAAAAATGAAACAGGTAATCACATGATAATCAAATGCATCAGACTGGCACAAAAGAAATGCAAGACTAGGTACGCTTGGGGGGGGGGAGTGACCCACTGAGAATTGTGCAAGAGATTTTACTTTACCATATTGCCGCCCTGTCGGCTGGCTCGTTAGAATGCACCGACTGCACCTCTGCAGAGGGGTAAGACTCCCCTCAATGGGGCCACCTGTTGGCCGTGGGTGGCGACCCGTGATGCTTAAGGATAGAACCCAGATGGTTGAGCAGTCCATCACTTGCAATATTCCACTTTGGCCCTATCTTGGGCTAGACGGTCAGTCGGCTGGTCACGTCAAGCCCTAGCACCTATATGATTGTCCCAACCCTATTGCCCTTATGGCAAGCCCCAACCCCTTTTTATCATATGGGTGCTAGAAGGCGGTGACTGAGGGTCTTCATATCCTGAGGATGACGTTAAACTCTATCTGATGGTGAGGTTTCAGTTCTGGGGGTTTAGGGAATGTGGAGTACCCCTTCATCACCATTGCTCTCGGAGTGGTAGTACCTGTTAGGGTCCCATCTATGGGTTAAATAAAAAAATGTATTTATAAAAAATTGAGTATCCATTAAGAATGACTTTATTTGAAAACTTTATCGGCATTAAATGACCCACCGAGGCTGATATGCCGTAAAACAAACCAAACCAAACCAAACTTTACCATATTGACTGACGATATATATACAAACCATAATTTATTCTAGATATTAGAAGACGCATTAAAGATGTATACAATTTTCTGATATCTTAAGATACAAAAGGATTACCCAGTTCCGGTGAGAAAACCAGACCTAGTGATAATTAATAAGAAAAACAGATTTAATCATCTCCCCCTGTCCCAATGGACCATAGAATGAAAATAAAAGAATGTGAAAAGATCAACAAATACTTGGATTTTACAAGAGAAAAGGAAGGTGACGGTGATACCAATTATAGTTGGCGGTCTTAGAACGACCCCTATGGGTTTGAAAAGAAGACTGGATGAATTTGATACCAGAAGAAAATTCGAGACTACCCAGATCACAGTACTGTTTAGATGAGCTAGATTACTTAGAAGAGCCTTGGATACCAGAGGAGACTTGAGTTAAAATTAGTGTGAAAAACTCACAAGAAATAAAGTAATAAATAAATCATTCAATCAAGATTAACCTTAAAGAACGTTAAAGTAACGACCTCAAAAGTGAAAGTGAAAGTGGAAGACACTCACAAGACAGAGAAAACTGCTTTGTGTGTAAAATGGCGGGGATAATGTTAATTATTTCGGAGTAATGCAAAAGTTAAGAAAAAAAGAAGAATACTGTCATTCTCTACGCTCAGGTGTTTTAAGGAAAACCAATTATAGACGTTTTAGATTCCCTCTTAACCAGAATATGAACAGCAAAATAAAAATAAATGTCTGTTTTAGGTTTTATTGTTACATTTTATTTTGTTCTGTTTTGTATTTTGTTTTTTTTGTTTTTTGTAGTATTGGTGGATTCTTTTTTATCAATTTACATTTTGGTAAAACCTAATAGTGTCTGTCTACAAAATAAATTTTAAATATTTATTTTTAAAAAGTTTTTGAAATTAATCCTCACAATTCAGTTTTGTAAAAAAAAAAACAATTGAAGACTTTCGACATTTCCAGATGTTCAATTGTCAGTTAGAGAGCCAAAATACGTTTGCCATTGGGTGATTAAATTAAGTAACACGAATTTGTTTATTCACTTACAAAGGAATTTTAGAACACACTTCAGGAAGGCACTTATTGTGCTAGACGATGCATCTGCAATTAGTACAAGAAATTTGAAACAAAATGATGTTTATGCAAAAGTAAAATTTCTGAAAGACCATCAGTATCCGATAAACAATTGGAGCGTGTCTGTGTTAGTTACCTACACACCCCGCTTAGGGCGTCCCATTGGGGTGTAAGAATTAGCAAGCTAGTCTCGCAAATCCATTATAATTATTTAGATCCTCGCTAGATGTTCCATACTTACGACCTTATGTCACATCCTACGCGTGGCGAAAGGGTTGGGTAAATGTCTACCTCACATAAATCAATTAGGAATACAGATCCAGAATTACAAATTCCACACGGGACTGTTCGAAAAATGTTACAAAAACAATTGAAAATAAATCCTTACAAGCTGTAGTCATTATAAAGTCTGCGTACCGAGGATAGTTTTTTACAGAAATACTGGAGAATTGTTAAAATGAATTTGTTTTGTTTTTTGTTTGTTTGTTTCTTTTTCTTTTTCTGACGCTTCCGGTTTTTATTAATGAGTCTACAGTAAGTTATAGTAATAAACTTCAAGGGTTTATTTACAGAACTGTGTATCGTGAGAGTCGATATCTTAAATATCTTTTTTTAATTTTTGAAACTGTTTATTTCTTTTGTATACTGTGTATTGATCAGCATTTGTTGAAGCATAGCACAATCACATTGCGTTAAACAAACGGATGATCATTTCAAACCTGAAAATGATTTTTTTAGAAAATTCAATTGAAGAATTCTACTACCGTTTAACTCGGAATAACAAATTATTTTACATCCATGATATTGTTTACTGGCTCTTTTACTCCACCACGGTTTCACTTCTCTTTTTCCTCTTCCGTCTCGGATCCTTTCTTTCTTTACCACCCTATCACTACTTTCTCTCTCCGTTAATTTTAGTCCCCCTAAAGTCTTAGGGTGTGGGCTGTGTTTTCACGTCTGTCTGTCTGTCTGTCTGTCTGTCTGTCTCTCTCTCTCTGTCTCTCTCTCTCTCTCTCTCTCTCTCTCTTTCACACATACACACACACACACCATTTATCATATTGTCTCTCCTTTTTCTGATTAAACTTCACCAGCTATCTTTCATTCCATTCTTTATTTCTCTCGAAAACTTCTGTTTCTTTTCTTACCTATTCTTACTCCCACTCATCCTTACATCTCCTTGTCATCCTTTCCTCATTACGTTTCTCTCTCTCTCTCTCTCTCTCTCTCTCTCTCTCTCTCTCTCTCTCTCTCTCTCTCTCTCTCTCTCTCTCCAACCCATCCAACAAAACACACTTTCTCTATGTGTATCGATATATCTATCTATCTATCTATCTATCCCTCTCTCTCTCTCTCTATATATATATATATATATATATATATATATATATATATCAACAGACACACACATACTCATATACACACACACTCATATACAGACACACACTCATATTGACACACACACCATTTTCGCTCCATCATTTTCTTTCTAATTTATCGCTTTTTTGCTTCTTCTTTTTTTACTTGGTCACTTGCCACCCGACCCACTCCTCATACATACATTCTCCTTTTCATGTTCGACGATAGCAACTGAGTGTGTCTCATAAACGTCTGTGCCTGTGCATTTTAACAAACGTCGTAACGATCTAATGACGTCATGTCCGTAATAACAGTCTAACCAAATGCAACTGTCTCTGGACGTGGCTAGGCATCTTGTCTTCTTAGCCGACCGACTGACCAAACCCACCCTGCCTCGAAATCCAAGTGGACTGCTTGATATCGAACTTCCGCGCCAATGTCGTTGTCTTGGCCAGCTACGTGACATTGGTTTCAAATGTCGTCCCATGTGAGCATAGAAGTGATTCAGTGGACGTGACGCTCCAACAATTTGCCAACAGACAAAACTCTAAAAAAGATCTTTGTCGTTTGAGTTTCATGTTTAAAATACGGCATCAGTTTAATGGAGAAAGGTTTAACACACGTCGCCGGTTTTTTGTTTTTTTTTGTATTTGCTCGTCAATGCAACATCATATTCAACTGACACTAATTACAAGTATTCCAACTGACCTTCGAGTTTTTTGGGGGGTTTTTTTGTTGTTTTTTTTAACCCGAATTTCATTTATTTTTCATTTCATTTTGTTTCGTTTTCTCTTCCTTTTTTTATCGATAAAAGTTCAAATGAGAACATCGATTAGATTTTAGATTTTTCTCTTGGTGGCTTTCTTTGGAAGCGAACCACTTACACGAAACTTCAATAAATCTATGTGTATGTGTATGCGTGTGTGTGCGCGCGCATCTGTGTGTCAATTTCTTTCTGTCTTTTTCCTCTCTCTCTCTCTCTCTCTCTCTCTCTCTCTCTCTCTCTCTCTCTCTACGTCTCTTTCTGTCTGTCTGTCTGTCTCTCTCTCACACACACACACACACACACACACACACACACACCACCCCCGCGCACACACTTTCCTACTCTCTCTCTCTCAATTACTCTCTTTCTCTCTCTTTTTCTTCCTCGCTAAGACTCTCTTACTCTCTCACTTTCCTACTCTCTAAATGACTATCTCCCCCTCCCCCTCACTCTCTTTTCTTTTTCACGCTCGTTCACACTTTCCCTCTCCTTTCCTATTCTCTCTCTCTCTCTCTCTCTCTCTCTCTCTCTCTCTGGCGCTCTCCCCTCTCTCTCTCTCTCTCTCTCTCTCTCTCCATCGTTCTGACTCCCTCTCCTCTCTCTCTCTCTCTCTCTCTCTCTCACTTTCCCCTTCTCCCTCTCTCTCTCTTCTCTCTCTCTCTATATATATATATATATATATATATATATTTATCTATCTGGTGCCAATAGTTTCTCTCTTTTTCTCTCACACATTCACTTTCTTTCATTTAGACACACACACACACACACACACACACACACACACACACACACACATCTACCTTTAACCTATTCCCTATTTACCACAATTCATGTCATAAATGACTGAATTTAAGTTAGACAATCACCTGCTAAAAATGTAGTCGAAAACCATTTTTATATTTGTCTAGAAAAATGACTTTTTTACGAGAAATATTGTGTTCTCTCACCGAATATGGTTATTTTCGTGGAAGAATTTCATTCTGCTAATATTTAACAGCAGAAACCGGTGTCGCCCGGAACAAATGAATAATATACGAGAGCACATTTTATTGAAATTCATTCTAGTTGCAAATGACTCGTGTCTTATTCATTTCCTTACAAAGTGTCCAAGTTCACCAGATAGGTGTTTAGGGCTCCTGCTGATGGCAATCTTATTTGCTTTCTGGACGAATTTTGCACCGGGAGCAAAAATTCCATTCCGGTCTTCCGCGCTCCAAATTAATCGTCCCTTCGGATGTTTTAAAACACTCCTTGTGGTAAAGGGAGTTCAAATACCAAGTGTCATGAAGATTAGCCCAAATGCATGTCTCTGGTAGAATGTGTTATTTCGGTGTTATGTTCATAAATTATACAAATAACTTCCATAAAAGTAAATCTCTCTCTCTCTCTCTCTCTCTCTCTCTCTCTCTCTCTCTCTCTCTCTCTGTCTCTCTCTCTCTCTCTCTCTCTCTCTCTCTCTCTCTCTCTATCGCAAGGTTTCTACGGGTGTCAGTTTTATTTGCTTTCAGAACGAATTAGACATTTCTGATCAGTTTTAAGTTAAAATGATACGTGCATCTATGGTGGGGCACTTATGTCTTCATATATATATATATAGAGCTAGATCGTATATTTCTTTTAATTGTAAGGCTTTTGCGTATGCTTCACGTATATATATATAATATATATATATATATATATATATATATATAATCATTATCAAGGTTATTAAAAATAAATGTACTTTTTAAAGCATGGAACAATGGTGAGACTAATAATTAATTGGATTAATACTAAAGGAATACAGTTGACTTACTTATTTCGTCTTAACTAAGTGTGTATTAATTCTAGATTTATATTTATCTATAGACTAGTTGCTATATAAATCTAAAATTGGTACACAGCTGGTCCAGACGAAATCTGTAAGTCAACTGTATTTATTTAGTATTAATCCATTCGAATTATTAGTTACATCATTCTCAAAAACAAACAGTACATTTATTCTTATAACCTTGATAATAATTCATATATATATATATATATATATATATATATATATTATATATATATATATATATATATATATCAGCTGTACGGCTACTTACCTCCTATCACACAAACCATCCAAATAAGATACGCTGGAGATTGCTGGAGGAGCAAGCATGAACGCATAAGTTCTCCTGTTAACACCTACACATGGCCGACCAGCAAAATCCTACACCACTCAGTTTTGTGTGAGTACTGGATGCCGTGTGGAAGACCTGCCAGGAGCTATGACCAATAGGGACGCGAGGTGGCGAGAAAGAGAATCATAGTAATCCGCGCTGTCAGCAAAACCTAATGGTGAAGATAATATATTATCACCCATATATAAGTAGACTTCTCTTATTTATTTTTCCAAAAATATTATATTCTTCTAAACCAGAAACGAAGATTTTGGTGGAAAATAATTAAAGTGCAGATTATACATTCTTGCTGATGACAATGTTGTTTGTTTGACATCATCAATTTTAGGTATTATTTATTACTAACCTCTACATCAGAGAAATTATTTTTTCTTATCTTTCCTAATATTCTTCTCTCTTCTCTTCTCCTTTCTTCCTTTCTCTTTTCATCTCTTCTCTTTTTTCTCTTCTCTTCTCTTTTCTAATATTATTCTGTCTTCTTTTCCCTTTTCTTCTTTCTTTCTTCTCTTCTCTTGTCTTCGTTTACCCTTTCCTTTTTTCTTTTCTTCTCATATTTTCCTATTCTTTTATTTTCTCTTTTCGATTCTCTTTTTTCTAATATTTTTGTCTTTTTTTCTCTTTTCTTCTCTTTTCTACTCTTCTCTTCCCTTCTCTTTCTTACCCATTCTTTTCTTTTCTTTTCTCTTTCTTTTATTTCCTAATATTCTTCTCTCTTCTCTTCTCCTTTCTTCTTTTCTCTTTTCCTCACTTCTCTTTTCTTCTCTTCTCTTCTCTTTTCTAATATTATTCTGTCTTCTCTTCTCTTTTCTTCTTTCTTTCTTCTCTTCTCTTGTCTTCGTTTACCCTTTCTTTTTTTCTTTTCTTCTCTTATTTTCCAATTCTTTTATTTTCTCTTTTCTTCGATTTTTTTTCATTAAAATCTTTTGTTCTCTTTTCTACTCTTTTCTACTCTTCTCTTCCCTTCTCGTCTCTTTTCTTACCCTTTCTTTTCTCTTTTCGTTTCTCTTTCTTTTATTTCCTAATATTCTTCTGTATTCTGTGTTCGGTTTCTTTTGACAGAGGTTACTATGGACAACGAAAAAGAGAACAAGAGCCAAAATATAATATTCTTCTATCTTTTATTTCTTCTCTCTTCTCTTAATATTCTTCTCTCTTCGCCTCTACTGTCATTTCTCTTGCATTGTATTAACAAAAAACTAGCAAATGTGTATATTTTAATGCAGATCAAGATATTTCTTATGAAAACTTGCATTTACGGACGAACTTGCAAATTGCTAACTGAAATCGTTTTGGAAATGGCAAACATACACACAACCTTTATTATATATAATATATATATATATATATATATATATATATATATATAGGAGAATATGTGCTTTTTAATTTTAGTCAGACCTAATTTTTGAAAGTTTATTCATTTATGTTTAATTAGGCGGGATTTAAACTACTTAAATGTGAGGCTAAACAAATCGAGAAAAATCAATCTCTGAATATATATTTCGACCTATTCAGAGATTGATTTTTCTCGATTTGTTTAGCCTCACATTTAAGTAGTTTAAATCCCGCCTAATTAAACATAAATGAATTAACTTTCAAAAATTAGGTCTGACTAAAATTAAAAAGCACATATTCTCCCAAATATACTGTCGGCTGAAAATAGCTAAAAGTTGTTTACATATATATATATATATATATATATATATATATATATATATATAGTGAATGTAATTTTCATAAAATTATTGGACTTAATATTTCTTAAAAATGAAAATATTGCCAGAAGAGCGTAGCGAGGAAAGCGAAACAATGAGAGACTGAGAGAGGTGAAATGCAAAGTGGGGTAATATTGATGTGTCTTTACACTTTTGACGCTAAAAATGCGCATCTGTTTACGTGATTGTTCCTCCGCATCTATGTTTCATTACCCTTGGTTATTCATACATATATAAACACACACACACACACACACATATATATATATATATATATTATATATATATATATATATATATATGCGTGTATGTGTGTGTGTCCCTGTATATATGTATGTAACAATATCATCTGTATATGCAAATTTGACATTTGTATCCATGTCAGCGTTTGTATGTATATGTAAAATGTGCAAGAATTCTCAATGGCGCCAGGGTTTCTGCTAGAACCGTGTGCGAAGATGGAATGGTAAAATGCGAAAAGAAAAGACGTATCTGTCAAGATTTGAATTTTAAATTCATTAATTAGTCGCCGAAGTCAAGATTTTTTTATCGAGCAGAATAACCCGGTGTTGTCCCGGATGAAATGATTGTATACTAATAAATATTTTATTAAACAACTGTAGATGCATATAAATATACATATGAATATGTTTACATTAAACATTACTTTTGTGATGTTTGCTATTTTATCTTCTTTATTTATTTCTTACCGGTTTCTGGCAGGTTCTCTTCTTCTTGTTAATCAAGGTCTGGTCTCCTGGCCGGGATTAGGTGGTCCGTCTGTAACTCGAAGTCCCAGAGAATGTTTTCGTTTCATTCTCCAGTACAGATTAAGGCTTGTATATATACCATTTAGTTGTACTATGAAAATTGAATTTCTCGCACAATTCCTAGTGGATCACCTTTCCCGCCCAGTCGTCCCTAGTCTTGTACTCTCTTTGTGCTTATGTACATGGATGATATCAAGAGTTTTTCCCATAAAGGAAAAAGAACTAGAAACACTCATGTAAACCATAAGAATATACAGCCAAGATGTAGATGATGGAGTTCGGCATCGACAAGCGTGCCATACTCGTGATGAAAAGAAGGAAAAAATGAAACGGTGAAGGGAATAGAACTACCGAATCGAGAAGAAATAAAGACTCATGGAGAAAAAGAGAATTATAAATATCTGGGAATATTGGAAGCAGACGTTACCAAACAAACAGAAATGAAAGAAAAGGTAAGAAATGAATACTTCAAAAGAACAAGAAAGCTTCTTGAAACCAAGCTCTGTGTCAGATCTCATCAAGGGATTTAACACCTGAGCTGTCCCTCTCGTAAGATACTCGGACAAGAAAGGAGCTCCGACTGATGGACCAAAGGACAAGGAAACTTGTCAATCCACAAGTCATTACACTCGAGAGACGACTTAGACAGACTATATGTGCCAAAAAAAGAAGGGGGAGGGTATCGCCAACATTGAAGATAGTGTTGATACGACAATCCGAGCACTTGACGAATACACTAATAAAAGTAAGGAAAGACTAATTTTGGCAGCCAGGAAAAGCAATGGCAACATATTGATAAACAAAAATACATCAAAAACTAAAAAAAACAGAAATGGGAAGAAAAACAACTATGTGGGTACTTCAAGCGACAAACTGAAGAGATATCACATCAGAAGACATGGACATAGCTAAGAAGAGGAAACCTCAAGAGGGAAACTGAATCTCTTATAATCGCAGCACAAGACAATGTTATAAGAACAAACTAATTGCAGAAAAAATAGCTAAGATACAGCAGAGTAGCAAGTGCAGCATTTTTGGAGACAGAGACGAAATGGTTAATCATATAATAAGCGAATACATCAAAATATCACAAAAAGGGTACAAGACTAAGCACGACTGGGTGTGAACGGGGATCCGCTGCTAATTGTGCAAGAAAGTCAATTTTTCACCATGCAACTAAATTGTATATGCATACACCTGGATCTGTCCTGGAGAATGAGACACTTAAAATTCTCTGGAAATTCTCTGGGACTTTGAGATACAGACGGATCACCTAATCCCGACCCGGAGACCGGACCTAATAATGATTAACAAGTAGAGAATCTGTCATCTCGTGGATTTTGCCGTCCTGACCGAGTAGCAAGTGAAAATGAATGAAAGCAAAAAGATAGACAAATACTTAAACCTTGCCAGAGAACTGAGAAAACTGTGAAACATGAAGGTGAAGGTCGTTCCAATTGTAATTGTTGCCCTTTTAATGGCTACCAAAAAAAAAATGGGTGAATTGGAAATCAGAGGAAGAATCGAGGTAATCAAGACTACAGCATTTTTAAGATCAGCTAGAATACCCAGAAGAGTCCTGAGGACCTGAGGGGACTTACTGTCACTCAACCTCCAGTGAACCACTGGTTACGGTAAGTGTGAAAAACTCTAAAATGATAAACTACATACCGTCGGTCATTAACAAGATCAAAGAATTTTCTTTCCAAGTCTCAGGTCTGAACGAGAAATAAGGAAATATTGGATTGTTCAGAATTTAGAATTTCCCTCTCGGCTTTGCTAAGAAGATTCAAAGAAATACAGATCATGGCGTTATTTCCATTAATAGAATTTTCAATATAAATCTGTATATATATATTAATGACATCATTGAATGTGCAATGTGATAGTCTGTTTATAGTTTTCTAAATGGGTATGTATTTTTCCTGGGTATCGTAACTTCAAACACACCACAAAGATGAAAGGATTGTTTTAACAGGGCTCTTCATATTATTTTGGTTAGATATCAAACAATAGTCAACGATTGCAAAAGAGCAAAAAGTTTTCACCAAAGCATCGAGAATTTTTGCTTTTTTTCTTTTGGTTTGTTTTGTTTTGTTTTGTTTGTTTTCTTTTCTTTTCTCTTCCTTTCTTTTTGTGTTTGTTCTTTTTTGGGGGTTTTTTTCTTGTTTTTGTTTTTTCTTGTTGTTTTTTTTTTTATTTATTGTATGTTCTTGTTGTGACACTTGAATCAACCGCCTAAGGGAATTCAAGAGAAACAAAAATATCGACTTGAGGAACTGTCGAAATATTTCCTGAAAGACTAAATAACAACCAGCCACTTCATTGGTATTTACATTACATGAACGAAAAGATGACCTTATTTTAGTTTTACAATTCATGAGAGATCATGAATTGTAAGCAGACCCTGTAGCTAGAAATTAAATTGAGGTCTGTTGAATCCCGGTGGAAAATCACCGGGACTGTTGGTAACCCTTGACACCCAAAGGCGCGTTTTCACGCGCCTTGGCAGACACTTTAAATAAGTTAGATCAGATTTGACCGCAGTTTTGGGAGAAAGACGGGAGTGTCTTCTCTCTCCGGGTCATCTTATCCGCGTGGAGTTAAATCATGGGCTAGATAAATAATAAAGGGTTGATCAAGCAAACTTAAGTCTTGTTATTTTATCAGACGTAAAAAAAAAAGCAATGCCCAGAACAGCATAGAAGTTAGAAGAAGGTAGAAGAATTAGCAAAGAAAAGTAACTTCCAGAAGAAAATAAGTCAACTAAACTGGAAATGGCGACCGAAATAGTCAGTAAGAACCAACAAGTAAGCAGAAATGAAGTAATCAAGTAACTCTCTCTCTCTCTCTCTCTCTCTCTCTCTCTCTCTCTCTCTCTCTCTCTCTCTCTCTCTCACCGAGATGGACTCTCACCGATTATATACCCGATGTTGGGTATACTACATATTGATATACAACATTAGCGGATTTAGGGTCGAGTAATTAAGAACAGGTAAAATATCCGATTTATGTTCGAAAGCATTTTTCACTAATCAATCTGGCTAATTTTCGTATAAGGCCATTTTTCCCAAGTTGTTTTTTCTAAGTATGTATTTTCCCAACCCCTTCGAAAAGAACAAGATGAGACACAAAAGTAACTTTTACGCGGAATAAAGCTTGTTTTAATTCAGAATTTTCCATTTTCTAGACTAGCCAAGCCTAAAGAACCAAGTTTGGTCTACTATTTACTGGTAACAGGACGGGGAGATGGACTCATATATTTCCCAATATCGCGAAGTGAAATGCAAACAGCTACGTCCGGGATTTAAACTC
The DNA here is from genome assembly GCA_023376005.1 of Doryteuthis pealeii. Classification (NCBI taxonomy): domain Eukaryota; kingdom Metazoa; phylum Mollusca; class Cephalopoda; order Myopsida; family Loliginidae; genus Doryteuthis; species Doryteuthis pealeii. The sequence continues at coordinate 46,845,529 of CM042162.1, forward strand.
GTGTCACCGATTCCATTTCCTACAACTATAACCGTTACAATAAAAGCCTCTTTTCATAAGTATAGAACGTTCTGATCATGAAATTTGAATAAAAGTCTCTGAACACAAGAGAAACATATAAAATGTTTGTGTCTATATGTTTCGTTTTATGCCTGATGATTTGGGTTATGCGTATAATTTTCTAAATAGTCCTATGTTTGAAAGAATTTAATATTTAAATGCGGTATTATTTAGCATCTCAATTCATATAAAAAAACAATAACAAACCAACATAAATCGACTGACGGCCAAGTCACATTGAAAGCACTATTTACTGAAAAGTTAAGCAACGACAAGACTTCTCAGTAATTTGATGAGTAGACACTTTGCGACAGAAGGTACTGTAAGCAATTTATGGGTCTGTCAGCAAAACTTAGTAAATAAGCAAAACTTAGTAAATAAGAACAAAAAATAAGAAAGTCTAAAGTAGATAAGGAAGCAATTTCTGTTCACTTTTTGGAATTATTGTGGATGTGTGAGAGTTGTATAATCTTTCTCATTAAGTTGGGATGAATCTCATTCTGTTTCAGTATTGGAATTGTCACTATCTGATCCTTGATAATCATCGGCGGCGTCTGTGAGATTATCGAATGGATAATCCTTATTAAAACCTTTTTTCGCCGTCACTATTTTCCAGCGGCTCCAAAATTTATCATGCAATAAAAAGATTTGATCTACGATGTTTTCTGTGACTCATGGTAAGAATATATTGGTGGTCGTATACATAGCAAAATTAACGTTCACATAATTGAGCTCAAAACACATTGATAATTTACTCCTTGTGTGTGAGTGCAATAAAACTACCCCATCCTTCTATTAAAACAAATGGATATGAAGGGTTGCTATCTCATGCCTTTTGTTGCTTTTTTTTCTCTTTATTTTCAGAAGGGTTTTATTTTCCTTCTTTCTTCATTGATAAATCTGATCATTTTTTACATTACAGAATGAAATTACTACAATAAAATATGCGATCGGTTATTTTACTATTAAACGTTTTCTTTCGGGATTCAAGTTTAATAAATTTGTTGGAATTACATTCTTTTCTCTACACGATTACTTCTCGTGCTTCTCCCGTTGGTCACTAGGCATTGTAGAGGAGCATGTAATGGTTACCATTGTATGAAATGGACACGGCGAGACGGGTTCAAATACTAGACACGGCTGTTTGCATTTCACATAGCGCTAACAGCCTTCGAAAAGGTACAAATCCAACTATTCTCCCTACAGCTATTGCTGAATAGAAGGGCAGACTGAGCTCTTTTATCTTGGTATGAAAATTAGTCTAAGAGAAGGAAAAATATGCATTCAAACCGAAATGGTCTCTCTTCTCGTTAGTCAAAACTACTTTGAAAGCTCTTGTCGAATTTTGTAATAAATAATACCTAATAATATCCGTTTTTATTATATGATATTTTTGTTTCAAGATGCATACAACAAAGTTACCCCATCTTACTCTTAAAACAAAGGATACGAAGGGTCATTATCTCATGCTTTTTAATATTAATAACTGACGTAATGTCCTTGTGCCCGACATATCAGGTTTATAGATAATATTTTTATGGATATTCTTCCCAGACAATCCTTCCTACATGCTTATTACAGCAAATAGAAAAGTTTTCGTAAAGCATTTTTCCTAACACGAAACAGAATTTCACGCAAAGAATTATAAGGAACAATACATTCCTAATAATCCTTCCTTGTTTAACTTGAGAGAAAAAAAGGAAGCGGTCAGTCTATCATCTGCATTTTCAATACTAACCAACGTGATACAAAAGATTAAAGTTACACCGATACAAGATGTTGGTCGGAGCACAATATAAACGTCTCGTTGGTGTCCAGTTCATAAGTTCGTTTTTATTTAATTCGATTTTAACGGAATTTTATGCCTAAAGGTTAGGAAATCTCGTTCATTGTACATTCCTAGGTTTTTTTTGTGTAGTTGTTTCTTAAGAGGTTTTTTTTTGGGGGGGGGGCACACGGTCCAATAGAATACGAATAATTTTTAAACAGATCTATTTGACCCATAGATGAAACCCAAACTGTTACTAACACTGGACCTGGGAGTAATAACTATGAAATGGTATTCCACGCTCCCCAGATCTCTAGAAGTGGAGTCTCACCATCACATGCAGTGTTATACACAGAAAGATAAGTTATTTTGGACACATCGGGTATTATTACAAACTGTTCAATAATCATTACTCTGCAAATATATATTATATAAGAAAGAAAAATGTCTATCTTCGCACCTTCTGGACAGAAAATTGGTGAAAGAAATTACTGTAGATAATTTGGACAAAACTGTCTCGGTTCTTGCTTATCTATTTCGAGGACTGACCATTCAAATAACTAAACAAAATGGTGGCGGTTGGCTCAAATATACAGCAAAAGTGGAATTGTGATAAATACCGAAGAGAAAAAGTTTTTCATTTGGTGTCGTTGTTGTTGTTAGAGTTAGTTATCCAAACTGAATAATTAAAATGGCTGAATTGCGCTTTCTTTCGTTTTTTTTTTTTTTTATCGGTCACAAAATCTGATAAGGATGAAATACTTGAGGAAATTATCAATGAATGTCTTTTCTTCTATTAGAAAGATGCAAAGAGACCCAGAATCCTCATATACAAATATACAACAAATATTTCAGCCTGAAGCATACTAGATGTCGTAATCATTAATGTAAAATTGACTTTCTGTTCGGTTATTATCTCTCTGATTTTACTCCATCTCTTTTTCTCCTAACGCTGATGATAGTCAAATATCATCATAATTTTCCTCTGAACTTTTAATATATGCCATATAAATATATACAGTACGTTACAACATCATATGCAAATCAATAAAATGATAATTATAGAACTAATAATTCTAGTCATTAGATTTTGATCGAAACTTTCACGTTTATTCGAAATATCACAAAATCTAAAATTCTATGATAATATAAAATTTTCTTTATACTGGAAGATTATTTAAAATGTGCTATTTTTATACAATCATCTAAAAAGAAGCAATGGTAGAGAATTTTGTTTATGTTGAAAAATTAATGTTTTTTTTTTAATTTCATGAAACTATCTGAAAAGAATCTATAATATATAATTTCGTTCATATTCGAAGATTATTTGAAATCTTTTAATTCTTATGATACCATCTAAGAAATGATGATATAGATTTTCAAAAAATCCACTACCCTCGCGTGACCGTTTCTCGCACCTAACGTTAGAGTTCTCGTCGTCGTTGGATATCATGAAGAGGACTTGCCAGGAGCGATGACCAATAGGGACGGGTGGTGAGAGAGAGTTATGAGAATTCGTGCTGTCAGAGCGACATGATGATGATGATGATGATGATGATCTTATATTTTATTCGTAGTTATACTTTTCAAGCTTATTTTATCTAATTCATTAATTAAAAGTTTATATTCATTAGTCACCAGAAATAATATTAGTGTTAGTATATCCGTGATATACTAATACAGGATAGAGAGAAGGAAAGACAAGCTCATTTACGCAGAAATATTTAATGTTATAAATACAAATAATATTGAAAGAATACATACACATGTCCCAACAGCTAGAAATATGCATATATTGTTCAATGAACAAGCAGTATGTGGAAGGGGGTATAGAATTGGGAAAAAAGTTTACTTGGTGGTGATGGAATCTAAAGTGTCTTTATTGTTCCATAGCAAGGTCGGAGACAACGTCACTGCACAGAAGCAAAAAATTGAAAATGTTTATCTAGGACTTTTATGTGACAATCACTCCACGTAGCACACAATGGACACACCCATTCTCTAAGGGATATAATTATTTATTGTATCTCTTCATAGGGGTTCCAAAGTCGGATTTCAGACTGCTCGGGTAGAGGTTGCAGCAAAATATTTTTTCGTTTGAAGTCAAGACACATAAGAATATGTATTTAAATTTCTTTTCATGATTTATCAAGAAAAATATAACTCTCAACCTGATTGTCAAATCATAGAACGATTCTTAACATAATGTATGTATTTATCCAAGCCCTTCGCCATGAATAAGATGCGACACAAGGTCAATTTTAAGCGGCGAACAGATAGCTTGAATTCAGAGTTTTTCCTTCTTCTAGACTGGTTTCCTACCCAAGGTTAAAGAAATTAGTCTGCCGTAGTATTTACCCTTAGCTGGGGGAAGATGTATAAATACCTTTCTCAAGGATAAAGTGAAACAGCCTTGACCAGGATTTGAACTTAGACCGCTGACTCCATTTCGTACGACAATAACTGTCAGAGGGCGCCTCGCGTGATATATTTCATGCTGTATTGTCAAACATTGGACTATGAGAAAGATAATAAGGTAACCACCTCACAGCCTCGAAGCATGTTTTATGTTTATTAGGTTCTGAAAATTCCAAAGTTTAAGCTTTTAGTGAGGGGTTCCGTTTATAATGTAGATATATTGCTAAACTGGTGTCTTATTTTATGTCCGTCAGTTTAGCTAAGCCGATTTTTTTTATCTTTTTATTAAATAAAGATTTAGCTACAATATTTACAGTTATACCTTTTTTTCCGTGATTTTTCCAATGCCTTTTCCTGATAACTGGAAAATGAAGACTTTAAAAAGTCGTTTATTGATTGATTGATTTTAATGGCATGTCAACCCGTCCAAGGATATTTTATGCATAGAAATTAGGGAATTGTGTTCATTGTACATTGATATTCACCTTTTTTTGTGTAATTGTTCCTTGAGAGGTTTTTTTTTGCACTCGGTCCTCTCGAATTTGAATAGTTTTTAGATAGATCTATTTGACTCAAAGATTGGATACGAACAGGTACTACCACTCCGGATAGGAGTAATGGTAATAAAGGGGTATAGCACATTCCCCAGATCTCCAGAACTACAGCCTCACAATCAGATTCAGTTTAGTATCATACCCAAACATTTGGAGGGGATCTTACCCCTCTGCAAGGGATACAGTCATCGTATTCATAGCCCCACAGATAGGGAAGTTAAAATGTCGTGCTATTATATTTATATTCGATCAACATATCCTCTCCAGAAACAGAGTTTGTTTTTATATCTGCGTTAATTGGTGCAGTAAAATGCAAGACGGATAAATTTATAACTTGTTTAGTGTTTACATAATGTAAACTCCTCCACGAAGGGTGGATTTTCAGCTAGTGAATCTCGTTTTACAATTATCCATATTTTAATGCAGTGAATGAGCAGTCAATCTGATATTTGGAAGGACTAAAAGAGATAAGAAAAATAAAACAATTAACGACAAAGTAAATATATATATACACATTAAATATCAACAGGGCTTGGTTTTTGAGCAAAAATAATAGAGATTTGATTTATATTCGTGAAGATAATTAAAAATAAAATTTAAATGATAACAACATGGAATATTTTTTTCATTTAATATTTTAGATAGCAGACTTTAACATTTCTTTTTAGAGTAAGTGGATCAATGCAAGGTCTTTTTTACATAGGGATTTAAAAGCCGCTGCTAGTATATATATATATATATATATATATATATATATATATATATATAATAAGTTATCCACAGACACGTGTTTCGAGGTTTCACCTCTCATCAGTGTGGCTACTCTTTAACAGTTACCTCTAGCCGGGATTGAGACCTGAATGAATTTTTGTCTGCCGAGTCTCTTACCCATACGGCCATTAGCGGCTGTCAAATATAGGAGAATATTTAATTGATACATTTCTAAGCGGAAATGAATTCACTAGAGCCCTCTAACTTTGTAAACAAAGCGAGGGTTAGCTACACGCCAGACGGTGAATTTTAGAATTAAATCCCTATTTAGAGAACTCAACCAAGTGGGAGTATATATTAATAAATAATATATATAATATATAATAGGGTCTGCAAAATTGTTTAATTTTGTTCTTTTTAATTTTATCATATTAAATGCGCAAACTGGAGCTTTACCATCAGATACAATTTAGTGTCATACCCCGGAGATACCTTTAAGGGTGAGGACCTTACCCCTCTGCTGAAGATACTCTGTTGGGCTGTAAAATATTGATTAAGTCAACATTATTGGTTTACAATCAATCAAGTATTCTTCGATCGTGTACATGATATTAATGATTCATATATACTTACACGTTCCATCCTTTTGAAAGATTCCGCTTTTCTTATTAAAGTAATAAACTTAATATATCAGTGTAAGTTTGACGTTATTGCCTTGATATACAAAGTTAAAATTTCCAGCATGACATTTTGCTTTAAAGGAAATTAAAGCAATAAAATCTGTTTTTCGTTTCGTGTTACATATATCAACCAGAACAAAATTAAAATATAGAAAATATCTCGAATTTTTATCATAAAATCGATTTCGTTTATTAAAGGACACCTCTTAAAAATAAAACTGACTTTATTAACGTTTTTATTTATTAATGATAATAGACATACTACACTGGCAAAAATTATGGAATCAGCTCGTTTCAGGGATGTTCACTTATTTTCTTTATTTAGCAGTAAATAAACTAATAACAATACAAAATATTTTTCATTTGATAGCTGAACTTCTGGGATCATAAAATATTTATTAAACATACTAGATTAGATTATTTAAATTTATGGTACCTTTTTTCCCAGCCACGCAGAGGGAAATATTATGGAATAACCTAATGAAAGAATTATATAATTCAATGACAAAATATTAGAATTAATATTTAGTTTCTTTTCTTGAGATTTTATGACAGCGTTAATTCTTTCAGACATGGATTTCATCAATTTTATGCAATATTCTTTATTAAAATGGTTTTCAACTTACGCGAATGTTAAATAGATCTTCTTTATTGGATGAAACCATTTTATGGACCTTTTTCTTTTTCTTTATCTGTTATTAGTTTATTCACTGATAAATAGATTTAAAAATAAAATCCAAGGCGAACCTCCTCTAAGTGTACTAATCCTATCATTTTTGGCAGGAACGTTCAGATTTTGCACTGAAATGTTGAATGGATGAATGTTTCACATAAATTGTTTGGATTCAGGAGTGTCATGCCGAGTAATTCCCCTATATGTTACCTCTCATGTCAATAGGCGTTAATAAACGGCACACATCTTCTGTTGTAGTAAAACGCGTAATTCCCAGGACACCCCCACCTTTTTTGGTAATGGTGGTGTCTTACCCATCAACCAAATTTTGTTAAAATAAAAATTACAATCATTGCTAACAAAATGTGTTCAAACGAAGTGTATTCAAAAATTATCGATATTGAACATTTAACTTTTTGCTTTATTTTAGAATTCAATATTTAAATGAAGACATGTTCATGGAGACATGTTCAATGAAGACATTTTTAGAATAAAAAAAAACATGTTTAGACGTCTAGACAGCCGTTTAGATTAAGTCTAGTTAATTCACTGCTAATTATCTATATTTTTTAATAAGCAGTCTTGAAATTCTTTGATTAGTTGTTTTTGGCGAAACACAGCATTGTGCAAGTGCAGTACCCTTTCATATCAAGAATATAAAAATGAATACGACGAAACAGCTTCACAGAGAGAGAGAGAGAGAGAGAGAGAGAGAGAGAGAGAGAGAGAGAGAGAGAGAAACGAACTCGCTGTTCAGTAGTAATATTTTATATCTGTATGCATCTCGGTACTGTAATAAGTTGTTTTTGTGTTTTTTGTTTTTTTTTTTGTTTTGTTTTTGTTTTGTTTTGTTTTTTGTTGTTTAGTTTGTTTGTTTTTTTGTTTTTTGGTTTTTTGGGTTTTTTTTGGGGGGGGTCTTGTTTTTTTAGGTTTTTAGATTATTCGAATCATTATTAACGAATACCTACTAAGATGAATAACTATAAACAATAAATACAAGGGTTATTTCCCTTAGTCCATAAATTAATAATTAATTCATTTTTTTAAGCTCTTCTGATAGTCATTATCAGCAACTGTGAATTATATCTACTATGTCATCAAACTGATTATTTATATTATTGTTGTTTTTAAGGGAAATTAAAGAAATCTTAAATGTCTTCTTATATTAAAAAATATAAACTTTGGGTTAACGTTCAATTGAAAGTGAATTAATGATTGAAATATCACGTTATTGAAAAACACATTTAACATAATCACCAGTTTGAAATAAACACCAGTTAAACAGACATTAAAACAGACATAAAACAAAAAAAAGAACGAATTACTGTAATTTTTTTGGGGGCTAACCCCCATGACTTTAATTTCAAATTATTCTCTCTGGACTCTGCTCCATATTCTCAATTCTAGATAGTCAAATTATTAAAAAAATATTAACAAAACGTCAACATAAAAATAACAAACAAAAATATCAATTAAAAACTTAATACAAAATTTATGCTAATATCTTCTTCTTCTTCTTCTTCTTCTTCTTCTTCTTCTTCTTCTTCTTCTTCTTCTTGTACGTTCACATGTATAATTTTTGTGCAGTTGTTTGTAAGAGGTTTGGAAAGGAGCGTCTTACCCCCTCTGCAGGGGATACATTCAGAGCATTCAAAACCCCCTTCGATAGGGCGGCAAAGAAGAAAGAAGCACAAGTTATCTATGTTTTTTTTTTATGACAAGAACACACTATTTTATTTACCTATACGGGTTGTGATTAGGAAGAATCAAGAAAATTTGAATTTTGTAATTTCAACATCTTGAATTTATCATATCTCTGAATCTTTTAGATGAGGCTTGATCATTTGTGTTATTTAGATTATTCGGACTATTGTCCTCGTCTTTATTGTTATCTACACAACAATTCGGTCGATGTGCCCTCCAGCCTTCTTCAGCTGTTTCTTGTCGAACTCGGGAACCCTCTCGTACTCAGGAAACTTCTCTTCGAACTCGAAAGCCTCCATGTTGAAATGTCAAGAGTGATAATAACATTGAATACTTAACACAGCTTAACATTTGTACCTGGTAATGGTTAACGGAATGAGTCAATACTCGTGGATTGAATAAAGGGTTCGGTTCGAAGTTCCGTGGAGGCTCCCGATTACGCCATGAAGGCTACCGAGTTCGACAAGAAAGTTTCCGAGTTCGAAGAGAAGATTCCCGAGTTCGACAAGAACTAAAGAAGGTCGAAGGGCACATCGACCGAAACGTTGGGTAGATAACAATAAAGATGAGGGCAATTATCTGAATAATCCAAATACATATCAAGAATTTAGACGAATCGGAATGCTCGTCTGGGCAACTTATATATATTAATTGATAATGTCTATACAAGTTAGTTTCAATTCTTGGTACTTTTTTAACGAAACACAATATTGTGCAAGTGCAATACCCTTTATATTCTCCAGACAAAGCATCTTGTGAAATTTTCTTATTTTCTAAACAGAAAATTCTTCTCATGTGTAAAATTCCAGGACATTTAAATCGTTAAAAAAAAATGCGATAGAACAGTTTCACACCAATTTTTAGAAGTTTTATTGGTGATTCGATTAATGGAAAACTTATTATGGTCAAGTCATGTTGAAAGCATTGCTTCCCACTATATCATCGAAGTTAAGTTGTGTTGACCCAGTTCAATACTTTATTGGGTGATCACTTCAGTAACAGCAGTTACTGTAAGAAACCTGGTCTTTTGTTTATCAAAATGAATCGATTCGGCATTAAATGACCTGATAGAGGATTGATATGACTTAAAACAACCAACTAAAGGAAAATTCGCTGGAATACGTATGTCAATGGGACTATTTTTGTTAATTTTTACCTACTAAAATAGTCCCTTAGGTATAAGGAGCTGCTACCTGTAGGTTGCATCTCCAGAACTACATAGTAAATTACTTCGCGACATGTTCTAGGCGCCACTAAAATTGGCGCGCAATTCCATTTTCTTTGTTTTATTCCTTCTTGTACAGTTCAGTGCAGTAAACGAACGTGTAAGCACGTGTGTCTATTACCTCCTAAAATACGTGTTGTGTTCTTATTTTTTACTAACACTATGAGTCAACTAAAAAATTTCATATCAACAATTTTGGAGAAAATAAACATTTCGTTCATTGTTCATTTCTGTCTTATTGAATACAGCTTTAATCACGGTACTTTATTTTAACCTAACGTGTCGTACTTATTAGTCTCATTCAATTACAGTTTCTTTTAAACCAACAAAAATGTGATCACCTGAATATAATTACTTATTATATACATTGCACAGATTTCAGCATTTTTTGTGATTTATGTGGTGTATCTTTCTACACTATGAAGTCAAAAATAGTTTTCCTGGTGAAGTAATTTAACTGAGTACAGCTTAAGGAGGGGTCTTTTCAGGCAGTACCTATCACTTCGTCTTAAAGGAGTAAGGTCTGTCTTGATGTTTGTGACACCCGTAACTGTTTTGCCCCCCACCTACATTGTCTTGAATCCTGTGAAAGTAGCGTAACTACACTTCGCCTGTCTCCCCAAATTGCAGATTAAACCGGCCACCTCCCAAATGAGCTTATTACAATAAAAGTGAGTACGAATAATTCATTTCATTTAACTTTCAGGTTCCTGTCAGATCACCAAAGTTAAAAAACGATGAGCCTGTTCAATACTTAGGCTGGTAACCACTTAAGCAACAGTCGGTACTGTAAACAACCTGAGGCCCTGTTCTATAGCAAATCCTAATAAATAACAACTTTCAGAAAATGGATCATTCTGAATCTCTTAGTAAGGTCACTGTTTGAAAGAGACACGATTTTCCAAGGACATGTGCTGAACAAATGTATAAACTAGCTTACGAAAACTATATCGTGTTATAAATCTCCAAGGTAAGTCATACCACTTTGACGGTTTCGTACATGATAACCTGCCTTTTTGTATCCTAATAAATATCAATTCTGGCGTGTTTGCGTTATTTTAAAAAATGGAATATGTTAAACTTGTATGCACTGACTGAACTTTAATCAAGAGTTCTTAACCTATTATATCCTACCACACCCAGTATGGTTCTCATAATTACTCATGACTGTGGGAAGAATTGGTTAATTAACGTTTTAGAGATTACATTCCTTAATTTCCACGGTTCTCCTACTTGACGATACGAAAGGTAATTACTTCCCTTGTCTGAAAATAGCGACTAGGTGGCATTATAAAAGTGGAAGCGACAGAGTCAAAACACTCTTTTACAACGCATCAATTGCAGTCCTGTCTACTGACAGGAGACTTTCCATACTAACAACCTAGTGTCGCATGCACACAACAACATGCTCAACATGCAAGTCTTGACTTTTTCGGCTAAAAATGCACTCTGGTAGTGTGGTTGTTTTTTTCTAGGGGTCAAAGGAATCTGAGCTATCATCATGACTTGATAATGATGCACCTCTGTAAAGATACACTTGTCCCCCCCCTCTCTCTCTCTCTCTCTCTCTCTCTCTCTCTCTCTCTCTCTCTCTCTCTCTCTCTTCGAAGTACTAAATAGACAATAAATAATTGTCTCCCTTGGAGAGTCGGTATGTCCGTTAGGGGGTCCGTGAACTGTCACATATTCCAGAAATCCGTTCTCATTTGGCTGTGTTCTTTGAACAGTGAAGACCTTGTCACTTGCCTCAACATTGAGACATAAAGCTGAGATGATTGTAACCATTTTACAGTACATCAATCTCAAATATGACATTTTCCGTTTGTGTACCCCTTTCACATACTGCTGGTTTATTGAACAATATGCACACATTGTATCCGTTGGTACATGTTTGTGTATTTTTTTCAGTATATCTTGCGTGTATATTATACAAATATATTAAATGTTTCTGTATGTGAATATGAACTTATCTTGTATTTCCTTTCGTTTATTCAGCGTTAGTTTATCGTGGATTTTGTAACGGTAATATTGGTCCTTGTAACGTAGGGTACTCGACTGAATATCTTCCCTACGTCTAAGCAACATAATAGTATTAAACTAACTTTTTTCATAGATTTGCTTTCAGATCTTTCCAAAGAATTACATGTGTCTTTCGGTTCTATATAAGTAATAGAAGACACAACGAGTTGAATTACATGCTTGCCTGTAAAGAAAAAAAACTAATTCTGTTTGTGTTTGTATTTTGTTTTCTGATTTTTGGGGGTTTTTTGTTTGGGTTTTTTTTTGGGGGGTTGGGGGGTTGTGCTACCGAAGGAACATATGACACCTGAAGAAATCGTCATGTGAAAAAAAAAGATTTTAAATAGTCCGAAAAATTATTTGAATGTTATCAACTCTTGCTAGGAGACAAAAAGAAATGTGATCCTCAGAGAATAGACACGTCTGTTAGGTTAACTTATGGATAATCATAGGACTAACCAAAAAATATTTTTGGTCTCTTTTGCCTTTTTGAATTGCTATGGACATTTTGACTTGCCATTATTATCAAGTAAGACTTTTTCAGTTATTGTGCTCCTTTCAAATATTGCTTGTTCATAGAACAATATGTGCATATTTTATCTATTAGGAAACATTTCTGTATCATTTTCAATACGTATTGTGTGTATAATATGCATATATTAGATGTTTCTGTATGTGTAAATGTCATTATCGCGATAGTATATCACGGATATCATCAAGTCGTGCTGACAGCACAAATTTCCTTGACTCTCTCTTGAAATTGAATAGTTTTTAAATGGATCTATTTGACTCAAATATTGGACACGAACAGGAACTACCACTCCGGATGAGAACCAACCTAGGAGTAATGGCAATAAAGGGGTATACCATATTCCCCAAATCTCCAGAACTACAGCCTCACCATCATATTCAGTTTAGCCCCACAGATAGGGAGGTTAAAAAGTCGTGCTGTTATATTTATATTCGATCAACATATCCTCCCTAGAAACAGAGTTCGTTTTTCTATGTTAATTGGTGCAGTAAAATGCGAGACGGATAAATTTATAACTTGTTTAGTGTTTACATAATGTAAACTCCTCAACGAAGGGCGGATTTACAGCTAGTGAATCTAGTTTTACAATTATCCATATTTTAATGCGCTAAATGAGCAGTCAATCTGATATTTGGAAGGACTAAAAGAGTTAAGATCTCTCTCTCTCTCTCTATCTCTTATATATATATATATATATATATATATATATATATATATCCTGCGCGCGTGTCATCCGTCCCCATCGGCCATCACTCTTGATAAAACCTCTACACAGCATTCTCCAGACGGACATGATCAATGTAACTTTTTGCTGGTCAACCTCTACTGGTGTGTCCATGTGTTGGAGTTCACAGGAGAACGTCGCTTATAAATCAAACCCTTATTCTAAAGCAGTACCCAGCATTTCCTTATTGTCTAGTTTGAATTCTTTGTGAGATAGGAAGTAAGTTACCCTACTGCTGCTGTTTTATTGGGTGCTGTCTCAAAATAGTAAAACTGCTGGCAGCATCCTTGTGTAGTTCATATTTAGGTTTTTATCTAAGCGATTCGATAAAGTCCAGGTGGTTCAACCATACAATAACACGGACACGGCAACAACTTTATTTTAACAGAGAGATCAGATTTCCATATGGTTGTCAGCCAATGTTTTTCCTATACCTGTGTTGACTTCGCTTTCAGTAGATGAGATGTTACTACTTACGTATATGAACTGGTATACTGATTTCAGAGGCTTACCATTTAATGTAGAGAAGGCACTATTTTGTTTAAAACACGTGGACTCTGTTTTATCTGAGTTCACGTAGAGGCCAATGCCTTTTGTTACTTACTGCATTCTATACAGCAGAGATTTGGCTTGATCATATATATTTGTCAGAAGCATTAGACAATCTGCATCCGTAATAGTCTCTGCAGCATATCGTCTGCATCTTGCCTTTTTATAGTGTGAAACCGTTTCTTTCATTACATCTATTGACATTCGTAGATCTTATTCTAAACAGATTATAAATAGAAATGATGCTAATGTATTTCCTTGCAAGATTCCTATGACAATGTCGAAGAAATTGGTGTCAGCATCGGGTGAGTGAACCATTGTTTTTGGAAATCATTGTAGAACATCATTATAGCGGTTACAGCTTTTGCGGAAGACCATATTCTAGAGGTATTTGCTCTGTATATTTCTTTTTAGAGAAATCTACAAACAAAAGTGTTGTTTCGAGATGTTTTTCACGTACTCCTTCGATTATTTGACAAATAGTAAGAATCTGAGAAGTTGTGCATTGATTTCTTCAAAAATATTTCTGATTTTTCCTAAGAATTTTTTCAACTAATTTTATCGCATACGATTGAAAAGTAGGGTTTATAAACCTTAGCAACTATAGTAGTAAAACGTACTTTTCCTTCCACCAACTTCATCCCTTCCACCAAACAACACACTTCCCTTATGAAAACCTTTATAATGGTATATTTACGTAAATAAATATTTCGTAATACATGCCAAAGAGATATTAAATTTCCAAAATGACCGAACAAAATAATTGTTATAATTTACTCTAGAAAAGTTACAAAAAATGTGTGTGTGTGTGTGTGTGTGTGTGTGTGTGTGTGTGATATAGAGAAAGATAACTAAAGTTAGAAATAGATGCTCAAAACAAAAACATGAAGAGATTGATATAAGTTATCTCCCTGCAATTGCAGAATTTCGTTGTATTATCAGAGTTATTTCCCCTTAACTTTCGTTGTGTTTTATGGTTTATCAACTGAGGAAAAACTTAAAATCGAACATAATTTTACTTTTATTTGATTAACAGATTAAGTTAAAGATTAATGTTTGATATCATTGTCAATGTTTTTTAATCTTTAAATGATTAATTAATTAATTATCAAATGCAAATTCAGATATGAATATGGCTGATATTTAGAAACTCTGCATTTACGCGACCCCTCCGCTACGGGAAGGATGTAACACAATGTCCATTTTAAACTGAGTAAAACTGATTTGAATTCAGACTTTTTCTTCTCCTAGACTGGTTGCCTAACCAAGGCTAATGAGCACACTCTGTCCTACTATTTACTCATAACTGGGGGAGAGAACAGCTGAATTCGTGCCTTTCTCAAGAGAATTAGTGTGGAATGAAACGTGAACCTCATTGTCTAAGAATTAAACTCTGCGAACAAGACTATACCAAGTAAATGCCTGGTAGCTATGCAACTGGAGTCTTTGACTGGATGCATTTATGTGGTATCCTAACCTACAATTGTTGACAATTCTTTTTAGAAAGAGACTGGTAGGTTATATCATCATCATCGGGGTGGCCTAATGTGGGTATCAGCCAATGAGCGAGGGAGTCTATCCCCTTTTCACTAGTGCTAAACCAAGAAGAGTGTTTTTTGCGTCTGAGGTGGAGCGCCACACCTACCATCAGCTCCTTACTTTACCGCACAAATCCCTGTGCTACTCATACGTTGGCGAGGGTCGGTATCGAACTAGGAACCTTGTGGTTTCTAGCCGAACGCTCTACCGACTACCTAATAGTAATTCCTAATCTTACCTATTAAAAGCAATCACTTACTATTTCTTTGAATTATTCAATTTAAAGTTGACTTTAAAAATATAACTTTGATTCAGGATATAACAGCTCAAAATGTTGATATTTGTTGGATAGAAGTTGCAAGTCAAATATTTGATCACTTACAAGACTCAAATATCTTTAAATGGCGCTGTTTTATGTGGCAGTCTATTTTACATGAAAAGATTGTCTCAGTGATGAGGATATATTTAATAATACAACTTTTTATTGTCAAGTGTATAAGAATTTTTAAAGAAATAGATAATTTAAATTTCCAATGAATACAACAATTCAGTTGATTGTTTTTTGTTGGGATTTTTAAAAAAATCTTTTATGATGTTTATTGTTGCAAAATTAAAGGCTGGCAGAAATTTCTTATCAAATATATCCATTTCTCTTAATTTCTGAGGTGAGGCTTGATAATTAGTATTATTTAGATTATTCGGACTGTTGCTCTCATCTTTATTGTTATCTGTACAGCGTTTCGGTCGATGTGCCCTCCGGCCTTCTTCAGGTATTTCTTGTCTGACTCGGGAACCTTCTTGAACTCCTGAACCTTCCTTTCGAACTCGGGAACCTTCTTGTCATAATCGGGAGCTATCACGAGACTTCGAACCCAACCCTTTATTCAGTCCACGGGGGTATCCTGCTCTCATTCCGCTAACCATAGCTGGAGTACAGGTGTTAAGCTGTGTTAAATATTATTCTATATCAGGGACAGCAGTAACATTTCAAGAGGTATCATTTCAATATATTTTTCAAGCATTATTGTTTTAGTTTCCTTATTGTAACTAAAGAAGTAGCGTTAAATGCTGTAAAAGGTAAATATTTTCTTCATATTGCGTTAGATAAATTAAGAATGAAATAATGTGTGTAAAATAGTATAGATATGTTTTTGTTGTTTTTTAATCGTGAAATAAAACTTTTGAATATTATCAAAATCATTGTTTCTTACTATTCTTTATATTCTTTCTATTTCTTCTTTTTCTAAAGTATTTTTATGTGTTTTTATGAGTATTTTGTAAGTCTCTTCACATCTCCAGGACTCTTCTGAGTATTCTAATCGATCCTT
The DNA here is from genome assembly GCA_023376005.1 of Doryteuthis pealeii. Classification (NCBI taxonomy): domain Eukaryota; kingdom Metazoa; phylum Mollusca; class Cephalopoda; order Myopsida; family Loliginidae; genus Doryteuthis; species Doryteuthis pealeii. The sequence continues at coordinate 46,862,013 of CM042162.1, forward strand.
ATAACGCTGTCGTTTGGATTGCCTCGATTCTTCCTCTGATGTCCAATTATCTCAGTGTCCTTTCTAAACTTTTGGCGACCGTTTCAAGGGTACTAATTACAATTGGTATCACTTTCTCCCTCATGTTCTACAGTATTTGGCTATCTTTTCGTTTTCTTTCATTTTCATTCGGTGGTCTGCAGGATGGCAATATCCACTAGATGACAAGTTCTGACAAGTTTTTTGTGTAGTTGTTTTCTTTGGGGGGTCGGGGTGCTCATGGTCCTATTGAATACGAGTAAATTTTAATCAAATCTATTTGACCCATAAATAGATACTACCACTGTGGATGAAAGTGGACCAGGAACTAATGGCAAGGGAGAGGTACTATTCCCTTCACAGATCCCCAGTACTGGGGCCTCACCATCCAGTGCAGTTTAGTATCATACCCAGGACTCTCTTTGGGGGCGGGTTCTTACCTTCTACAGGGGAAAAAGTAAACGTATTCAAAGCCCTGTCACCGGGCTTCAAGCTCTTCAGAGTTGGAAGGTTAAAAATTAAATTATGTTTAGTAATATAAATCTATTTGAAATTTTGGGATATGTGTTTTAAAACTCGCAGGTTGTGCTTATGATTTAATTTTGAACAAGATTTCTCATAGAAACATCGCTTCAACTAAATTATGTTTAGTTGTATGATTTATTGTCCTAAATCTTCATTCTATTTCTTACACGCACACACAACAGTCAGTTCTGACGAGGGCAACGTTCCAAAGTTGAATTAACTTCCCAAAAATACGTTGCATGACGTCACCAGGTGAACGAGATTTTTAGTAAAATGATCACAATGCGACATCCAAACCGAAACATCTGGTAAACAAAATAATGACCTGTAGGGGGTATGGATAGTGGTGATAGTGGTGATATAGTCATCACTAAAAGTGTTTTTATTTTTAGCAATTTGAACTGTCCCGCCCGGAAATAACCGAATCTTCTCTTTCAAATGAACGGCCTTCTAATGATCTCATTTAGTCAAGTGTCGGTCTAACATGAAAAAGAGTCCACCATTTTCTTTACCTTTCTTCCTTCCTTTTCGTTCTCATTTATCTTGTTAGTTTTGGCGCGTTCTCAAGAATTCTTTACTCAGAAAACGAAAATGGATACACACTCGATTGTCGAGGCTGATGTTACTGGCACTATTCAATGTTTTATTTTAGTACCCGTAAAATGAGACAGACATTTGCAAATGGAAACACCTGTTAGATTTTCCTGTTGAATATATATATATATATATATATATATATATATATATATAGTATATTAGGAAAAATGAAAAAAAACACAGATTTTAATGGGTTAAGTAGTGAGTTTAAACCTGTTTTTTTTTCATTTTTCCTAATATACTACATACCGTCGGATTCACTTCCTTTCTTATAATATATATATTATATATATATATTATATATATATATATTATATATATTGCTAATTGTTTATAGTTAGAATCCCTTCTTAATGGAAATTCTTCTTTACGCTAATGAGGAACCAAAAATTTTCATACGCTCTAGTAATGCAAAGGTTTATGAGTGTAATGGTAATGGAAACTAAGTTTCGACGGGAAAGTTCCGGATTGGTGGTACTATGTTTGTTCCATGAAAGTAATCAAATTGATGAACATAAAAGTGATCAGAGAATAGTTAAAGGAAAGAAAATGGTTATTCACCAACCCGACCTCCCATTCGATTCACTATCATATGAAAGACTGATAACACATGATGAGACCAAATGTGTGAACAGTACTTTACTTTGGGGCGGATCTAACATTTATAAAGATACACTAGACATACAGGTGTCAACAATTTTCAAATGGGAGAGTAAGAACCTATCATTCTTATTTATTTGTATTTATCTCCATCCAATCGAAAACCGACGCCTTACAATCTTGTAGAAATCGCTTGTTTTTTTCTTTTTCTTCTTTTTTTTTTTTTTTTCCTTTTTTTTTTTTTTTTTTTTCTACAGTATTCTACAAATAAAGAAATTTCAAACATTAGTTATAAATAAATTTATTGCGCAAACGTATATTCTTTCTGTTTTACAAAAGATGACTCATTTTTTGTATTTCGTTTCTTTTAAGTGAAACGCCTTGAAGAATTGAAGCTTGAATTGTTACCTGGCATGGGAAGATATAAACTCAGTCGGTTGTCGAACAAAGGCGTAAAAAAAACTGCTCCAATGTTGTTGTTGTTGTTGTTGTTGGGGTTTGGAGGGGGGGCGAGGGAAAATCAGAAGAGAAAATGGTAGCTGGTTTCGATCAGGCAAATCCAAAATGGATGTTAAAGGTTTTCTATGAATCTGATTGAACAGAACATAGAAACAAAAAGGTGTTTATAGGAACATTATAGGGATGAAGAGTAGTGAGGTAAACAACCGGATTTTATTTAAAAATAAATTAATCACAGAAATTAAATGACTTGAATATTTTTAAAAATCCTCTTGTCAAGGCACTTGTAACTTATCTAAGCCGCAGGAATCAAACTGTCCACAGAACGAAAGCTCAAATTTGGGCGAAAATCGCTGCACCCCGGAGTCTTGGCTGTAAAAAAACGTATGCCAAATGAAAATTGGCAAATAGCGATTTAGAAAAAAAAAAGATTGAGTATTTATACATTGCAAAAGGACAGAGTGATGAAGTGTCACTAGGAAAATATTTTCAGTGCATCAATTTCCAAAACACTCTGTCTGATTTAAAAAATTAAAATTAAAGCCATTTTTATTTCCAGACTTTTCCGGCAATTGAACTTTCCAAAAAGCTCGTGTAGGGAACACGGTGTAACATGAATTATTCCCTTCCTGGCTCATCAAGTTTCGTTAAAGAAAAATGTCTATGATTGTCCAAACGCCTTTTGAATGGTTTTCTTATCTTCTTGCAAGTATTGAGAACGATTTTGTTTTTTACGGTCAAATATAGAAGCCGGACGACCAGCACCTGGAATCAAAGATAAAATAACAAATGTTTAAGTATGACATGGAGAATAATTTTAAAAATTTTTTTTTAAAATTCAGTTAAGAAAAACAACAAAAAAGACAACGGGGCATTATTTTAACTAAATTATAAACAAGCGTGCCGAAAGTTTAAAGACAGGACAACCCATGAGGGTTATGCATTCCCACACTTGTAGATATAGACTCAGATCAAGAGGTATTCTATGTATTTACCCAAATCCTCACCATGGGCTGGACGTGACACAAGATCTTTCTTTGGTCTGAAATCAGAGTTTTTCTTCTCCTAGATGGGTTGCCGTACAAAAGCTAAATAACCTGATCTTCCCCGCTATTTACCAATAGCTGGAGGGAGAACAGCTCGATTCATGCCTTTCCTAAGGGCAAAATGAAACACAGTCAGTTTCGTCCAGAATTTGGACTCGATTCCATTTTCTGCAACAATAACGGTTACAAAAACACGCCTCCAGAGGTAGTGTAGTTGTGGTAGTGTAGTTGTCTCAGCTATTTGATGCAGATTTTAACAGCTTTTTGCCATGAAATGATTATTGAAGCCATCAACAATGGGGCAACGGCTCTCGGGTTGTTCAGGAATATATGAATCCTAGATAGACTGCAAAAACTACTGGCACCCAAGTAATAAGAGAACTCTCTTCATTTACGACGTTTGAGCAACACCAAAATCTCTCTCTCTCTCTCTCTCTCTCTCTCTCTCTCTCTCTCTCTCTCTCTCTCTCTCTCTCCAGGTCATTTAATACAATGAGTATATCTTCTGAATTTTACAAGTATAACAGTTGTTTTTTAAGAAGAAAAAAATCTAATGCAACAAACTTACCAGGACCTGCTTCTTCCTCTTCTTTCATTACTTGACATGTTTTTTGATTGACTTGTCTGAATTTTGTTCCTTTGTTCATTCCTGGGTCGATACTATCCTCAACCAATTGGGAACGGGGTTCTGCAGCTGGTTTTGGTTTAGTTTTTTTCGGCTTCACGACACCTCTGCAAATAAATAACAACAAAAAGGAAATCAAAAATCAAAAAATCAAATTAACAGAACAAACATTAAATAATTTTTTATTGCTTATATATAAGATTACTGTCACACAAATCTCAAGGTGTGTGTGTGCCAGTTAGCTCCGAGTAGTGGCTAACATGCTGGCCCGTGACACCGTAGTAAGCGAGTTCGAACTTCAGTCACTCTATTACACTAATAATTTCCTAATAACATTGGGAAAGGTATGGACAAAACTCATTCCCCAGCTAGAGGTTTAGTACCACTACTGTTCTTCTATAAATGTGAATTTGTCATTAAATAAATCATAATGGTTGATAAATAAATAAATCAAACATGCCTTAAATAACCTATGGTCACTGATCGTAGTACTGAGCAGTCCCATCACTGCCTTATGTCGCTGATCTTGTAGGAACCAATGTTTTATTCATGAATTAGAATTTAATCTATCTTGCTTACTCTGGCATATCGACCGGGTGCCCCATGGTTAGTAGGGTAGTCTCGCAGATCTATTACTACTGAATAGTGGGTTCGATTCTTGCTCGATGCCCCATACTTAAACATATTATAAACGCGATTCACTAGGCATAAAATAACCCTTAACAGGTTGACATGACGTTAGAAATTAATCAATCTATCAATAAACATTTTCAATTATTGATGTAATTTTGAAACTTAGTTTCTTTCTGCAATAGCGATCCATTATTATTCTGATGTTTCTATGAAGGAAGAAGTGAAGGATTTGGATTAACATTTCCTAGTTATTCAGAACTTGTA
>CM042162.1:46869279-46884279 GCA_023376005.1 Doryteuthis pealeii
GCAAATTTCAATGATGCCATCTCCAGACTTCAATCCTGCCTGACCGGAAACACTCTTTGGATTCACCTGAAATACATTCAAAAGAAAATAATATGTTAGTTCAAATAAATAAATAGTGTATATATTTGGGTGCACGCATGCGCGTTTTATTGTCCCGTTTTTCTCAGATCGAAGAATCTCAAACCTAAATTCAACCGACGCATTTTAGCGATGTGGGGCTTAAAACTCCGAATTGGAAAGTTTTAAACACTGGATAAGATTTTTCAAAAAATATTTTGCCAGCCTGAACCAACTATCATCCAATAAAATGTAATAATAAACTCTTACAATTTATCTGCTTCATGCAATGACAGGAGTTAGAAAAATTTTCTAACTCCTGTCATTTACAAAACATCCAACAATCCTGATGAAGGTTTAAATAAACCGAAACGTTTAATCGTCGACAAATAAATTCATCTTATTTTTGGAACACTTGGTTTTTCAAATTTCTTTCATTCAATAAACAAACTTACACACACACACACACACACACACTCACTTACCTCATCAAAATTTACTGTATATCCATACTGTATGCTCATGTACGTGCAAACTTATAGATTCCTACAAGGATATTTATAAATCCCCAAGAGAGCTCAATGTATAATAACTAATAAATTAGTTATATACAGAGCAGTATTTCTGGTGAATATTTTTCTATTCAATTTTCTTCAGTATTTTGTAAACTCTATCCAATAAGGCTAGGCTTGTATTGAGTCTCTAGTTGAAATGAATTATTATAGTCAAATTACAGTTTGTTAAGTTTTTCTTTTTTTGAAAGTTATATATATATATATATATATATATATATATATATATATATATATATATATATATATATGTGTGTGTGTGTGTGTGTGTGTGTGTCCATCTTGTTTAAAAACTGTCCAAATACTTCCTTCTTATTAAAACCAAAACTAGCTTGTATTTTGGTCAGATTGTGTGTTTACCACATCGGCAACACTTGGGTTGAAACAGTTTATACTGCCTTAACATTTCTTTTTTGCTTTGGGTTTTATCTTTTATATAAAAAAAATCTTTCATATTGATGTAAATTGTTAATAAAAGAGTGTAAAATAAACATTGTATACAAAAATGAGTAGAAACAATTTGTCAGTTCGTTTCGCTGTGTCTACGATTCAAGTGTTGACCCGACGTAGAAGTTACATCATCTAATCTTTACCTATTTTGACTCTAGAAATAATATTTACATAGAAATATTTAAATTAATGTGTAATAAATGTCTTAATTTTTTTTTCTTTTGCTAGAAAAACATCCTAAATTTCTCATTTATATATATATATATATAATCCAAAAGTCCAGAGAAGAAATCTTCCTTACGACACAAGAGTTTTATTTAAAAAACCTGTCGCAGTTTGAGAGCTCAATGTGTGCTCTTAATGTTAGAGTCACAGAGCAAATATATAAGTAAAGAAATAACAAACATTCGCATCTGATGAATCGGGAGAGTTAGACAATTTGTCTAAGCTCCCTGAAATAGACTATAATGCTAAATCTCTAAGTCTTTTGTTATTTCTTTACTTATATGTTCAAATGTAAGGCTAAACAAATCGAGAAAATGTCAATCCTTTCTCGATTTGTTTAGCCTTACATTTGAACATATATGCCCGCCTAAATTCATTAATTATTAACTAATTAATTTTCAAAATTAGGTATGACTTCAATTAAGCACATATCCTCCAATATATATATATATATATATATATTATATATATATATATATATATATATATATATATATTTATACACAATGCTTCAAGCAAATTACAAAACCTTTTATATATATATATATATATATTGCAATAGTGTATGGTTATGACTATCTCACTTGGTGAGCCAAGATTTTGTGGTATTATTAGAGGAGTGCTCGATGTTAGTGATAGAACTATTATATATATAGGAACAAATATAAATGTATATTCGTTTGCGTATATATATATATATATATATATATATATATATATATATATATATATATATATATATATATGCGTAGAGGTAATTTTGTGACCCTAGGTTTCAAACTAGAGATAATATTTACATAGAAATATTTGTGCAATCTTGTAAAAGACATGTAGGTACTCTAATAATGCTTTGCCATGCAATCTTTTGTATTCAACTCCTCCATATACGGTCACGTTGTTGGTTTGTTGATTGCAAGTTCAGAAGGATAATGTGTTTACCTGAAAGATAACAAAGTCAGTGTTATCTTTCTTCCATCGTTTTCGTATATTCTTACAATGAAATATCAACCTGAATATTTGCACATAGGACATATAAGCAAATAAGAAAAAGGCTATCGATTTAGTAACTTTCTATCATTATGTACTCGTCTGTCCAAATTGAATGTGATTAATGTTCATTACAGCTTTGTCAGGAATGCTTCAGAAAACATTTCGCCATGTTTCAGGACTCGCCTCTGGGTGAGATGAAGATATGGTTTCATTAGATAGATAGATAGATAGATAGATATTAGATGAGATAGATAGATATAGATAGATAGATAGATAGATAGATAGATAGACTGAGATAGATAGATAGATAGATAGATAGATAGATAGATAGATAGATATTAAAGACTGAGATAGATAGATAGATAGATAGATAGATAGATAGATAGATAGACTGAGATAGATAGATAGATAGATAGATAGATAGATATTAAAAGACTTAGATAGATAGATAGATAGATAGATAGATAGATAGATATTAAAAGACTGAGATATATAGATATTAAAAGACTGAGATAGATAGATAGATAGATAGATAGATAGATAGATTGATAGATCGATATTAAAAGATAGATAGATTGATAGATAGATATTAAAAGATAGATCGATAGATATTAAAATACTTAGATGGATAGATAAATAGATATATATGAAAAGATGGAGATATGTAGATAAATACGAAAAGACTGAGTTAGATAAATATGAAAAAAGATAGATAGATAGATAGATAGATAGATGTAAACGGACTAAATATATAGAGAGAGTACACTAATTATTATAAAATGCAGACTGGTAGACAGACACACTCACTTACACACATATGTACGCACACACACACACACACACACACACACTTCTGATAACAGACTTACGCTTATTAACACAGATATCTATGCATGCAGAAACTAATTCCACTTAAATTTGACTTTAACTCATTTAGAGGCGAATATTCAGACAAAAGCAATGTAAATTAATTATAAATACAGACGTACAAGTGCCTGCTGAAAAGTTCTTGATCCAACCAAGAAGGGAATCGACTTTTGTCTTAATTTCTATTCTTTCTCATTTGGGTGTGGGGTAGGAAAACTTGAGCAACGATGTACCTGTGTTGGACTGAAGACGGTTGGGGGTATGTGGAATCGCATTATACAGTTCATGGCTCAAAGTATTTTGCCTTTATAATTTACACTTTTTCTCTAATATACAAGACAGACCCGACACCTCATTCATCTTCCCTCCCCTCTCTCTCTCTCTTTCTCTCTCTCTCTCTCTCTCTCTTTGTATATATATATAATATATATATATATATATATATATATAATATCTTCTGTATGTGTGTGTATGATTGGGAAAGAGAGAGAAATATCATAACAATATGAATCTGTTCTTATCTCAGACAGCCATCAGTTTATATGCGCTCTTCCACTTCTTTCTGATATATATATATATATATATATATATATATATATATATATATATATATATATATATATATATATGTGTGTGTGTGTGTGTTTTAATTTCTTTGCACCGTTTTAAATATTGACCGACTTGATCTCTTTCAACTTCTTCCAATTATAATTGACTCTCTCTCTCTCTCTCTCTCTCTCTCTCTCTCTCTCTCTCTCTCTCTCTCTCTCTCTCTCTCTCTCTCTCTCTCTCTCTGTTATTTCCTTCAGTTTTTGTAAGCTTTGTAAGAAAGACCTTTTTTATCTTATATATTTCTACCTTCTCTCCACTACCTGCTGCTGCTGCTGCTTCACATCGAACGGCGAGTACAGTTTTGAGCCAAGCCAACTATATTTGGTCATTCCGTAAATCGACACGCTTTTTTCTACTTCTTTTTTTTTTCTCACTGACTGTTTGTTCATACTACAACTTCCTCTATTTCCCTCGTCTCTTCAACCCGTGAAAACTATGCCTCTATCTGTCTGTTATAGTTTTGTTGTATTCCACTGCTGCTTTTTGCCTCAAAGCAACAAAAAAAATAGGAAATATGTGCTACCAAGTCCTTGATAAGGGGAGGAAGGTTCGGAGGAGTGAAGTAAGGAGCGACAAATTAATGTTTGAACACAGCACAGTTGGAATTTTTGAAAACCGGTTCAAAACAAACACTCTTTATTCTTTCGTAAAAATGATGACGAGTTTTTCTTCTGCTTTTTTTTTTTTTTTTTAGAGTTGGTTGTCAAGTTTTCTATTTATTCAAAATTCCATGTTATTCAAATTCTAAAGTGCAATGAATATTTGGGTCCATCCTATCAGCCTTTTTTTAATCACTACAGGACTTGGTTTTATACTCCAATGCATGTAAGACATTGGGATTAATGGGTATTTCCTCACCACACTAGCTTTTTTGGTAAAAGGGTTGTAATTCAAAGTTTTCCTTCGCCTAGACTGGCTGCCCTACCAAAGCTAGAGAGCCTAGTATGACCTACTATTTACTAATAGCAAGAATCGAGATGTATACATCTTTCTCAATGGCATTTGCACAAAATTAAACTTTTTGTCCGGAATTTGAACTCGGTCCGCCAACTCCATTTTCCTTAACGATAACCATTACACAACCCACGTCTTCTTAAATATAAGGGTAAAATTTTAACATTTAAAAAATCTTCTACTTGTCTTAAACAATCGTTTTTTTGTTGAAGAATTACTGGTAATCTCAAAAAAATTTCAAAGCTTTTTATGATACTCTTTCCACTCTGATTACGAGTACAATTTATAATCATCCAATTCTTTGTGCCTATATTACTGTAACACTTAAAAAAGGGCATAACATTGCGAGATTTTTGTTAGCGCAGTAGTGTTAAAATGTTTTTACGTGAAGAAGGAGTCATTTCCAATTCCAATTTACAAACATGATAATAATAATATGAGCTCCATTTTCGCGCTCACCACTGTCAATATAATTATTAAGGAACATATATCATCACACATAAATAAGTAAATAATTACAGCCTACCATTTTATTATAAAACGTTCATTATTCTCCCAAACCAAGGATAACAGGATTTTATTATTTCTATTGAAGTATTGTACGGATGTTATTAGATATTATCTATTATCAAACTCTATAGCATTAAAATACTTAGAATACGCTGAGAATTAGAATTCGCTTTAGAGAGGCAAGACCACCACCCAAAAAAAGGTCCTGGTTATGATACTATACTGCATCTAGTGGTGAGACTCCAGTTCTGGAGCTCTGTATATTGGGGAGTACTCCTTCATTGCCGTCACTTCCAGGTTCAGTCGGAGTGCTAATACCTGTTAAGGTTCCATGTATGGGTCAAATAGATCTGTATCATAAAAATACAAATATACAATGAACCTGATTCCCTAACCTTTCGGTATAAAATAGCCCTAAACGGATTGACCGGTCATTACAATCAATTGTATAAAAATGGCTTATTGTAAAAGTGCTCTTATTGTTGGACTTCTACATATTCATTTTTCTGTTTTCAAAGTTTCGGTGTTATAGAGTTCGTTAACAAATAATACCTAATAATATCCGTTTTGATTATATAATGTTTCACTGGAAATAATGAATTGAAGGTATTTGGCATATTTGCTCTACCTACTGTAACTATTAGATGCTAGAGAGAAAGAGAGTTTTCTCCTTTATGTTTTCTATATTTAAAATTATACTAGAAAAACTCACAGCCACTATTGACCTTAATTGATGTCGGCCTTTAATTCTGTCCTAATATAAATAGTTATTCTTTATTGAATTATATTAATGGTTAAGCGTTACTCAATTCTATTAGTTATTGTTGCATTCAACAATTGTTGCATTACGTCGTGAATTTAATCGTTTTATCACTCTTAACATTTTAGTATTTTGCACTTTAAACGAAATGTTTTTTTTTATTAAGATTTATATGCCGTGTCAAAAAGCTCCGTTTTAGGATTTAACAGATTAATTATGGAATAACATTGGCATCATTTTTATGCTCAAATTTTCTCATTTAAGAAATTCATCTCCTCACAAACATTTATGTCGGCCATGTTAGATCGGTGGTAAAATGTAATTCTCACTATTCTAATAAAATCAACTCCAAGAACTTGGTAATTTTACACAACCACCAAATTTAAATTGTTTGAAAAATTAAGCTCTTAGGTTTTGAATCTAGTGTTTTCCTTCTCCTAGACTGGCTACCATACCAAGGCTATACAGCCCAGTATGCCTTCCCTATAGCAAGAGAAGAGATGGATACATGTCATTCAGTCTTCTTATCACCATATCAATTTATAGTTTAATCACCGAATACAGCTATTTCGGTGATGGTTGATCGTATGGGAGCAAGAGTATAAATACAAAAGTACAACTCATCTAAAACATTAGTATCTGGTTGAAACAATTTCCAATGTATCACTGTCCCAATTCTTCCTTCTTTTTTTTTCAGCCAATTTGAATTCCTACATGATTGGGTCAAATTATTTTTCGGACCTTGACACCAATAAGCACCCCAGGTGAGACATAGATTTAAAAGGACATTTTTTTGCTTTTCACCGTTAAAATCCGGTTGTTTGTAAACAGTCGATTTTAGACGCTCTTTTTTTAATTATAAAACTATAAACAAAAGGTAGGTTTTTATATTAAAGACGCATTTTTTTACTTAATTCATGTTGTTGTTAATTCAATAGCAATTCTTTTTTTCATTATAAAACTTTTAACGTTAGACACGTTTAACACGGGATAGTTAAAGCTATAAAAGTATATTATAAGGTTATAATACTAATAGCTAACCCTAACCCTAACCCTAACCTCTAACCCTAACCCTAGCAAAATCTTTTTTAAATAAATACTTTTTAATATTAACTATCCGTAGAGGCACGTGTAAAATAAACAAACGTGTCTTTCGTTTAAAGTTGTTTTTTTTAATAACAATATTAGTTTATCTTTAGTGCAAAATTAATTTGTTCACACATGCTAACAACAACAACAACATGAAATAATAATTTTTTTATTAAAATAAAAAAACTATTTTAGTATATAATGTTACTGGTTTTTATCGGCCGGCTGTTTTGTTTACTAACAACTGGTGAAAAGCAAAATTCAGTTCCTTTCAAAACGGATTTGGGCTAGGGTGCCTATAGGTGTCAAGGTCCCATTTTTCTAGTAGAAAAACGCGATTGTTCTTTTTCCTCTGTATTTTGCCTATTTTCGTTTTGAGGTATCAGAGGTATCGTATGAATACTGATAGATATTGAGGGATATCAAATGCCCCTCCTGGTTCTTCTTAGTTTTCCCGCCAATGTGGTCATAATTGTCCCAATTTTTTTCTTGAAACTCTTATTCCACAAATCTGCCTCCAAGCTTCTTTTGAACCGATTCCAATGGCCAAATATATGCAGTTTTTTTTCGGTTATCAGATAAGATCCTAATATTCCACCTTCCCTCCTTCCTAAAACAACCACACCCTCCTTTAGTTGATTCTTCTATCAAAAGGAAAGACTGATTTCCTGATTTGGGCAGAGTGGCGTCTTTGGATCTCAAAGTCTGATTGAATGATTTTCATCCTTTTTTTTCTTTTCTTTTGTAACTAGACAGCCTATAAATTTGTTTGATCATAGTTTTAACAACTGTCCATGATGATATTGATGCTTCGTTTTTAGAAAGGAGTGTAGAATTCTAATTAGCATTTCATAGTTATCTCATTTGTTTCCTCTATACATTTTAGGACAGTTTACAGCATTTTTTTTATGTTTTCAGTGGATCACCTTTCCTATCCACCTATGTCTATTTTTGGACTCTTTCCCAGCCAACTTTCAGCATTCTATTATTATATGGCTTTCTCTCGTGGGGCTGTCTCTCTTTATCTGTCTCTCTCACACACACACTCTCTCCCTTTCTCTCTCTCTCTCTCTCTCTCTCTCTCTATATATATATATATATATATATATATATATATCGCTTTCTCGTTTCGTTTCTTTACAGCGGAAGCATTTGTTATTTTCTTACATTTCATCAAACCACGTCTTAAGATAATTAGTCCTAATTCATTTGTTTTATGTTTCTCATACAAGTGGTTTTCTTTTTCTTATCCGAATTCCTCTACGCAGACTTTGTCCATTCGGTTTTATCTGTAATTTCCTTTTATTTTCCCTCAAAGTCACCGCGGAGTTAGCTTTTTTCTTTGGTTTCTACTTTTTATTATACTTTTTTATGATTTTACTCCTTGTGAGTTTTTCTTATCAGTTTTTGCTTTTGGTTTTTACGCAGAAATCTAAGTGATAGCAAGTCTCCTCAGATCTCTAGGACTCTCCTAAGTATTCAAACTGATCTTAACACTGTTGTCGTCTGGATGTTCTCGATTCTTCCTCTGATCTCCAGTTCCTCCATCTCTTTTCCAAGTCTTTGATGACTTGTTATTTTTTCTTCTTAATTAATACTCGTCTCATTTTGTAGGATAGATTCTGTCGGTGTAGTCAAATTTTAATATTTTGCACAATTCCCAGTGGAAGATCTTTCACACTTAGTAATGTATAAGTCAATTTGCTGTATTCAATTATTATGTGATTAACTATTTCATCTATGTCAGCACATAACCTACATTTGAAATTCAGTTTCTCTCTTCGATCTTTCCTTTCTTAAGAGCAATACATTTAAGATACACTTAAAATAGTTTCTCGCTTTGATTCTTCTTCTTATTATTATTATTATTATTATTATTATTATTATTATTATTATTATTATTATTATTTTCACTCCTTTTGAGTTTTTCACATCAGAGTTAGCTGATGGTATTTCCCTGGAGGCTGAGTGACAACAAGTCTCCTCAGGTGTCCAGGACTCTTCTGAGTATTCTAGCCGATTGCTGCAGTGCAGTAGTCTGGATGATCTCAATTATTCCTCTGATTTCCAGATCCTCCAGTCTTTTTTCCAAGTTTATTGGTACAGTTCCAAGTGCACCAACTACAATTGGTATCACTTTCACTCTTACATTCCACAGCTTTTTCAATTCTCTGGCAAGGTCCAGGTATTTATCCATCTTTTCATTTTCCTTTTCCCTTTTCCCCTGTGATCTGCTGGGACCGCCAAGTCCACCAGTTGACACATTATTATTATTATTATTTTTTTTTTTTTTTTTTTTTTTTTTTTACTCCTTTTGAGTTTTCACATCAGTGTTAGCTGATGGTCTTTCACTGGAGTCTGAGTGACAGCAAGTCTCCTCAGGTCTTCAGGACTCTTCTGAGTATTCTGGCAGATTGCAGCAGTGCAGTGTTCTGAATGGTTTCAATCCTTCCTCTGATATCCAAACTTTCCAAGCCCTTTTCTTATCCTTTTGGGACTGTTCCAAGTGCACCAACTACAATTCGTATCACTTTTCATTATTATTATTATTATTATTATTATTATTATTATTCGCATATGTATGTATTGATACAATTATCCTTATAGTAGTACACTCCCGCTCATAAATATGTACACTCCTAACATTTTCTTTTAAAAGATTCCCGAATTTTATTGTTTTTGAAGTGACGTTAAGCAATCAAAACGGATGTTATTAGATATTATTTATTACCAAACTTTATGGCATAGAAACTCTGTAACTAAAAACAAAATTGCATAAATGTGTATACAATTCATACTTTTATTGCTACATATTCACATTTTCGGTTACTGGTTTCAATACCATAGAATTTGGTCATAAATAATATCTAATAATATCTATTTTGCTCGTATTATGCACCATCATACTATTATCATTGGTTTAGGAGAAAAATAACTTTTTCTTTGTTTAATATATATATAGGAAAGGGGAAAGCGAAACAAAAGCTAAGTATGTAAATTTTTCTATTAACGGTTTTTTATTATTTATTCATTTTTTTATTTTTGAATTTTGACATGTCTACACACTGGCAACATAAATGGCAACATTTGACCGAATGACAGCCGATATTAGGAATATTTGTTCTCCACAAACTTTTTAAAAAAAAGAAGAGAGAAATAAGAAATTACAGTTATTCGCCCATTCCATTCATAAAGGAGGAGAAGAAGAAAGAGAGGAAAAAAAGGAGAGGAAAAGGAAATAAGAAGAGAAATTATAACCACACAAATAAGCACGTCATTTCTGAAAATAAACTCTGATGATGAAGTTTATGCTTCGAAATCGATAAGACATAAAAAACATCTTTTTGTCTTTATTTTTTATACGCATTGTATTGCCTTCGAATTGTAATATTTTATAACATACTTAACAATGCTTCAAGCAAATTACCAATTACTTTTATATATATATATATATATATATATATATATATATATATATATATATATATATATATATATATATAATTTTGTGGTGACATAATTCAGGCTAAAAATTATTTTTAATCATCATCGATATAAATGTTAACTAGGACATATTAATTAAATATTTCACTCCTTCCTAAATAGAAGCCTCAATATCATCATGGACAGTTTTTAACAATGAAATTATCATTACAATCCTTCATTATTCCTAAATAGCATCATGGACCGCTATTTCAATGTAAACCCAACATTTTCACTGGTCGTCTATTATTAATTTTAGAATGAATATAGGAATAATCCTTACTATACTCTGATTTATCCGACCTGTTGTCCTCATTAAACTCCGACCTTCTTCAGGTTCCTTTTGAGTGTGGTAATATTCAGAACACACATTTTCTTCAATCTTCGGGAATAAGTTTTAATTTTGTTTTCTGTGCGATGGAATACTTCCTACTGTTATGTTTCCTTAATTCATGTGTTCCTGTAGTGACCGCTTCAGCTGGTTCCACTGAACTAGGGTATATTGATTTCAATGCTTGACCCAGGAATTGAACTCATATCCCTAAGCAAACTATATACGCTTAACTGATGTGTATGTCCCCTGTTGGTGGGATGAAACCTGTCTAGTTTCTCCTGATCAAATATGGCTCTCATTGGATGTTTATTTTATACGCGGTTTAATGGGAAGCTTATCAGGGTCTAATGAGTGCACTGGTTCTTTGAATCCCCACCCCCGCACTGTCGGTTGGGATTTAGAATACGTCAGGTGCATATGAGGTAAGATCCCGCCCTAAAAATCGGTGTCCTGAGTATGATGCTAGACTGAATTTGATAGAGATCTCCAGTTCTGGAATCTGAGGTATGTGGAGTACTTTTTATTGCCATTACTCCCAAACCCACTCTGACCTGGAGTGGTAGTACCGTTAGGGTCCCAATCATTCGCATTCGTTAGAACCGTTTACAAAAAAGCATCTCCTAAGAAGCAACTACACAAAAAACGTAAATATAAACATACATGAACGCGATTCCCTAATCTCTAAGCAAAAATATCCCTAGACGGGTTGACATGCCGTTGAAATTAATCAATCAATGTTCATATGTTGTTTTCAGTTATACTGACTTCTTTCTACAGGATTTGATGACTTTTTCCCCTTTCCATAGATGATCAACAATACCTGACTTAACAGTCTCACCATTGACTACAGCTTTTCGATATTGTACCAATCTTTATTGGTACAACAATATCGTCCTTATATTCCCTGTCAACTACATTGGTCATATTCTTATCTGATAGAGCCTCAGAGCCTCAGAGCAAGAAGGAACATTTTATTTTTACTTTTTCAGAAAATCTATGAAGAGCAAGACCCAAAATTCTAAAAAAAAAAAAAAAAAACAATATTTATCATAAACATAACGAACTCAATAAATAACAAGTGGAAGTTTTTCTGTTTTTAAATTAAATATTTTGTAATGACAATGCGTATTGATGTAGGATTGAGTGGATTCGATCAAATTCTTAACTTTTTTATGTAAATTAACATTGGCACTATTGATTTTTTATAATTTCAGAACCTCCCACTTGCTGGGCCAGCCCTTGGCTTAACAGGAACTGAGGGAAACATAGACGCCGCACTTCACCTTCGAAAGTTTTATTACACAGTCCTGCAGGCTTTCAAAGGTCTCGATCCGCAATTAAGAGAGAACATTGTAAAATCAGAAGTCCTTCTAATTGCTCACCTTCTCTTGTAGCCTGTCTAGTGACAACCTTGTTGGTCATCGGTGAACCTACCTGTATAGTGAGTGTCCTGTTTGTCATCAGTGAACCTGCCTGTGTGGTAATGGTCTTATTGTTCATGGGTGAACCTGCCTGTGTAGTGGGGACCTTGCTTCTGATTGGTGGACCTGCCTGTGTCGTGGTGGCCTTGTTTGTCATCGGTAAACCTGTGTAGTGAGGGCCTTATTGCTCATTGGTGAATCTACCTAAGTAGTGAATACCTTTTTTGTTATCAGTGAACATTTCTGTCTAGTGAGGGTCTTGTCGGTCATCGACGGACCTGCCTGAGTATTGAGGGCCTTGTTTGTTATCGGGTAAAATGCTTGTCTAGGGGTGGCCTTATTGTTCATCGGTGAACCTGCCTGTGTAGTGAGGGTCTTGTTGTTCATCGGTGAACCTGCCTGTGTAGTGAGGGTCTTGTTGTTCATCGGTGAACTGCCTGTGTAGTGAGGGTCTTGTTGTTCATCGGTGAACCTGCCTGAGTAGGGGGGACCTTGTTTGTCATCGTTAGACCTGCTTGTGTAGTGAGGGCCAGGTTGATCATTGGTGAACCTACATGTGTAATGAAGGCTTTGTTTGTCATCGGTGAAAACGCCTATCTGGTGAGGGTCTTGTTGGTCATCAACGGACTTGTCCTGTGTAGTGAGGGCCTTGTTTGCCATCAAGTAAACCTGTTTTTCTCATGGTGGCCTTGTTGTTAATCGGTAAACCTGCCTGTCTAGTGGGAGCTCTAGTGGGTCATTGGCGAACTTGCAAACATGGGATACCCTCCTAAGTACTATGTCAAATTTCTTGAAAATGGGATTCAATTTTTCACATTTTTTACCAGTTAACATAAAAAAAACTCTTTAAACGATCTAACATTTACAATTAACTTAGGTTCAAAATATATGAAACAGATATTTTGCTCACATTTGTGGTGCCATTCGAAAATTTGACAAAGTCTAATTCCTTCCTAACTTATTCATCGACTAAGTGCAAACTTCTGACTCATTTAAAAAGTGTCAGTTGTTTATATTACCACAACAAGAAACCCAAAAAAGCCACTCACCTGCCTGTTCCTCTTCTTTCTTAGTCTATGGCAAGTGGTAAATACAAAACTTGATCTCATTCCACAACACCTACGCGCCATTATTCTCAGACAACGCCCGAATCAGTACACAACTTCCTAATGACTAATTGCTGTTTCATTTCACTCAGGTGTTTTACCAAGAGTCATCTGTTATTCTTACAAAACCTGTCTTTCCTCATCATCATCTTTCGCTTCAATCCATCACAACAGACACGTTTCTCTATAAACGTATCTGTGACTATTATAATAAATCTCTAGTAACAGCTAATGGACTATTTTTCATTAGATTAAACATAGCAATTGAATCATGTTACTAAAATTACTAAACTCCTGCTCTTTCTTACAAACTGCATATTCTAGTGTTAAACAATGCATCTGACTTTTGTCTGCTGTACACAAATGGTAACATACTTATAACTAGATCTAGTATTTTGGACAGTCTTGGATAGTCCGTTTTGAAATTTTAAAGAATTTTATGCGTCTCATTTTCTAAGACAATTTCTAGTTTGTGTATATACCATTTATCAATCCAATCATGCCTACTCTTGTATTCCTTTGGTGCCAGTACACTCGCTTATTCCGCCCTGTCGGCTGGGCGTTAGAATGCACCGACTGCACCTCTGCAGAGGCGTAAGACTCCCTCAATGGGGCCACCTGTTAGCCGTGTGTGTCGACCCGTGATGCTTAAGTAATAGAGCCCAGGTGGATGAGCAATTCATGACATGCAATACTCCACTTTGGCCCTATCTTGGGCTAGACGGGCGGTCGGAGAGGCCCCTCCGATCAATCGGCTGGTCACGTCAAGCCCTAGCACCTATATGATTTTCTCAACCCTATTGCCCTTATGGCAAGCCCCAAACTCTTTTATCATATGGGTGCTAGAAGGCGTTGGCTGCGGATCTACATGTCCTGGAATGACGTTAAACTCTATCTGATGGTGAGGTTCCAGTTTTGGAGGTTTGGGGAATGTGGAGCACCCCTTCATCACCATTGCTCCATGGTCCACTCTGACCTGGAGTGGTAGTACCTGTTAGGGTCCCATCTATGGGTTAAATAGAAAAATGTATTTATAAAAAAATTGATTATCCATTAAGAATTGATTTATTTCAAAACTTTATCGGCATTAAATGACCCACTGAGGTTGATATGCCGTAAAACAAAACAAACCAAACTCGCTTATTATGGGATTAATTATTTCATCTCTGTTACCACATAATTTATACTTGCTATATTCTTCTGCGTATTATCAACTTTTCATCATCATCATCATCATCATCATCATCATGTCGCGCTGTTAATACGGATATCCATGACAGTCTCTCTCCATCCGTCCTATTGTTCATCATTCTCGGGAGGTCCCTATGCAGCATCCTGTATCCGCACAGAGCTGATCAATGTACGTCTTTGCTGGTCGGCCCACACTGGCGTGTCCCATTTGCTGGCTTCCACAGGAGGACGTCACTTATGAGTTCGTCCTTGCTTCTCCAGCAGTGTCCCACCTGCCACATCAACTTTTGCTTTGACATAATTAGTTTTATGACATTATTTTGTGCTTCTATTAATAAAAATTCAGTTACTCTTTTTGGATTTCTACTTAACCATGTTC
>CM042162.1:46889279-46941779 GCA_023376005.1 Doryteuthis pealeii
TTACCTAGGTTAGCAGATCATTGTTAGTGAGTTCGATCCGCTGTGAGGGCTCCATACTTCTGGCCATCTGCCAAACTAAACTAAAATGTAGTGAATAAAGACTTACAGTCGAGTCATGCTGAAAAATTCCGGTTCTCACCAGACAATTGAAGTTAAGCTGAAATGTATTTGTTTAGTGCTTAAATGGGTGACCATTTGGTAATAAAAACAAAGCTTAGTAAATAACAAAAATCCATACTAAACGAATTGGTTTCATAATTCCACTGAAAGAATAGCTGAAAACCCCTGCAATTTTTTGAATAATTTTAATGTAGTCATTTATATTTAACAGAATTTGGTCGATTAACGAGCACAACTTTTGCTTATTACAATGTTTGGACTCTTCCATTTGTATTTCTTTTGTCGGGATCAATAAGAGATGGAATTCAAATTCGATTTGTTTATCTCACATATATTTATATGTTTATCTCACATTCTATTAAATTTCAAAAGGGCCAACGTCCAAAATATCTAATCTCATTTACAGAACATACATTCGCCAAACTTCATCTGATTCTTACAATAAATACACCATGATTTGATCTGTTAATTTTATGACTCTGCTGTCATGTTTTCATCTACGGGACACAGTTTGTTTTAGATGCAGGTCTGCTCGTAAGCAAATGCACATGATATCTATCTATTCTAGTTTTTTCATATCTATCTATCTCTCTATCTATGCTAGTCTGTTCATATCTGTCTGTCTATCTATGATAGGATGTTCATATATATATATATATATATATATATATATATATATATATATATATATATATGTGTGTGTGTGTGTGTGTGTGTGTGTGTGTGTGTGTGCTAGTATGTTCATATCTATCTATCAAGCTATTCTAGTATGTTCATATCTATCTCTGATAATATGTTAATATCTGTCTATCTATCTCTGCTAGTCTGTTCATATCTATCTATCTATCTATCAATATACACACACACATATATATGTGTATGTGTGTGTGTGGTGTGCGTGTGTGTGTGTGTGCGTGTGTGTGTTTTCATGTAATGTATGCACACGAATGCCTGGTATGATTAAAAAAGAGTATCTAGACTAAATCTCTAACCTTTTTTAACATTTACAATTGAAATGAAGACGTATGAATAACTGAGTAACTTATATAAGAAAGTGATGTTCAAACGTTCTGTTTTAGCGAAAGACATGATTATGCAATACCCTTCATACTCACCAGACTTAGTTCCGTACGACCTTTTTTCTTGTTTCCTAAACTAAACATTCATCTGAAGGGTAAAAATTCGATGATGTGGAGGGCATAAAAAGAAATACAATGGTATAGTTTCGGATCACATCAAAAGAGAAGTTTTAGAGAGTGTTGAATGCCAAAAGGATTATGTTTCATTCATTGTTCCTTTCTGTCTAAGTAAATAAATATTCAGTCTCGAGATGTTTGGGACACACCTTGTAGACGATATGTTTAATTATCGTGTATAACTTTGGAATAATCAAGAGAATCAAGCTGATCTTTCAATGCTAAAAATTCCTGAACCATTTCGTAAGAATAAAAAGAATTTTCTTTTATTATCAAGAGGAACAGAGAATCTTGGTAATCAGAAAGAAAGTTCTTCGTTTTACATGTATTTACCCAACTCTTCACAGAATGCGACACAACGTACAGTTGGTTTGAATTCAAAGTTTAATTTCTCCTAGACTGGTTGTCAAACCATGGCTAAAGAACCCAGACTGTCCAACTATATCATCATTTCTGGAGGGTGGCTATATGGATTTTTCTAAGAGCATTTGCACCAACTGAATCGCAAATAGTCTAGGTCCCTATGACATAGTTGCTAAGCTGAACTCCAGTTCATTATTATTATGTACACCTTTGGAGTAATACTCTTGGGAAAGGTATGAACCCCCTTATCATCCTAGCTATGGGTTAAATGGTACCACTACTGTTCTAATATAAACATAGCTTTGGCATTAAATAACCCACGAAGGATGATATACTATTAAACAAAGAAACCATGAAAACAGCTTCGTCCAGGATTTGAACTCGGATCACTGATTCCATTTCTTTCTATGATAACCGTTACACAAAGAGTGCCTCTTTATTTTGTAGCAGTATTCAAGGTCTGGTAATTAATTTCCAACTAACAGCTGATGTACATCGAGATTTCAAGCCATTTTCCGCTCTCCCCCATCCCACGTCACTATCAAGGACTGTGCTTTCTCTCTAGAGAAACTGCAAGCTTATTAATGAATCTTGCCTGGCGAGCAAAGACTGTAATGCTGGCAAGGTATCATATAACAATATATGAACTGAAAGCCAGGCTACCTGGAAGTTTGTTCCTCGCATTCACTGAGCAGAAACAGCATCGGAATGCGCTTCTCGTCTGAAAAACCTTACATCTGCGCAGTTACTGAGGCTTATTTAAATAAAATGGTTGATAATGAAATAAAATCTTACAGGTTTATACGATATATCCAACCTTTTATTTTATTTATTTATTTATATTTATTTATTTATTTATTTTATTTATTTATCTATCTATTTATTTTGGTTTGTCTGTTTGTTTATGTTATTTTTGTGATGCATCCTTTGGAACTTTAATTCTTCATATGTAAGTTTTCTCCAAAGTTTTAAATGAGTAGTGAAATGGAATTTAGCATCATTCAATGCCAGGAAAACACCAGACAGCTTTTAATAGTTAATTCCACAGCTTCTGTTTTTTATGCAATGAATTGAATATCTTGAAGTTTTAATTTTCTTAAAATTAAACAAAATGACATAATAAAATTATTCCTACATACTTTTCAGACAAAATACTCTTTTTATACATAAATCCATTAATATATGAATAAGTGACTTTTTTCGATCAGATAATTAGCAGATTTTTAAAATCTGGGTGGGTTTTGTTTTTTTGTTTTTGTTGGGGTTTTTTTGTTTTGTTTTTAGTTGTTTTTTTTGGGGGGGGGGTTTTGCTTTTTCCTAAAAATGTTATCAAGTTGTCTATGTAAACAAGTATTTGAACACAATTATCTCCCTTTTTGTATCATGGACATATCATATATCAAAATTCTTAGGGCACCTCACATGGTGTAATGGTTAGCAAGCTAGATTTGCAGACCATTGATAGTGAGTTCATTTTTCATTGGGCGCCCCATATTCTGGCCTTGTGCCACATCTAAGTTAAGCTTAGTAAATAACTATATCAAAATTCTTAAAGTATTCTTCTTATTAACAGTACAAAGAGTATAACGATAAAATTAACGTTTTCTTGTTTTGTCAATCCATTAGCTCTTTTTCGTCACAATTCTGTGGATTTATCTACAATAAAAACATTTTCACGGTTGATTGTCAAAATCTAACGTATTTAGTTTGTTAGATGTTAAATTTAATTCTACATGTTGAAATTTAACATATTTTAATACTCGGACATCTTTTGTATAACTCTTAATATCCTTCCTTGTCAAGGCGTTTAATTTCGTAATGAATATTAACCAGGTGGGTCAAACATTATACAATGAAAATACCAAATCAAAATTCAACTAATGGCTGTATTTCAGGTTGCGGAAATTTTTTTCCACCTCATAAATAATGCAAAGTGCATCTATAGAATTATAGTTTATTGAACATTTGTCGGAAAACTGAATCTTTCCAAAGTTATTTTTGGGTAAGATTCTAAAATTAATGAATTGTTGTTTGTTGGGAAAAAATGTTGTCTATCTAAATTTGTAATTTAAAACTTATGTAAAAATTAAGTTAATCTTTGAGATTATATCTCTATATTCTTACGAAGAAAAACATTTAAATGCGGGATTAAGTTAAATGGTTATAAACTGGGAGTTCCGTTTACAATATACGGAAAATGAATATAAAGTCAAGTTTACATTCATTTTACCGTGTAAACTGAATATCAAAGTCAGTGACCAATTACACATTATATGTACATTGTACATTGAACCCCCAATTTATAGCCAACTCATTTTCAGATTCTTTTAGAAATATTTTACCCCAGTTTCTTTTTGAATCTCTCAAATGTCATTTTTTAATATAGCCAATTTAGATAAATTTTGAAATCTATTTTCTGACGAAATTACTGAACATTTATTTATAGAATTTTAACCATTTTTTTTTTTCATTTAACAAGCCAATGATTGAAAAAACAATTTTGTCAAGAAATATATGTCTAATTAAAACAATGACGGAAATAACCATAATCCCAAATTTTAAATAAAAGAACTAATATAATCTTTCGTTCTTTCTTTCTTTTTCTTCTTCTTATTAATAAGTGCATTTAGTTTTCTAGGTTCAAGGGACGTAACCAGTGATACAAATGTATTTAGTAAAAAATAATTTAAAACTTTGAAGAACCAAAAATTGCATGAAAAGTTGGTAAAACTTGCAAATCATACTCAAAATCCGATGACCCAGAAAAAACAGAACCCACAAATTTTGTAATAAAACTGTTAATTTTAACTAGGGGGTGGGGGTAGATTTAGGTTTAGGGTTAGGGATAGGGTTGGGATTAGGGTTGAGGTTTAGTTTAGTTTGCGTTTAGTTTAGTTTGGAAAAATAAATAAATAAATTGGGTTTTGTTTTTTCTGGGTCACCCTTAATATCATGGGATTTTTGAGTATGATTTGCAAGTTTTACCGAAAAGTTATAAACATGATCTTTCTTGTCTACTTTTGTAGTCTGAAGAAATATAATAAACACTGTTCATATTTGAAAACTTTGAAATTACAGAAATATTTCTTTATTAAACATTCAAATTAACTCCTTAGTTGAAATCAAAAGAAATATAGTGAAAAAAATTAAAAATTGAAATAAACCTATCGAACCTTACCTGGTCGGATATTAAAAAAAATTAAATACAAGTTGCATTATAAAGGAAATGCGTCAAAAATTGCAGCCGACAAAGTTTTAAGAGAAGCCGATATACAAATTCAAAGTAAAAGTTATAAATCATGAATATTGTTTGTTTGTTTGTTTCTTTTTTCCAAAAATAATGGCACAATTAGATATGAAATTAATGAATAATAATTGTAATTAGATAGATTAATTAGAGAGAGAAAAGAAAGGAAGGAAGGAAGCATCATATTCTCAAAGGTGCTAAATCTTAGTAATGACAATAATAATCACATGTGTAAAGAGCAATATATATATGTGTGTGTGTGTGTGTGTGTGTGTGTGTGTGTGTGTGTGTGTGTGATATTCTTCTTTTCTACCTCATCAAAATACTCAACTACATGGAGATAGGTAAATTGCTAATCTCCATATCTCTTTGGTGACGTAGAACTATCGGAACAACATGAAAAATATATTTTTAACCTTTTTTAACACAAAAAAAACGGTAGGATAGGCAATTTGCTCGTCTCTATGTATTGGTCTCATCTGACGATGTGAAAATTGAATTTTCCCGGGGTTACGCATTTTGTTGTGTCTAACTTTTCCATTATTTTAATTCATTTATGTTTTAAATCCTTCATGTCGCTAGTTATAGATAATTACCATCATTTCTTTTTTACAAATAATTATAATTACTTGCCAGATAACTAAAACAAACTGGGAAACATGAAGTTGCGCTGATAGCAATCGAATGAAACGGTCCCAAAGACTTGGAAAAAAGATTAGAGAAATTGGAAATCAGAGAAAAAATCAAGGTCTTCCAGATTACAGCGTTGTTAAGATGGGCTAGAATACTAAGAACAGTCCTGGAGACCCGAGGAGAATTTCTGTCAGTCAGACTCCAATAAAAGACCACCAATTAAACCTGGTGCGAAAAACTCGTATGCAGTTGTTTATTTATTCAAAATAATAAGTAATTATAGATTTAAGTAAAAACCTTCAATTTTGTGAATATTTATTAAAAATAGCACAAACTGAAATTCCCTCAAATAAGTTTGATAAATAAAATAAAATTCTTCTCAAAGTGGCAAGAATTAAAATAATTGTTATTAGTTACGATACACTTTAACCAGGAGTAACAACAACAACAATAACAAGCAGGATAGATACCCATATGTTTGGGAATCTTTTATACGCTCCATTGTTAATCAGCGTTTGGTTGATAGGATTTTAACCAAACAGCAATAAAAAAAATAAAATGTGCAACAACTTACCTGGATTTGTTTGAAAATGTTTAGTATTGAATAGAATGCATGAAAACCTAAAACTGTGCGCAACAAATGATATTTATCATTGCATGAGAATAATTGCTTGAAGGCGTGTAGTTGTTAGTAAATTATTGATATTACATAGGGAAACTTGATAGAAAATAACTGTGTGCAAACAAATGATTTATAGACAAAAAAAAGTTCGACTAAAAAACGGATTACAATGGAATGGTGAAAGTATAAATAAGTTATAATTATTATCATTTTTTTTAAATTAATCTAATTTTTGGCATTAAATAATCCATAAGGTGTGTTATTAAATAAACCAAACAAAATCAAACAACTCACCTGACCCACGTGTAACGGTAGGTTAAATTCCGTTCCTCCTTGCAGTTTGAAGCCCCATGGCTGTGTTGTATCAAATCTCTGAAGTTTAATTTCGTCCCTTTCACCCATTTCTCTGCTTTCTATTGTTATTTCTTATTTATTAGAATGAAAAAAACAAAAGAGTCACTGGTTACTAAAGCAGCACCTCACACACTGAGTGAAGCAAAAGAATGTATCAGCGAGTTTTTATAGCAACCCACATTTCAGAGCGGGTCGGGCTGGCTGAATAAGAACGGGAATCGGTATTTGGTGGGGCGGCCAATGACGGTGGGTGGGAGTGCTATAAGCTTACTTATCACTTCTCTTCCTTACTCACATACCATCATTATTCATGAGGAAGTGTCGCGGCCTAAATTATAGATATAAATATATATGAATATACATAAATATATATATATATAATAATATTATATATAATATTACACATATATATATATATATATATATATATATATATATATATATTATATATATATATACACTCACACACGAGCGTAGACACGCATGCGCGTGTACAAACTTTAATAATCTGAAATATGATAGTTAAGCAGCCGCGATAATCAAATTTACGTATATGGGAGTTTAATAAGGATACATTTTATTTTATCTATCTATATGTTTGTTGAGTCCAAACTTTCTAGCACAACACTAACACAAAATTATATGCGTATGATAGGTAGGTATGTGAGTATATATATCAACATATTAATGATTACTGTTACATTACACCACACACACACACTCACACACACACAAACACACACATATAGATATGTATATATGTACTCACATATAGATACATTCATATATATATATGTGTGTGTATGTATATTTATATATGTATATAGGTTTTGTATATATAATTTGTATATATATGTAACCAATATTTATATACAAATACCCACACTTTATATATATATATATATATATATATATATATATATATATATATATATATATATATATATATATACGAAGTTCATTCAAAGGTTATAAGCCTTACACAGATATTTGTGACTATTCGGGTCTCTGTTTTGCCCATTTTGAGATTTGTGACATACCTTTCACCTTATATGAGTATTGTATATATCAGTTGTATACACACACAAACACACACACACATATATATATATATATATATATATATATATATATATATATATATATATATATATATATATATATACGCTCGGGTCTCTGTTTTGCCCATTTATAGATTTGTCACATACCTCTCACCTTTGTATGGGCTTCACCTGCATAGAAATTAAGATAGAAATCTGAAGTAGTTTTTTTTATATATATAAGGCACAACTTTAATTCAGCACAAGGATTAAAAGAGAAATACTTTCGGGATTATCAGAGGACACACACACACATAAATAATCCCTACTTTAAATACAATCAATGTATGTTTTCGTGTGTACTATTTTATATCTATATATTGATGTGTGTAAATTTACAGCGACTCGTAAATCAATTCAATTTTTTTATAACAACTAAGAACACATATGTTGTTGCTTCTTCATTCACTATATATATATATATATATATATATATATTATATATATATATATATGGGGGTGTATGTAATTATAACATTATCATACATTGAGGTCTCCAGCGGACCATGAAACAATATTTTTATATGTCTTTGTAAAAAAAATCATAAATATAAATATAGATATATTGAAAGGATTTTATACAAATTCACACATATATATATATATATATATATATATATATATATATATATATATATATAAACACACACATATATAATTATATATATATGTGTGGTGTGTGTGTGTGTGTTGTGTGTGTCTATGTGTTTGTTTAAGTAAAAGAAGGTCCTGAATAGAATCATTTCACACACACAAACACACACAAACACACACACACACACATATATATATATATATATATATATATATATATATATATATATATATATATATATCATCTCGGAAAGAACAGATATTTCTCTGGGTTTTTCTAAGTCCACATGCGTGAATGTATGTGTAATTGTCAATTCAACTCTTTTATCCTGCTACCTCAAATGACATACGACACAGCTACGCACCTAAATGCTACAGAGCCAGTCCAACAACTTTTTTTCAATCTAAAAAAAAAAAAAACAAAAAACAAGATACAATATCTATAACGTCTGGAAAACTCAACAGGCCTGTTTATAAAAAGACTTCAGCAAATCTCATTTGTAGCTTATTTTTTCTTTTTATCTTTTTTTTTCTCCTTTTTTTTTTCTCTCTATTCATTCTAAGCTAATAAACATTAATTATACAAGGGACAAGGATATATGGTGTCATCAGGTTGAGGTTTTCACAAAGACATCATTTGTACAATATTAGGGAAATGTTAGAAGTGACAACTCTCTGTTACTTAGGCAATCAATCTATTGTATTAAGTCGTTTAGAAACATTGGTAACAATTCAGAAGCGAAGAAAATTGCTTAGATCGAAATTAAATTAAGGAAAAGGAAAAATCAATGAGCATAACGATAACCGAAAATAAAGAAAATTCACCTAAATGGAAAAATATTCATCTTTGTGTTTAATGTGATTTAAAATGCCGGTTTAGCTCAGTCGGTAGAGTATCCGGCTCAGAACCACCAGATTTTGGGTTCAATACCGACCCTCAGCGCATGAGTAGCACAGATTGGATATGTACGGTAAAGTGAGGAGCTGATGGTAGGTGTGGCACTCCACTTCGTAAGCAGAAATAACCCCCCTGGTCTAGTTCTAGCGAAAGGGGGATATACTCCATCGCTGTCCGGCTGATACCAACAATAGGCCAACCCGTCTACTACTTTACTTACTAATTGCTAGAACCTTGACAAACTGGTACTGCCCAACATTAGGATGAGCAACTGCCTCGTTTGAATGACGCATTAGAATAAAACAGAACTTTATTTGAGCACTATTCATAAATATTGAAAACTATATATATATATATATATATATATATATATAGAGAGAGAGAGAGGGGGGCAACGCTCTCCTATAAAAGGGATGGAGCAGTCTAAGGCGCCCTTTACATACATATAGATGTGTGTATTAAAACAGTTAATGTTTCCCTTCACATTCTGTTGGTGACGATGGCCGAGCGGTTATACTGTCCGACTGCTGCTGAATCGATCCGGATTCTATACCGGCTGTAGATAGCTCACAAAATGTCTAGCCACACTGAAGAGACTTGATAAGTTGAAACACGTGTCTGTGTATGACTATATATATATATATATATATATATATATATATATATATATATATATATATATAAAAAGAGAGAGAGAGAGAGGGAGAGTTGAATTTGTTTTAATATAAAACTACTATTGTCAGTCATTTATGACTATAAACTTAATTATCCGCAATGATAGATGAAACTTAGAAAAAGTATTACAGCAAAATGTTCCCTATGAATACAAACATTTTATATGTCCCTATAAAAAAAAGTCATGTTATATTTACTGGACATACAAGTCGTAGGAATAGTAGTAAATATTTCAGTGAAGTAAAATCAGTGAAACTTGGGTGGAGTCGAAGGCATTTGGTTTATTTTCATTTCCTCACCTCCTCTTACCCCCCCCCGTCACTTCTTTGAAACACTTTCCTCTCTTATTGCCTTTCCTTCCTTTTTCCCGTTCCGCTTATCCAAATACTTGGCTCTTGCTCACCAATATTACAAGCATCATACATACACTAAGACATAGGCGATTATATATCCGATCTGTCTATCACACACACACACGCACTTCATATAACTGTTACGAAATACTTACAATTCTATCTCAAGAACAGAGATATATTCATCCTGTAAGTAACGCATATTCGAGATTTCAGATAATCTAATATATATATATATATATATATATATATATATATATATATATCATTTCTTAAAAAATACATACAAGGTATGATCAAAAAGTGTTACCCCTACAAATTTTCCATTAGTGAAAATATCTCTTGAACTCCATATATATATACGTGTGTGTGTGTGTGTGTGTGTGTGTGTGTGTGTGTGCTCCCAAAATCCAGTAGAGCTCTCTAGGAACGACTTAAAAGCGTAAAAAAGCAAGGCGCGTCTGTTGTTTACGGATTTGAGCTTTCTTTGATCGTAAAATATATACACCGATATACGTATTTATCAGTTAAAACTCCGCTCCTAACTGGCAACTGGCGTCAGCCAAGGGGTTAAGGAACCGAACTGATGAAAAATCAGTCGGATTTCGCTGGGCTTAGCCACACTGAAGAGACGTGAAACGTCGAAACATGGTGTCTGTGGATGACTATATATATATATATATATATATATATATATTATATATATATATATATTTGTGTGTGTGTGTGTGTGTGTGGCCAGTTTATCTTAGTCGGTAGAGCACCAGGCTTGGAACCACAAGGCCCTCGCCAACTCAGCGTATGACCACAGGATATGTACGGTAAAAAGATCTCCCTGGTCTAGTGTTAGGGAAAAGGGGATAGACTCCCTAAATGTCTGGCTGAAACCGACAATAGGCCACTCCGTCGACTTATTCTTGTGTAAATCTTATGTGTAAATCTCCTCTCAGAATACAAACATCTTTTTCTTGTCTCTGAAAAATGCAATGAAAAGTGGAAATTCGTCTGAAATTTTGACAATTGACGCAATGGATATAAAGGGTTCATTTAATACAATTCTAAGTGACAGTCGATTGTAGGATGCAAGTTCAATCTTGACTACGAGCGAAAATATGAAAAATGTGGGTTATCATCCCCAATATTGTGAACCCGATAACCCCGAGAGCCCAGAAGCTATGGCAACCGGAAGAAGCAAGCGCAACCGAAAAAAAAACAGGGACCAAGAGCCCTAAGGCAGACATCTCTGAAACTTACTTGCTCGACAGCAGCAGATTAGCAGACAGATCACACAGACAGGAACCTAGGAACCCCCAGAAGAACTTTAAATGAACCTGGTACGAGAAATCTAAACCGCACCAACTAATCACCTCAAAGATAAGTCTTTAATCAGTAAATCTGAACTTGTTACCCTCGTAAGAATATTAACCACTAAAAAATATGATTTAGCAACTCATACACATACAATATTTTATTTGAATTAATTTCTTTGCCTTTTTTTCCTTTTTTATGATTCATATGGGAAGGCGATATGATTTCCCATAAAAATAACATAAAATACTTAACATAGCTTAGCACTTGTACTCGGTTATGGTTAACAGAATGAGAAGAATCTACCCAAATGCATTAAATAAAGGGTTCGGTTTGAAGTTCCGTGAAGGTTCACGACTTACAACATGAAGGTTCCCGAATTTGACAAGAAGGTTCCCGATTTCGACGACAAGGTTCCCAAGTTCTTCAAGAAACACCTGAAATAACCCGGACGGCACATCGACTGAAACGTTGTATATATAATAATAAAAATGGGGACTACAACCCGAAAAATCTAAATAAGACAAACTAAACTAGAATAGATGAAAAAATGAAACAATACAAATAAATTGACTGAATGTAACGAAATAAATGTTGGGGTGACAAAGAAAAAGTACTATTTGTTAGTATCTCTCAAATGGCGTCAAATGGGTTGTTTTTGTTTTTTTTTTTCTATCTGAAAATCTTTTCCCTTACCCACAACTCTGTTCAAGATTGCTTTCACTACCCTTGCAAAAAGTGAGCGTATCGAGTGGTATGTTAGGATGAGAGAGAAAAGGCAAAGGACTGCGATTGACAGTTGGTAAGGTAAGGGAGGTTAAAAAGACTGAATTAAAAATCATAAACGATAAAAAAAAAAAAATTACCGCAATGATATTACGAAGCGTTTTCTTTTTTTAATCATTTTGAATTAACTGACCCAGAAAGTAAGTCAAAGATCGTTCAACGTTTTCTAATTGACTTTTATATCCAGAAGACACGCACAAGTCATAGAAGAGTATGTAAACACAGTTAAGTATTTTCGCCATCACAGCGACAACAATTATGATCTTAATTATTATCTTTGTGTCAGAGATCACATCACTTAAGACCCGGTTTGAGTTGGATTTTTTCATAGAATAAATAAAGATGAAACTACCAGATTTATGATACACATTAACTCTTTCTTATCCACTTTTCCTTTATAGAGACTCTGTACCTGGGCTTATAAAATTCCCAAAAGATTGAACACAAAATACCAGGCGAAATATGTGTTTAAAGCAAGGTCTTTCAAATGATCTGTCCATATGGACAGACCATTTGAAAGACCCCTGGGGTGAATATAATTTGGGCCGGGTGAATAAAGAATAGGGGTCCACTGGGAGTGAATTTTCTAGTATACATTCACAAAAACCCTTTATAACTAAATCACTGAATCATGTACATAAGTTGCCAGATTTAGTATGTCAAGTAGAATGTCTGATTGGGTGTGATGACCAATAGTGATGTGTTGTTCACAAAGATCATTGGATCATTTAAATGAATGAACGATCTAGCAAAATATCCCAAGCTTTGAGTGATTGTTGTGCTCACTTTACAAGCTTTTTCAATTTTGTATATGGTGAAAGCGCAGGCTTATCGTCGTAGGAAATGGACACGGCGACACGAGTTCAAATCCTGCACGAGGCTGGGAAAGGTATGCATTCTCCCTCCAGCTATGGGTAAATAGTAGGAAAGACTGGGCTCTTTAACTGTGGTATGTCAACCAGTCTAGGAGAAGAAAAACTCTAAATTCTAACCTGTTGAACCCCGCTTAAAAAATTGACCTTGTGTCACATTCTACTCGTGCAGAGGGGGTTAGTAAATATGTGTATATGTATATGGTGAAATCTAGCTTTAACAATATGCATTATTTCATTAAACAAACGGAATCATTTTGAATATAGAATGTGGTGATTTTCGACTCAAACTCACGAAACTGCAACCTCATATTTGTGTTCAAATCTATCCTTCCCATTGAATAAAGGAGCATATACATTTATAGTTT
Organism: Doryteuthis pealeii; assembly: GCA_023376005.1. Classification (NCBI taxonomy): domain Eukaryota; kingdom Metazoa; phylum Mollusca; class Cephalopoda; order Myopsida; family Loliginidae; genus Doryteuthis; species Doryteuthis pealeii. Next base: position 46,902,769 of record CM042162.1, read on the forward strand.
ACTGATTTGTTTTCTCGTGTATTTTTTATTAAACACTAACTAGTAATTTAGTTATGTTTTGTAATTTAATATTCAACTAATTTATTTGTTGGTGACTGGAAATTAAATTTGGTTACAAGTAAAATCTCTGGTTTAAAGCTATCGCATCGTTCTACCCAAGAAAATGGCCGTAAATTGTAATCATTTTAAGCCTTTTATTATAAGTATCTGACGCGTTCTTCCTGAATTGGGTTGTGTAAATATCACGCAAAATGGCTGTCTTGAACTGACAAACTGTATTACAAACACAAATGGTCATAAGTAAAATTGAACATTTCCGATGAACTCATTTATTTTTTCAAAAGTAAAAACAAATGTTTTGAACTGAAACCATCTTTTGAGGTTAACTAATAATTATGATGACTTCTCAGTCAGAAAAAAAAACAATTAGCCTCATTTTAAACATAAAAAAAACTTTACTTATACGAGCAAATATATGCACGCTCCGATTGCAAGTATTTAAGTTTTAACGTAATAAAATATTATATTAAATTAGAAAGGATAATGAAACTAAATAAGAATGCAGCTTAAAAAAATTTGAAACAGAGGTAGTATAATCGAAAAATAGAACAACTAAAACTTACTCTTCCATCACTCCAGTCCGTCCTTGCTAAATTTTCCTAATGTAACTATTTAGTTAAAATAGGAAGTAAAGAATAAAATTACAGTTATTTCTTCTTGTTAATGGATTTCTTTTAAGATTTATACCCGTGATTTTTGCTCATATTCATTCAGATAAAACCAAATAATTAGAAATCAATGATGCTAAGCACATATGTATTAAGATCAGATTTTTTAAATCGATATGCAAATTAGCCTTCCCATTCACACTGTAAACCGCTATTTTGTTGTATATATAAATTCAATTGCATGTATTTAGGATGTAGATATGCTCAACAGTATCAATAATGTAAAACAATTTTATTGATAATTGATGTTTGAATAAAATAAAATCATTGAGAATGTGACGTAAGGGAATTGTGACTTGAGTTGTAATATAGTTTCGGTTACAAACAAACACACAATCTCCATTATAATAAGATATTTATATGTAATCAGTTAAGCGCTGTAATTATGTTAAAATGTTTATTCTTTAAAATCTATTTGTTTCATTTTTTACAAAATATTATCAACGAAATTAGAGGCAATTCATTTTTAATACTATTGTAATATTTTTATTTGTCAAAATGGAGCATTTTTACCTTTTTTCTCTTTTAAATATGTGCTCTTTTTAACGTGATTTATTTCAGTGTTGTTAAAAAATTGATAGGATTTTTTTTTTTTTTTTTTTTTGCAAATTTAGTTTCTGTTCTTGAAGAAAAAATTTAAAACAAGCGACAATTTACAAGTTTGTTTTTATTTAATAAAATTTGTAAAGAAAAGAGGAGATCTTGCCGTATCAAATATATTAATACAAGCACTGAGTACTGATGATAATTTTTCTTGTAACCAAATTTAATTTCCAGTCACCAACCAATAAATTAGTTGAATATTAAATTACAAAACATAACTAATTTACTAGTTAGTGTTTAATAAAAATTACACGAGAAAACAAATCAGTAAACTATAAATGTATATGCTCCTTTATTCAATAGGAAGAATAGATTTGAACCCAAATATGAGGTTGCAGTTTCGTGAATTTTGAGCCGAAAATCACCACAAAATGATTTCGTTTGTTTAATGAAATAATGCATATTGTTAAAGCTAGATTTCACCATATACATACACATATATTTACTAACCCCTCTGCCCGAGTAGAATGTGACACAAGGTCATTTTTTAAGCTGGGGTTCAACAGGTTAGAATTTAGAGTTTTCCTTCTCCTAGACTGGTTGCCATACCACGGTTAAAGAGCCCAGTCCTTTCTACTATTTACCCATAGCTGGAGGGAGAATGCATACCTTTCCCAGCCTCGTGCAGGATTTGAACTCGTGTCGCCGTGTCCATTTCATATATATTTCAGTTTACTCATGATAATTATTTTGAAACCTGTGCATGTATTGATCTGTATATGTAATCATTTATATTATTTTTACGTATATTATCTTGAGTAAACTGAAATATATATGAATGCTGTTACAATTCTATTTTCAGTCAGTATATTTTTTGCAACAGCGAATTCATGGATATTTCTGGAATAACACTGTTCTTTTTTTATTTTCCTATCCGTATCTCAGCCTGCGTATTTGCTTGTGTTTATATGTGCAGTTGTATGTATGTAACAGGATGGGCGTTTCTTCGTTTTTTAACTATCTATCTACAACCTTCAACTTTCCTGGCAAAAATTATCATCAAACCACTTCATAGTTTCTTCTTTGATAACTTCTTTCAAAAAAAGAAAGATCCACAAAGAATAAGAAAAAATGTTTAATCTAAAAAAAGAAAACAGATAAAACGATAAGACATAAAAAAGCCATGAAAATGACAAAATGTTCTTCAAAATGAGACGCAAATGTACGCAATAAACTCGGCAGGTGACTCCTTGTTTATTTCTTTTTGTTTTACATCATAAAAACGATGAAAAGAACTCTTAGAAAAAAGGAAATGAAAAGGGTCTCTGTTTTGATTTGTTTTTTGGTTTTTGTTTTGTTTTGTTTGTTTTTTTTTTTTGGGGGGGGGGTCGGGGGTCTTTTTTTAAGATAAGGGGCCGGGTTAGCTCAGTCGGTATAACATCCGGCTAGAAACCACAAGGTTCCTAGTTCGACACCGGCCTTCGCTAACTCAGCGTATGAATAGCACAGGGATCTGTGCGGTAAAGTAAGGAGCTGATGGTAGGTGTGGCGCTCCACCTCAGATGCAAAAACTATCTCCTTGGCCTAACGCTAGTGAAAAGGGGATAGACTCCCTCGCTGATTGGCTGATACTGGCATTAGGCCGCCCTGACGACTTTACTTTTATTTACTTTTTTAAATGATATTTAGTATTAAGTAGAAAAATATTAAACATCAAAAATTAATTTAACAATTTTAATTCTTCTATTCCAAAAATCAAGGGTCGGTTTAGCTCAGTCGGTATAGCATCCGACTAGGAATAACAAGGTTCCTGGTTCCATACCGGCCTTCGCCAACTCAGCGTATGAGTAGCACAGGGATCCGTGCGGTAAAGTGAGGAGCTGATTGTAGGTGTGGCGCTCCACCTCAGACGCTAAAATAATCTATTTAGTCTAGCGCCAGTGAAAAGGGGATAGACTCCCTCGCTGTCTGGCTGAATCCGACATTAGTCCGCCCCGACGGCTTTACTTACTTATACCAGAAATCAACAAATTCTTATTTACTATAATGAGGAAAGGGTTGGGTAAATGCCTATCATCATTACTTTATTATATCAGATGTATACACGTATTTATTTAGATTCTAAAATTTAAAAAAGAATAAAGTTTTAATTTCGGTACTTTTTTGGTCACACGTCGTATAATGTCGAGCAAAGGGTCAATTGGTTTTGGGCTTTATTTCAAGAACTTTTACTTCAAAATGAGTCATATAATTATTTACTGAACGAAGATTAGATGCGACACAAGTATGGGACACCCAGCGAGAATCGAACTCACTAACAATGGTCTGTTAGCTTGCTAACCATTAAGCTATATGAGGTACCTCAGAAAGACTTATATAGATAATAAATTTGACCTCTGTTCATTTTCTGAGCTACTATCGCTCAAAATGTGGTGTCACATAGTGGTGTAATGGGTAGCAAGCTAGTCTTACAAATTCATTACTTCTGAATAGTGAGTTCTATCCATGATCGATGCCCCATACTTACGACCTTATGTCACATCCTACCCGGTGCAAACGGGTTGGATAAATACCAACTATCAATCAAAATGGCCGTCTTGAAATGACAAACTCTATTACTAACCCATATTAAAGTCGTCGGGTGGCCTATTGTCGGTATCAGTCAGACAGCGAGGGTATATATCCCATTTTTACTAACGCTAGATCAAGGAGATTGTTTTTGGTGTCTGGGGTGGAGTGCTACACCTACCATCAGCTCCTCAATTTACTACACAAATCCCTGTGCTACTCATACGCTGAGTGGGCGAAGGCCGGTATTCGATGCTCTACCGACGGAGCTAAACCGGCCCTAGTAGTCATGACTAAAAGGGGACATTTCCGAATAACATTATTGTGGGGTGATTCGTGATATCGTTTGATGACTAAAATTCCCAAGAATTTCCTACTTTTAAAAAATGACTGAATGTTATTTTAACCTACATTGGAAAAAAATAACTAAACCGTTCATTTTCTTTTTTTTTTTTTAAATTACTTTTTAACCCTTTACGTACAAATGCTTAATTAACAAGACGTTTGAAAATGCATTTAATTCCAAAGAAAAGGTTGATTCAAAAAATGTTAACATTTCTATAGGAGTTCCTTTATGATATTAATGATTTTAAAGTCTCCAGCTGTTCACCATACCTGTCAACAGAGTATTGGAATCTTCTTCAAGTGGTCCCCATAATATCAGTACTCCTTTTCTAATTAAATAGAAATATTAACAATTTTTAATCAGCTGCGGAAGATTCCAATGATGTGTTGACTGGGATGGTGAACATGTGGAAACTATTTGAAATTATATCATAAATGTACATACATAATGATGTTAACATACTTTTTTAATCACCCTACCAGGCACAGTGAACTTCAGCCGCTGGATCGATAAATTAATTAACAGCGTTTATCCCAGGGGCCTATCCCTCCAGGCAATACCTGTCCCCTTGATTTAAGGGACAGGGCTTGGTTTATTGCCCAGTGCCTGAGGCGCCCCAATTGAGGCGGAATGCCGACGGGAGCAACGAATTTTTATCACCCACAACCCAGGAGTCTCGACTCGTGGGAAGGCCCACATAAAAATGTCCTTGTGTCTCACCTGTATACGTGGGTTAACAATGAATATTGGTATTTTGCCAGGAAGTTAAATAATTTATATTATTTAGATTTTAAGGGCTGTTGACCTATTATATACACAAAGTTTCGGCTGATGTGCCCTCCGGCCTTCTTCAGGTGTTTCTTGTCGAACCCAGGAACCGTCTTGTCGTACTCGGGAGTCTTCATATCGCAATTGAGTCTTTACGGAACTTCAAACCGAACCCTTTATTTAATCCATTGGGGTAGATTATTCTTATTCCGTTAACCATAACCGGGTACAAGTGTTAAACTGCGTTAAGTATTCTATATTATTTACACCCGTGGTCAGGATTTAACCTGTAATCTACAAATGTCACTTAGAACTCTATTAACACAACCTTTATATCCATTGCGTCATGTGTCCAACGTTGTTCATATAACAATAAAGATGAGGACAACAGCCCTAAAAATCTAAATAATACAAATTATCCAGCCTCATTTTTAAAAATTCAAACAAAAGAAATAATGTTTGATACTTAAAAATTGTAAAGAAAATTAGGCAACACATCTGGATCTCACCAAGATCGGCTGAATTGCACGGTTTCATGAATCAGCGGGTGGCTTCATTGACAAAACTTTGGTATTCACATTTTTAAAAAGTAAAACTACAAAACTACATTACAAAATACATTTCAAATAAGTAATATATGTGTATTTACCAACCCCTCCACACGAGCGTGATGCGACACAAGGTAAATTTCTAATCTAAATTTTGTACTTTTCCTTATTATAAAAATATCAAAGTGTATGCGCGATTTTAATGTTCAGTGTCTTCTCTCTTCTAAGTTATAAGGTGACCTGTACATACAAAAGCATACCGACCCCTTTATATATATATATATATATATATATATATATATATATAGATAGATAGATAGATAGATAGATAGATATTGGCTTATTGGCTAGGTCGTCTGATGTTTTCCACATCGCAAGCCACAAAGCATTTCTATTTCCTTCTTGATCTCGCAGTTTTTCCCCATGTTGGCCGAATCGCTTGAAAATTTTATTTTCCCATCGTTATGGAGTTCTTCCGAGTGGTCGTCTCCGGTCTTTCGGATACCACTCGATAACTGCATGTGTTCATTTATTGTCTGTGAACATTGCGACCTACTATCTATCTACTTATGTAAAAACACAACATGAAATTTATATATATATGACGTGTGACCAAAATTGAAAAATAAAAGATAGAAAATGTTGAATGGATAAAATAGGATAATTTATTTTAAAATAACTTTTTTGAAATCGCTTGAAGAAAGTATTCACTTTCTTCAAGCGATTTAAAAAAAAGTTCTTTTTTCGAACATCTCGGAAATTCTCCGTATTTCAACTGATTTCATTTAAAACAACAAGGATTTACTCTGACGAAGGCCGTTATTTCTTTGTATACTAAAAAAATTGTAGTTTTTCTATTATTGTTATTTTATTTTATTTTGTATTTAACATAATAGATGGAATACATGGATAAACTCCTGACCGAAACACATGTCAGTATAATAAAATAAAATAAATCCTATTCCATCCATTCAACATTTCTTTCCTTTAATTTTCATTTCAATATACCGTCGGATTCGCTTCCATTTTCAACTCACACACACACACACACACACACACATATATATATATATATGTGTGTGTGTGTGTGTGTGTGTGTGTGTGTGTGTGAATTGAAAATGGAAGCGAATATATATATATATATATATATATATATATATATATATATATATATAGTTTCTTTGCAATATTGTTTTAGCTATGCAAAGAATTTGGAGAATATGTGCTTAATTGAAGTCATACCTAATTTTGAAAATAAATTAGATAATAATTGATGAATTTTAGGCGGGCATATATGTTCAAATGTAAGGCTAAACAAATCGAGAAATTTCAATCCCTGTATGTACATTTCGACCTATTAGGTCTCATCAGCAAAGTTATAGACATGGGAGACTGCTCCGTGTGTGACTCGAAACCTCGACTGCCAAGCTGACAGGCGGGGATTCTAACCACTACACCAGCTGCCTATTCCAGATTCTTCGTTCGTTTTGAACTTATTTATATACCACTTTTGGGGGACTTTTTGGTCCCCCAAAAGTGGTATATAAATAATTGATCCTTCAAGCAAAAAAATTATATATATATATATATATATATATATATATATATATAATATATATATATATATATATTTCAGACAAAAAGTATATAAGTTACGTTGTGTTTTGTATATAAGATATTGCTCAGTATAACCGCCTCACTCCTTCAAGGGATCCATTTACTGTTACTTAGTCAGTAGATCGGTATGCCATTTTTTTCGTCTAAGTCAATCGTCAAATGACCTGTCGAGTAGCAAGAGAATATATAAACCAGCGTTATTTAGCGTTACAGAGTAGTCAGCTCACAACAACATGAGAACTTAGTAGAAAAATAATATCAGTGACTAAGTTTGTTTTTTCATTCAAAGAAAAAATAAATAAAGAAGCTATAACATACTCCCATTTGTGCCAGAAAACTACCTCAGAAAGAATACGGCATTTTTAAACCACAATCTTACTTGTAATTTATAATTTATCTATTAATTAGATAGAAGAAGGAAATTTTTCTCGTATCTGTTTGCATTAATGGCACTTAGATATTTTTATTAAGCATACACATTTATTTCTTGTTATTAAAAAAATCTTTTCAAAAAGATATTAACATTGAGTGGTGAAGCAAAGGTGAAAGCCAGAAAAATTTTAATGGTTTCTTTTTAACTACTGTTAAAATTAATGCAATTCTAGTAGAAGCATGATTAATTGATTTTAACGGCATGTCAACCCATTTAGGGTTATTTTATACCTAAAGGTTAGAGACTTTCATTCAGATCTATTTGAACCATAGATGACACCCCCACAACTACAACTCCAGGTCAGAGTGGATCTGGGAGTATTGGCAATTAAGTAGTACTCCACACTCCCTAGATCGCCTTACCATCAGACGCAGTTTAGTGCCAAACCCAGGATACCCCCTTTTTTGCAGGCTTTACAGTCAGGAGACTTTAATAGTAGATAAAAAGATGTATATAGTGGAGCTTTATGAAGTGTAGAGTCACTCTTTTGTTGCCATTACTTCTAGGTCTACTCTGACTTGTAGTGATATTACTTGTTAGTTTCCTATCTATAGGTTGAATAGATCTATTCAAGATAATATCTAATAATATTTCCTTTACTATCTCCCATTTTTTTCATCCAGATTCTAAAAGGAACTCTCCTCTTAACATTTGTAAGAATTTACTCCTCTACCCCTCTAACCACTACACAAAATATTCATTTTAAACAACATTAATACATTTACTCTTAAAACATTGGTATTGCAACTAAGTATGAAGTATTTATTTGTTTAAAACGATTGGTTGGTTGGTTGGTTGGTTGTTGTTTTTTACGGAATGTCTACCCTTGTTGGGTTATTTTATGTCAAAGATGTTTTGTTTAATTCATTCTTCATGGGTAAACCCATTTTTTAAACTCATTTTTCTATTTAACCCATAGATGAGACCCTAACACACCATGTCAGAGGGGACCTGGGAGTATGGTGATTAAGTCGTGCTCCACACTCCCCAGAGCTCCAGAATTGGGACTTCACTTTTAGATGCAGTTTAACATCATACCCAGGACACTTAGACCCTCGGCCACCGCCTTCTACCACATATGTGATAAAAAGGATTGGGGTGTTGCCATAAGAGCAATAGGGTTGGAACAATCATACAGGTGCCAATGTTTGATGTGACCAGCCGATTGATCGGAGGGGCCTCTGACCGCCAGTAGTTTAAGGGTCAAAGTGGAATGTTGCACGTCATTGACTGCTCATCCACCAGGATTCTGTCCTTAAGCATCACGGGTCACTACCTACGGCCAACAAGTGGCTTCATTGGGGGTGGGGTATTTCCCCCCTCTGCAGTAGTGCAGTCGGCGTATTCTACAGCCCAGCCGACAGTTAAAAGGATTTTAAACTATTTTAATTGCTTGAAAATTATCAATAATTGATAGGAATGCATGAAATTATTTACAAATTATTCGCTATTGAGATAGGAATAATTAATCAGTAATATAAATACACGTAAATTATTATTATCAGATAGGAATAGATAATTAAAAAATATATAATTGTTTACAGTTATTAGATGGGAAGTTATTTGAAATCAGGTACGTACGAATTGTTTGTATTGATAGTTTCTTAAAGTTATAATTGTTTACAAATGATTATTATTAGATAGTAATGATTACTTGAAACCATAGAATTACTCAAAGAAAAAAACTGGCTTCAACACTAGATAACAACGCAAACACAACAGTAGATAACACTGTAAAATCAAACAAACAACCAACCAAATAGAAGAACACATAGAAATTCCAGTATTCAATTAAAGACAACTACATATGATCAAATATTAGGTATGTTCAAAATTGGTAGTTAAAGGGAGATAAATGATGTTTCACACTTCGACTTTGTCAGAAAAATTGAAAAATTATGGGAGTCTGTAGATTTCAATTTCATATACTGCGCAGCCAAAAATCGTCATAAAAATAACACAAGACACGTGCATAAATAGTTGATTGCTGGGCAGGAGTAAAATTCTGGGTATTTTGAGGTAAAAGTAGGAAAACTTATGTTTGTGCTTAGTACAGTACGTCTTCCGTAACGAAAAAGAACAATCGTTAGTAAATTTTATACATTTTTAGATAGATTGAATAAACCTTTATTTATAACAAAAATATTGTATTCAACATTCCACCTTCCAGACGTTTAAAATTCACTATTAAATTTTTAAGTAAATAAAAATAGTTCACTTGGATCAGGGAAAATACTATTCTTGCATTCATTAAAAGAAAAATATATATATATATATATATATATATATATATATATATATATATATATAAGATCTCAACCATTGGACTCATCTGATGATTGAATTACCATGAAACTTCAAGTTTGAAGTGTAAATTCATAATATTACCATTGATTATATCTATCTATATATATATATATATATGTGTGTGTATAAAGTGATATCGATTAATGTGATATCGAATTAAATTTTTATCCATCTACATTTCTTTTAACTCATTTTTCTCATATATTCAATTCCTTTTCCATTTTCTCACATATATATATATATATATATATATATATATATATATATATATATATATATATATATACTTATTTAACATACAATCAAATGAATTGAACAAAAATTAAATAAAGGAAACTACTATTCTCAAAATAATATTCAATCTATTTATAACTTCACGATAAATATTATTTTTAGTATCCCACTCACTGAATCTTTCTGCAAACATTGTTAAGTCAAAATACTAAGGTGATTGTTCTTTTTCCAAAATGAATTTTTGTGTAGTAGCAGAGGGGGTAGAGATTAAAGTCTTACAAAGAGTAAGAGGAGAATTCATTTTAGAATCTGGGTGAAAAAATGGGAGAGTAAATGGAATATTATTAAAATTTAAATAAAAGTATAATTTCATTTTTATTCTAAATCAATATAATGAAATTTAATCATTGTGCAATATGATTTATTTACTTCATGGCATATCAACATTTGTGGGTTATTTAATTTAAAAGATATACTTGTATATGACCATTAATAGTACTATTTAATCCATACCTGGGGGCGTGATGAAATATTCATACCTTTCCCAAGAGTATTAATCGGAAAGTGAGTGTAATAGAGCGACTGAAGTTTGATCTCGTTTACTTCGATGTCGCAGACCAGCACGTTAGCCACTACAACACGGGGATTCCCCTGTGAAATATAAAATGTTTTAAATTGTGTCATTATTTTGTAATAAATTTCATAAAATTATTATAAAAAATATTCTTAGGGAACAATAATTCACCTAACGTGCTGGACTGCAACATCGTAGTAAACAAGTTCGAACTCCAGTCACGCTATTATTCTCAGTTTCAGACTTTACCCTTGGACAAAGATCCAACTGGCTCATCCTACTAGGTATTATTGCATACTGAGGTTTTCACGGTACCAAATCGGTATAAATGTTGTATACGCTTTCTTACTTCTTACTTCTAGTCGTCTTTCTTCTGGCCGGCTTTGGTTCTATCTTCTAACATCTTGCGTCTGGTGTTGATTGGTATATCTTCTAAGGTCTGGACTTTCTTGGGGACTTCGGGTCTGGTTTCTGTTAGGGATTTCTCCTTATCAGAAGCCCTGTGTCATTGATATTTTTTAGTAAACACAAGACTTCGATTTTCTTTTAATGTTACTTTATTCGGTAAATCCCCAACCCAGACATAACATAGCGCGCGTATGCAGAGTTACAGTTTAGACAGAACATCATGGCCGACTGCTCTGTCTGACGTCCACTAAACTAAAGCTCCTATTCTTAAACCGGAACAGGTTCTTCTATGCCTTCCGGTTCCCACGATTTATCCCCGGAAGGCAAGGTGAGAGTGAGGTCAAACGCCGTCACTCACTTTCAGGGCCATCAACTGCACCGATCGCCACCATATCTCTATACTACCTTACATAAGTATGAAAAGGGTCATCACCTCAGAATTACAGGGGATTGACAATAATCTTATGCCACCGCATAGATTATGTAACAGTATGGCTTGAATACCACAAACACTGTACAAGGATTGCTTTGGTATTAAATAACCCACGAAGATTGATATGCCATTAAACAAAGAAACCAAATCAACCCACCTATAACTACGTTTCAAACTGAAGATTTATTGATGCACTTTTATTTATGTCAGTGCAACAATCGTTATTTTTTAATTTAGTTTTATTCAATCAAATGATGAACACGTATCTTCCCTCCTTTGCCTCTTTGTAATTCCCCTTAAACACTCTACGGATACACTTTACCATAATATCTTCCTCTCTCTCTCTCTCTCTCTCTCTCTCTCTCTCTCTCTCTCTCTCTCTCTCTCTCTCTCTCTCTCTCTCTCTCTCTCTCTCTCTCTCTCTCTCTCTCTCTCTCTCTCTCTCTCTCTCTCTCTCCAACTTGCTGATCCCTCCTTGACTGACATTCTTTCCTTTCATCTTCAATCACATGACCCAATTTCCGATGTAGACTGAATTATCGATCAGCATAAGAATACACCAAATAATTATCACAGATCTTCTTCCCTACGCCTACAACCACTCGTTCTTCTGACCTCCACAAATGACTTTGGTCACAGTTGAAAACACTTGAAATCTTTCGACTAAAAGATATTGTAGTCTGATTTATCTAACCACAGAACCGAATCTAATCCAGATTATCTTCGCCAATAGATAAGGGTACTTATATATTTATATCATTTTATTATAAATGTACATGTATCATTACCTATACATGGGCGTGCTGCAAATTTCTCGTTTCGACCAAAGTAAATAGACCCATGAAACTGGCATCTTCAACTTACAATTCAACACATTCAGCACATTGTTTCTCAAGCTACTTCAACCATTTCCAAAACTGCAATTAATAATCGAGAATTATATATATATATATATATATATATATATATATATATATATATACTTAGTATATTTTTACAGTCAAACTATTTGCCGGTTTTTTTCTTACCACAAGGGTTTACCAACAAGTTTGGTATATTATATATATATATATATTATACTAAAGCTGAGTTTATCAACCTTCGCCAGCTAAAGGATTTTTTTTCTATTTATGTTATGGACACAATATTTATACTTAGATATTCCTTGGTTTTAGCACTACCCAGTGTTTGAAAAAAAATTCAGTTTAATTGGTTTTAATTAGGCGTAATTAGCAATTAAGTCAACAACTGACTAATCCCTGTCTAAATTAGACATGACTCTCTTCCACTCTCCCTCTATATACCGTGAGTGGGAGAGTTAATGTGAGTAGTCGAGTTATACGGAGTGGGAGTGCCCAATGCCTGTTAAAATAAGCAGGCAAACACCCTCCTAGCACCTCCTAACTCTAGGTAGATTCGCCTCTCCCTTTCTCCAGACCACAGAGAAATTTTGGTTTGTTTTAATAAAACAAAACAAAAGTATCTTTTTACGGCATGATTTCAATTTTAGTTGAGCGTAAATTTTACGAAATTGAAATCATGCTTTAAAGTAGATTTCTTAAATTACTTTAATTATTAATTCATTGAGTATTAAACTTACTTTAAAAAATATTTCATGTTGGGTAAAAAAATAGTTATATATTTAAATATTATGGAATTCAAATGAGCAACCATTGACTACCCCCACTGTTTAAGTGAAAGTTTTCTTCGGGCTTAAAAGTTTGTTTTAGTTAAAACTAAAACAAACTAGACTGACTTCTGATTTAGGTCGGTAAAATTAAAACGGAAAGTTTTTTGCTGGTACCAAATGACAGTTTAACTGCAGTCTATGAATTACCATTTTGCGAATTTGGTTACGGTTTTAGGGGATTAAGGTTGTTTTTAATTACGTATGGCTTTAAAAAAATAAACTCTGTCTTTAGTCTTTTTATTTATGCAGAAAATAGTATCAATCAAATATATACCACTCCGATATTACAGTCTGAATAATACAAATAATTTTAATCTTTGCGGAGTTCCGTCATGGCCTCTTGCCTCAAAACATGCTTGCCGGTGACTGCTGAAAAAAAAACACCAGCTACGATTGAAGTCCGTAGCGGAAGCGGCGTGAAAAACAAAAACAACTAGGGTTTAGGGTTTAGGATTTGGGGTTGGGGTTTAGGTTTAGTTTAATGGAAAATAAATAAATAATTTGGGCTCTGTTTTTTCTGAGTCACCCTGTATACAGGGTGACCCAGAAAAAACAAAACTTTGTAATAAAACAGTTAATTTTAACTAGGGGGGTAGGGTTAGGGGGGTTCAGTGGAAAATGCCCTAAGTTGGTTCTTTTTTTTTTTTTCTTTTTTTTTTTTTTCAAGTGATACCGCTTCGGATGTAGGAAGCCAGGACGGAATTCCGCAAAGATTACCATTATTTGTATTATTCAGACTATTGTTCTCGTCTTCATTGTTATCTGTACAACGTTTCGGCTGATTTGTCCTCCGGCCTTCTTCAGGTATTTCTTGTCGAACTCGGGAACCTTCTTGAAATTGGGAGCCATCACGGAACTTTGAACCCAACCTTTTATTAGGTCCACGGGGGTATCCTGTTCTCATTCCACTAACAATAGCTTTGGTACAGGTGTTAAGCTGTATTAATTATTATTCTATGTTACTGCTGTCCCTGACCAGGATTGAACCTGCAGTCTAGAGATAACTGGCATTTAGAACTGTCTTAATCTAACTCCTTTATCTACTAGGATATGTGTTCAATTGGACAATCCAGTGTGAATTTTTTCAATTACAAAAGTTACAATTTATTTTGTAAAAACGGATTTTAAGTAGCCTCTTGGCAGGCATCTTGATCAAAATGGACGAAAAAAACGTTTTAAATATATCAAAAATAAATTATATGTGTAATATTATTTTGCTTTTTTACTGATGCTCATTATGTTACTACTTTTCGACTTAGACAAAAATTTGACCTTAAATAATCAATTTAATAAATCTTAGTTCATTTTTGAAAATGAAAAGCAGATGATATTTTGGCAGATCCTACTCTTTTCCCTAATCATCTAGAGAGAGCTTAATGGGTGACCCAACGGTCACGTTTTGTCTAGTATATATATAAAGTCGTCGGGATAGCCTAAAGTATCAGCCAGACAGTGTGGGAGTCTATCCCCTTTTCACTTGCAATAGACCAAGGAGATTGTTTTGGCGTCTGGGGTGGAGCACCATACCTAGCATCAGCTCCTAACTTTACCGCACACATCCCTGTGTTACTCAGACGCCGAGTTGGTGAGGGCCGGTATCAAACCCGGAACCTTATGGTTCATGGACGGACGCTCTACTGATTGAGCTAATGCCCTAGGTGCATATACTGGTGCAAAAACGTGTAAAATCTTGCATTGGAAATTGACCAATTTATTTACCATATATAAAATGGGTTTGTATCGAGATGATGAATTGATGATCATCCGGAATTCCAATCCTAAATTGACTTAGCCAGGAATAACATTATTATTTTTTTAAGTCCTATTATCTAAAATTTGATCTTCTTTCCGGTGCTAAATATGTTGATTTTCTCGACGTTAATTTCAACCTTTTTCAATGGAGCTTACTGACCACTTAAAAAGTCTAACAATAATCCCATTTATATTAAGGTCATTTCCAATCATCCTCCAATTGTTTTGCAACACATCAATAAGTCTATTTCTAACAGACTATCCACTTATCTAATCAATAAAACCGTATTCAATAATCCTTTAAACAATTATGAAGATACTCCCAGGAATTCTAGATTAAATCATAGGGCCAGTTTAGCTCAGTCGGTAGACCATCCGACTAGGAACCATAAGGTTCCGGGTTCTAATACAGCCCTCGGCAAATCAATGCATGACTAGCACAGCTTAGATATGTACGATAAAGCGGAGAGCAGATGGTAGGTGTGGTGCTCCACTTCAGACGCAAAACAATCTCCCTGATCTAGTGCTAGTGAAAAGGGGATAGACTCCTTTGCTGTCCATCTATGAACAACAATATTCCACTCCGCCGACTTTACTTTTACTACTATGCAATTTTAGACGTATCATTCGGTTTAATCCCCCCTATAGTCCAAACGTCAAATCTAACATGGCTACTACTTTCCTTAAATTGGCGGGTAAATATTTCCACAAGTTTAACCCTTTCAGGTAGCTATTTAAAATAAATCCCTTTGAAGTGAGCTATTCATGTCCCAAAATATGTACAAATACATTAATACCCATAAAACTAGAATACTTAATACAAATAATACTAACAAACTTGGTTGCAACTGCCGTATCAGCGAGACATATCCCTTAAATCAGCTGTCCCCAACCTTTTTTGTGCCAAGGAACCGGTTTCATCTAAGACAATATTTTCACGGACCAGCCTTCATATGCTCCGGCCTACATTTGCTTCGATAATCGTTAATGACGTAATCTAATAATAAATCATCTGCAGTGGTCTTATGTCAAATGCAAATATCAACAGACAATAAACAACCTTTTGTTCATAAATTAAATTCTGTGCAGCCCGGTACCTAATGGCCCGCGGCCCGGTACCGGGTCGAGACCTGGTGGTTGGGGCCGCAGCCTTAAATGGTGTTGTCGCTGATAACGTGGTTCATAAAGTATCTATAAACTCTGACAAAACGAAAAAGGGATTATTTTGGTTCGACCCAAAATAGCTTAAAAATCAGATTAATTCCCTAATCGAAAGTACGAAAATAGAATTTCCTTGTCTAAACACTATTAGTCGATCAAAGATAAGGAGGTTCAATCTCTACAAATTAAATACTTTATTGTCAAGTGTTTCGGCGCTTATTCTAATAATGGTTTCCGATATAATTTGTATCTTGAAGAAAAACTCTAGATACTCATATTTGAAGACAAAAGACCGATTGTAAATTGCTAAGTGAAGACACAAATCCAATTTTTGTTTATAATTATGGCACCTGGTTTAGATTTACTTTTTAATTTACTTTTTCTGTTACATTAATGCTTTAACATTGTATAATTTTTTGAGCTATTATAAAGCAATGTATTTACACGTTGGCAAATTTATTAAACATAGGAAATACTCATTGTTTTCAAACCTCTACTTTACTACCCATTCTTCTAATTTGGGTCTTTTTCGCCAAATATATAATATTGGTACATCCAGCTACCTGTTTTGTTTTGTTTTTCTGTTCTTTTTTTTTTTTATTTTTTCTTGTCTTTTTTTATTTCATTTATTTATTTTTTTTTTTTTTGTATCAGTGTTGATTCCATTTTGTTTTGGTTCGCTTTCTTTGTTTAATGACATATCAACTTTCATGGTTTATTTAATGTCAAAGCCATCTTCGTAGAAGAACACTATTTTAGTAGTGGCTCTGTGTAACCCATATCTGGGGAATTAGAATATTCATAACTTTCCAATGGTATTAGTCCGAAGATGAGCGTAATAGCGAGACTGGAATTAAAACTCGCCAACTACGATGTCGCAGTCCAGCGCCTTAGCCACTATGCCACGGTGACTTCCCTCTGATTCCATTTAGCTCCCACATTAGAGGATTTACCAATTCATATTGCTCGCTCCTGTTTTTGATTTGTTTTGTTTTTTGGGTTTTCTTTTGTTTTTTTTTGGGGGGTGGTTGTTTTGTGTTTGTTTCTTTTCATGTTTGTCCTTACATCCTTTTGACCTTGTAATTATTCTAACATTATTAGTTATTTACTTTGGCACTTTATTATTATTCCATTTAGCTTAGTCTTTCTCCATATTATTTTCATGGATTATAATTTCAATTACTACGCACTTTAGTAAGTCCTATTTGCATTCATCTTACTATACTCGTTAATAATTCATCCCCGTCCTCATTTTTTACTTCCGGTTCTGCGTTATACCACACCTTTGTTTCTATCAGTTCTAATATTCATAATTGGTTGTTCTTGTCATCCATATATTTTTATCATCCTACCTTCCGTCTGATGATTGAGTTTTATGGATTTTCTCCGCCTCTTCGTCATGTACAGGATGTGACACAATGTCAATTTGTTAAGCGGAGTACAGCAAGTTTGAATTCAGAGTTTTCTTTCTCCTCGACTGTTTGCGTTACCAAGGCTAAAGAACCTAGTTGCTCAATTATTTACCCATAGCTGGGGGAGAACAGGTGGATCCACGCAATTTCCAAAAGCATTAACGCGAAGTGAAACACGCACAGTCTCGTCCAGTATATGAACAATTGGTTAACAATTCCATTCCCTACCACGCTAACCGCTTCCTGATGATTGTGTTTTAGCCACACGTGAAACTGTTAGTTACAGAAGGGTAGTGAATATATATATATATATATATATATATATATATATATATATATATATATATATATATATATATATAGATAAATCTAATGTGTCAGACGAACCTACTATTAGTTTCGCTTAATGCTCTTCAGGGCTAAGATCTTAGCCCTGAAGAGCATTAAGCGAAACTAATAGTAGGTTCGTCTGACTGATTAGATTTATCTTTATTATTTGCTCTACTTAGGTATTGAGCACTTTTTACTTATTAGCTTATTCTCCTAGCGGTTATATGAATATATATATATCTTATATACATATATATACATATAAATTGTTTTTTCTTTTGGCCAAATACTGTACCAATAGATTATTTTTTGTTGGTACGACTATCTTGGTCTTTTCTTTTTTCAAAAAAAAATTTTTTCACCGGTTGATGTTTGGTAGTATATTTTTACAATCAAACTATTTGCTGGTTTTTTTTCTCACCGCGAGGATTTACCAACACGCTTGGTATATATATATATATATATATATATATATATATATATATATATACTTTGGTGCGGTACCAAGTTTCTTGGTACAACGTGATTCTAGGTGGGTCCTAATTCTCTACCCGTAGTTTGTTGTAGAATAAAATATATCAGTGGTCTGAAGAAGCTCGTGAGCATACTCGCGAGTGGAAATGGTCTATAACCACGATACCCATGGTATTTAAGGCCTTTTTATTCCCAAATATATATATATATATATATATATATATATATATATATATAAATAAAAAGGCCTTAAATAAAAAAGTAAAAAATAATTCAGTATATTTTCAGAATCTTTTGATTGTGATCGTATCTATATATTACTAAAATTCTCATTATATATATATATATATATATATATATATATATATATAATGAGAATTTTAGTAATATATAGATACGATCACAATCAAAAGATTCTGAAAATATACTGAATTATTTTTTACTTTGATATATGTGTTGCATTGGAAATATTCAGTTATTCATTCTTGGTGATAATTTAACACCAGATAGCGGTCCAAAATATCTCGTATAAGAAATCAAAATTGTTGCTATTGAAAACTGAAATCATAAAAATAAAAAGTGTGAAATATCAACCCTCATTCCCTGCTGGGCCATATGAAGTGCGATATACCCGAATTCCACTGCGAACCGTATTAAACTTGCAGTTGTTACTCTCTTTCAATAATATTAAGATATTTCCATTTTTTTCATTTTTATCAAGCTATGCAAAAGTTTTACTAAATACAATACTGATACACCAGGATTTGAACACAGCATGAAAAATAACATAAAAACTATTCTGACATGATCAATCTCAGAACATTTTTCGTTTCCACTTTTTTTAAACTTTGATCGGCCATCCTAATCACGTTGGCATGACAACCTCATTAACAGTTGTAATATTTCCCAGTATTTTTTGCTAAAAATAACTCTTTTAACATGGTCAACCGAAACATCAAAAATCACATAACTTATTCTTTCTTGATGCATACGCATTTATACATCCCTGTGTCTATACTTATCTAACTATTATCTCTAAAAATCATTATAACTTATATTGGAAAAATAGGAATTAATTATCTGCCTTTAGCACCAGGGAGCGAATCAGCCAATACTGTAGATTGGCGCCCAAATTGAATCCCTGACCAGTCGCTTGTAATGTTGAGTAAAGCGACAGAAAGACGTCAAAATCCAGTCTCTTCCAGAACTTAAAGAAACTCGGCAGATAAGTCTCGCAGCAAATGCCATTAAGTTTGCAAATTGTATTTTTATAAATATATGTTTTTATTTTCATTTGTTTGTTGTCTACTTCATCCGAATATAATTGCCTACATGTTAATGTGGGGAAAATATATGGTGTCCAGCAAAAACGACCATACCTAAGAACTCCTCTTGATTCTAATAATCTGCAATAATAAACCTTTCCTAACCTTTGGTTTGGTTACTTTGCTTAATGGCATATCTACATTCGCGTGTTATTTAATCCCAAAGTCATCTTGGCAGACAAACAGTAATTGTATTATTCAAGCCATAGCTGAAGGGATTACGGGTCCATACTTTTCCCAAGAGTATTAGGCTGAAGGCGAACATAATAGGGCGACTGGAGTCCCAACTCGCTTACAACGATATCACAGTCCAGTACGTTTGTCACAACTACACAGGTACTTTCTCACCCTTTCGTTACCTTTCTTATTATATGTTTTACATGTTTAAGACATTTTGTTGATTAGATATTCATTTCTATTCGAAATAAACTATCTTTCTGGCTACTGTCGATTGAATTCACGAAAATAAACACAAAACAAACACATGTGTATATTGAAAATTTTCCCTTTTTATTTGCAACTTTCCATTTTAACTTTGATTTTTCGCAGCTTTTTTCACTTGTAATGTTCTATCTCAATTCAAAGGTTTAGTGACTTCCATTATTCGATTTTATGCCTGACAATATTTTTAGCTACAATATTAGTATAGAATGGCTGAATGATGTATAGAACTACTCAAAACCTCTCATTAGACTCGTCCCCCCACCACCACTCTCTCCATAGATTGCACACATTTTAACATTTTATCTAGGTGACTGGCAGAATATCCGGATTAAAATAATATCCTATGGGTCATTTTGTTAATTATTGCACAAGAGCTTTGAAAGTCTGCACGTTTATTTTTTCTTTTCTTTTTTTGTCTTTATTTTTGTTTTTGTTTGATTGGGGGGGGGTTCTTCTTCTTCTTCTTCTTCTTCTTCTTCTTCTTCTTCTATTGAACATTGAAATCACAATTCTAATTGGAAAGCATTCTTTTACATTTGTCAATCTCATCGTACCTACAATCCAAATCTTGACTTCTTACTTGATGGTGCGTTTAGCGTAATGGTTATCATCGAAAATAATGAAATCGGTGACCTGGGTTCAAATTCTGAATGAAGCGATTAAGAAAGGCATGAATACATCTATTAATCGCCCACCACCCACTCAGTTAAGTAAGGCAGAATGGGTCATTTAGCCTTGGTAAGGCAACCATTGTAGGATAAAGAAAACACTGAATTCAAACCAGTTTTATTCCGCTTAAAAAATGACCTTGGGTCGTATCTTGTCTGTAGCGGAGGGGTTGGGTAAATGCATATACGGCATAGACGAATACTTCAGCTAGTATACTATTATAGAATTTTTCATCCCTCATATTTTTTGTTTGTTGTTTATCTTTCCCCTCCCCCTTTTTTTTTCTTTGTTTCATTTTGTCAATTTTCTATTAATAATTAATACGAATCACTTTATTCTCGGTTATAATCAAATACATGTTTCATTTCTGTGAAATATCATTGATATTTGATGGACAAAAATACGTTATCAATGTTCTGCTAATAGGGCCAAATATCGAGGTCAATTGATTCTTTTTAACTTACTCTAGGCTTTAATTGCCTCAAGTTTATTTGTTACATAAGTATTTCCTCATAAAAATCATTTCATCCTTTTGTGATGTGGATAGTTATTAACCCCTTTATTACAAGATACAAAAGAGAAGAAAATCAGTCATATATACTGGTGTTCCTAAATCTTCCACCCGTTATCATCTTGCAAACACCCTCTGGTTAAAAATGAGACCGTCTAAAATTCAAAAAATGGAAATCCAGATTATCTGGTGTCGCTTTATCGCATATTTTTTATTTGTCCCATTTTTATTTCACCCAATTCTAAATGGTCTTGTGTCGCTTAAATGCTCAACGTAAAATTGAAATGAATTGAAATAAAGAAGTTATATGATAATTTTATTTACATTATTCAAAATTTGAATTACGGAATATATTTTTCGTAATTTTGATTTTATGTAGTCCCAGCCTCCTGCTTTAATTTACGCTAGATTTTAGCGAGCCAACGTCAGGCGAAATTCCGGCCCAATATTTTCCGAATCGTGTTTTTGTTACTTTTTGTCGGAATATATTTATACGGTTCTATCTAACCTATTGATGAGACCCTAACAGGTACTAACACTATGGGTCAGAATGGACCTGGGAGTAATGGCGATGAAGGGGTACTCCACATTCCCCAGAGCTCCAAAATTGGAACTTCACGATTAGATGCAGTTTAACGTCATACCCAGGATGCAAATACCCCCAGCCACCGGCTTCTAGGACATATATTATAAAAAGGGTTGGAGATTGCAAGTAATTTTGCTAAAATTTAGAATTTTTTGAAATCATTACCTGATGAAGCTCATACGGGACAAAACATCATGATACACACACACACACACACACACATATATATATATATATATATATATATATATATATATATATTTCAGATCACATGAAGAAGGTTACTTGTACAATATAACCTAGTATTATCAGCTATATGATAGGGTTTTGGACAACTAAAACGGCTACTCCATCAGTCTGATCTGATGAGAAGGTTTGCGAGGCAACTAGCTGGGTAAACAATAAGAATTGACAAAGGATGAATTAACACACTTGTAAAATCAAACACTATCTTGTACACACATGTTGTAAAGCGTGAGATGAGCAGTATTTTTTGGTTTAGGTGTTACTACTTAATTTTCAAAGGAACATTTACTTACATCTTTTATGTCTCATAATTATTTCCAAAGAGGTTAAACATCGTGTTAATAACATAGGTGGTTGAAGCAGTTGCCAGTCATCTTTCTCATGCTTATCATTGGGCTACATCTATTGATCCACACAATGCTGTGGTGTATGTGTAACAATAACACATACCATCATTTCCATTGTTGTCACTTTGGTTCTGATGTATATTTTATTTTATTTGAGCAATAGAGAATTCGTAAATAGAGAGAGATTGTCATTTTCTAATAACAACAAAAAGCATCGACATTCATCATTTATAAGGAACTGCAACACAATGGGTTAACTGCGTAATCTGTACAAAGACAAAATTGATTCTTAAAAACGATAAAACAACCACGTACATACTCGAAAACATTTACATCTTGAAAAATGTTTATAATGGTTAACAAGTGAGAATACAAACTATTCCTCGAAATTCCACTATAGATATGAAAGACAAAATGTCAAAATAGTAAAATACAAAATTATAAATTATATTAGTATTCATGATAAAATGTATAAGGCTTAAGATTAAAAACTTAAACATACAAAAGTATTCATTATAAACTAATTGGGACTTAATCATAAGAATAGTACAAAAATAATATCTTATGTCAAACAATTTTCTGTTAAATCTTAGACAAGCAAATCAAGATCAAAGACCAACGTATTTTTTTAGAAAACTGTTGCGACTTAATTTTGGAGCCACAGTCAACTGTTGCGAATAGGTTCGAAAGACACATCCAACTGCTGCGAATTGGTTTCAGATACGCAGTCAACTGTTGCGAATAATTTGGGAGAATAGTTAACAATTGAAACTTGGAGACACAACCAAATATTGCGAATATTTGACTTAGCCAACTGTTGCGAATAGGTTTGGAAGACAAAAGTAACTGTTACGAATAATTTTCAAGATACGCAGCCAACTGTTGCGAACAGGTTTCAGGATACACAGCCAACTGTTAGGAATAGGTTCGGGAGACACAATCAACTATAGCGACCTGGTTCGGGGAACATAGCCCATTGTTGCAAATTGGATAGTGAGACACGGCCAACTGTTACCAATATGTTCGAGAGACATAGTCCACTGCTGCGGGAGATACAACCAATTGTTACCAATAGGTTTAGGATATATAGCCAACTGTTGTGAATAGGTTTGTGTGGTGTAACCATGATTTTTGACCAGACAAGGTCGACAAAGCCAACTGTGGCGACAAAGCTAACGGTGGTTCGAGAGACACAGCTAACTATTACATTTCGAAAATTAAAGATAACAACAACAATCGTTCGGTGTCAGATTATAAATCAGTTTCAATTAGTGAAATTTAAGCAGTTGGATTGAATGAAAAAGGTATTTAAAGCAAGTTAATATTTGACGCGTATCATGTGTCGATATCAGTGCGAATGAGGGGAAAATGTTCGGTGGGATTTTTTTTTTCATTTCATTTGCATTTTTTGTTTCAGATTTCATTCGCAAACTCTTTCCGACTCTTTAGTCATTTCTTTCAATTTTTATTTTATTTTTATTTTGTGTGTGTGTGTGTGTGTGTGTGTGTGTGTCCTTTTTTTTCTCTCTCTCTCTCTCTCTCTCTCTCTCTCTCTCTCTCTCTCTCTCTCTCTCTCTCTCTCTCTCTCTCTCTCTTTTCCCTTTCTTTTTATCATCCCTTTCTCTCTGCATTTCCTTTTACTATTACTTTTTCTTAACTACTTTTAATTATGTTTTAACTCTCTCTCTCTCTCTCTCTCTCTCTCTCTCTCTCTCTCTCTCTCTCTCTCTCTCTCTCTCTCTCAGTATTGTTTCTTCAAGTTAGATTACCATTTTTATTCGTAAACTTAACCCTGTTTGGCAAACAAGTAAAGCTTTAATCAAATTGACCAAATTTTTAGGTTTTCGCTTTTGTTTTGTTTTTCTTTTGTCTATGTTTTGTTTTGTATTATTTTGTGTTTCATGTTTTTGTTATTTTGTTGTTTGTTGTTGTTTTTGCTGTTTTTAGTTTCGTTGGTTTTTTTTTTCATTAAGTTTTCCCCTAAGTAAAGCCAAATTGGCCACTACTCAGGAAAACGTTCCGATAATGTGGCGATGAGGTGTAGTAAATGAATAAAAAGAATGATTGAAAAGTAGAGAATGAGTGAAGATAAGAATATGAATGTTGTTCTGTCTATATATATAAATATATATATATATATATGTGTGTTGTGTGTGTGTGTGTGTGTCATCAATTGTCGGTGTCAACCTAAATGAGGGTGCATATATAATGTGTACTCGTTTATATGTTTCTTTTTAGTCTCTGAGATTACAGTCTTATGATTTGGTGAGTGCCCGGCGATCCAAACTGGTCAAAGAAGATCAACAGGAGAAAAAAGAATTGATTTCAAATTCTACAAAATCCTATACATTAGAAGAGAATTGAAACAAAAGTTCCCCTATCAATTTTTACGCATATGCCCATGATGTATTTTACATATCCCCCTCCTTTCCCTCTCTCTCTCTCTCTCTCTCCTCTCTCTCTCTCTCTCTCTCTCTCTCTCTCTCTCTCTCTGCCGGCATCTGTGTGTCTGTGATTAAGCAGTAATGAATTATAAATGTGTGAGACGAGCGATCAGTTTTATCCATTTCGTTTCTGGCCTGGAAGTGAGACTTCAAAACAGATTATCACTGGCGCCTTCTAGCCCGCCCCCACCCCTCCTTCCGTGCTACCCGATGCACCCAACAACTTGTGTCCATCAACTGAGCCAAGTGACGAACGCTGACTGGCTACAGCGTCCAACCGAGGTGAAAGGCGCTATCGAATTACAAGGGCCGAACAGTGCCAGTTCGACGCAGGACCTTGTGTATAGGAAGGGCGTGGATGCAAGAGAGAGAGAGGGGGAGAAAAAAAGGTGCAATACTGTGAATTTGAGGGGGATGGAATGAACCATGAGGTGTTCTAGATTTGAATGATGAGGGGGGACAGAAAAGTACAAATAAAATATGTTGAATGAGTGGCTATTTATTTTTCTTTCGGCTTAAATCATCAACATCATCATCACCAACAACAACAACAACAGCAACAATATCATCACGTGTTTGAAAAAGAAAAAAAGAAAAATAAATGAGATGCAGAAAGTTTCAGACAGGAAAAAAAAAATAAAAGACAAATTGAAGATTTGGTTGGATGGTTGGTTGGTTGGTTGGTTGGTTGGTTGGATAGATTTGACGACATCTCAATCCATTGAGTCATTTTATGCCGAAGATGTTTTGTTTTATACATTCTTGATGGGTACTCAATTTTTAAAACTCATTTTGTTCTATTTAAAATATAGATGGGACCCTAACAGTACAACCCCCCCGTGTCAGACTTGACCTGGGAGCAATGGTGATGAAGGAGTACACCACGTTCCCCGAGCCCCGGAACTGAAACTTCACCAGATAGAGTTTAACGTGATACCCAGGATAATGAGACTCAGTCACCGCCTTTTAGCACATATATGATAAAAAGGGTTGGGTTTGCCGTAAGGGCAAAAGGATTGTGACAATCATATCGGTGCTAGGGCTTGACGTGACCAGGCGATTGATTGGAGGGGGTCTCTCCGACCGCCTATCTATCCTAAGTAAAGACCTAAGTGGAGTGTTACATGTCACGGGCTGCTCATCCATCAGGATTCCGTCCTTAAGCATCACAGGTCGCCATCCACGGCCAACAGGTGGACCCATTGGGGGTTGGTCTTACTCCTCTGCAGAAGTGTAGTTAGTGTATTCTACAGCCCCAGCTGGGTGGGCAAAGGAAATAAAAGATGTAGAAATTGACGCCGGGCGGGGGGGGGGGAGATACGAAATATTTGGGACTATCGGAAAAATCGAATACAAGCGCAAAAGAAAAATAAATTGAAGAAATACAGAAAAAGGAAAAAGTGAAAGAAAAACAAAGAATTTCGAAGAGGAAAGAGAAAGACTGAAAGGTAAATGATGAGAACAGAATTTGGGAAACGAAAAGAAAAGGACATTGATGAAAATTAAAACAAATAAAAACTAACATACATATATACATATTATTGGTCACAATGTTTTGTCAGGCGACTGCCACTCCTTTATTCATTGTCCGTTTGTGAGCTCGTTCTTGACTTTTCAATCCTGCCAGCAACTTTCATAACTTAGAACATATCTGGCACACATAACGATCGGTGTTTACCGAGAGTGAAAGAATGAAAGATAAATGATGAAAAATAACAGAATTTGGGAAACGAAGAGACATTGATAAAAATTAAAACAAATAAAAATTAATAGACATACATACATACATACATACATACATACATACATACATGTGTACAGACTGAATTAGATAGATTCATAGATACATACATACATATATGTAAACAGACTCGGACACCTCACGTGGTGTAATGGTTAGCACATTGAACTAGCAGACCATTTTTAGTGAGTTCGATTCTCACTGGATGCCCCATACTGCCGGTTTTGTATTACAACTAGTAATTAACTATATGTGAACAGACTGAGCTAGATAGATAGATAGATAGATTGGTTTCTATGTTTAATGGCATATCAACCTTCGTGAGTTATTTAATGCTAAAACCATCCTTGTAAAAGAACAGTAGCGATACTATTTAATCCATAGCTGGAAGGGTGAGAAGTTCATACCTTTTCCAAAGGTATTAGACCGAAGGTGAACACAATAGCGCGACTGGAGTTTGAACTCGCTTATTACAATGTTGCAGTCCAACCCCTTAGCCAATATGCCTTTCTCACTCCCTTCAGAGATTGAGAGATATATAGATAGATATACAGATGGGATGAATGAATGAATCATCAGGATCGTTAGACAAAACAAAGAAATATAAAAGCCTGTGATGAATGAAAAGAATAATATAATTTTTAAAAACAGTGAAATAACGACATTTATAAATAAATAAAAAAGATAGATTAAAAAAATGTACAAAAAACAATTGATCTATTCGTTGTCAAATAGATAAAGACAGTTCAGAGAAAGACAGAGATGAATCGTGAAGACAAAGGACGAGACAAAGTGAGTAAAGAGAAATGGGATATTAGAGAGTGTAAGAAATATACTATGCGAGTAAATTGAGTGATTTCACTCTGAAGTGATAAAAAGAAAAAAGAGAAAGAAAATGAAAATAAATGTGAATATAAGAGACGAATTGAAGAGTGAAGGGAAAGGGAGAGATCAGGATGGAAAGAAAGAAGATTGAAAAAGAGGAAAACGAGAGATAATACGGGAAAATAAACAGGCCAAAAGAGAGGGAGAGATTATGAACAATAATTCACATTGAGATAGGGGGAAGGAAGAGAAATGAGAGAAATATAAAACAAAAAGAATATGGTAGGTTAGGCATATTATACAGAAGTTTCTAAATCAAATTTCAAAGAAGAGAAAGGAAAAAAGAGTTTAGGTTAGGTACATTATACAGGGTGACCCAGAACAAAAACAGAAACCAATGAATTTTATTTAATCTTATCCACGTCTATGAAACTTCAAGAAATTTGTTGGACTTAAACTTCAGTCTTTGTACAATCATTCCTCAAAGTTTCAGTTATCTTGGTTACTTTGCTTTAAAGGCATTCGCTGTCTAAAATATGCTCCTCGCCTCTGAGTCCCGTACAGCATCAATGTTTCTTTCTGTCCTAGCACTCACCCTCCGACCAGAATAAGTGTCTCTAAGACCTTTAGAATTAAGATTTTGCACAGTTCCAAACTCTCTGAATTTCTGGACCCAGTCAAAAATCCTGCTTTTCTGATGGAGCACGGCGACATCGAAACTTTCTCCCAAAATTGGCTTGCACTACAGTTTAGGATTTTTTTGGTGAAATAGACCTCCACGCAAAATGTTTTTTTCTTGGTTGACCATGGCATATTGGGAAAAATCAAGTTGACTGTATATTCTGAAAGAAAAAAAATTAAAATTAACAGTTTTATTACAAAATTTGTGAGTGGCTTCTGTTTTTCGTTGTTGTTGTTGTTTGTTTTTGTTTTTGTTTTTTGTTTGTTTTTTTGTTGTTTCCCCCCCCCCCCCTAAGTTTCTAAACTAAATTTCAAAGAAGGCGAAGGAAAAAAAGATTTAGGTTAGGCACATTATACATAAGTTTCTACTAAACTAAACTTCAGTGTCAGATACCTATGCCAAGTGGAGTGTCATGGAAGGCGGAGTGAAGGTAAAATTTTCCAAAACTTCTATTGATCATGCGCAGTCAGTCAATGCATCATCAAAGTTAGAAATTAGACATCGTCCCATGAATAGTCCAACGGTCGCCAACAAGCTTTAATATTCAGAGATATGCCACATTAATATATTAAACTCACGTTGGCTAAATGCCAGTTCGAGCCCCAAGGTGGGGTGTAGGTTGTCTATTTGTGTGGGGCAGAGAATTAGGTGCCTTGGGACTGATTGTTGGTCTGTCATAACTGCTACACAATGGGTAGTTTGGTGAGATTGTAGAAAACAAAGAATTTCTTTTTTGATGAAGATAACAGAATATTACTGAATCGGGATTAAGGTAAGAAAAGTTTAATGGGCTTTTTTATTTTATTTTATTTTTCCTGTCTTTTTTGTTTTGTTTTTTTTTTTTTAATCTTTTATTATTATTATTATTATTATTATTATTATTATTATTATTATTATTATTGTTGTTGTTGTTGTTTTTTTTGTTTGTTTGTTTTTTTAATTTGAAATCGGGAAGAAGATTTCTTTTTTTTATTCATTTCTTTCTTTGGAACATCATTAAAACTAATTATTACCAATGAAAATAAATGAGCTGTTATAATTTGAAATTTTTCTGAGATTACATTTTTTGAAGAAAAAATAAATAACATTATTTTCTAATTATAACACCATGCATATTCAATTGATTGATTGATTTTAACGACATGTCAAACCATCTCGTGTTATTTTATGCCTAGAGGTTAGGGAACCCCGTTTATATTTTCATTTTTGTTTAGTTGTTTTTAAGAGGGTTTTTTTTGCACATGGTCCTATCGAATACGAATAATTTTCAAACAGATCTATTTGACCTCTGGATGGGACCCTCACAGGTACTATCCTTCCAAGTCAAAATGGATCTGAGAATAATGGCAATGAATGAGTACTACACACTCCGTGTTTGTCACAACCTGATGATTAATTTTGACTCGTATTTTCTTGTACATTTTTTATGACAATTAGCAGCAGAGTGAATGAGAAATAATAATAAACGATAAGCAAAAAGGGATGGGAATCTGAGTCTCACCGGGAGCTCATCCTTTATTAGTGTTTCCTATCTCATAGCTGTGAACAATATCCGAGTATGATAAACCGTGATCAAAATAAACAAATAAAAAGGTAACAGAATAATGTTGATTTAGATAGATACAGTGAAATTCTATAATGAATTCTCTTCATCGCTCATCTAACACCGAGCCTCGTTTTTTTATGTTTTTTAAAACGGCGGGAAATTTACCTTTTGAATTTTCTTTTTATCTTTATCTGTTTTATTTAAATTTCCAATTGGAAATCTGCAAGTCTATTTCTGGGGGGAGGGTGTCTCGGTTTGGGGGGGGTAGGAGGAGCGGCGCAAGGAAATTTGGATGAGGCGAAGTGAAGTTTGAGAGGGGTAGGATACATATATATATATATATATATATATATATATATATATATATAGGGTATATATTTAAGGTATATATTTACCATATATATAATATATATATATATATATATATATATATATATATATATATATATATATATATATATATATATAACACGTTTCTTATTTTTCAGCCGTATAAAGATCCTAAAAATATGATATGGGATCGTATTTATTGTACGTTTATAGAATCAAATACAAATAATTTTTGAAAAGACCTTTATCACCCATAGATGGGAACCTAACAGACACTGCCACTTCGGGTCAGTATGTAATTAGGAGTAATGCCGATGAAGGGGTACTCCACACGTTTATATCTCCAGAACTGGAGCCTTACAATCAGATGCAGTTTAGTGTCATATACAGGATACCGCTTTTGCAGGGCATACAGTCAGCGTATTCTAAGTATCATAATATATATATATATATATATATATATATATATATATATATATTATATTGTAATACAGGTACAAGTGATAACCTACTCGAGTTTCACCTTAAGAATCTTCAGGGTTAAATCCACTGGATTAATCAAGATATTGATTAATTGCAGTCGATTACACGTGTCTGTCTTTCGTGATCGTATTGAGCATTTTTTATTTGTTATATCGCTGCCTTACCTTTCTGAATTTTGCATCAACTAACCATTGTGACCATATTCACCGGTAAGTCACCTTTTCCATAATACATATATATATATATATATATATATATATATATATATACCACATTGGTGATTGATTGATATACTATAGATGCTACCCCTTTTGCTCAAGAGCTGTACTGTGAGGGAACACGTCTCCTACTTTTTGCCGATGAATTTGCTAGAAATATAAATAATAGTTAAAATAAATAAGATTAAAATAACTAAATCTTAAGATTCTTTTCAGACTCCTGAATATTTGATTTCGACTTCATTGCTTTCTTTCCTTTAAATCATATTATGAAATCTAATGGAATAAATTTAAAAGATGAACTTGTGGTATCGAGCCAATGATTGTGTCATTGAGCTATCATGGCGGGTTTGTATTTCGGTGGAGGTAATCGAAATATAACAACTAATGGATGTTTTTGTAAAATAGGCTAGATTTAACATGAATAACAGCAGAAATAGAAATTTGTATGAAAGAAAAGTAGACATCAGGGAAAAAAACGGTAGAGAAATAAACAATGACAAAGGAAGATACATTAATCTAGTATATATCTCGATTTAGAGAATACCATTTTTAGTAAGCTATATATAAAGGAACATATATATAATAACATATATGTATTCAGTTAGTAATACACACACACACACACACGCACGCACACACACACACACACACACACACACACACACATATATATATATATATATATATATATATATATATATATATATATATATATATATATATAGTTGTAGTTCCTGCCTGTTTGTTCACGAACTTCTCCTAGGGCATTGGAAATACACCCCCATACCATAAATATTCTAAAACTACATTACCCTGGATACTTGGATAAGTATATTTCAAAGGGTGGGTGGGTCACATACCATCCACTGAATCTTTTTACCTTTGATTTAAAGAAAATTTAAACCATAGGTTAATAACCAAAAATGATGCCTATTCACAAATTTTGAGCAAATTTAAATAATATTAACATACTATAATGGGGGTTAACTACCCCCATATTAAAATTTCGTGGTTTCTATGACAAGGGTTTGTGGCGATAGACCCCAAAACCATATATATTCTGAAACTATATTACCCAGAGTATTTGAATAAGTATATTTCCTTTTAATCAAAACGGATCCCTGGGGGAACAAATTTCCGCTGCAATTTTCCCTTCAATTTTTATGAAATATAAACCATGGGTAAATGACAAGATATGATGCCTATTCACA
Organism: Doryteuthis pealeii; assembly: GCA_023376005.1. NCBI lineage: Eukaryota > Metazoa > Mollusca > Cephalopoda > Myopsida > Loliginidae > Doryteuthis > Doryteuthis pealeii. The sequence goes on from CM042162.1 coordinate 46,934,706, forward strand.
AAATTTCATTAAATTTCAATAATATTAAGACATCTTATTAGTGAACATTTTGGAATAGCAAAAATTGGGTTATTTCCTAGTTGAGTAACATGATATTACAGAGTGATCCAGAACAAAACAGAACACAAATTATTAATTTATTTTCCCATTAAACTAACCCTAACCTTAACCCTAACCCTAAACCCTAATCCTAACCCTTGTTGGACTTAAACTTAAAAAAGAAATTAAATTGAAATTAACAGTTTTATTACGAAATATGTGGGTTCTGTTTTTTCTGGGTCACCCTGTAATACTATGTTACTCAACTAGGGGGGTAGGGTTTAGGGTTAGGAGTAAGGGTAGGTTTGGGGTTTAATGTTAGTTTAATGGGAAATAAATAATTTAGGTTCTGTTTTTTCTGGGTCACCCTGTAATATCATGTTACTCAACTAGGAAATATCCAAAAATTGAGTATTGGAACCTCTATTATCACGGTTTTACTTCGAAAAAGAAACGAAATCTACGCATGACAAGTGAAATATTTCAATTTAATTTAAGAAAAAAATGAGGGGGTTGGGGGGGTTGTAATAAGCTCGTACTTGATCAACACTATTTGGGACACCTAGGGAAGGTGTATGATGATGAAAAACACCGAATGATCCTTGGGTCACATCACTGATGATATATTCAGGCGCATCTTCCAGATGTATTTCTTGATATCTAACCTGTTCAAATATTTCTTTTTTAATAAGAAAATCATTCTAGCATTTCTATGTGACCCGAGTGTCAACATCCCTTTTTGTTTAATTTTGTTAAGCAGATTTCATAGGAATCAAAATATTATGAGGTAAACTGAGTTTCAATGTGTTTATTTATAATAAAACTCGACATGGCGGTAAATTGAAACTGATTGGTTGTCTCCATTGAACTTTTTAAGCCAGGGTTAATCATTGCGAAGTAATCTACGAAAGCGAACTAACATGATTGCTGCCTTCTGTGTGACTGACCAAATTACAATACACACACACACACACACACACATATATATATATATATATATATATATGTGTATGTGTGTGTGTGTGTGTGTGTGTGTGTGTGTGTGTGTATAAGTAATTGTATTAATTGAAAAAGTTAATATATGTACAAAAAAGACGTATTAAAATAAAAGCTGTATATCTATAGACAGGACGATTCTCAGTGAACTATTTACAAAATTGACCTACAAAAGTCTTAGCTTAATGGGCCTGTAAATATACACTATATATATATATATATATATATATATTATATATATATATATATATATATATATATATATATATATGCGTCCGCACACAGTGTCAGACATTATTTATTTGCTTGATCTCATCGCGAAATATTCATATGATTCTCAATTTAGAATTCCGTTTCCACTGATTTAAGTACATAGATATAAAGAATATACATTATAAAGAAAAACATGAATTTAGACAAAAATCAATATATAATGTGAACTGTTCAATAGATCTCTGAACTGTATAATTCTATCAATGGCTGCTCCTTTTACTTCTTAACTTTTGCAATTTTAGCCTCAGTACCACTCGAAAATTATAAGTAACAGTAAAAGCATCATTATTAATATTTTTACATTATATATTATCATTATTTTATTATTATTATTTATTATTATTATTATTATTATTAAATTGTCAGTCTTACTTTCGGTTTCTTACACTTTTTCACCTTTACCCAAGATCTACAGTGAGGTAAGTTAGTGGTTGTATGTATTCTACGTATTTATGTTTTTTGCTGCCTCTTTTCGGTTATTCTTTCCAGTCGTATTGATAATGCTATCCTAAATACATGAGAAGTTCTTCAAAGTACATTTTCTGTATTTCATATAGGCTCGGAATGTCAGGTATTTCTTAAGGTGTTTATCTGTCCCTTTCTTGATTATACATATGCTCTAACTATTGACACGATGGTAGTTTTAAGGTGTCCCCATTTTTTTTTATATTTCCAGCTCCGGTGTTTATTTATTTAATTATACTCTTTGAAAAATGTTATTATCTGGAGACACTGACATATCAATTAGAAGGTGTGTTTTTCTTGTATAGTTCGTAAACTATTATATCTAGTCTATTGCACTTTATTTTTCTATCAGTTTCGATACTAAAGTCTCAGAGAATAATAGCTCCTTTGGCTTCTGTTTTTTTTTTATTCTGGTTAGTGTTTTTACTATTTTTCACATTTCAGTATTCCAGTATTTGCATATTTTTCAATCAATAGGATGTCTTATTTTAGCATCTGTTTCTTTATATTCTGAATGCTTTATATTCTATCGATATTATTATTATTATTATTATTATTATTATTATTATTATTATTATTATTTTACTCCATGTAATTCCTACCAGATTGTTTTTTCACTGTTGTCTGAGTGACAGTGAGGCTCCTCAGGTCTCCAGGAAACTTCTAAGTATTCTTGCTGATTTCAACATTGCTGGATTCTCTCTGTTCTCCTCTGATCACCAGCCTCTTTTTTAGGACTTTGGAGACTGTTATAAAAACATCAATGTATTTTTCTATATTTTCCTTTTCATTCTATGTATGCTGGAACTGTAAAATCCATTTGAAGAAAATTTAGAAAAGAAGAAAAGTTTTAATTTTTTTCTTAATTAACACAAGATCTGGTCTTCTGATCGTGTTGGGGTTAATTTTATGTTTCTCATTTTCTAAAATAGGTTCTGCTTTGTGCATATACCATTTGTCAGCATTGTCAAATTTCCAGTGAATCGCCTTTCCCAGCGAGTCGTGCTTAGTCTTGTATTCCTTTTGCCCCCAGTTTGTTGCATTACCTTCTAATGTGATTAACCGTCTTGTATTTGTTGCTACACGTGTTATATATCTCTTCTTCTTCCCATTATTATTATTATTATTTACTCCTTTTGAGTTTTCACATCAGTGTTCTTTCACTGTCTTTCTCCTCAGGTCTCCAGGACTCCCGCCTTAGCCGGTGGTTCCCTGGAGGCTGTGTAACAGCAAGTCTCCTCATGTCTCCAGGACTCTTCAGAGTATTCTAGCCGATCTCAATAATGCTATAGTCTGGATGGTCTCGATCCTTCCTTTGATTTCCAGTTCACCAAAGACTCTTTTCCAGACCCTTGCGGACCGTTCTAAGGGTATCAATTACAATTGGCACAACCTTCATTTTCATGTTCCACTGTTTTCTCGGCTCTCTGGTAATGTCCAAGTATTTGTCTATTTTTTCGTTTTCATTCACTGTCACTCGGTGATCGCCCGGGACACCAAAATCCAAGAGATGACAAATTCTCTTCTTTTTGTTAATCAACACTAGGTCTGGTCTCCTGGTCGGGATTTGGTGATCCGTCTGTACCTCAAAGTCCTAGAGAATGTTATGCGTCTCATTCCCCAGGACATATTCAGGTTTGTACATATACCATTTAGTTGTATGGTGAAAATTGAATTTCATGCACAATTCCGAATGAATCACCTTTCCCACCCAGTCGTGCCTCGTATTTTACTAGTTTATTGCATTCGTTTATTATGTGATTGACTGTTTTTTTCTTTTTTTTCCCACACATTCTACACTTGCTATTCAGTTGTGTCCTATCTATTTTTGCTTTTATATAATTTTTGCTGCGATTATAAGAGATTCAGTTTCCTCTTGAGGTTTCCCATTCTTAGTCATGTCCATGTCTTCTCATATGCGATCTCTCCAGTTTGTCGCTTAAAGTGTCCATATAATTGTTTTTCTTTCCATTTTCTGTTTTCTTGTTTTTGTTATATTTGTGTTCGTCCGTATGCTGCAATTGTTTTTTCTGGTTGCTGCTATTAGTCATTCTTTGTTCTTTTTAGTTTATTCATCGAATGCTTGAATTGTCGCATCTACACAATCTTCAATGCAGGCATGAAACCTCTTCCTCCTTCTTTTCTTGATACATATAGTATATGTCATCTCTCGGGTATAAAGCCTTGGGCATTGTCATTAGTTTTTTGTTCTTGGGTCAATCTGTCGGAACTCCCCTCTTGTCCATTTTAAGAATGGCCCAGAGTATCTTAAAAGAGGGACAAACCAGGTGTTTATGTCCTTGATGAGGTTTCTGCTGCAGAGTTTAATTTCTAGAAGTTTTCTTTGTTTTTCTGAGGTACTCTTTCTTTCATCTCTCCTTGTTTGATGGTGTCCATTTCCAGTACTCCCAAGTATTTGTAATTTTCCTTTTCAGCACGTGTCCTTATTTCTTCCTTATTCGGTACTTCTATTCCTCCCGTTGTTTCTGTTTTCCCTTTTTATAACGATCAAAACACATTTGTCGATACCGAATTCCACTCCTATATCCTGTCTGTATATTCTTATGGTCTGTATAAGTGTTTTAAAACTTCATTTTTATTTTTGGCAAAAATGTTTATGTCATCTATATACATAAGGTGGTTTATTTTCTCTTCTGATTTAGTAAATTTGCAGCCTTCGGTATAATTTTCTAAGTATATGGCTAAGAGGCATCATTGCTATAACAAATAGCAATGGTGATAGTATTATTATTATTATTATTATTATTATTATTATTATTATTTCCCTCTTTTGATTTTTTTAACAGCGTTAGCTGGTGGCTTTTAACTGAAGTCTGGGTGACAGCAAGTATCCTCACATCTCCAGCACTCTTCCGAGTATTCTAGCCGATCTTAACTATGCTGTTGTCTAGATGGTCTTGATTTTTTTTTTCACTGATTGCCTATTGCCCCAGTCTTCTTTCCAAACCCGTGGGGGACATTCCAAGGGTACCAACAACAATTAGCATCACTTTCAAAAGTTTTTCAGTTCTCTGGCAATGACTACGTATTTGTCTATCTTTTCGCTTTCTTTCATTTTCACTCTGTAATCCGCGGCAAAAACACGACAAAATCAACAAAATGACAAGTTATTTTTCTGGTTTTTATTATTATTATTATTATTATTATTATTATTGTTGTTGTTGTTGTTGTTGTTGTTGTTTATTTGTTTGTTTTTTTGTTGTCTTTTTTCTTTTTGTTTTTTTTTTTTTTTTGTAAATTTACTCTTTGCGAGTCTTCTCACTATTACTAGCCGGTGGCATTCACTGGAGTCCGAATAAAAGTATGTCACATCATTAATTCTCTAGGACTCTTTTTGGCAAAATAAAAATAAAATAGAAGAGATATGTCGTAAAACCAATCAACCAACTATTTTATTGTACTTAAGAAACCAATCTAACATTATGCAGTGAAAAAAAAAGAATAAAATTACAGCAAATGGCAATGTTTTAGGCTATGGATATATTTATCCATTCTCATAAACCAGCTGCTTAAAATTAAAATAATAGGCTTTTAATTAACCATTGTTTACAGTATTAAAAATAAGATGCATAAAATTCTCTGGGACTTTGAGATACAAAAGTATACTCCAATCCCGACCAGACCAGCACACATAGTGTTAATTAATATGAAGAAAAAAAAGAACTTGTTATCCAATGGATTCCAGTGGATCGTTCTTCTTTGAGTTTCTATTTTTCCAGATAAACTAAAATTGAATGTGTAAGAAAAAGCATTTTATAAAATATTTGTTCACTTTGCTTTTAGTAATGGATGGAAGGCTATGATTCTCCACAACGTCCTTTATCAGTAAATTGTACATTAGCATAAATGGAAATCGAGGGAGAAGTTAATTCATGCCTTTCCAGGGTTATTTGTGTAAAGTGAACCTAAAAATCTTTGACTAGAATTTGAACTCGACTCGTTGATTCCATTTTCCAACGTCGATAAATAATATTCACTCACGCGCCAGTTTTTAAGTAAACACATACTAAAGCTTGGTATTACCACCACCTTCATGTTCCACAGCTTTTTTAGCTCTCAGGCAAGATCCAGGTATCTGTTAATCTTTTCGTTTTCTTTTATTTTCCCTCTATCGTCGGCTAGGATAGCAAAATACACTAGTTACTTTCTTCTTAAATAACACAAGGGTTGGAGTTTTGGATTTGATTATCCTTTTGTCAGAATAAAAATAAAGTTCTTTCAGCTGGGGATTCTTATAAAGTTTCTGTCCTAAAAGTTGAACTTTTAATCATTTTTTGAGCGTGACATTTATCATTTTGAATGACTAACGATTCTTATATGTAATTCTTTGGACTTTTCGTGACAACTAACATACTCACGTTGGTTTTATATATGAAACTGAGAGAGAAAAGAAGAGAGATACAATAATAAATAACTCGTTTTACTGTCTCTATCAAACAACATTCATTCATTCTGAATGTTTCCTACACGATATGTTTTATTTCTCTAATTTTTTTTTAGATGAGGCTTGAGAATTAGTATTATTTGTATTATTCCAACTATTGTCCTCATTTTCATTGTTATCTGTAAAACGTTTCGGCCGATGTGCCCTCCGGCTTCTTCGGGTATTTCTTGCCGGACTCGGGAAACTTCTCAGATTCGGGAACCTTCTTTTCAAACTTGGGAACCTTCGTGTCGTAATCGAGAGCCATCACGGAACTTTGAATCTAACCTTTATTCAGTCCACGGAGGTATCTGTTCTCATTACGCTAACCATAACTGGGGTATAGGTATTAAAATGAGAATTACTATTCTATGTTACTGCTGCCCCTGGCCAGGATTGAACCTGCAGTCTAGAGATAACTGTCACTTAGAACTGTCTTAACCTAACTCCTTTGTACACTACGCTATGTGTCCGAGAAGGTTCCTGAGTCCGAGAAGAAATACTTTAAGAAGGCCGGAGGGCAGATCGGCCGAAACGTTGTACAGATAACAATAAAGATGAGGACAATAGTTCAAATAATACAAATAATACTATATGTTTTATTTTAATAACTTCTTCACTGTAGATTAAACTCCCAGTTTTGATAATTGTCTTAACCTGTTTTAGTTTGGATTTCTGTTATATTGCTCCTATGTAATACTTTTTTTTACATCTTTACGCTTCATTTATCATTTTGCAGTCCTTTCTCTACAATGGCTGTGGTATATGAGAGTATTGTTTGGGTTGGTAGGAGTTATTCCCCTTATATATGTATCCTTTAGTAAGAGTAACCGCCATGTGGTGAATATACCCGTTTT
>CM042162.1:46946779-46976861 GCA_023376005.1 Doryteuthis pealeii
TATTACTATATCGATTATGATACTAATGCAAATATATGAAGATATTCATAATTACTTAGTTCGGCTATGCCAGCCAGATTGATTAATTTTAACGGCATCTCAATACGTCTAGGATTATTTATTAGTAGTTACGGAATTGTGTACATTGTACTTTTATTTTTGTTGTCTAGTTCTGACCGTATTTTTTTGTTCTTTTTGCCCACAACCCTAACAGGCACTACCACTCCGGGTCAGTGTGGATCTCGGAATAATGGCCATAAAAGCATACTCCACACTCCCCAGAGCTCCAGAACTACCGCCTCACTACTAAATGCAGTCAACGTATTCTAAGTCCTACCGACAGGGCATTATGCCAGCCAGGGGGATTGAACCCATTTCATTAGCACGAATCTAAAGAATTCACTTGATAATTAACAATATTTGGATGAGGCTTAATTATTCAAAAGTATAATTCATGGTTAGATTGAAACTTTTATCATTCAAAATTGTTAGGTTCAAGATTAATGGATTTTCAATATGTATACGTACACATACATACATTGCATTACATTACAATTACGTTATTGTCTTGAGCACCTGCACATAGGGTATTTATTATAAGATTTGTACAGTATCATCATGTTTATTTTAAGAGGGTTTATTCTAACGCAGATACGAAATCTATTAATTATTAAAATTCTCATTATATTTGTATATCTATCCATCTATATACCTATATATACATATATATATATGTGTATATGTGTGTTTATGTGCATGTTTTGATACATATATACATACACACACACACCCACACACATATATATATATATGTGTGTGTGTGTGTGTGTGTGTGTGTGTGTGCGTGTGTGTGTTATAAAAAAGAAGATCCGCAAAATGGATTATGTTGTTTTTTTGTTTTTTTTTAATTTATTTTTATCTTACATTTACGACACGTTTTTCAGATCTTCTGATATCTTCTTCAGGCATTAATTAACCAGATGGTTAATTAATTTTTAAACATAATCCATTTTGCGGACCTTTTTTTATATAAAATATTTAATTTTCTCCCGTTGGACCCATAACAACATTATATATATATATATATATATATATATATATATATATATATATATATATATATATATATATGAGATTGGGGATGTATTTTCGGTCTTGACTTTTTAGCGCGTACAAATTTGTACACAAGAACGCGCACTTTTGATTCTCAAAAAGATACACTATTGAGAAAGAGATGGATAAATAGACAGAGACAGAGAGAGATAGAGAGAGATGGGGCAGAGAGAGAGAGAGAGAGAATTGATAAAACACATCGGGTTCAACAATGTTTGAGAAAATAAAATCTAAAAGTTAAAGATAATACGTACAATCTATTTTAGTTGTTGTTAAAAAAACAAACGACAATTAATGATCGTTAGCTAAATGAAATATAAATTCACTATCACCAGAGTTTACTTTTTGTGCAAAATTGATATCCTCACCCCGTTCGTGATTAAAATATAAATCAATTATCTAAGACTAAAACAATCAATGGATCTGTAAAACTAACTTTTTATTATACCCCTCTACCCAAGTAACGCCGGGTAACCGCTTCTAGTCATGTGTAAGAGCAAACATGAATAAAACATTAAAATAAATTTGGACTTTTATATAATTTGTCAAACACGTTTTTATAAAATTATTATTGAGAAGTTTATATTTATTAAAACTTTATCTTAATTCATTTTCACTAATTTAAACTTTTTTTTCTGTGATACTTAATTCTCCTATGGTGTAATGGTTAGCGGGTCAGGCTACGAGAACATTGTTCTGAGTTCGCTTCTCACTGGGTGCTGTAAAGTTCACACATTGTGTCAAACGAAGGTCAGCTTAGTAAATAACTACCTAAAAGTTTTAGGAGGATTCAAGAAAACGGAGTACTTTCCCTTTGCACATTTGTTATACGAGAATGAACGTTATATGGTAGAAACTTAGCAAGTAAAAGATATTTAGATCCCCCCTCTCTCTCTCTCTCTCTCTCTCTCTCTCTCTCTCTCTCTCTCTCTCTCTCTCTCATTCCTCTTCGTTTATACAGAAATGTAAATTGAACACCATTCATTAATTTAACGGCATAAATACCCCTTGACGGGTTGACATGCCGTTAGAATCAATTATCATCTTATTTTTATTAATTATTTTATTTCTAGTTTACCAATCTCTTCATAAGTCATATGTTTTTCTTATTAATTGTTTTTATTCTAAAATTGACAAATCAAATTATTTTGTAGAAAAGCGCGTGTTATATATGTTAGCTCAGTCGGTAGAGCGTTCGGCTAGAAACCACAAGGTTCCTAGTTCGATACCAATCCCTGCCAACTGAGCGTATGAGTAGCACAGGGATCTGTGCAGTAAAGTAAGGAGCTGATGGTAGGTGTGGCGCTACACCTCAGATGCTAAAACAATCTCCTTGGTCTAGCACTATTGAAAAGGGGATAGACTCCCTCGCTGACTGGCTGATACCGACTTTAGGCCGCCCCGTCGACTTTTTAATATATATATATATATATATATATATATATATATACTTGTATATGTGTATTTCCACCTATATGCATGTGTACTCACATACTTAACACAAATCTAATATCTGTTTATAGAATCACCCGCACACGTATACAACTGCACACACAGACGCGCGCGTATGTATGTATGCATGTATGTATAAATCAATATCTATCTTTATACACCAGTGTATGTATATATGCATATATATATACATATGTATGTATGTATGTACATACATAGCAATAGCATAATCTTTACAGATCACTTCCGCCCCTCACAGTGATATGTAAATATTATTCTATTGCTATGTATATACATACACACATACACATACACATATATGTATGCATACATACACAGGTGTGCATACATATATATTGATTTTGAAATGTATTTAGGCATATATCTCTCATTCTCTTTCTCTCATTTCAATTCATTTCTATCTGTGCATTTGCACCTGTATTTATGTGTACTCACCTACATATATACATAACAATAAACTGTAAAATGTACTTATATAACAGCCCCCCACACACACACACATATATATGAATATATATGAATACATACATATATATATGTGAGTCTGTATATATATATATATATATATATATATATATATATATATATATATATACAACAATTGCCTATACACACACACACAACTATTTAGACGTGTCTGAGTTTATGTATGTAAACGTGTGCTGATATATATATATATATATATATATATATGGGGGGGCAATTGTTTGTATATATATATATATATATATATATATATATATATATATATATATATATACGAGGGTCATTCAGTAGGTAAGGTTAATTTTGGCTAAGGAATTGGCAATAGGAAACCCTGTATAAAGTTGCACCTTTTCAAGGAAATCTATAGTGATGTGTCCTTTCGTGTTCCAGAAGATTGTCAGTATGAACTTCTTTACTGATCGCTGCGCCCGAAACTTTTTCTTTAATGGATAGTCAATGCGTTTCCATTTCATGAACTGTATTTTCGACTCAGGCTCGTAGTTGCACACCCAGTGTCCCCGTGCGTCTGTGTGTGTGTGTGTCCGTGTGTGTGTCTGTGCACGCGCGCGTCTGTGTGTGTGTGTGTGTGTGTGTGTGTGTGTGTTGTATACGTGTGTAGGTAGTTGTATAAATATATATTCGTTTTGTGTTAAGTATGTGGGTACACATACATACAGGTGTACATACAAATATACATGCATAAAAAGTTAGAAAAGTCGCATAAAAAGTGCTCGATGCCACCTTAGTAGAGCCGGTGTAAACCGCAAAATATTATGGGCTCTTAAAGTCCGTTACATTGCAGTTCCATGTAGATCACACAATGATCAAACGAATATATCAAATCGTACTGACATGCGGATTCTCATGACCCTCTCTGACCACCCGTCCTTATCGCTCATCACTCTTGACAAGTCCACCTGAGAACGTTACTTATGAGTTCGTCCTTACATCTACATCAGTGCCCAGAATTTATTGTTCGTCTTATTTGGATGGTTTATGTGACAGGAGCCACAGCTGCTTTTTTGAGGGATGCTGTTTCGAGGATTTGTTTGAGACCGCATGCAGCATCCTTTTCTAGTTCCCATTTAACTTTTGTACAAATGCTACACACCTAGCTCGATTGGACTTCTATTTTCTTAAATTTCCTGAACTAAAAATATATCTCAGAGTTAAAATTTGAGTATATACAGTTTTTTTTTTTTAAGTACGACACCATATCAAAAAATATTTCAGGGGTTTATTCGACCAACGGAAAACTCACTGGAATAAGATCGTGGAATTCAAGGTGGATTATTTTTAAAGGATAACTGTGTGTGTGTGTGTGTGTGTGTGTGTGTGTGTGTGTGTGTGTTGAACAATTCGATGGGTTGTGTCGAAATTTTCACCCTTAACCCACTATTCACTAATTTTAACCTTGGCATGAGTAAATACTAATAATACTAATCACACAAAACTATATTTTAGGACTGTGTAAAAAACAGACACTTAAGAAACAGCTACACAAAATGTAAATATGAACGTACAAGGAACGCGATTCTCTAACGTCTAGACATGAAATAATCTTAGATGGATTGACATGCTGCTAAAAATCAGTCAATCGAACCAATAAAATTAATCAATAAAAAGCCGTATTGAAATGACAACAATTTTTCATGTATTTCTCTGTGAAAATACTGATATTAATTATTTCGACTTTCCTAACACTTTTTCTCTAATCAGTGATTTTCCATTCCTATAATATTTATATCTGGCCTCATATCGCCAGGTCTATAATACAATGGGTTTCAGAGACTTATTGGTCATAGTTACCACAGTGCAAGGAAATTGACCAGTAGTAATGTCTAGACACAGTTAAGATATAAACTCGAATGGCCGAGATATTAAGACGGTCAGCCTCTTTAAACCCTTTACTCCTGAAGAGTAATTTCGACTCAGCATGAGTTGCGATAATACTCTTATAGGCTGAAGAAATTTGGGTGGAGCATCAAGCAATTCAGAATTTGGTGTGCACGATAGACTGATTAACGGCATGCCAACCTGACTAGGGTTATTTTATGGATAACGGTTAGGGAATCACGTTCATTGTACGTTCATATTTACATTTTCTGTGTGGTTGTTTTTAAGAGGTTTTGTTTTGTTGTTGTTTGTTTTTTGTTTTTGTGTGTGTGTTTTTTTTTTTGTTTTGTTTTTGCACACAGTCCTATTGAATATTAATCATATTAAACATATCTATTTGACAAATAGATTAGACCCTAACAAGTGCTACCACTCCAGGTCAGAGTGGATATAGGAGTAATGGCAATGAAGGGTTACTCTAAATTCCTCAGATCTCCAGAATTGAAGCCTCATAATCAGTTGCAGTTTAGTGTTATACCTCTTGGGGACAGGAGTCTTACTCCCCTGCAAAGGGATACAATGTATTCAAAGCCCTGCCAACAGGACATTTCAAGGTATACTAAGCTATTGTAGACCCAAGTAATAGATCTTTGTGCATTTGATGACATTTTAATAAAACTCCATTTATAAACTGATATAATATTGAATTTTTACTTTTTTATTAATAACAATTTTTTTGACTCAATTTAAAAATTAGGTGACTTTCGGCATAACTTGTATATACTGATAGATTGTCATTATATTTTTTACGTGCATCTTATTAGATAATTTTGCTATGTATATTTGATTTACTTATTTAAATATCTATTGAAGTTTTATAAATTTACTTGTTTGGGTTGAAATTCTTCTTCTTATCAGAGAAAGAGTAAAAGAGATGTGATTTTCATAAAACTCACACATTGACATGACAAGACGCCTACAAGTAGATTTTCTGGCAAGTTAATAGTGTTTTAGCCATAATTCCAGGCCAAGTTAATTTAGCTCACCATTTAGCGTAATTAAATAAATGTTTCTGGTAATGAGGAAGAAGAAGGGGAAGAAGAAGGGGGAAAGTGCAAAAGTTAATCAGGAAAATGATAGCAATGACAGTAATGATGATGATGATGATGTCAGATTAAAAATGTGGTAGTAGTGATGGTGATGATGATCAGGATGGGAGTAATATTCCACCTTGAAGATAATGATGAAGTTACCAATGATGAATTTTTTTTTCCTCCAAGATGAAGAAGCAATTGCTGGATGAAGAAGTCAGGGATAAAATGAGATTTAGAGGAAAAAGGAGGGAAAAAAGAAAACAACGTAAAAAGGAAATAAAGTGGATTGGGTGTAGGGGTGGGGGGTTCTAATTTGTTGTTGCTTGCTGCCAAACATTTGCAAAACTTGAGGAATCCGAATTATGTTATTCAAGCGGAAAATATGCTTTTCTCTTTTCATTTGATTCGATGTGATTGTATCGATGTTCGTTCTTTTGCCAGGTAATCAGTCTCCAAAAAAACGGATTTTTGTTATTTCCTTTTTCATTTATTGTTACTATTGTGTGTGTGTGTGTGTGTGTGTGTGTGTGTGTGTGTGTGTGTGTGTGTGTGTGTGTGTTTGTTTTTGTTTCTTTTTGGTGTGGGGGGACAATGATTTTTTTCTTCAACTTTGTGTTTTCTTATTGATATTGTGGTGGTGTGGTGGTGGTGATGAAAGTTTTTTTTCCTTTCTTTGGTTCGACCCTTTTTTCTCTCACCCCATTTTTTCCTGTTTCTCGTTTCCCTTCTTTTTCTTTTTTTCTTTTTTTTTTTTTCGTCATTTCCTTTTTATCTGATCCTTCTCTTTTTTCTTGTTCTCCTTCTTTGATCTCCTCTTTCTTTCCTTCTTTCTCTCTTTCCTTCCCTTTCTTTTCCTTTCTCTCTCTTTTCATTTCCTTTTAATTCTCTTCATTTTTCGTTCCTCCTTACTCCACCTTCTCTGTTTTCCCTTTATCTATGTCTTCTACTCTTTCTTTCTTTCTTTCTTTCTTTCTTTCTGCTCCATATTCTTCAGATACTTTCGTCCTCGTTTCTGTAATCATCATCATCATCATCATCATCATCATCATCATCATCATCATTATTTTTTCTGTCTTTCTGGGGTCTTATTTGTTGTTGTTTTTATTTATTTCCTTTTATCCGTTATTCCATTTCCTTCAATCTGTCTTTTCAACCGGGTGTGTATTATTATTATTATTATTATTATTATTATTATTATTTGTTTAGTTTTGATATTTTTTCATTCATCCGTTACTTTTATAACATAATTTCCTCTCCACTGTCCAATAAACCAAGCCAATCACCCATCTGTACACCTTCCAGTTAGTTCGTCAGCCAATCAGAACACTTTACGATTCCCGAATTAAGACGCAGGTCGCAGACCCCACAGCCTGCACGTTTTTTTTTTCCAATCACTTATTTCATTTTCTTCTCTTTCTCCGCAGACATTTGCCATGGCCTGTGGTCGTAGGCACCTGTCGATCCTTGCCTATACCCTTGGGGCCTTAACTCTACTACTTTTGTCAATTGCCGTAGCCACTGACTTTTGGATTTACGTAAGTGAACCAGCTTTAATTGACGCAAAAACTGAGATTGTGTTGGAGTATCAAATCAGCCGGATGGGACTTTGGAAAAAATGTTCATTAATAGGTAATATCACTGTTATTATTATTATTATTATTATTATTATTATTATTATTATTATTATTATTATTATTGCTGTTGTTGTTGTTGTTGTTTCTGCTGCTGCTGCTGCTGTTGCTGCTGCTGCTGCTGCTGCTGCTGCTGCTGCTGTTGCTTCTGTTCTTCTTTTTGTTCTTGTTCTTGTTGTTCTTGTTGTGAAAAAAACTCCCAACACTACAATTTATAAGTACAAAATACAAATTTGTGCATGAAGAAAAATATATTTAAAAAAGAAAAGACTAAAACATATCCACCACCGGCACTAGTGTAATGACCAAAAGAAAAAATACCGAAAGAGTTGCCTAAGTTCTATCTTGGACGGTCTCATTTTTAACCAGAGGGTGTTTCAAGATGATAACGGTCGGAAGATTAAGGAACACCAGTATTAATAATAATAATAATAATAACGGAGTGCGTTATTATTATTATATTATTATTAATTATATTATATAATAATAATAATAACGCACTCCGTTTTCACACCAGTGGGAAATGGTGGCTTATACTTGAGATTAACTGATAATGATCTTCTGTAATACTCCGAATTATTAATAATTGATTTATCAATTAATAATTCCAGACAGACTAAAAATGATCATCTTTATCATTTTACGAGTTCTTGTAATTAGCATTATTTTCTTATCCTGTTCGTTTTGCGAAGACATTTTTCTAAAAAGGTGTTTGTATTCTGATAACATTTATATATCAGACGTCTGAACGAGACTCAGTAACTTTTTCTATATGTTCATATTTCTCTCAATGGCGCTACTCATATTGCGTGTCTTTGATAGAATTCATTCTGGGGCATCCAGTGAGTAACGAACACTTCTGCTATACCGGTTGGCATTACGTGGTGTAATAGTTAGCAAGATAGTCTCGCAGATCCATTATTACTGAATAGTGAGTTCGATCTTAACTTGATATCCCATACTTACGACCCTGTGTCACATCCAACTCATGGTGAATGGGTCACGTAAATACCTACCGATTGCCATGCCAACGTTAAAAAGGACCAGTCTGCCTAATTATTTACTTATAGCTCATGTTGAATTCATACCTCTTCCAAAGGTAGTAGCACTATGTGAAATCCACAAAGCCTAGTTCTGGATTTGAACTCGGGTATCTGAGTCCATTTCCTACGACGCTAACAGTTAGGAGCGCCACATATATAAAGAAAATATGTAAAAAGTTTTCTTTTTCATTGCAGATTGTATTCGTCTATTTCCATATTTGATACATTTTTCTCAAGGTAAAACAATTTAAACTAAAAAGCACAAACTGGTTTTGTCGTCCGTGTGTTGCAAAATATAAAATGGAGATAATTTTCATTTTTAACACATTTCAGTATTTTTCAGTGTTTGAATATAGTTCAATGAATGTAGGACGCGACCATTGGGAAAAGAGGCATAAGTTAAAAAGTAAAAAAGTCGTCGGGGTGGCCTAAAGTCGGTATCAGCCAATCAGCGAGGGAGTCTATCCCTTTTTCAATAGCGCTAGACCAAGGAGATTGTTTCTGCGTCTGAGGTGGAGCACCACACCTGCCATCCGCTCCATACTTTACCGCACAGATCCCTGTGCTACTCATACGCTGAGTTGGCGAGGGCCGGTATCGAACTAGGAAACTTGTGGTTTCTAGCCGAATGCTCTACCAACTGAGTTAACCCGGCCCTACAAGATTTAATTATCGATT
The DNA here is from genome assembly GCA_023376005.1 of Doryteuthis pealeii. Taxonomy (NCBI): domain Eukaryota; kingdom Metazoa; phylum Mollusca; class Cephalopoda; order Myopsida; family Loliginidae; genus Doryteuthis; species Doryteuthis pealeii. Next base: position 46,956,134 of record CM042162.1, read on the forward strand.
TGGTATGTACTATCGTAAATAATCCCGTAGAATATTATTGGAGAATTTGAAATTTACTAAGCTTTGATTAGTCTGGTACACAGGTCTCCGCTTATTATATCTATTACAGTAAAGAGCAGGCTCATTGCAGTTTAACTTCAGTGATCTAGCGGGAACTGGTGATATCAGCATGTTTTTAGAGACAAAGCAATACAAAGAGTATTACTTGTCTATATTAGATATGTTTATATTATTTCACTAGATACAACTTTTTCACAATAGTTTTAAGTGTTTGTTTTGTTTTGGGGTGTTTGTCTTTAGGTTTGTTTTTTTTTTTTGGGGGGGGGGGTTCCAACAACAACAAATAGATGACTTAAAACTGTTTTATTCTAACAATATATTAAAGAACAAATAAAAAATGAGTAACAATATAAAGCCCTTCCTGTGTATAGAATTAAGTTGAGGGAATTACCGGTGTGACGAAAGATATTTGGTATCATAATTCTTTCTTAGAGAGAATTTCTGGTCAACGTCCATACGGGAGCTGGTCCGGAATCTATCTGCCGGTTTGATATTTTGCGCCAAAACTTCGCGTGATTGGTATATCCAATCACCAAAAGCCTCTCCATTACTTAACCCCACAAACAGGAATAAACATTTTACTCACCCAACAGTTTCTTTGTTTGTTTGTTTGTTTGTTTAGTTTTTGTTTTTTAATAAAGCCTGAGTGACAGCAAATTTCTAAATATCTTAACTGACCTTAACAGTGATATAGTCAGGATGATCACGATTCTTCCTTTGATTTCCAGTTCGAACAATCTCTTTTCCAGGCCTTTGAGGTGGTCCAAGGGCACCGACTATAATTGGTATCACCGTCAATTTCATGTTTCACAAATTCTCCTTGTATCTGGCAAGATTCTTTCATTCATTTTCACCGGAACAGCAAAATCAACTACATGATAAGTTATTTTCTTCTAGTTAATTAATACTACGTCAGGCCTTTATTTACGGAATTGGGTGATTCATTTGCATCTTAAAGTGTGAGAGAATTTCATGTGTCTCATTTACTAGGAAATATTCTGGTTTGTGCATATACTATTTATCTGCATGTTCAAATTTTAATCTCTTGTACAATTCCCAATAGACCACCTTTCCTAGCAAGTCGTCCCAATTTTGTATTCCTTTTGTGAAAGTTTTTAGCATTTGCTAATTATATGCTTAACTGTTTAATTTCTGTTACCACATAATCTACACTTGGTTTTCTTTTGTGTATTATTAATTTTTTGCTTTGACATAATCGGTTCTTATGGCATTGTAAGAAAGGGTTCAAAACCTTCAAAAAACGTGTTCATCACGTCGGGGTCACCAGTTGTAAGAAAGGGTTCAAAGTTATATATATTGGATACATGACTCCGACGAAGGTTAACAGACAAAACATTTAATATCTTACAGCACATGGATATGACGAGATACAAAGTACATGGGTAAAACAAAGTTACATGTAGAACGATAAACACACATTCATGAATGGTACAAGATATACAAAAGGTACAGACATGAGACTAGGGATAGTCCATGCTGTGAAGAACTTACAGTAATGTAAGTGGGGCCAAAAGCCCCAACGAGAAGGGATAGACCGTGACTAGCCCATGTGTCTCGTGGTTACTGGAACAGGAAAAGAGACCGAAAGGGTTTGAACCCGGCGCTTAAATACTATAGTCTCCTAGCGGGCACCAGCAAACTAAATCGGGCAGACAACTCTCCCAGGCAAATACGAAACTAACGTTACAGCATTATTTTATGTTGCTATTAAAATAAATCAAGTTTCTCTCTTCAGATTTCTACTTAACCATGTCCAGCTATCTTCTGTGTATTTTTCTTTTTAGTTTTTCGCTTTAAGTATCCATTATAATTATCTTTCTTTCCATTTTCTCCTAGATATTCTGATTTTTGCTTTACTGTTTGTCCTTATATTATTTCTGTTGATATTATTATTACTGATTTTGTAATCAATCTTTCTTTGTGATTTTTTCATATTCCCGAGTCTCTGATTTGATGCATCCATGCAATCTTCAATGTTAACGAGTCCTTTTCTTCTTTCTTTTCTTGACACCTATAGTCTGTCTGTGTCATCTCTCGGGTGCAAGACCTTGTGGATTGCCATCAACTTCTTTGTCTTTTAGTCTTTTAGTTCTTCCCTTGCCTTTTTTAAGAATGGTCTTGAGCAGGGGTCACCAAACTACGGCTCGCGAAGGCATTTTATCACACCCGCTAACGGTACTTGCTGGTATGGCATCAGTGTTTGGAACAACTTATGTATGCGAGTAAGCTTTTTCAAATTTGAAATATGTGAAATTAACCCATGGAATGAAATTGACTGATAAACATTTGAAAGCAATGATTGGATGATACAATTCCAAACCAAATATTGATGATATCATGAAAGGCAAATTTCAGTTTCACAAATCCCACTAAACCTTTTTGCTAATGCTGCGTTCTTTGATAATGTTTTGAAAATAAATATGCTGGTTAAATTTGTTTTTGTGCATTTTACGCCACTCATCCATGAATATAATATGGAAAGATAAATTTTGTTTTACGTCTTTTTCTTCTGGCTAGCAAGTATTGAACACAATAATAGTGTTATTTTTTTCAATTATCCGACCCCCCGTGAAAAAAGTTTGGTGATCCCTGGTCTAGAGTATCTCACTAGGATGACTGTTCAGGTATTTATTCCTCTGATAAGATTTTTGCTGTAGAGTTTTGTTTCGAGAAGTTTTCTTGATTTTCTGACGTACTCCTTTCTTACGTTTTCTCTCGTCTCTGTTTGCTTGATGGTGTCCATTCTAATATTCCCATGTATCTGTAGTTTATTATGATTAGCTTTTCACGCCAGCTCTAACAGGTGGTTTTCTCTGAAATCTGAGCAACAGGAAGTAACCTCAGAACTCCAGGATGGTTCTAAGTATTCTATCCGATCTCCCTCTGATGTCCAGTTCAACCAGTACCTCTTTCGGATTCTTAGGGGATATTCCAAGAGCCCCAACTACGATTAGTTTCACCATCACCTTCATGTTCCACAACATTTTCTGCTCTTTGGCAAGGTCTAGGTATTTATTCAGCTCTTCGCCGTCCTTCACTTCCATACAGTTGGCTGGTTCTTTTCTTCATGTTAACTAAAATTACGTCTAGTCTTCTGACTTGGAATGGGGGATCTGCTTGTATCTCAAAGTCTCAGAGAATTTCATGTGTCTCCTTTTCTAGGACGAATTTGACAGTTCTATCAAACTTCAATCTCCTACACAATTCCCAGTGCATCACCATTCCTACCCATTGATACCTACTTTTGTATTCCTTTTGTGCCAGTTTGCTGCATTCGTGTATTATGTGTTAAACCGTTTCCCCTCTTATGCTTACATAACCTACATTTACTATTCTTCTGCGTATTAACATTTTTTGCTTTTATATAAGTAGCCCGTAATGTGTTATTAATAGAGATTCAGTTTCTTTCTTTAGGTTTCACTTGCGTTATTATTATTATTATTACTAGCAAATATATGCACCCTCCGGGTGCAAGTATTTAAGTTTTAATGTAATAAAATATCGTATTAAATTAGAAAAGCTAATGAAACTAAATAAGACTGCAGATAAAAAGATTTGAAACAGAGGGAGTATAATCGAAAAATAGAACAACTGAAACTTACTCTTCCATCACTCTCGTCTTTCATTGTTATTTTTTCTAATTTAAGTATTTACTTAAAAGAGGAAGTAAAGAATAAAATGACAGTTATTTTTTCTTGTTAATGGATTTCATTTAAGATTCATTGAAGAGATTTTTGCTTATATTCATTAAAATAAAACCAAACAGTTAGAAATCAATAATACTGAGCACATATTTATTAAATTCGATTTTTTAATATTAATATGCAAATTAGCCTTCCCGTTTACACTGTAAACTGCTATTTTGTTGTATATATAAATATAATTGCATGTTGTCAGTATGTAGACATAGTTAACAGTATTAATAATGTAAGACAATTTTATTAATAATTGAGGTTAAATAAAAATAAAATCATGGAGAATGTTATGTCAATAACTAAAAGAATTGTGACTTGAGTAGGAATATAATTTCGGTTACAGACAGAAAAACACACAATCTCCATTATAATAAGATTATTATTATTATCATTATTATTAATTAACAGTAGTAGTAGTAGTAGTAGACCTTAATGACCACCAAAGACGCCCATTAAGCTTATTTGAAGAATTTATATCATAATTAATTGCAAATTTAAAAAGGGGGAAATACTCTCTATGTCTAGCATTTCTTGAGAAATCATAATGATCAAGATGAGCACGAATGCATATGATTGTCACAAACTATTATTATTATTATTATTATTATTATTATTATTATTTTGGCAATTCGACTGGAAATTGCTTTATTCTCTTATTGCGCTTAAAACAATCTCAATACATTTTACTATTTTTACAGTGTTATGGTAACATACAAAAGTCGGATCATTATAGGCGTCCGATCATGGTTTAATGGTTAGCAAGCTTGTCTCACAAATCCATTACTATTGTCAAGCAAGTTCTAACCTCAATGGATGCTCCACACTTGTGTCACACCGTACCCGTGGAGAACGAGTTGGGTAAATTCATATAAAAATTAGAGAATTCTAATAGGAATTTAAACCAATGATCATCGCTGAATATTGAGTAACAATACAATTTCCAGCACATTCTTTATTATAAAAATGTTGAGTAAAATGTTTTTTGCTATTGTTTATATGGTCTTAACTCTTCCTTTAACTGATCCATTCTTTTAACATGAGTTTTGGAGCTATTCCGAGTGTGCCAGTGATTATAACCCCTACTTTCACACTTTTGTTCGACAACTTTTACAGAATTCGTACAAGTAATATTTTTCAAAATTGAATTGGGTAATCATTTAATTGATTATTTTTTAACTTAAATTTCTTAGAAGGTTCTTGTAAATTTGGAATCATTTTAAAAACAGTTTATTTTTGTTGGTTACGCATAACAAAAATATCAAAATCAACAAACTCACCTTCAGAATTACCAATATGCCACTGGTCTAATGTATTTTTATTATTTACTATTTGATTTAAATATTCTTTTATCTTTTTTAAGATCATTTTAGGACCAGTTACAACTCAGAGAAGTTGGGTATTTTCGTTCTCTTGTAAAGTTTTACCATATGCCTATCACATTTCATGACTTCGATAACATTATTTGCGCAGTTGATATTGTACTACTGTTCCCACCCAGTCGTATTACGTATTTTTTCACGTATGTCAAAGTTTCTGCCTGCACTAAAAATTGGGATGCAGTTTATTGACGTTCTTATTTTGATATATCTTTATATGCGTTTTGTGGTATCAATATTAACATGTTCCACTACATTTTCTGCTCTTTGGCAAGGTCTAGGTATTTATTCAGCTCTTCGCCGTTCTTCACTTCCATACAGTTGGCTGGTTCTTTTCTTCATGTTAACTAAAATTACGTCTAGTCTTCTAACTTGGAATGGGGGGGGGGCTGTTTGTATCTCAAAGTCTCAGTGAATTTCATATGTCTCCTTTTCTAGGACAAATTTGACAGTTCTATCAAACTTCAATCTCCTACACAATTCCCAGTGCATCACCATTCCTACCCATTGATACCTACTTTTGTATTCCTTTGGTGCCAGTTTGCTGCATTCGTGTATTGTGTGTTTAACAATATCAATATTAACATTCTGATGATCAAATTTTTCAGTCATTTCCCTTTTATTTAATCTTTTGAATATTCTATGTATTTTCCACCTTTCAAGTTTTTATTCTAGATGTTTTGCTATTATATTGATGTTATTTGCATTTATTTCACTTAAAACAGATTTTATTTGCCTTAAAAATATGAAGTGTTTCATTTTACAAAAACAAAGCTCTAGCAATAAGAGGATATAATTTACACACACGTAAATCTTATACTACAATATCAGTCATATAGCAACACTGACAACGGTATTTGACGATTGAAAAGATTGCGTCATGTGTTAGCCTCATTTCAGCATCCATTCCTTTGGAGTGTTTCAACTATTTTATAGATATAATCACCGTTGTACCTATTTATAGATCGCAAAAATATTCTCCAGAAAAAATGCTGCCAATATACAGACAGTTAAATTCAGATTCAAAATTCAAATAACTCATAAATCAAGTGACTTCAAAGTTTCAATGAGGATTTTAGATAATCAAAAAACACAGGTAATAAATCAATAAAACGAATTCTGATTCACCTTAAAACTTATATAAACATTGCCAGTCAGTTAATCGGCGACTAGATGCCATACTGTTCTGATTAACATCACAATGGTTCTAAACAAAACCTTTTTACCATTAAGAATTTAGAAGAATGATTTATTAAAAGTATTTAAATCTTCTAATAATATTCTATTTTTATCTCCTCTCTCTCTCTCTCTCTCTCTCTCTCTCTCTCTATATATATATATATATATATATATATATATATATATATATATAAGGTGTGGCAAAAAAATCGAGATTTTTTGTACTTTTTGACATACCCTGTATTCTGAAAAAAAATAACATTCCATTTATTCTTCATTACTATCTTGGTAAATACAGCTTTAAACTTGGTACTTTTTTGATATACCTTCTGATTCTGAAAAAAAATAATGAATGGAACTTTTTTTTCAGAATACAAGGGGTGTCAAAAAGTACAAAAAGTATCGATACTTTTTGACACACCTTATATATATATATATAATATATATATATATATATATATATATATATATATTACACTATATACACAAATCAAGAATGGGCTTATATATATATAATATATATATATATATATATATATATATATATATAAATTAAGAATGGGCTTTCTGGCCACAAATGATAGACCCGAACACACATCAAGCTGCATTTAACTCCATACAGAAATGTAGAAATCTAAATAAATATCTATGTTCATTTGATTATCTTTGTTGAATGCCCAGAGTTTTTTATGGTGTACCAGGGAAAATTTTAAAGAAGATCCTGGATTGTCTACAAAGATGAGGTGCACTTTGCGTAACGATTATCGTTGTAAGAAATGAAATCGGCAACCAGAGTTCAAATCCTGAACAAGGTTGTTTACGTTTCACTTCACATCACGCTCTTAGGAAAGGCATACATACATCAGTTCTCCATCTATAGGTAAATAGTAAGTCAGACTGGGTTCTTTAGCCTTAGTAAGGTAACCAATCTAGAAGAAAGAAAACTGAATTCAAACCTGCTTTACTCCGCTTAAAAATGATCTTGTCTCACATCCTGCCTATGAGTTGGGTAAATTCATACTCAATATGTGGAGACACATCGTGTAATGGTTATCGTCGAATGAAATGGATTCGGTGACGCAAATCCTGGACGAGACTGTCTGATGACGTATTGATACAAAGAAGATTAATAGTTTAAGTTGAATTTTTTTTTAAGATGGCTGCATTGTTATTTTTTTAAACACCCTCTATGTTTTATTTTTTTCTCTTCTAGTAATTCAGTCCTTTAAAATGTGGCAAATGTTGTGACCTCATAAATAATGAGTCATTCCGGTCACCAGAACGCACAAATACTTAACATGCGCACACACATACACACCGACAGGCGCCAATATTTTGAAATAAAATTCTGTTCTTATCTTGTTATCAAAAGAGTGTTGACTTGTTTTTATTCTCACTTAAAGAACTCACAGTTACCCTTTTTATAAGTTGGGTTATAAACAGGCTTAATCATAACATTGGCGACGAAATATGAAACTAAACAAGAAAGTCTAATTTTCCTCTTTTCTTTTATTAGTTATTCCATTTCTTATGCTTAATTGTACAATTTTAAATCACATTTTAATGATACTTGATGCTATTTTAATTATACTAGCAAATATATGCACCCTCCGGGTGCAAGTATTTAAGTTTTAATATAATAACATATCATGTTAAATTAGAAAGGCTAATGAAACTGAATAAGAATGCAGATAAAAAGATTTGGAACAGAGGGGGTATGATTGAAAAATAGAACAACTTTGAAACTAACTCTTCCATCATATTCCCTTACTCCCGTCTTTCATTGGTAAATTTTCCAAATTTAACTATTTAGTTAAAATAGGAAGTAAAGAATGATATTACAGTTATTTTTATTGTTAATGGATTTCTTTTAAGATCTATCCCCGACATTTTTGCTCATATTCATTAATATAAAATCAAACAATTAGAAATCAATAATACTAAGCATATATTTATTAAAATCAAATTTTTAAGATCAATATGCAAACTAGCCTTCCCATTCACACTGTAAACCGCTATTTTGTTGTATGTATTAATACAATTACGTATTATTAGTATGTAAATATGGTCAACAGTCTTAATGATGTAAAACAATTTTATTAATAATTGAGGTTTAAATAAAAATAAAATCATGGAGAATGTGATGTAAATAACAAAGGGAATTGTGACTTGTATAGTAATATAGTTTCGGTTACAGACATATAAACCCAGTATCTCCATTATAATAAGATAATAGATTTTTCTTATTTCGATATAAGTTAAAAGATTACAAAATTCTATCTGTTGAACATTTAAAGATTCGCCAGTTTTCCTTTCTTTTCTAAAAGAAGTCAAAAACAAGTAGACACTGATAATCAATATTTGATTAAATGGATTTCATCGAAATTTCGTTTAATCCACTTCCTTTTCTTCACGGGTCATTTAAGGTTTCTCTCAATTAAATGTGATAACATTCATTTCCTAAATTGGTAGATCGAATCACTTTCATTTAATTATTTCCTCTTTTGCTCAAGGACATCAATTTTGGCCTCAGGTGATTTTATTTAGTTTAACTTACTAATTCTTCTTCAACTAGTATGGCCGAAACTGTCTATGATTATTTTGAGAAAAGTCATTAGTTCAATATTTGGTCAAACTAATGGAGTCGTTATTTTTTTTATATATTTAGCCGCCCGCCCCCGACACGGGCAGGATGGGACACAAGATCAATTCTTTTAAAGCGGGGTTTAATAGGTTTGAATTCAGAGTTTTCCCTTTCCTATACTGATTGCATAATCAAGGCTGAAGAATTCAGTCTGTTCTACTATTCACTCATAGCTGGGGGGGGGAGACCGATAATTCATAAGTTTCCCATGGGCAATGACGCAAAGCAAACAGGCTCGTCCAATATTTGAACTCAGGTTACCGATCCATTGCCTGGGATGATAACCGTCACGCAATGATCGCCTCCTTGGGGCGCTTGATCTGCAATTAAAAAGAAAAGTATTTTTATAGACAAATCAAAAGAAAATACATTATGGATCGGCTTATCTCTAATAATGTGAGTCACACAAATAATACTGTTCTCAACATCCATTGATTCCGTATTGATAAATGGATGATGCTCTCCAATTCCCTTCCTGTTGAATAACGAAAACCGTTCAATATAAAGAATATATTTCAAGTTCGAACAATTTTTTGAAGATTATAAAAATATTCTTATAATGTGGTCTTTATTTTATTTCATTGTTTTAAATTCTTTTCAAGAAAAGGAACTGTGAATTTATCTTGTTGCAACAGACTGTATTATTTTCTATTTTAGATAACCAAACCGCTGATTGTCATTCGATTGAAAACGTAGAAGGCGACCGACATGCAATTATGAATAAAACAATAGCAGATCTTGTTGCAAGTAAGTTGTTCAAATATTTATTACATTATCAGTAAATATTCTAGAGCAGTTCAAAAATCGAAGGGAGAATTTGGGAAAAACTCATTAATCTGAAAGGGATTATAATTTTTAAATAAATAATAATAATAATAATAATAATAATAATAATAATAATAATAATAAGAAGAAGAAGAAGAAGAAGAAGAAGAAGAAGAAGAAGAAGAAGAAGAAGAATCCTTACCAGAGAACTGAGGAATCTGTGGAACATGAAGGTAAAGGTTGTGCCAATTGTAATTGGTGCCCTTGGAACAGTCCCCAAGCGTCTGGAAAAGAATTTGGGTGAATTGGAAATCAGAGGAAGAATCGGGACCACCGAAACTACAGCATTGTTAAGATCGGCTAGAATACTCAGAAGAGTCCTGGAGACCTGAGAAGAATCGCTGTCACTCAGCCTCCAGTCAACCACCGGGTACGGCAGGTGTGAAAAACTCGAATGGAGTGAAATAATCCACAAAGTCTGATTAATTAAAAAGTGACATGTTAATAAGAATGTTTTGTGGTCCGCTGTAGGGTGTTCTTTCTGTGTTAGGGACATTGATAATAATCAACCTCTGGGTTTGGTATTGCCAAAATGTACTTCCCATGAAAAATATGACAAATATAAATACAAATAAGCAATTAGTAGTTACTCTCTTTATATCCAACGTGGAGAACCTTATCGGCATCCTGCGAATGCTGGTTGTTCTAATTTTAGGTACACAAAGACCAAAACAACAATGCATCTGAAAGATAATTTTTAAATGGAGTAGAGAATACAACAAAAATGTAATCGACTGCTATTTCAAAAGTAACTCGATATAAAGAGATTATAGAAACACGATGATAGAAATTTGGAAAGAAGCTGCTAATTTCAATACAAGCCAAATACTTGTAAATCAAACAAGGATGATCTTAAAGAAAGGTTGTTTCTTTCTGATCTTGAGATCATTGAAATTTGTGGACAATATGGTTGACAAAACGCCGAGAAGAAGAGCCTCCGAAACGTGTAGAAACACAAAATACTGAAAACCAAAACATCACGAAACCAAGAATTACAGATCTAATGTTAACACAAACTGAAAGAAATAATGTAGAGTTAGTAAAACAAATCACATTCAAAAAGAATTACATTGCCATCCCTAAGAATCAGGACTGAAGAAAATTAGAAACAAAAGAGGTAAATAAAGTATTACATAATATTTCAACAGACAACATCAGATAACTAAACGCAGGAGCAAAACTAAGCAGTAATAAAATTAGTATCCCTCTACCAGAAACACAAAATCTGGTTGGAAAATGAGGCAACAAGGACAAATAAAGAAACTACAACAACAAACGAAAGTTTTAAGGCAGGAAAAATACACAAGGACACAAAGGAATGAGAAAACAAAAAGTAAAACAACCAACAAGACTGAAAATACAACTAGAAGAAATAAACAAAAGATATTAGCGAAATTATCATATAAGATATTATCAAAATGAATTGATTAATTAAATGACCCCAAAAGGGTTGATATGCCGTAAAACAAAACAACCAAACAACTGACAAGATACAAAAAAATGTGTGTACGTGTGAAAACTGTCTAATTCAATAATTTCTTTTCTTAAATTTGATATAATGTAAGTTTTAGGAAGACGTGACAATGAATTTTATGAATTAAGAATTGAGTAGAATAGCATACCGTATTTGACGGCTTATAAGATGCATGGGTTTATCAGAGGCACCTCAATATTGACTGGGAAATTTTGATTAAATACATAATTCATGATTAATAGGAATCGCTTGTGTGTAATAGTTATCGTCGTAGTAAATGGACACAATCCAGGACTATCTGTTTGCATTTCACATAGCGCTAATACCTTTGGGAAAGGTATATATCCAATTAATCTCCCTGTGACTCTGGATAAATAGTAGACAAACAGGTGTCTTTAACCTTGGCTAGGAGAAGAAAAACTGAAATCAAATGTGTTACATGAATGTGGTGGGGGTGGGCATCTTCGAACATCAACACTCAAGAAACTCCAAACATGAATACACGTGTGGAGTCGGCTTAACCTACATCGGCTGAATGCATACACACACATGCATGTTTAATCATGGGCATTTTATTTTCTTCCTGGCTAGTTTTATTCTATATGGAATACTGTTAAGTACTACTTTTATACATTGTTACCTTAGAAAAGAGTTATTTTCTTAGTGTAGAAGTGATCATCACCATGTTTATATTTGAAATGCTTTTTTCATTTAATCTAAGGGGCATTGTAGTTGTAGAACTCCACTAACCGGTAACGTAAAGCTGACCCTTGACCTTATAAGAGGTGTGGGGTTGAATGATAAATGAGACCAGATAAAAAACACAAAATAAAATAAATACAAAATTAACAATCTTCCAGGAAGAACAATCTGGCACTGGAAAAGAAATTCGAGACAGATATATCTGAAATCTTGACTGGGAACAAAACTTTTACTGGCTCGGGAAGAAAATTCTTCTCCAAGTGATAGATCTGGACCTAGAAATAAAAGTTGAGTTTTGAAAGTCTCTTTGTCTCTTTTTCCTTCATTCGTTCTTTTTCATCCTGATGACCAACAAAAAGAAGGAAGACACTTATTGGGGCTAAAAGAAAAACAAGTAACACCCAAATAAAATCCCAACCCCATAGACGTAGAATGATTTTCTGAGACAATCTTTAGGAAAAAAGGCGCTTCATATGCACTTACGGTACTTAATGTTAGTAAAGAACTATTCAAAATAACATTTTTAATTTTGTATTATTTGGATTATTCGGACTATTGTACTCATCTTTATTGTACAACGTTTCGATCCCTCCGGCCTTTTTCAGGTATTTCTTGTCGACTCGGGAACCTTCTATTCGAACTCAGGAACCTTCTTTTCGAACTCGGGAACCTTCTTGTCGTAATCGGGAGGCTTCACGGAACTGAACCCAACCCATTATTCTATTCACGGGGGTCTACTGTTCTCATTCCGCTAACCATGGCTGGGTACAAGTTTTAAGCTGTGTTAATTATTATACTATGTTACTATCGCTCTTAACCAGGATTTAATCTGCAGCCAGGAGATAACTGTTACTTAAAACTGTATTAATTCAACGCCTATATCCACTACGCTATGTGTCCATTTTTTTAAATTTTATTGTCAAAATTCTATTTTTCAGTGTCTGTTAACTCAACATGTGCCTTTCCGGTTGCCACACTCCTTATTGTGATTCTTTCCGTTGTTGTCGGTATTGTCAGCAGTGTTCGTCAGGAAAAACATATTCTGCTTGCATCAATCTTATTTGTGATCTCAGGTAAAAAAAGTAACGATTTATTCGTCTATTATTCAATTATATTACTAGCTACATTACAATGAAAATCTTTAGTATTGTTTTTGCTAATTTTCATATCATCTTCAACATTTGACATAAATATCTAAAAGCCTATTTCCCTGTATCTTTCGTACTTTAGTTCAACATTCTTACACATTATTGGTAATTTGAAGCACGCTCAAACTTCGCTCCAGGGCGCAGATATGTTTGCTTAAAGCTATCTGTTGTAAGGTTTTAAGGGGTCAAATAAGAACAAAACGACGGGTAACAAATATAGAAAAATGTATTAACAGAAAGTAGACAAATACAATAGAGAGATGTGGAAATTGCGTCCGACGAACAGAATTATTAGCACTCGCATTGGCTTACTCCTAAGCCACAATTATCCCTGTTATTTATAGTAATCTGTCGGAGCATTCCATTAGTCTTATAGGGTGTATCACCTATAACACTATCCCATCGTGGTGTAATGGCTAGCAAGCACGTCTTGCAGATCCATTATTGCTGTAATAGCGAGTTCGATCCTATGCCCCATACATGTGACCTTGTTATATCATACCCGTGGTGAATCGGTTGGATAAATACCTTCCATCATTCTATTAAATTAAAAGCAGGGAATGGGTGTGTTAATAAACATTTCATTATTAGTATATGTAATTTTCCTGGGCCTAAAATTGTGGACTTAAAGTGTATAGTAAAATAACGCTTAACCAAATATATTGGGTTTACCAAACATAGTTCAAACTAATTAATTTTTCCTTTCTTTTCCAGGTCTCATCATGATAGTCGGCTTGATCCTATTCATTTCGGCAGTCAATGACGAAGTGGCTCCACTACCGGGAGCAAAACTCAAGAATCCGACTATTCGTTATTGGTACTCGTGGTCATTTATTTTGGCTAGTAGTAGCTTTTTCTTGGCGGAAGGGACTGGAGTGACCGGCATTTATCTCTTTTTTCGTGAAAACTCCAGCCTTGATGACATGATTCACATCATCCCCGGTTTGGAGGACATTATCCCCGAAGATCAACGCAAAGATCAGAGTTTGGGTTACACGAACTTCAATGTGATTTCCTGAATAACAAACATTCGATATCCTTGTGGCCTTCTCTACAATTCTTGTTGAACTAAAATTTTAAATAATAATAATAATATAATTTATCTAAAAAATGCCTGACGCGCTTTAAAAAAATATACACTATCAAAAATATGTATCATCAATATGTGCCCGCACGTAGAAAATACTTGACAACAACAATTATTGGAGGTAGGGGTTGAAAAGCAGAGCAGGGCTGTTTGGCGTAGCCGATTTGTCGTGGGCGTACGGGCGTGAGATTTTAGATGTCCGATTTGTCGTAAGCCCGTTTGACGATGGATTTTTGGCTTATGCAGAAAAGATTTGGGAAAAGATTTAGAGTGACTAAATATACGAAACATCTACAATGTAATTTAACAAAATAGAAATTAAATCTAAGATATTGACAAATAAATATTATACTCTATTTTGCATTTTGAAATTTGACCACATGAAATAGGATTTATACCGAACGGTATTTGCCATGAGATGAAAATTAAAAGGATCTCAATTATCTGTAAATTATCTTCTAAAAACGTTAGACTTTTTTTTCAGTAAATGACATTTTATTGAGATTTTATAACTGTGGGATTAAAAATACTCCCGCAATTATTTTACAAAAAAAACTATAACCAAGTGTTATGAGGTTTTGCAGGACTCATATAATTCCCAGGTTATAAACAAGTGAATTCGGATAAAAAAACATATATTCAAAAAGGTTGCAAACTTGGTGGCGCTTGCGGCCAGAATTATCTTTCTGGGTAAAGGTAAAGGGAGCGCTGGAATACACGACTCGCTGGTTGACTGCCCAACACAATAAGTGACTTTCGTTAAAGAATTTAATTTAGGCACCAATATCTTATATTGGTGACTGGCCCTCTGGTGCCAGGGGCAGATAATTTATCTATAATTTTTCCGTTAGTGTATCCAATGTATTTGTTTCTTTGTTACGATACAAAGCTGCATCTAAAAAAAAGTAAGATTCAGTTGAACAATTCATTGGATACACTAACGGAAATTAATAGATAATTATTCTGCCCCGATCCAGAGGGCCAGTCACCAATATAAGATATTGTGCTAAATTAATTCTTTAACAAAAGTCACTTTTGTGTTGGGCAGTCAACCACGAGTCGTGTATTCCAGCGCTCCCTTTACCTTCCACTCGAAAGATAATTCTGGCGCGCGC
The DNA here is from genome assembly GCA_023376005.1 of Doryteuthis pealeii. NCBI lineage: Eukaryota > Metazoa > Mollusca > Cephalopoda > Myopsida > Loliginidae > Doryteuthis > Doryteuthis pealeii. Next base: position 46,971,460 of record CM042162.1, read on the forward strand.
CATCAAGTTTGCCACCTTTTTGAATATAGTTTTTTTTTATCGAATTCACTTGTTATAACCTGGGAATTATATGAGTCCTGCAAAACCTCAATAAACTGGTTAGATTTTTGTAAAAATATTCGGGAGTATTTTTATCCCACAGTTATAAAATCTCAATAAAATGTCATTTACTCGAAAAAAAAAAAGTCTAACGTTTTTAGAAGATAATTTACAGGATAATTGAGATCCTTTTAATTTTCATCTCATGGCAAATACCGTTCGGTATAATCCTATTTCTGTGGTCAATTTCAAAATGCAAATAGAGTATAATATTTTTGTCATATTTAGATTTAATTTCTATTTTGTTAATTACATTGTAGATGTTTTCGTATATTTAGTCACTCTAAATTTTTCCCAAATCTTTTCTGCATAAGCAAAAATCCATCGTCAAACGGGCTTACGACAAATCGGACATCTAAAAGCTCACGCCTGTACGCCCACGACAAATCGGCTACGCCAAACAGCCCTGCTCTGCTTTTCAACCTACCTCCAATAATGTTGTTGTCAAGTATTTTCTACGTGCGGGCACATATTGATGATACATATTTTTGATATGTATATTTTTTAAAGCGCGTCAGGCATTTTTTAGATAAATTATTATTATTATTATTTAAATTTTAGTTCAACAAAAAATTGTAGAGAAGGCCACAAGGATATCGAATGTTTGTTATTCAGGAAAATCACATTGAGTTCGTGTAACCCAAACTCTGATCTTTGCGTTGATCTTCGGATAATGTCCTCCAAACGGGGATGATGTGAATCATGTCATCAAGGCTGGAGTTTTCACGAAAAAAGAGATAATGCCGGTCACTCCAGTCCCTTCCGCAAGAAAAAGCTAACTAGCCAAAATAAATGACCACGAGTACCAATAACGAATAGTCGGATTCTTGAGTTTTGCTCCGGTAGTGGAGCCACTTCGTCATTGACTGCCGAAATGAATAGGATCAAGCCGACTATCATGATGAGACCTGGAAAAGAAGAAAAAATTAATTAGGTTTGAACTATGTTTGGTAAACCCAATATATTTGGTTAAGCGTTATTTTACTATACACTTTAAGTCCACAATTTTAAGCCCGGAAATTTACATATACTAATAATGAAATGTTTATTAACACACCCTTTCCTGCTTTTAATTTATAGAATGATGGAAATATTTATCCAACCGATTCACCACGGGTATGATATAACAAGGTCACATGTATGGGGCATAGGAATCGAACTCGCTATTACAGCAATAATGGATCTGCAAAGACGCTTGCTAGCCATTACCCACGATGGGATAGTGTTATAGGTGATACACCTATAAGACTAATGAATGCTCCGACAGATTTACTATAAATAACAGGGAAATATTGTGGCTTAGGAGTAAGCCAATGCGAGTGCTAATAATCTGTTCGTCGGACGTAATTTCCACATCTCTCTATTGTATTTGTCTACTTTCTGTTAAATACATTTTTCTATATTTGTTACCCGTCGTTTTGTTCTTATTTGACCCCTTAAAACCTTACAACAGATAGCTTTAAGCAAACATATCTGCGCCCTGGAGCGAAGTTTGAGCGTGCTTCAATTACCAATTGTGTAAGAATGTTGAACTAAAGTACGAAAGATACAGGAATAGGTTTTAAGATTTATGTCAAATGTTGAAGATGGTATGAAAATTAGCAAAACAATACTAAAGATTTTCATTGTAATGTAGCTAGTATATAATTGAATAATAGACGAATAAATCGTTACTTTTTTACTGAGATCACAAATAAGATTGATGCAAGCAGATATATGTTTTTCCTGACGAACACTGTGACATACGACAACAACGGAAAGAATCACAATAAGAGTGGGCAACGGAAAGGCACATTTAGTTAACAGACACTGAAAATAGAATTTTGACAAAAATATTAAAAATGGACACATAGGCGTAGTGATATAGGCGTTGAGTTAATACAGTTTTAAGTAACAGTTATCTCCTGGCTGCAGATTAAATCCGGTTAAGAGCGATAGTAACATAGTATAATAATTAACCAGCTTAAACTTGTACCCAGCCATGGTTAGCGGAATGAGAACAGTAGACCCCGAATTGAATAATGGGTTGGGTTCAGTTCCGTGAAGCTCCCGATTACGACAAGAAGGTTCCCGAGTTCGAAAGAAAGGTTCTGAGTTCGAATGAAGGTTCCCGAGTTCGACGAAATACCTGAAAAAGGCCGGATCGAAACGTTGTATAATAAAGATGAGTACAATAGTCCGAATAATCCAAATAATCAAAATTAAAATGTTATTTTGAATAGTTCTTTACTAACATTAAGTACGTAGTGCATATGAAGCGCTTTTTTCCTAAAGATTGCTTAGAAATCATTCTACGTCTATGGGGTTGGGATTTTATTTGGGTGTTACTTGTTTTTTTCTTTAGCCCAATAAGTGTCTTCCTCTTTTTGTTGGTCATCAGGATGAAAAAAGAATGAAGGAAAAAGAGACAAAGAGACTTTCAAAACTCAACTTTTATTTCTAGGTCCAGAGCTATCACTTGGAGAAGAATTTTCTTCCCGAGCCATAAAAGTTTGTTCCCAGTCAAGATTTCAGATATATCTGTCACGAATTTCTTTTCGGTGCAAGATTTTCCTGGCAGATTGTTCTTCCTGAAGATTGTTAATTTTGTATTTATTTATTTGTTTTTTTTATCTGGTCTCATTTATCATTCAACCCACACCTCTTATAAGGTCAAGGGTCAGCATTACGTTACCGGTTAGTGGAGTTCTACAACTACAATGCCCTTAGATTAAATGAAAGCATTTCAATATAAACATGGTGATGACATTCTACACTAAGAAATAACTCTTTCTAAGGTAACAATGTATAAAAGTAGTACTTAACAGTTTCCATATAGAATAAAACTAGCCCAGGAAGAAAATAAATGCCCATGAATTAAACATGCATGTGTGTGTATGCATTCAGCGATGTGGTAAGCGACTCCACACGTGTATTCATGTTTGGATTTTTCTTGAGTGTTGATGTTCGAAGATGCCCACCACCAATTCATGTAACACGTTTGATTTCAGTTTTTCTTTCCTAGCCAAGGTTAAGACACCTGTTTGTCTACTATTTTCCAGAGCACAGGAGATTAATTGGATGTATACTTTCCCAAAGGTATTAGCGCTATGTGAAATGCAAACAGATAGTCCCTGGTTGTGTCCATTTACTACGACGATAATATTAACAACAAGCGATTCCTATTAATCATGAATTATGTATTTAATCAAAATTTCCAGTCAATATTGAGGTGCCTCTGATAAACCCATACTCTTATAAGCCGTCAAATACGGTATGCTATTCTACTCATCTTAATTCATAAAATTCATTGTCACGTCTTCCTAAAACTTACATTATAAATTTAAGAAAGAAATTAATTGAATTAGACAGTTTTCACACGTACACAATTTTTTGCTATCTTGTCCAGTTTGTTTGGTTGTTTTTGTTTTTACGGATATCAACCACTTTTGGGGTCATTTAATTAATCAAATTCATTTTGATAATATCTTATATGATAATTTCGCTAAATCTTTTGTTGTTTATTTCTTCTAGTTGTATTTTCAGTCTTGTTGGTTGTTTTACTTTTTGTTTTCTCATTCCTTTTGTGTCCTTGTGTATTTTTTGCCTTAAAACTTTCGTTTGTTGTTGTAGTTTCCTTTATTTGTCCTTGTTGCCTCATTTCCAACCAGATTTGTGTTTCTGGTAGAGGGCATACTATTTTATTACTGCTTAGTTTTGCTCCTGGTTTAGTTATCTGATGTTGTCTGTTGAAATTTATGTATACTTTAATTTACCTCTTTGTTTTCTAATTTTCTTTCAGTCCTGATTCTTAGGGATGGCAATGTAATTCTTTTGAATGTGATTGTTTTACTTAACTCTACATTATTTTTTCAGTTTGTGTTAACATTAGATCTGTATTTTTGTTTCGTGATGTTTTGTTTTCAGTATTTTTGTGTTTCTACAGTTTCGGAGGCTCTCTTCTCGGCGTTTTGTCAACCATATTGTCCCACAAATTTCAATGATCTCAAGATCAGAAAGAAACAACCTTTCTTTAAGATCATCCTTGTTTATTTACAAGTATTTGGCTTGTTTGAAATTAGCAGCTTCTTTCCACATTAACTATCATCGTTTTTCTATAATCCTTTATATCGAGTTATCTTTTGAAAATCGCAGTCGATTACATTTTTGTTGTATTCTCTACTCATTTAAAAATTTCTTTCGATGCATTGTGTTTTGGTCTTTGTGTACCTAAATTAGAACAACCAGCATTCGCAGGATCGCCGATAAGGTTCTCCACGTTTGGTATAACGAGAGTAACTACTATTGCTTATTTGTATTTTATTTGTCATATTTTTCATGGGAAGTCATTTTGGCTAATACCAACCCAGAGGTTGATTATTGATCATGTCCTAACACAGAAGAACACCCTACAGCGGACCACAAAACATTCCTTATTAACAAATGTACTTTTTTTAATTAATCAGACTTTTGTGGGATTATTTCACCTCATTCGAGTTTTTCACCCCTGCCGTACCGTGGTTGACTGGAGGCTGAGTGACAGGCGATTCTTCTCAGGTCTCGGATCTTCTGAGTATTCTAGCCGATCTTAACAATGCTGTAGTTTCGGCTGGTCCCGATTCTGCTCTGATTTCCAATTCACCCAATCTTTTCCAGACCTTGGGACTGTTCCAAAGGGCACCATTATTGGCACAACCTTTAACCTTCCAGTTCCACCAGATTCCTCAAGTTCTCTGTAAGGATTCTTCTTCTTCTTCTCTTCTCTTTCTTCTTTCTTCTTTCTTCTTCTTATTATTATTATTATTATTATTATTATTATTATTTTATTATATTATTTATTTAAAAATTATAATCCCTTTCAGTTAATGAGTTTTCCCAATTCTCCCTTCGATTTTTGAACCTGCTCTAGATATTTACTGATAATGTAATAAATATTTGAACAACTTCTTGACAAGATCTGCTTTGTTTATTAATTCGATGTCGGTCGCCTCTACGTTTTCAATCGAATGAAATCAGCGGTTCTGGTTAATCTAAAATGAAAATAATACAGTCTGTGCAACAAGATAAATTCACAGTTCCTTTCTTGAAAAGATTTAAACCATGAAATAAAAAAAGACAGCATATAAGAATATTTTATAGATCTTCAAAAATTGTTCGAACTGAAATGTATTCTTTATATTGACGGTTTTCCGTTATTCAACAGGAAGGGAATTGGAGAGCATCATCATTATCATACGGATCAATGATTTAAGAACAGTTTTTTGTGTGACTCACATTATTAGAGATAAGCCGATCCATAATGTATTTTCTTTTGATTTGTCTAT
>CM042162.1:46976961-46989461 GCA_023376005.1 Doryteuthis pealeii
ATTGCAAACAGCCTCGACCAGATTTGACCTCCTATCGCTGTGTTCATTTTCTCCCTCCAACCTAGGTAAATTCTAAAGTGGACTGGGATCATTAACCTTGAATAGGCAATTAGTCTAGGTGAAGGAAAACTCTGAATTCAAATCTGTTAAACTCTACTTAAGAAATTAACCTTGTATCATATCCTACTCATACGGAGGGGTGGTAAATATGTATATGTATTATTATCATTATTATTATTGTTAGTTATATGAAAGTTCTCTATGAACTATGTTTATTAATGATAAAGATAGAAAGGTGTGTGTGAAATAGTTCCGTCTTAGCGTAGTCAAAAATATTGAATGGTGTCTATTTTTTAGTGTGACAGGGTAAGTTGATTAGCCGAGGATATTAGGCTATGAACCCAGACCTCAAAAACCCTCTAGATTTTTTTTGTTTTGTCGGCTAATGGAAGCTTATTCACTCAGGAATAATATACTGTTTTTCCTAAGCGTAAATGTTGTTCACTTGGGAGAACAGCGGCCATTTTTATATATAACCGACGATTTAAAAACAAACAACATGACAGATTATTTCAGCCTCACTAGCATTAATATCAAGAATTATAGAGGTATATAAATTAGCTCATATTTTTTCCGATTAAAATTCTATATAATTCTCTAAGGATGAGTTTACGCAACATAAAAAAGTAGTACATTTCTGTGTGCAAATAAATAAAAATCTATGCTAGGCCATACAGTAAAATCATTTGATGTCTTTTTAGTTCAAGTCATAAAGAGAGAGACATTTTCAATACATGAAATGTCGTACACGAAAATAGAATCGTTAGTATTCACTTTTTGAATATATAAAAATCTCGGAAAATATATTGCGTCAAATAGCGCATTTTTAAACTTACATTTTTAGATAGATTGAATAGAACTTTATCTATGGTGAAAATATTGACTTCGACATGGCTGCTTTCAGACATTTAATTTGTTTTCAAGTGTTGTTGTTTTTCTTGTTGTTTAATCCTTATTATATCTCTGTTCTATCATCCAAATATTTCTGGGGAAATGTCACTGTTGCATTCTTAAATGTCTCCACATTTGCAGCAGAGGAGAAAGTATGGCACTCGCAGACCCTGCAGCTGGAATTGTGGCACCGGACCTCTCGAGTGCAATATATCTGAAAAATCTACTTTAAAATATGATAAGTGAGCAAATCCGAAAATATCTTTATCCAATAAGAAATATACATCCAAGAGGGGATTTTTACGATTCATAAATTTGTAAATAAGTAAATACGTATTGAAAATTTTATTGGAATTTGATTACCAGTTAATTTTTGGTAGATTTCTAAAATCGAGATTCAATTCGACAACAATTTTGTCTTTATGCAAATTATTATATGCAAACATCATTTTACAGTGTGAAGAATTTTCAAATACAAAATTCTCGGTTTTATTTTATAACAAAATAAAAAGTGAATAATAAATGAATATTTGATTTTTATTTTGTATTTGATATTTATTTATTTATTTATTTAGAAAGTTTTCTATCAGAATCACCTGACACGCGGCGGTGAGTGAGATAAAATAACTCGCGTGGTCCCAGGCGGTTGTCCACACGAGCAGTACCTGCTCCTTCGCCTGAGGTGCCCCAAAAGGGACCACGCATTTTTTGCACTGGCCATGGTATGAGCTTCGGTTTGTGCGTGGCTTCCTACGTAAAACAGACTTTATATTAATCCGACCTGATAAGAAGTCAAGAAAGTAACTAGTTCTATGAGGGCGCAGGTTAGGGCGCGGTTAGAACTTGCACTGTCATTACTTATTTGTCGCTACTTTTTGTCTGACCCTCGTTTCTCGGCCACCCATAAAGATACAAGAAAAGTGATTCCTCTACAAAAAATTGTTTGCTTGAAAGAAAATTCATATACAGAAAGAACGGTTATTTCCTATAAATCTAACATAAACTCTTGAGTGATAAATTGTTTATTTATTTTCCCATTAAACTAACCCAAAACCTAACCCAAACCTAACCCTAACCCTAACCCCGTCATTTTATCAGTCAAGAGTGGTTCCCCTTTGTTTATGTTAGACTTATAGGAAATAACCGAAAGAACGAATACCTTTTTTTAAATTTATCTTTCAAATATTTATCCTTTTTTTATTTTCAAAAGACTACTGTATTTTATTTTTTAAAGACTGTAGTAAGGGTAAAAACAGACCTCCAATTCCATTGAATGGGGGTCACTTGATCGAGCGTATAAAGCTATGGAACCACCTAAAACGCATCAAAGTACCAATTTCAAAATGGAGGTGTAATTTGTCCAAAACTTGTTGCTGTAAGGGGGGGGTTAAGGTATGATCAGCCCTGATTGTGTCACCTGAGACAGAAAATACGATGTTGAAAGACCCGAAATTTTCAATGAACTCAAGAAAATGAAATTGCTGACGACTACTCACCCTCCTTTTCATCAGAAAGATGGATTTTGATGAAAAGAAAGTAATTCTTATGTATTTTTTTCATCTTTCAAATATTTTTATCTTTTTTATTTTTAAAAGACAATTAATTCTATCCATCAAATCTTTATCTGATAAGAAATATACATCCAGGGGTGGGGGGATTTTTACGATTCATAAATTCGTTCTATCCATCAAATCTTTTTTTTTCTTTATGAAATTTCACTACTTGCAATGAAAACAGAAGCCAAAATAAACTTTAAGTTAAGCTTTATTCTACTTTGTTGTTACTTATAGATACATATGGTATAATAATCTATTCCATTCATAACAAAACGATGAGATTAATATCGTGTACTTTTGATACTACACTACTTATTCTGAATTTATAAAATAAATCAATTCCTATTTATTTTTCAATCAAATTTATGACTCAATGAGGATATGAAATGTTACAAAAATATTTTGCCAATGTCTGTATCGTAGGAAATATTCAATTATTTTTTTTTTTAGGGGGGGGGTCGCCTACCGGAATTGTACTTTCGGTGGGGTCGCCTGGGAGTAGGAGTATAATATTTGAAAACCCGAAGTTCATCATGATCCCAATGAACATCACTGATGAGGCGATCCTTGGGTGTATGATTACGAATATTTACCAAACCCCTCCGCACAAGCAGGATGTTAAACAAGGTCATTTTTAAGCGGAGTTTAATAGGTTTGAATTCAGTTTTATTTCTCCTAGACTGGTTGCCATATCAAGGTTAAATATACCAGTCTGTCCTACTATTTACCCATAGATGGAGGAGGCATAGTTGGATATATACCTTTCTCAATGGTATTAGCAGGATTTGAACTCGGTTTGCCATGTCTATTTCCAACGAAGATGACACAACGAGTGCCTGTTTAAAAACAATTCACTTACTTCAAAAAATCATAAAAATACACATCCGTAGGCCTCAAGTTTAAGATCTAAAGATTCTCTTCCACTGAAATGAAAAAATTGAATAAACTAAAAGTATCGACTATTACACGAGTCATTTCCTTTAATCAACCAAACTTTAAAACCGCATTTTTTAAATGAATTTTAAAAACGTTACAGTCTCAGATTAAATTTCAACTTTGCAATAAACATTAAACATTCCAAACTTCTATTTTCATATTTGCTTTTTGCAGCGAAAAAAATATTTTTATTTTCTAATTATAGAATCCGATCTAATTAAACCAGCGGTTCCCAAACTTTCTCAGGCTAGCGTCCTCTTGGCTTCCCAGTAAATTCCTAGCACCCACACACTCACACCCACACACACTTTGAGAGCCACTGAATTAGACAAAATAAAATTTGGATGTTTAAGTCTTCTTCAAAGTTTATTTGAAATGCTTAACCTTCCTTCAAATCTAAAAGAAAACACTCTCTATACACTAGGGACTGGCAGAAAACATCGGATACTACGAGTTTTAAAAGCGAATTAAGAATAATTAAATCTATTATTTAAGGTTAAACTTTGTCTAAATCGATAAGTAGTAGCATAATAACCAACATTTAAAAAAGAAAAATATAATTACATATGCAGTTTATTTTAAAAAGATTTAAATCTATTTGTTTTGGTCAATTTCGATTATATCCGCCATTCAGCCTCTTTTTCAATGGTTTTAAGTGCTTGTTTATAATTTTACTGTAACATTCGCGATTGCAAAAAAATTTACCAAAAATCAGGTAATTATCCGATTTTAATGAAATTTTCAGTATTGATTTATCAATTAATGAATTTTATAATGCATCAGTTATTTTATTTCAAAACTTTAATTTAGTTTTTTTTCCTATGAAAAATTAATATATAAAATTCATTTAAAATATGAAAAGCCTGACGTGAATTCTAAAATGTTATATTTTTAGACTCTAAAAATAAATATCTACTTAATGCAAACCTTATTTTAGGCGCCAAAAGTAATATGTTTTGAAGAAAAACTCGATTGAAAATGTAACCCCTCCCCCTTTTAAGCAGAAAAAACATCGATGTATAATTTTTTCTTTTATAAAATAATAGCCAATTGAATAATTATCGAAATGAGTAAAAAAAGAAATCTCCAAAAAATTAATCATTTATTATTTTTTACATTTTATTTTTTCGACTTTCGGTACTTATTTTCTCATAGAAAAGCCAACGTAATTTTTTTTTTTTTGTTTCTATTCATAACTTCGGTCCTTTATCTCATTATTTATACTGTAATTAGTATCGAAAGTGATCAACTTGCAAAACATTTTACGCCCCCAACAAAATGAAGTGACCTGAAAAAAATGAGAAAGTTTTGAAATAAAATAAATAATGCATTATAAAGATCATTCATTGATACATAAACACTGAAAATTTCATTAAAATCCGATAATTTCCTGATTTTTGGTAAATTATTTTCTGTAGGGGGGGGGCTAAAGTCATTTTGTCAAAAACGCATTTTAGGCTCCGTTTCCCAGTCCCTACTATACACTGTTGTCACTTGTCACTTACATTGATTTTTTCAGAGACGCCACCTACTTTCGCATGCCAATTCACGAATGTAGTTAGTTGTACGTTCACACTTAGAGGCGCGCTTTGCATAGCGGTTATCGTCGAAGGAGATGGAATAGGTTACCCGAGTTCAAATCCCGGACGAAGCTGTATGCATTTTTCTCCACGCTAATAAATTTGGCAAAAGCAATAATCGATGTGATATATCTTAATTATCCCGTTCTGACACCAGTGTTGTATCTTAGGATATCCCTAGAAGCGTATGGTTTGCAAGGAAGAATAATAGACAAGATTAATTTGGTAAAAATCGTTTATTTAAATAACGAGTGTGAAAATTGTTGTTGTCGCCGTAGATAACGGTAGTAGTTCTCTGGAGTGGCCGAGGGGTCGGTGAGGTGTGGGTATCGTATGATACGTCGGAATCTCTCTTGGCCTGGTGCAAGGCGTGAGGTGGTAGAAGTTGAGTTGATACGGTCACTTGGTGTAGGGACCAAGTCAGGAATATCTCAGTGGAATAGTGATGGTCAGGGAAGGTAGTAGTGGCCGAGGAGTTGAGTTCGTCTCGGTAGGATACTGTTGTAAGTGGATACGGTCACTTGGTGCGGGAAATAAGTCAGGAATATCTCAGCGAGTTGTAGCGGGTAGCGCTGTAGTGGTCAGGGGGGTAAGGATGTCGCCTGGCTACGGTGAGGTGTTGAAGTAAGGCTGAGTGTCCGGGTGGGCGAGGGCGTGCGTGGTGGTGGGTGCGTAGCAGTCCTTGATCCTCTCGTCTGGTGATATTCTCGGTTCCAGGCCGTCCGTCCAACTGCCGATTCTCAAAATACCCGAGCTTATATGCTGGTAGATGGCTCCAGAATGCTTTTGGGGTTTTTAGCGGGAGAGTTTTTTATTGGCTGAAAATCCGGATTCCTTACAATATTATTTTTTGTTTATTTTGGAATTCCTCTCAAGCGTAACTCAATCCGAGCCTATGCGCAGAACTGCGTCGAATTGGTTACTTCGTGAGAGGGTACCATTGAGTTCACTTCCGTTTGTTGCCTCCGACTTGAGTTTTGATGTTTTATGCTAGCGAGGTGTATTTTGTGAGTAAGCATTGTGAATCATAAGAGATATCTTCTCTCTGATATAACAGATGTTTTTCTACTGACTCCTCACAGCTATGTGTTCTTTAGTCTTGGTTAGTTTAGGACAAGGAAAACTCTAAATTCAAACCAGCTTAGAATTAACCTAATGTTAAATCGTGACAGACAAAGGGGTTTACATATTATTCTCACAGTTAATTATCATTATGTTGAACCATACTAAGCTAAGCTTAGTAGTTACTAAGTAGTAGTTACTAACCAGAGATTATTTTTGAAGAATGAATCTTGAATTTGGAGAAGATAGATATATCAAGGTTGTCCGGCATTTCCTTGACTTCAGAGCGAAAACTGGAACTAATGATTCATTTTCCTGTTTATTGTAAAGAACTGGGATATTTTTGGAGTTAGAAAAATGCGGATATTTTTTTGTAAAGAATTTCCTTTTGTCACTTATTTTACTAAGAATAATTTTCTTTCTGACAATTATTTCCCAAATATTCCCAGGGATTATTTCCCCCGAATTTTCAACATTCTTTCGAGAATTGACTTGAGATATAAACGATATTAGAAGCAACATCTTATATCGTTTATATCTGGGAATATTTGGGAAATAATTGTCAGTAAGAAAATTATTTTTAGTAAAATAAGTGACAAAAGGAAATTCTTTACAAAAAAATGTCCACATTTTTCTAACTTCAAAAATATCTCAGTTCTTTACAATAAACAGGAAAATGAATCATCAGTCCTCTGGATGATGATCATAAATTGGGTTATTTCCTATAACTCTAACATAAACAAGGGGGAACCACTTCCAAAGCCTCCATGCTTCCTGTAGTCCGCCGGCACTATACCTGATGCCCCTCTCCACACACATATGCACACGCGCGCACACATACATGCATATTACTACTGTAAACTGTTCATGTTCCTGAAACTAATACATTATTCTGTGTACTTGATATGAGACTTTGATGAGTTGTGGTGCACCTGAGCACTGTACACAATAAATTTCATTATCAAATTATTTATTTATTTTCCCATTAAACTAACCCTAAACACTAACCCTAACCCCGTCTTCCTTTTTCCTAGTAGATCAATAAATAATTTATCAGTCAAGAGTTGTTCCCCTTTGTTTATGTTAGACTTATAGGAAATAACCCTAAATTGCTAATTTGATTTTTCATGTTTGTATGTGTGTGATTTTTTTTACCATCAACGAACAGATAAAAAGGAACATTTCAACTGTTCAAAGAACAGAAACGAAAAAGAACGTCTTTATTGTTCAAAGAACGGAGACAAAAGAGACCAAGATGACTTCTGAGATTTTCATGTGACCAAGAATACCAACCTTATACAAGGGAGACAATTATTTATTGTCTGCTTACATCCCTATTTCTTGCTATAATCTTCCGTCTAATAAGTTTTCATATATTCCCTTTGTAGAATTCGTTAATCTTTTAATGTTATACTTCTTGAATGATCACAAAATAAGATATCAGCATTTTTCCTCCTCCAACTTTTAGAATAAATCAAAACAACCATTAAGTCTACGATGATCAAACAAGTATTTTAACGATTTAAAAATACAAGACAAGTCAGATAATACCTCAATTCATTTATTCATTTAAAATTAGATTTTTTTTATCATATAATCTAACTTACTTTCTTACAGAGTTAGCCCTGTCGTGCATCCTCCTGCAGAGGTGTAAGACCACCGTCCCCACAAAAAGATGTATTGGTGAAACGTGGCATTGCTTTTATTTGTAAGAATCAACAACAAAAAATTATAATTCTACGTTTTTTCACCCCCAAATGCTCTACATGTGTAACGACTGATTGATTTTATCGACATGTCAACCCGTCTAGGATTATTTTAAGCTTAGAAGTTACGAACATGTATATGAAGATCTGTGAAGGTTTACCTATTCTTTGCTATTACTTCCAGGTCTACTAGGGGACCCGGTGTTGTAGTACCTACCGGGTTCCCATCTATGTTGAATAGAATTGTATAAAAATTATTAGCATTCGATAAAAAACAACTCTTTAGAAACAAGTACACAACAAATTTTAATATGAACTTACGATTAACGCGATTTCGTAACCTCTGAGCATAAAATAATCCTAGACAGGTTGACATGCCGGAAAAATCAATTAATCGTTACACATGTAGAGCGTTTGGGGGTGAAAATCCTAGAATTATAATTTCTTGTATTCTTATAAATAAAATCAATGTCATATTTCCCTAATAAATTATATTTGTTTGATTCTCAGTTTGAAGTATTATTATCAAGTCACACTGAAAGCACTTGTTCCTGCCTGATCACTGAAATTAAACAGTGATGAGTTTGTTCAATATTTAATGCGGTTACATCATGTATTGTAAGTAACTTGTGTTTTTGTTTATCAAAATGACTTGATTCGGCATTAAAACTATACCTAATATCCCCCTCCACACACATATGCACGCACACGCACATATGCATGTATATTATTACTGTACGCTATTTATGTTCCTGATATTGGTACATTATTCTATGTACTATACATGAGACTTTGATGAGTTGTGGTGCACCTGAGCACTGTACGCAATAAATGTTATTATTATATGACTCGAAAGGGGTTGATATGCTGCAAAGAAAACTTCAAATTAAAGGCAAAATAAATTAAACTGAAATATCAAAATACTATTTTATAATATTTTTAGTTTTCAATTCTACCGCTATTCCCATTTCAGTTCATAAATTCAAAAAGAAATGTTAGCAAAATTTTGCATTTGATTTTTAAAAATCTAAATCAATCCAATCGGGAAATGTGAACCAAAACTTCCAAGACGCCTAGAAAAAGAAAAAATATATTTTTCAGAATGTAAGCAATGAAGAAAAAAAGGCACTAACTTTTGTGGCAATAAATGCTGGACAATTTCGTCATATCAAATGAAACAAATTAAATGTGATTTTAGCAACAATTGCGGAGAAAATGAGGAAGTTTTAAGAAATTGTGGACAACTAACAACCGGATTTTAACGGTGAAAAGCAAAACATGTCCTTTTGAATCAAGGTCTCACCTGGGGTGCTTATTGGTATCAAAGTCCGAAATTGTTGCTGACAATCGGAAAGTGAGAGAATATTTGAGAAGACATTGTGAGGAAGCGCGACTCATAGGATGCATGGAAGTCAAGAGACGCACAAATAACGGCGGCAAATAACCTAATTGACAAGTTTCACCAATTATGGAAGGAAGAATAATTTTGACAAAGATAAAGAAAGGTCGTATTTTCAGCCAGCATTGTGGAAAACTATTGTAATATTACTGGGGTTGGTTATTGAAATAATAACTCGAATCATAACTTACAATAAAAAGAGTTTGGCTGAACTTGCACAAAGGTTTCAAAATTAGAGTAGCCCAGAAAAAACAGAACCCACAAATTTTGTAATAAAATTTTAACTATGGGGATCTAGGGTTAGGATTTAGGGTTAGGGTTAGGGTCAGGATAAGGGTTAGGGTGGGAGTTGGAGTTTAGGGTTAGTTTAATGGGAAAATGAATAAATAATTTGGGTTCTGTTTTTTCTGGGTCACCCTGTATACCGGTGACCCAGAAAAAAACAGAACCCACAAATTTTGTAATAAAACTGTTAATTTTAACTAGGGGGGTTTAGGGCTAGGGTTATGGTTATGGACTAGGGTTAGGGTTAGGGTTAGGCTAGGGTTGGGGTTGGGGTTTAAGGTTAGTTTCATGGGAAAATAGATAAATAATTTGGGTTCTGTTTTTTCTGGGTCACCTTAATTTTGACACCCTTGTGCAAGTTCAGCCAAGAGTTTATTTGAACAAGACGTATAAGAATGTGTTAACAATAGTATATTACTAGCGAGTCTCAATCAATGTTTATATTCAAATAGAATAGTCCATTCTATACATCTCTTCTCTACAACAAAAAACAATAAAAGAACGGAAGCTATGGAGAACCATCATCTCCCACGTCCTGGAGGACCATGGCGCAAAGCGTGGGAGAGAATAGCGTTTATTTTGCATTACCTCCCTTGGATTAGGTTGTATTATCTCCCTTGCATCATGAATCCAGAAATTGAGACTGACGAATCCGAAATGTTTTGTTATTGTTCTTTTTATTTAAATTGTTGGAAGAAAACATTCTGTGAATTGCATATTTTTTTTACATTTTTTATTGAATTTTAATTTATTTATCTGAGAAGGTTAAAACTGAAAGTGAAATAAAATCGTTTAGCAATATTTTTGTTTTCAATATGTCATCTAAACAGGAACCCTCATATTATTTCTTATTTATATTTTAAATGAATAAAAGCTGGTATTATGCGAATTCAGTTACATGAGGAATGAACGCAAGTAATGTGTGACTCGCCAGTGATGCTGTAATACCCCCTATTAACTCAACACTTCTTCTATTGTGTTATATATATATATATATATATATATATATATAATATATATATATATATATATATATATATATATATAATTTTTAAACATTAGTCTAGTTATTCATGCTCCCCCAAAAACAGTGTTTTTTTGTTTTTTGTTTTATTTGTTGTTTTTTTTATCTTTATTTGTATAACAAACAAGTGAAGCATACGCGAAAACCCTTACAACAATGGGTGTGCTGATGGTCCGGTTGTTAGGAACTCTGGCTGATGATAAATCGGTTGGGTTTCGATCTCAGCTGGAGGTAGCCTGTTAAGTCTAGCCGTACTAAGTAGACGTGATACGTCGAAACAGGAACAGTCTGTGGTTTACTAACTATATATATATATATATATATATATATATATATATATATATATTGGTGAATGCCATCAAGTCTTTCCGTGATAGGATTCAACCAAAACTGAAAACTCAATCGTACATATCAAGATAGATTTGCGTATACATTTTTACATATGCATATAGTGATTCCATTCTCTTCTATAAGCATGAAAAAAAGAATTAAATAGAAAATAATTCGGACAAAATCATTTTACAAGATAAAATGTTGGAATTGTTTTTAACTATGGAGGGGTAATATTCGAATAAATTCTGGAGATTATTTTTTCGTGGTGTGTGAAATATAAAACAAATAAAGAGACAGTATTGGAACAACACAATGATGCTGCGTGCTCTTTTGTAGAAATCATGGACATAGTACTCTACAAAATAGCATCTAAACGACCACTTACCGCCCATCTCACAAAACATCCAAGTAAGACGAGCAATACATGTTTGGCACCTCTGGAGAAGAAAGGACAAACTCATAAGTGACATCCTTCTATGCACTCCTCCACATAAACAAATTCGATATTAGCCGACCAGCAAAAAATTACATTACACTTGCTGCTGTCTAGAGCCCTTACAAAGGGCGATGGCTGATAGGGACGAATGGCGCGAGTGAATCAAAAGAATCGGTGTTGTTGGCATGCCTTGATGATGATGATGATGATGATGATGATGATGATGATGATGATGATGATGATAAAAAGAGAGAAACCAGGAAAAGGAGACTCGAGATGAGTCTATTCCGCAAGGAAAAACAACATTATAAAGGTCAGATACACACGCGCGTGCACGCTCACACACACACGCTCACACACACACAGACACACAGACACACACACTCACATTCACACATTCACACGCACACACATAAATACATATGCATAAAGACTAAACAACCTTTCTCTCCTTACAATTTATCGCCCAACAGTACTTACCATGTTTTGAAATAAGAGATCATTGGCTGTCACAAGAGATTAAAAAAATGAGGGTTGTGATATTTTCCCGTTTGCATTTTTATTGCAATAAATAAAGATGACAACCCGGATGTATAGCATTTTTTGTTCACCATTCTTTTTTCGGTCCAATTTTTAACATTAGACGTTATCCTCTCGGAGTTTTTTTGACGAATACGACGCCTCTCTGTCACACGATAATATCTCGCCAATTTCTTAATTTTGCGATTTCATAGTAACTCACTGGATGCCCCATACTTTAGACCTTGTCTCAAATCCTACCCGTGGTGAACGGGTTGTGTAAATTATTTTTTAGTATCTCCAAACTTTTAACACGCACCAACTCCACAAGAACAAAAATGTACACCACTATGCTTCGATTTGTTGTCATGGTAACACAATAACTATAAAGCAGCATCTTCTTGATTTGTATTTCCCACTTGTCGTCAGAAATTATATTTAATATGTCATTGTGAAAAAAAAGGGCGTATACACCCGATTCCACAACATGGAAGTAAACCTTTTAAGGGTATCAGTATTACTGAAAATAATCATTGTACAGAAAGTGGATCACATGATCAAATAATTTTGATTTATAAGATTTGAATTTTTCATCTAATCAGAATCCTTGCAGCAACTGTTAAATTCTCAATCCTAATAAAAGAGTCCCTAAGTTTAAAACAAAAGAGGGTTCAAATATTTGTATTGGTGTTTAGCGTTAAGGAGGATATTTA
>CM042162.1:46994461-47039461 GCA_023376005.1 Doryteuthis pealeii
ATATATGTATATATATATATATATATATATATATGAGAAGTAAACAAACAGACGATGTTTGTGATATGGCTATTTTCAGCCGACAATATTTGGGAGAATATGTGTTTAAATGAAGTCGAACCTAATTTTATGAAAGTTAATTAATAATTAATAATTAATTAATTAATTAGGCGGGATTACCTATTAAATTTAAGGCTGATTTTCTCGATTGTTTAGCCTTAAATTTAATAGGTAATCCCGCCTAATTAATTAATTAATTATTAATTAATTAACTTTCATAAAATTAGGTTCGACTTCATTTAAACACATATTCTCCCAAATATATATATATATAATATATATATATATATATGATATTATGAATTAAAAGGAATTCTAACGTTTTAGTACCTGTTTTGTTTTTGTTATTTTGTTGGGTTTTTTTTGTTTTGTTTTTTGTTAAGTCTATTGTTCTATAAACTCCTCAGTTCTTTATGTTAAATTCTATTTCGTTTTATGTTCCATGCTTTCTATATACCTCTCTCTTGTTATATTTTTTAATTCCTTATTACTTGATAATCCTAAAACCGTGTAACTCTTAATAAAAATATGAGGTTTTAATTTCTATCTAATATTGCCAATACATTGAGTCGTATGTGTGTCATATGTTTTGTGTTCCACTTGTCGTGATCTTTCTCTTCAAATAATGTTGTTTATTCAGAGAATCAAGAGTCAAACGGATATGTCCTTCAATTTAGAAGAAATGATGTCAACGTGTTCATTACACGCAATACATGATTAAAAACACACATTATTGTGGCTAAAAATTAAGGGTCGTTCATTACTCGAATATATATATATATGGTATATATATAATTCAATATTTGTGAATATGTTGTTGCTGCTTTTTTATTTTGATTTAATTGCAGAATTAGGAAAGTAAATAAAAATTGAGATTTTTCTAACAGAAATCATTTTAAATCATTTCATGTCCAGATTTGCTGAAGCATGGACACACACACACACACACACACACACACACACACACACACACACACACACACACATATATATATATATATATATATATATATATATATATATATAATGACTATACGTTGTTGATTTTCCTGTAATTAGAACATTATTCTATGTACTATATAAGAACATTTGATGAGTTGTATACACTGTATACACATTATTATGACAAACTTGTAAATCTTTTTGTAGATGTTTCCATACATAAATAATGTACCAAATATACAAAACACAATGAGACAAAAAATGTTTCACGTCTTGATTTTTTGTTTATTTTATTTATTTAATTATTATTTACAATTTTTTCATCATTTTTTTTTTTTTCGTTTTCAAATTTTTGCACATATAAAAAAAATGTCTTTTGGAAAATAGTCTGAAAATTTCCATATACATCCAGTAAATTGTTTAAAATGCTCGTCATTAATAGGCTTTATTTTACTAGTGTGTGTGTGTGTGTGTAAAACATGATTCTTATTCAATGTTCAGTCCGTGTTATCATTATTACATAAAAAGAGAGATTTTCCGTTCTTAAAGTTTTTTTTAAATAAGTTCAAATCTAAGAATATCTCATTTTTAAAAATCAAACTATTTACACGTACACGTGCATTTTGCAGTTTAACACATTTTACAAGGATACAAGATAAACCTTATTATTGTTTATGAATGCTCAATTCAGTATATAATGCCATACATACTTTATTTAGAATATGATGCCTTATATACCTTATTTAGCATAGGATGTCTTACGCATCTTATTTAGTATAGGATACCTTACATACCTTATCAAGTATATGATGCCTTACATACCTTATTTAGAATAAGATGCCTTACATACCTTATCTAGTATAGGATGCCTTGCATACCTTACTTAGTATATGATGCCTTACTTAGTATAGGATGCCTTACATACCTTACTTAGTATATGATGCCTTACTTAGTATAGGATGCCTTACATACCTTACTTAGTATATGATGTCTTACTTAGTATAGGATGCCTTACATACCTTATTTAGTATATGATGCCTTACTTAGTATAGGATGCCTTACATACCTTATTTAGTATATGATGCCTTACTTAGTATAGGATGCCTTACATACCTTACTTAGTATATGATGTCTTACTTAGTATAGGATGCCTTACATACCTTATTAGTATATGATGCCTTACTTAGTATAGGATGCCTTACATACCTTATTTAGTATATGATGCCTTACTTAGTATAGGATGCCTTACATACCTTACTTAGTATATGATGCCTTACTTAGTATAGGATGCCTTACATACCTTACTTAGTATATGATGCCTTACTTAGTATAGGATGCCTTACATACCTTATTTAGTATATAATGCCTTACTTAGTAGGATGCCTTACATACCTTATTTAGTATATAATGCCTTACTTAGTATAGGATGCCTTACATACCTTATTTAGTATATGATGCCTTATTTAGTATAGGATGCTTTACATACTTATTTAGTATAATGCCTTACTTAGTATAGGATGCCTTACATACCTTATTTAGTATATAATGCCTTACTTAGTATAGGATGCTTTACATACCTTATTTAGTATATGATGCCTTATTTAGTATAGGATGCTTTACATACCTTACTTAGTATATGATGCCTTATTTAGTATAGGATTCTTTACATACTTTATTTAGTATACTAGCTGAAACCCCTTCTATGAGCGAGATTTGAAGTTACGCAAACTGGCCATAAATTTATCCGTTCCGCTTTTTATTGCAGCAATAAACACAGGTATAACATTGAACTATGTTTTTATGATGACTTATAAGTTAATAAATGCTGTGAAAAGGTTCATATGTATGGTTCTTTGGTCGCCAATTTTCGTACTACAAAAGTAGACACAACAATACGATTTTTAGTCTTCCAGTGACCGGATGGAAAAGTCATGGAAAAATGGTCACAACTTTGATTTCTGGCAAGGATTTTATCAGCCAGATATCTACTTTATATGGTTAAATAAAATATGAAGATTCGGTTTATGTAACCTGAAAAACACAAAGTAAATTTAACATTATTGTAAATCAAAATACCTCGCTATGATCTTAACAATTTGAAATTTTCTAAAAGCAAACTCCGACATCCCATTAATAACAACAGAAAAATTAATGGTCATAACTGTCTAGCTGTCTTTAAATTAGGATATGACAGACAGACAAATGGACAAGGGACAAAAAATACATTTTATAGTAAGATGACGGCTTACACGATAAGATTCTGTAGCTGCCTTATATATTTGACGCCTTGGCCAGAACTAAAACTTTTTCTCCACTTACGCCACTGAGCTGTTTTATTAAATAAAAACATTTTTTTATTGTTTTACAAGTATTTTACAATTTATGTATAAACAATAACTAACGTCGAAAACTAGTCATAGATATGATCACCTGTATTTAATCATCATTGATATTTATTTTCTTATATAAATCTTTGTAAATTAATTATTTATTCTATAGCATTTGTGACATTCCAACATTACCTGATATCTTTCTGCTCTTTGTGTATTCATATGCATTTAAAAAAATTGACCCATATTAATTACATTTCAAAATACCTTTACAATTAGCTCAGATTAACACAATCTTCATTGGACATTAGCAATTAATTCCTTTCTAGATTTTAAAATAAAAAATCTATAAAAGTTGAGGTAATTCTTACACCAAAATAATTGAAGAAAAATTTAAACTCAGATAAATTATTTTACAGCACCGGATTTTTTAAGACATGGCGGAATGTTCCTTAGCTTTGATGATGAAGGAGGAAACTATGTTCAAAAAGTGGTAGTGAGCAATTCCGTTCAATTAAAAAAAAAATTTTAAGTTTTAAAATGTTCTTTCACACAATCAAATTAGAATTTGTGCATTCGTTTCTTTTTTCTTCTTTTTTTTCTTTGTTGTTTTTGTTTGGTTGGTAGGTTGGGTTTTTGTTGTTGTTGTGTTGTTGTTGTTTCTTTGTTGCTGTTTGTTTTTTTTTTGTTTGTTTTTTTTTTTTTTTGTCTCGTTTGAATATCCAAAATTGAAAATCTGATTCATTCGTTGCTTATGCAAAAATGAAAACGGTCATCAATTCTCTCTCTCTCTCTCTCTCTCTCTCTCTCTCTCTCTCTCTCTCTCTCTCTCTCTCTCTCTCTCTCTCTCTCTCTCTCTCTCTCTCTCTCTCTCTCTCTCTCTCTCTCATATATATATACACACACCACCCACACTGAGACACACCCATTCATATGTACTCTTTCATTCTAGTATTAAATTTAAACGTTCTCTTTTAAAGAGAAATGCGTTATTCTGACTGTAAATGCAACTAAATAGCTGCGTTTTTCAAATCTCCAACTCGTGAAGCCTTCAAGCTCAGTTGATGTTTGCAAACAATGAATTCATATGCCACTTCCTTAGTGCAATGATGCTGCATTTGTTTAAGCATAGAATTTTCAAAATTATCAGATGATCCCAGACTGTTTCTAAGTTCATAGAAACGATCCCATCAACTGCATGGTTTTATTTTTTTTCTAGATGACTCAACGCTTCTTTCAACACTGTGATTCTTCAAAAAAACACATACGGCAGGATTCATCAGAAACCTTACTTGTTCTTTGGTTCTCATATACATTAACTGAGATTCTTGTCATCACTCGAAGAAGAATGTCATGTCTAAGTGTCCATCCTTTGTTAGTCTTTGAGAGAAGAGCATAAAAATCTGCTGTTCTCATTCTAAAGATCAGAATGACTTTTGTCTATTCTCATAATGTAGAGTTCTTCTTTCTACAACTAACAGTATTTGGGTGTGATAATTGTATGTACAAGTTTGGTGTTGTTCACAAGACTCTCATTCCATGCACCGTCGGGAAGTCGTGTCCTTTGTATAAACGGGTAACGAAATTTTAGTTTATCACATGGTACAGTTACCCATTTGTAGACGGGCAATGGGGTCTCTTCTTTATGTGAATAGCTACTTGCCACACATATCTCTTCGGTGTATCCATTCATACAAGCCGCCGGGTTGCAAGGAGCGTGCACCATTAGATGATTAAAAGGTCGATTGCGTAAGGGGAAAACTTTATTTTTGCGGAAGATGAATGTCTTTCCGTATTCAGGAACCTCGTCCCAAATATGCGTCGAATTTTCATCAAAGAAAAACATATCTACATACGGCCACCGATGATTTCGATTTAATAAATTGTGCATATGGGTGTAATAGAATTTCCACTGACCAGCAGGTGGGATGTCTAATTCGTAATCCGGTGATTTCCTACCCAGAGCTTTTTTAATCAGTTCTTTTTGCGATCTGTTCATCATAATATCGACATCGTCGTCCCATGGTATAATGCCGTGGTGCCGATAGGTACCGAGAAGACTACCCCCATATAAGAAATACGTCAAATTATAAGCATCCATTGCCTGGGTAAATGCCTGGAGGGTACTCAGGAGCAAATGTCTCTCGTAGGGTGTAATCCGGGGGTAATACTGTTCTATTGAGTACCGGAAATGGTGGTAAGCGGTGACTGCCAGCAAAAGGAAAATGACTAAACAGAACAGCGCCATCTTGTGGATGTTCCGTTTACTAAAATGAACTCGTGTCATCATGACCATCTTGTAACACAATCGTCTGATCCCTGAAATAGGATTAAAAAGAAAATGTTATAAAAATACAGTAATAAATGTTCATTTAACTTATTTCAATCATCAAATAATTTTAACATATCAATAATTCATTAATGTGAAATTAACAAGAAAAAAAATATATATATGTTATGGTAGCGTCAATAACGCTTGGTAACTGACAGTTTCTTACCTATACGATTATAAAACTAAGTGAATTATTTCTTTACATGTTTTCCTTATATCACGGATTTTCCTTAAATCTTAGTTTGAAAATCGCATTGGCAAGAAACTGAGAGTTAGCAAGTGCCGTTGATTCCATATCGCTACCTTAACTTAGATATACATGCTCTATCAATGATATTGAGCATATTCTACTTATAGATATAGAAAACAGAGAAGAGGAGAGAGAGAGAGAGAGAGAGAGAGAGAGAGAGAGAGAAAGAGAGAGAGAGATTGAGAGATTATTTTTTGTTTATCAACTAGTGTTATATTCCAAATGTTTTTGATGATTTATTATTAATTTGTGTTCGATTTTTGCATTGTTTTGCTATAGTGTAAGAAATATAAGGGTTAGTGAAAATGCAAAGAATTTGCGGGGATTATCTGCCCTTGAATTCCTGTTTCAGGATGTTTACTGAACAGTCCCTAGAAGGCGACATATAAAGTTTCTATAGAGACAAGGAAAAAAGCACGACGATAGATCTATTTTCTCAGCATTCAGTAAGCAAAATATGCATTTCTCTCCGTCTGGGATCTAGCTCTCTACGACATTATTCTAGTTACGCAATACCGAAAGCTTTTATAAATTGTTGCATACCTCTTTACCGGCCCTATATATCTATAAGTTATATACTTCTCTTACTTCTTACTCTGTCGTCTATTCTTCAGGCCGGATCTGGTATATCTTCTAAGGTCTCGTCTTCTTGGGATTCCGGGTCTGGTCTCTGTTGGGGATCACTTCTTATCAGAAGCCTTGTGTCATTGTTAGCTTTTTAGTAATAACTACAAGACTTCGATTTACGATGATGTTACTTTATTCGTAGCTCCCCAGACCAGACAATCACGCAGTGAGACTCACATCTTGCTAGCTTCCTAACTCTCTGAGTTGCTTACCCCTTAAACCGGAAGGGGCTTTCTATCGGGGTTCCGTTTCTCACGGTTCTCCCCAGAACGCAAGGTGAGAGTGAGGTCAAACGCTGTCACTCACTCTCAATGCCATCAGCTGTACTGATCGCCATAATGATTTCTACACTATTGTCATAATCATTAGGTTTCTAATGATTATGTAACAAAATGACATACATGTGTATTAAAAAAATGAAAAGAAACAAAACTGACCACGGCTGTAATAACCTAAAGAACTTTGTCAAGTAGGTAAATGAATAATATTTTATTTATTTAACATCGTGTTCTAATGGTTAGCCAGCTAGTCTCCATTACTATAGTCCGGTCTTCGCAGGATGCCCCATACTTGGGACCTTGTGTCACACCCTGCCTATGTCGAATGGGTTGGTTAAATACCCGTCTTTACCTGCAGACAAATATCTTTTTGTATCTTCGTTCCTGTTTGCCTACAATAACAAAAGTTCTGAAGCTATAATAATTGTTCTTTTTTACTTTTTTTTTCTTTTTTTTTGGGGGGGGGGAGATTTCTTCCTGAATAGAATATAATATCTAATTGTAGCTCAATTATGAGTTCTAAGTAAACTAACCTATTTTAAAATCTCACTACAACTGTGACTCATCAGAGACAGACTGTTATGCCACTGCTATCACCACAAACGTCCATTTAGTTCCAACAACATCCCTGTAACCTTTTCAATTCGTACCCTCGGAGTGACACAAAGACATACTTAAAATTCATCCTTTAAATGCCAAACCTTCCATGACCAAATCCGGTGATAGAATTTGTTGGTTTCTCGGAAAATATAAGCGGATAAACAAGAATCAACATTAAATTATGAATATTTTAAAAACGATTTTAAATTATGATTATTTTATGTTTCTAATTTTTACATCATAATTATTTTAACATATTTATAAAACTGATAAAAGTTGGATAAAATAATAATAATAATAATAATGATAATAATAATGCCATAAGGACAAACTATATAAAAGCGAAAATTGATAAGACCCAACAAACTAGTAAATGTAGACTTTGTGGTAATAGAGATGAAACTGTAAACCATATACTCTGCGAATGTAGCAAACTAGCACAACGAGAATACGAAACTAGACACGACTGGGTTGGGAAGGTGATCCACTGGGAATTATGTAAAAAATTAAATTTTGACTACAGAACAAAATGGTATATGCATAAACCAGAATCTGTTCTTGAGAACAAAACGCATAAAATTCTCTGAGACTTTGAAATAAAAACGGATCACCTTATCCCAGCAAGAAGACCAGACCTAGTGTTGATAAACAAAAAAGAAAGAACTTGTCAATTGGTGGATTTTGCAGTGCCAGCAGATCACAGGGTGAAGCTAAAGGAAAATGAAAAAATGGACAAATATCTGAACCTTGCCAGAGAACTGAAAAAGTTATGGAATATGAAAGTGAAAGTGATACCAACTGTGGTTGGTGCACTTGGAACAGTCCCAAAAGGATTAGAAAAGGGTTTGGAAAGTTTGGATATCAGAGGAAGGATTGAAACCATTCAGAACACTGCACTGCTGCAATCTGCCAGAATACTCAGAAGAGTCCTGGAGACCTGAGGAGACTTGCTGTCACTCAGACTCCAGTGAAAGACCATCAGCTAATGCTGATGTGAAAACTCAAAAATAATAATAATAATAATAATAATAATAATAATAATAATAATAATAATAATAATAATAATGATTGGTGCCCTTGGAATAGTCCCAAAATGGTTTGGAAAAGAGTCTGAATTGGAAATCAGAAGAAGAATTGAGACCATCTAAACTCAGAAGAGTCGTGGAGAGCGAAGGAGACTTTCTGTCACTCAGTCCCAGTGAACCACCAGCTAAGGGGGGTGTGAAGAACTTTGATGGAGTCAAACAAGCCTGAAACTGTCCTGGAGAATGAGACGCATAAAATTCTATGGGACTTCGAGGTACAGACGGATCACCTAATCCCGTCCAGGAGACCAAACCTAGTATTGATTGACAAGAAAAAGAAAACCTGTCATCTCGTGGATTTTGCCGTTCCACCGACTGAAAATGAAAGAAAGTGAAAAGACAAATACTTGGACCTTGCCAAATAACTGAGAAAACTGTGGAACATGAAAGTGAAGGTCGTACCAATTGTATGTGGTGCCCTTGGAACCGTCCCCAAAGCTCTGAAAAAGAGTTTGGGTGAATTGGAAATCAGAGGAATGATTGAGACCATACAAACAACAGCACTGTTAAGATCAGCTAAAATACTCAGAAGAGTCCTGGATACCTGAAGGAGACTTGCTGTCAATCAATCTCCAGTGATCAACCGGCTACAGTAGGTGTAAAAAACTCCATAATAAAAAACATAAACCATGTTTTAAGCGATTGTAGCAAACTAGCACAACGAGAATACAAAGCTAGGCATGACTTGGTTGAGAAGATGAAGGAAAACGAAAAGACAGACAAATACCTGAACCTTGCTAGAGAATTGAAAAAGCTGTAGAAATATGGGGGTGAAAGTGATACCAATTATAGTTGGTGCACTTGGAATGACCGTAAAAAGCTTGGACAAAAGACTGAAGGAACTGAAAATCAGAGGAAGAATAGAGACCATCCAGACTACTGCATTGCTGAAATCGACTTGAATACTCAGAAAAATCCTGGAAGCATGAAAAGACTTGTTGTCACTCAGACTCCAGTAAAATACTATCAACTAACGCTGGTGTGAAAAACTCACAAGGAGTGAAATAATAATAATAATAATAATAATAATAATAATAATAATAATAATAAACAGAACCAGTCATCTCGTGGATTTTGCCGTCCCGGCCGACCAACAGTGAAGGTCGTACAAATTGTAATTGGTTCCCTTGGAACGGTCCCCAAACCTCTGGAAAAGAATTTGGGGGAATTGGAAACGAGAGGAAGAATCGAGTTCATCCAAACTACAGCACTGTTGGGATCGGCTAGAATATTCAGAAGAGTCCTGGAGACCTGAGGAGCCTCCAGTGAACCAGCATCTACGGCAGGTGGGAATTAATAATAATAATAATAATAATAATAATAATAATAATAATAATAATAATAATTTCGAAGCTGAAAACGAAGCCTTTTACAATATATTAACAACCTGATCTCACTCTTGAACAGTGAAAGATTCTATCGTTAGAGTAGCATAAGTCTTGTTTTTTGTCAAATAATATCTAATGATACCATAACAATTGAATTCTTCATTAGTCTGTAGTGAGACCATCTTGTGAATATATATATATATATATATATATATATATATATATATATATATATATATATATATATATATATTCATAATTTGCTTGAAGCATTGTGTATGTATTGGTTAGGAGGTTGATTTAGAAGGCTATCACAATGCAGTTTGGAATAAATAAAAAATAATAATACGTTACCGTATTATTATTTTTTATTTATTCCAAATAAATAAAAAATAATAATACGTTACCGTATTATTATTTTTTATTTATTCCAAACTGCATTGTGATAGCCTTCTAAATCAACCTCCTAACCAATATATATATATATATATATATATATATGTGTGTGTGTGTGTGTGTGTGTGTGTGTATATATATATAGTTAATAGCCAACTCGTATGGTTAACTCATCTAGCACGGTAGCCACACGAGGCGTCTATTAACTGAACTTTAGTTAATAGAAATTGAGATTAAATATTTAGAAAAGAAGAATATCTGTTTTATGTCTTAAACCCTTGAATTAATTATTTATTGAATTCATCAACTTCTTATCAACAAATAATATCCTCTTCTATTAATATAATTTCAAATGACAAAACCAATTCTATATATACATTCCGTCACATATTATTCTGACAGTCTTAAAATTCATTATAGTCACATGGTTTCAATATCAACTCAGCTAGACCGTTAGGGTTGTGTGGACTTTTACATTTAACAATACTACGCATATCTAACAATAGAAACATGAAACAGACATCTGTTCGTCTGGGTGATCATGTGACTCATCTACAACTTTGTAAAAAGGGGAAAAAATCTTCAGCTTCCATTTCGAGTTTATATACAAGTATTTCGACGTTAAATGTCTTGCACTTTTTATCATATGCTGATTAGAATAGTAAATATACCAAAACAAACAGAAAGAGTGGCAAATAATTAAACTGTACTATGCTGTGCATGTGGTTGACCCGACAAACAGCTTAACAATATCTCATTATACGTCTCTCTTCACTAGCCAAGGTCAACTTGTCTAAGCCGCTTAAGCCTGACCTGCCGTTATCCTCCTCTCATAACATAAGCCCCTGTCCAAACACACCCACCCTTTACCCGACACTGAACAACTCCTGATGACTCTCGACAGAAAGAAAGAAAGTAAGAGCCTATTTATAATATCTATTTTTAAAAGAAGGGGGCAAGTTCTTGTCTAGGCAGGTGTAAGAGTCCTATTTTAACACCCATCCACCTTCCAACTAGCTTAACAATTACTGGCGAAGAATACGACACGCGGCTTCAATGCATTTTTGTTTTGTTCGTGCAGTTGCTATTAACGTAGCTGACATCTGCCTATTTCGCTTGATTACTACGACGACCATCACCGCCACCCCACCACGGCCACCATCGCTGCCATCAACGTTGTGGGATTAACGCGGCCGTGAAATGATTTCGCTTTGAAACACTTCTATTGTTAGTATTTATGGCCTATGCAAATATATAAGTTATAAGTTATATGACTTAATAGTTCAGTTAAATTTTGATATCTATATAATACAATTGTTAAGAAAGTGGAAAATTCAAAGAAAGAGGCAATTCAAAAAAGAAAATTCGCCATTTTGAAAGCAGAAAAATCGCATCAGTACATGGAAATTCTGTATTTCTGGACAAATTTATTACAATACATGGGGAAATAAGAGAAAATTAAAATAAAATTTGTTTAAGAGATTTATAATTGAATAAACATCAAATTTGAAGTAGGATATGATTTTTTAGAGCTTTTAAGTGTCTTGCACACCATCTGTTTTTTGTTTTTTTTTTTTTTGCTGTCCTGGAAGCTATGTCCTGGAAGCTATGATGATTCCATTCTTATATGTGGGTATTTAACCAACGCATTCACCACGGTTAAGATGTAACATAAGGTCACAAGTATAAGGCACCCAGCGAAGATTGCTATTCAGTAGCAATAAATATGGGATACAAACTTGCTAACCATTACACCATATTGGGATTGTCCCGATTCTGGTACTATAGTAAATCACAGTGATCACGAACGTCTAATAAGCCCAAAAAGGAAATAAAATTGATCACGAACGTCTAATAAGCCCAAAAAGGAAATAAAATTGATTGCGAACGTCTAATAAGCTCAAAAAGGAAATAAAATTGATTGTGAACGTCTAATAAGCCCAAAAAGGAAATAAAATTGATTGCGAACGTCTAATAAGCTCAAAAAGGAAATAAAATTGATTGCGAACGTCTAATAAGTCCAGATAGCAAATATAAATGCCGTCTTCAATTAATTAGACATGACTAAGCCAATAGAATTATTTTTAAAATGACAGAAAGAATTTCTAAGTTCTCTTATAGTCTACAAACTCTTTGAAAACCTTTCTTGTAATAAAAAAATATATTTTTGCACGAAAATTTTTCTCCTGATGATGACCTAAGGTCGAAACAAGTTAAGAACAATCAAAAAACAAATATCACAAACATTCCTACTTGTGCTATCTCTTTGTTCATCTTTTTTATTTAGCTTTTGTTTTTGACGGATATCACAACTGTGATAGCCTACACGCTAATGCACGACGCCACCTCCACCTACTCGGACTAAACAAACAGACACTTTGGACAATTCTTAAACCGCCTACAACCACAGTCGCGATATTTCGTGGAAAAAGTTTGTTTTTGTTTTTTTTTGTTTTTGTTTTTTTTTGGGGGGTAGTTTTTAAAGAGTTAATAGACTATAAGAGAATTAACAAAAAAGTCAATAGCGACGTAGCATATTGGGAATGATATTCTGGTATCGACGTATATATATATATATATATATATATATAGAGAGAGAGAGAGAGAGAGAGACAGACAGACAGACAGACAGACAGACAGACAGAAAGAGAGACAGAGAGAGAGACACAGAGAGAGACAGATGGGAGGACAGAGAGGGACAGAGAGAGAGAGATTTATAAGTAAATAGTGCTAAATATTGTGTAGAGAGTATTTATATCTAAGTTAGGATAGCGTGGACATGAAGTCAATGGCGCTTGGTAACTGACAGTTTCACGCCTATGCAATTTTTAACTTGGTTGAAAATTGCATGGGTGAAAAACTGTCAATAACCAAGCGCCGTTGAGTTCATGTTCACGCTACCCAAACTTAGATATGTATGTATGTATGTATGTATGTATGTGTGCGTGTATATATATATATATATATATATATATATATATATATATATATATAGGTAAAGTCGTCTAAAATCGGTATCAGCCAGACAGCGAGTGAGACTATCCCCTTTTCACTAGCGCCAGACCAAAGAGATGGTTTGGGAGTCTGAGATGGTTAACAAGAATTCCCTAGATTATTTTATTCTCAACTATTTAGGTCATAGCTACAATTAAAATTCTCTGAAGGAATTGCAGAAATTCAATGCGACATTGTGAAAGTTTCATTATAAACAAAAGAAGAAAAGAAACAATTCTGAGGAAAAAAATGAAGAATTAGACACAACAGAAATATACATTTTTTTTACGGATTTTTTCATTTCAAAATTTGAAATTTAAATGAAATATTCCTATTTGTGCATCACTTTGTTCGTCTTAAAAAAGATTTTTTATTTAGCTTTTGTTTTTGGTGGACGAGATGTCACGACTGTGATAGCATACGCGCTGATACATGACGCCACCCCCACCTAGAAATTCCTTAATACAGAATAAAGCCGTCACTCCAGAACATAGAAGCACCTACGTGTGCATAACTGAGAAACTAATTAAGTGAATGATGTCTAGTCATCTAGACAGCAGTCTAGTCATGTCAATGCCAATTATTTTTTTTATTGCAGTATGATATTTTTGAGCCGGTATTATTGGCAAAATAGAATTGTAAAAGTGCATCTATCCCCAAACTCACTAAGCATAACTTCGCAACACTTCTTCTTGTTTTCTAAACTGAAAATTTCCACCAAGTGTAAGATTTGAGGACGTGGACTTTCAAAAGAGCTTCAACCAACGGAGAATTAACTGTAATAAACGTATAACGGTCACTAACCCAAGTTTTTCATAAAAACTAAAAATAGAAAAAGACCCACGTGTGTTAAAATTTCCAAAAATGACTTTTCTTTATTTTGCCGCCATAAACTAGTGATTGATTGCCAGCTATCCCTTTCGTCTTCAGTAGTAGTCCAGTAGTCAAAAAGGACACCCAGACATTAGATTCTCTAGTCGCGGAACCAAAAATAGCAGTCGGTACAAAACGTCGATTTTAATTTCGTTTTAACTTTTTTTAAACTTAAACTCTGTTTTTAATCTACATCACCTGCGAAGAATTCTATTTTGAAAAAAAACGTTATTTTTATTTAAAGTTTTTTTAACTGGAATTTTTATAATAAATAAAACAGAATAAGAAAATGGTGCCCGTGAACAATGTGTTGTTAATTGTATTGTAAAAATTTGAACAAAAACAAGAAAATAAAACCAGAATATTTTAGCATAGTGTACTAAAAAATTCATAAGCTGAAAAGTTCATAGGCTGAAAAGTTCATAGGCTGAAAAGTTCATAGGCTGAAAAGTTCATATGATGACGTCATATTTGCTGTTGATTACTTTATTTGACCAATGACATTCAAGCACTTTAATACCGATGAGAAAAGTGTATGGAGCGGAAGGGGGACTGTGTTGAAAAATAAACTTCATTTGGTCACATTCCATTATCATATACTATAATCTGTCCTCATAAAAATTTAATAGAATAATTACGTAAGTAGTTGTTGATATGCAATTAAACACAAAGCAACAGGACGCTCGGATTATCTAAGTGAATGTGTCTACGTGTGGGACTGATCAACATGATAATAGTGTCGTCATTTATAATCATCAAATCTGCATATCTATCCAAATTGCCATAACAAAAAATCTAACATAGAAATATTTCTACTAATATATTTATACACATTCAGTTAATAAAAATCATTTCTACCAATTTTCTAAAACCAAACCAAACAAAAATATTTTCTATCAATCTATCTGCTTACAAATCATATATATGAAAAAGAAAATTGTCATTAAATAGTCCACAGGGGTTAATGAAACATCTGATATAAACATTACTACCAATTTATTAATACACATGAAACCATATATATGAGGATGTGTCAAAAAGTAATGCAATTTTGTTTAGGACAGGTATAATTACCAACACAGGAACTTGTATCCTACATCAAAATGAGGCTGGTCCTCAGTGGATCACATCCCTAATTCCCCCACATAGTCACTGGAAATAATGGAATAATGTTTGAATTTCAAACCCTCTTTCATTGGGCCGAAGAGAGGCAAACATTATTCCAGTGACGAGGAAGAGAAATCTGTAGTGAATAAGTGGCTCAAAGAAAGTCAACAGGATTTTACTAGACAGGGATACATGCTCTTATTCGTAGGTAGAAAATGCTATTGAGAGAAACGGTGACTATGTAGAGAAGTAGGGATGTGATATACAGAGGCCCAGCTTCATTTTGATGTATGATACATGTTCCTGTGTTGGTAATTATACCTGTCCTAAACAAAATGGCATTACTTTTTGACTCACCTTCTTAAATTAAAAGAACAAGATTTGGCATTAAATAACCTATAGGGGTTGATATGCCATGAAATACCAACCAACCAAACCAATCTGCTCGTGATGGAGGAAGTGGGTAAATACATAAATTAGCTGTCAAATCGATTTTATGTTAATTATTGAATAGAAAACTTTGTATTTCTATACGCTCTCCATATTTTTAAGTGCTATATTTGTTTAGTGCTTGTGGGTTTGGCATTGGATATACAATAATCTGTCCTCATTCCGACAAAAGGTGATGCATTAAGATATATTATACACATAAATAATGCATATTTTGCATTTATCTTTAATGCATACGAATGTATATAAATATGTATATTTATATATATGTATATGCTACCTGAAACATACATCGTTTCTCAATGGTAAACATGCTCACACACACACATATACACACACACATATACACACACAACCTTGAGGTTTGTTTCGCTGTTGTTTATCGCAAAAGATTTATACACACACGCGCAACTACACACCTAAAAAATGCACAATGCTTTCTTTTGATACACACACTTACACAGTCCCATACTCACACCGTAAAAGAGAATATTTGACGTCATATTTCAAACTGTCTCCTTTTTTTCAAACTTCAATTTTAAACAGACTGATAAACAAGGACTATCACTCGCTTTTCTCGTTATTCTGTGATAAAAAATTCTTATTACCTTCCATATACCAACAAATGCCCTGAAGATGATCTAACTAATAGATCGAAACACTGCAGCGTCGGCCAATAAACCGTATTCACTTCCTTTTCTTCACAAATATGTATATGTATGCATGTGTTTTTCCTATAGAGTACGAGTTTTGTTTTGCTAGTGCATACATTCCTTAACTTGCACACGTGTTTGCGTTTACGATTACGTGAGTATTTGTATATATATATATCAATTCAGTTATGAATATGTGCTGTAATAGTTTGAGATCTCAACGGGCAAACTACTACTAGTGACTTTGATTCTCACTGGAAGTTCGAAAGTTTGGTCTTCTGGCACATCTTAGTAAATAGCTCCGTTTGTCAAGTTAGGGACTACCACGGGAAAGAGTTGACCTGAGAATAATAGCAATTACGGGGTCCTCCAAACTCCCAAGATCTGGAGAACTGGAACCTCACCATTAGATGCAGTTTAATGTCATGCCCAGAACACCTTGTGCTGTGAATGAAGTATTCTAAGCCCTGTCGACTGGACGTTTGGATTATCTGTATACTTATCTAGATAAATATGTGTACATGTGGGTACAACCAACTTGATAACAATATCGTCATTTACTATAATCATACCTACAGATCTATCCCAATTACCCAACGCTGGAACGCCTATAAAATAAAATAAAAAATTCTATTTAATCACTAACATAAAATCGATTTCAGTGCTAATGTATGTTCTAATATTAACTAAGAAAAAAATCATCCGAAGATGAAAATGTAAAAGGTGAAGGGAGATATTTATTTATCTATTTTATTTGATGGATTAGTAACATAGGTTCTTATCTATATTGGTACTGTAAACAGTACCAATATAAATAAGTACCCATGTTACTAGATTTGAATCAGAAATTCAATAAATATGTGTTATAAAAATAGTTATTTACTAAGTGTAGCTCATTTAGACTGAAGTTCAAAAGTATGGGACACCTAGTGAGATCCAACTTATTACTAATTGATCTATAAGACTATCATGTTAACCATTACACTACGAGAGGATGTCCATTTGGAGGGAAAATAATTATATATATATATATATATATATATATATATATATATATATAATTATATTTGTATATATATATATATATATATATATATATATTATTATTATTATTATTATTATTATTATTATTATTATTAGTTTTCTCAATCCAGCGTAGCTGGTGGTCTTTCACTTGAGTTTAAGTAACAGTAAAGTCTCCAGGACTCTTCTGAGTATTCTATCCGATCTTAATGCTGGATGATTTCGATTCTTCCTCTGATTTCCAATCCCTCCAGTCTGTTTTCAAAACTCTTGGGGATCGTTCCAAGGGCACCAACTACATTTGGTATCAATTTCACCCTCATATTTCATTTTTTTTTTTTTTTTAGTTCATTGGCAAGTTCCAGTTATTTGTCAATCTTTTCGTTTTCTTTCATTTTCTCCTTGTGATTCGCTAGGACAGAAAAATCTATTAGTTGACAAGTTCTCTTTTACTTGATAATCAATACTAGGTCTATTTTCTGACTGGGATAAGGTGGTCCGTCTGTATCTCAAAATTCTATGCGTTTCATTTTCTCGGATTTTTGTGCATATACCGATTGGTTGTGTGGTTAAAATTCAGTTTCTTGCACAATTCCCAGTGGATCAACTTTCCAACCTATTCGTGTCTGGCCTTGTTTTCTTGATGTGGTTGTTTGTTGCATTCGCTTATTACATGGTTAATCGTTTCATCTCTGCCTCCAGGCACCCTACATTTGCTGTTCTGTTGTGTCTTATCTATTTTTGCTTTGATATAATTTATTCTTTAATTTTCTATCACAAATTTCTGAGCCAAGTGGCATAAATCCACTATCTTAGATATGGAATCGGAAGTTGATTTTAAATGGCCGCACGTTGATTACATGGGTAGTCACGAACGTTGAAAGCCACCGGAAAGATACACCCCCCCATCACCACTACCACTACCACCGCCACCACTCTGTATAATAGGGTTGTTTCTGTTCACCAAATGAAACCATATAAGTAGCTTTTGTATTAGTCTCGCGCAGTATTTTACAACCGGTGTTTCCCGGAACCCTAGGGTTCTGCAAGAGGTCGATAGGAGTTCCACGAGGAACGGTAATAAATATCCTAATGCATTTTGAGTACTATTTGTTTCATTTCAAATTAGTAATTTTACTCTACGTACACGGCATATTGTTGGAAAATCCTTGGTTATTGTAATAAGGGCTTCAACCTCTTATATTATTCAAAATTACAACATGCTGAACAAACGTATTTATGCATTTTTGTAATATTTCATGTATGTACATATACTAGGCCGGGTTAGAGCGTCGGTAGAGCGTTCGGCTAGAAACCAACTCAGCGTATGAGTAGCACAGGGATCTGTG
The DNA here is from genome assembly GCA_023376005.1 of Doryteuthis pealeii. Classification (NCBI taxonomy): domain Eukaryota; kingdom Metazoa; phylum Mollusca; class Cephalopoda; order Myopsida; family Loliginidae; genus Doryteuthis; species Doryteuthis pealeii. The sequence goes on from CM042162.1 coordinate 47,013,139, forward strand.
CGATAAAGTAGGGAGCTGATGGTATGTGTGGCGCTCCACCCCAGATTCTAAAACAATCTCCTGGTCTAGCGCTATTGAAAAGGGATAGACACCCTCGCTGACTAGCTGATACCGACTTTAGGCCGCCCCTTTTTTACTTTTTACATATACTGAAATGTATTCTATTTATCACATGTTCATTTCATCTTCTTTTTTTCTAAATTGAATGTTACTGTTCAACGTATTTGATATGTACATATTAACATTGTCCTTTACCTAACTATCTTCTTTCCTCACGCTGACTACCATTCTGGAAACCACGTGCTGAAGAAAAAGAAACAGTTACAAGCAACAACCATCTTATTATAATGGAGATTGTGTGTTTGTCTGTCTGTAACCGAAACTATATTACTACTCAAGTCACAATTCCCTTAGTTATTTACGTCATATTCTCCATGGTTTTATTTTTATTTAAACTCTTAATAATAAAATTGTTTTACATTATTAATACTGTTAACCATATCTACATACTAACAACATGCAATTATATTTATATATACAACAAAATAGCGGTTTACAGTGTGAATTGGAAGGCTAATTTGCATATTGATATTAAAAATGTGATTTTGATAAATATGTGCTTAGTATTATTGATTTCTAACTATTTGGTTTTATTTTAATAAATGTAAGCAAAAATCTCTTCAATGAATCTTAAATGAAATTCATTAACAAGAAAAAATAACTGTCATTTTATTCTTTACTTCCTCTTTTAACTAAATACTTAAATTAGAAAAAATAAAAATGAAAGACAAGAGTGATGGAAGAGTAAGTTTCAGTTGTTCTATTTTTCGATTATACCCACCTCTGTTTCAAATCTTTTTATATGCATTTTTATTTAGTTTCATTAGCCTTTCTAATTTAATACGATATTTTATTATATTAAAACTAAAATACTTGCACCGGAGGGTGCATATATTTGCTAGAGAATATAATGAATATAATAATAAGCCAACCTCGCCGAGAAAGCTTACTACGACCATTCTTACTAGTCACACTCTTCAACATTTAATATTACTCAAGAGAGAGAATCCCGTATCATTGACATTTATAGAGATCCCCAGTATCCCTTCACACTTAACAGTCCAAAGTAATCACGAGTAAAAATAATAACAAGATGATTTTACCAACGAACCTAAAATCAACACTGACACTAATGCAGCCGTTTTATTATAGACAATAGAAACTTCATTCATCAAAAACTAATTTGAACATAAACATATTTTCCTCGGTTAATGTATGGACACATTATTAGCATATAATAATAACAATGCGCCGTTGCTTAATCTGGTAATAACATTTAATCTTTGATACATCATGAAATGTTAATTGTTAATCATCAAGACCTTGGGCAAGACTTAAATACTTTTTCACTTTCTATTATTGGTCTGTTTTTGTTTTTATGTCTTATGTTAATGCAATTAATTTCGTATTCAACTTTGCGCTAAAGACAACAGTACAATAAGAATATTAAGAAAGAGTAAAATAACTTTTTAAACTGGCGAACATATGTCGTCGGGGTGGCCAAAATCGGTATCAGTCAGACAGCGAGGGAGTCTATCCCCTTTATCACAATCGCTAGATCAGGGAGATCGTTTGTTTGTTTTTTTTAAGTTTCTGGGAGGGTCGCCACACCTACCATCAGCTCCTCACTTTACAGCACTGATCCCTGTGCTACTCATACGCTGGGTTTGCGAGGATCGGTATCGAACCCGGAACCTTGTGGTTCCCAGCCGAATATTCTACCAACATATAAAATATCGAATTTAGTATATAAACCTACTTGAGAATATCACAGATAAAATAAATATATTCAAAGATGTGCAAGATAATTTGAAGAAAACGATTTCAAAGTTTTCAGATATCAAAAGAGGAACGATGTGGACTTCACTGAAATTCCAATGACAGCAAATCTTCTCGGCTTCTCAAGTCTTTTTTTTTTTTTTTTTTTTTGTATTCTATCTGAACGGCCAGACTTTTACCTGCTGAGACCCTAAGCTATATGAAATGTGAGGTTCTTCTCTAAAAAGAAAATATTTATATTAATATTAATGATAAATAAAAATTATGCACGTATACATAAATAAAGTCAGATGAATGTTTAAATAAAAAGAAATAGCACTCTCTCAACCACAAAGAAGGAGAGTCCACGTAGCTTAGTGGCTAAGTTACTATAATTACTTCACTTAAGATATCCATTCACTGAGCATTCTCACTTCTTCCAGTTCATCTAATATTACTTTGATATTACTACACACCCACACCCACACACATACACACACACATACATACATACATATACATTCATGCACACAAAATACATATACTCTATGTATGCTCACACAGTCTGACATAGATATACACTACACCCACCTAGATATATTTCTATTTAGCTATGTCCATCTTCATACGGCTAGTGTCACCCATGCACTATTTCAGTTTATCTGCACCCTAACAGGCTGACCATTGAGTCAAAAGATACATCGGTAGCAATATCTCTACTGAAAACGATGTCAACATATGCTTAGGAAAAAGATGAACTGTTATTGTCTTTCTTATATAAGATAAAGCGGGAATTCTTCCAAGCTGTGACCGTATCAGTACTACTGTATGGTTGCACCACTTGGAGAAAAGGCTTGGAGAAAAAGCCAGATGTGAACTACACGATGATGATGTGTGCTATTTTTAACAAATCCTGGAAGCAGTACCTCACGAAACAGCAGGTGTATGACCACTTACATCCCATATTACAAACTATCCAAATTAGACAAACAAGACATGCTGGGCAATACTGGAGAAGCGGGAACTGCATAAGAGACGTTTTTCCTATGGGTTCATACGCATGGATACACCAGTGTTTACCGACCAGCAAAAACTTACATACATCAGCTCTGTACGGATACCGAATACCGTGTAGATGACCTGCCAAGAGCAATAGATGATATGGACGGATACCGAGAGAGAGAGAGAGATGGGGGGTATTAAGGGAATCCTTGCTAGCAACATGACTTGATGGTGTTTAAGTTCCACAGAATCAATGCTTTAATTCTCAGGACTGGTTAGTCCTGAGAATTGAAGCATTGATTCTACGGTGGTCGTAGTCAAATAATAATGAAGGCTGTGTGTTTTCATTCAAGAGAAGAATAAGATCGTTGTTGACTCATTAAATGGAGAAACACATACATAGGAAATATTTGAATGTTAACTTTTAGGATCTTAATTCCATGACCTTTTACTTAGATTTATATTCTGTTATCTATTTGCTCTAAATACGATCGTTTATCTTACATTCTTTTCACAGATAAAAAAGAGTCATTCAATGTAAATATTTGAGTATATCAAAAGTATTTTCTTTTTTGACCTATCTTTTTTTACCAAAGATTTTACTATCCTGTTGGTGGAGCTTACAATACGCTGACTGTATTCCCTACCTAAGGATAAGATCTACCCCCACTCCCCCCCCCCCAAAAAAAAACAGTGCCCTGGATATGACACTAAACTGCCCCCCAATGGTGAGGATCCACTTCTAGGGGTGTGGAGAACCACTTCATTGACATTATTTACTTGTTCTCTCTGACTCAGAGTAGTAGTACATATTAGATTTGGTTTGGTTTGTTTTGTTTTACAGCATATCAACCTCAGTGGGTTATTAAATAAAGTTTTGAAATAAATCAATTCTTAATGGATAATACAATTTTTTTTAAATTTTTATTAACACATTTTTCTATTTAACCAATAGATGGGACCCTAACAGGTACTACCACTTCGGGTCAGAGTGGACCAGGGAGCAATGGTGATGAAGGGGTGCTCCACATTCCCCAAACCTTTCAAAACTGGAACCTCACCATCAGATAGAGTTTAACGTCATTCCCAGGACATGTAGACCCGCAGCCACCGCCTTCTAGCACCCATATGATAAAAAGGGGTTGGGGCTTGCCATAAGGGCAATAGGGTTGGGGCAATCATATAGGTGCTAGGGCTTGACGTAACCAGCCGATTGATCGGACCACCCGTCTAGCCCAAGAAAGGGCCAAAGAAAGGGCCAAGGTAGAGAAGTCATGGACTGCTCAACCATCTGGGTTCTATCCTTAAGCATTACATATTAGAGTTCCATCTCTTCTTCTAAGAGTCCCATCACTTATTCGATCTGTTTAGAAATTATTCGTATTAAATAGAAATACGTGATGCTATATCACTGTAAATTATTTGTATCAAGAAAAGTTACTTGAAGCTATAAATGTCTACAAAGAATCATTAATAGTTACTTGGAACCATATAACTGCGTGCAAACAAATGCCTATTATCAATTAGAAATAATTACTTGAAAGCATATAATTATTAGAATTAAATATGAATACTTGAAACCATACAACAGTGTGCAAATTATTTGTATTAGATAATCTTGTAACGTCACATCTTATTATAATGGAGATTGTGTGTTTTTCTGTCTGTAACCGAAACTATATTACTACTCAAGTCAGAATTCCCTTAATTATTTACGTCAAATTCTCCATGATTTCATTCTTTTAAACCTTCAGTTATTAATAAAAATTGTTTTACATTATCAATACTGTTGACAATATCTAGGTATTAATAACATGCAATTGTATTTATATATACAACAAAATAGCGGTTTACAGTTTGAATGAGAAGGCAAATTTGCATATTTATATTTAAAATTTTATTTTAATAAATATGTGCTTGGTATTATTGATTTCTAATTGTTTGGTTTTATCTTAAGAAATATAAACAAAAATCTCGTGGATAAATCTTAAGATAAATTTATTTACAAGAAGAAATAACTGTAATATTATCCTTTACTTCCTATTTTAACTAAATAGTTAAATTTACCAATGAAAGAGGGGAGTAATGGAAAATGATGGAATAGTTAGTTTCAAAGTTGTTCTATTTTTCGATTATACCCCCTCTGTTGCAGATCTTTTTATCTGCATTCTTAGTCAGTTTCATTAGCCTTTCTAATTTAATATGATATTTTATTATATCAAAACTTAAATACTTGCACCCGGAGGGTGCATATATTTGCTAGTATACATAATGTAAAAACAACTTAACTATATCATATGTATTTAATTACAAAACTAAATTAGATACATTAAGGAACAGAAATAGAAATAAGGAAACATTATTTCTTATCCGTAATACACGTTTTTCTAAAACTTCTTATTCGGGGTCGCTAGAAACACATAGTGTGTACCCTGTCAATCGCAAGTCCTCCGATCCTAGCAGCACGCCACTTCTATTTATATCAAATGGGGGTCGTGTGCTAAAGAATTCCCCTTAATGAACAACTATACAAAAAATGTAAACATAAATACATAATGAATATAATTCCCTATCCCCTATGAATAAAATAACCTCAGATGTGTTGAGATGCCGTTAAACCAACTAATCAATTCAACTTTTCTGTCATTTATGTCATATCATTATCAATATTACTCAATTGAACTTTAATAGAAGATAAAAGTATTGACATTCTGACATTCTGAAGGATTACTTTAAACTGAGCCTTAAAACTACTGAAGTTGCTTACAGAATTCCAGAAGTGGAAAGAACTTAAACAATATCGGATCCTGCTGCGTAAGATTATTTTAAACATCTTAAAGATGAAATGATGGCAACCATCAGTTGTTGATTATGATACTTTGAAATATAAAGAAAGAGGAGAACTGAACCATTAGCACTGGAATATTATCAGGTATAATCGAAAAATATTATCTGAAGAGAATTACATAAGCTTTGATAAAGGTGTTTTTAGATACTACTCACATAATCTACATTAAGTGGTTCTAAACTGAGGGCCATATACTCACCGCGACTATTTAATTTTTTTTTTTTTTTTGGGGGGGGGGGGCAACCAAGTAAAAATATTTCATTATAAAAATACAATGGGATTTTTAAACTTCGCGTGGCCTCGGGGTCTACCAGAACAAACTAGGAATCAAAGGGGTCCATAGGTAAAAAGAAAAAGGGGGTGGAGAGAATCCTCGTGGCGTAGTAGCTAACGTGTTGGACTGCGACATCGTAGGATGGCATTGGCATTAAATAACCCATGAAGATTGATATGTCATTAAACAAAGAAACACATTTACATTTTTCCTATTCAGAAACCTTTTATGACGGCAAAATATTTTAGGGCAAACTTTCGTAATTTAGAAAAATGTCACAAGACAAAATCTTTGACATAAAAAGAAACAATGAAGTGATGATACATAATGATCTATAGTAATAGTTTGAAAGAGTTTCTCTGTCTGTTCTCTTTGGTTTGGTTTGGTTTGTTTTACGACATATCAATCTCAGTGGGTCATTTAATGCCGACAAAGTTTTGAAATGAATTCATTCTTAAATGGATACTCAATTTTTTTATGAAACTCATTTTTCTATTTAACCCATAAATAACAGGTACTACCACTCCGGGTCAGAGTGGACCAGGGAGCAATGGTGATGAAGGGGTGCTCCACATTCCCCAGACCTCCAAAACTCGAACCTCACCATCAGATAGAGTTTAACGTCATTCCCAGGACATGTAGACCCTCAGCCACCGCCTTCTAGCATCCATATGATAAAAAGGGTTGGGACTTGCCCTTAGGGCAATAGGGTTGGGGCAATCATATAGGTGCTAGGGCTTGACGTGACCAGCCGATTGATCGGAGGGGGCCTCTCCGACCACCCGTCTAGCCCAAGAAAGGACCAAAGTGTCTGTTCTCTGTAAGGTAGCTAAACGGTTTTATGTAAAGCTACCAAATTTAATATGCATGTCTATTAGTTTCTATGACATGTTTTAACATATTTTTTGTTCCTCGTGTGGAGAAGAGAGTTCTTATCTAGAGGAGATCTCTACAATTAAACAATAATCAGCGGGAAGTTACAAGACATAAGTTATTGCGCAGAATTTAGATTTGCAAAATTCAAAAGAAAAATAAACAAATTGTTTTAGTGAAATGACTATTTATATTTAATGAAAAATTACTAATTGGATTAATCGATCGTTTTTCAAGCTGAGAGATTTAAGATAATTACAGAAGAGTATTTATGCTTTACTTAAGACTAACACTCTAAACAACACAAAACAAACATTTTTGAATCAATAAATTTCTCTAAGTATCATTCATTTAAACTAAAAAATATTTCTCTACAAACTCTGCAAAGTTTTTCTGGGCTTAATAAGATAATATGAAAAACATTTTAGGGATTTATTTTTATAGTAACAATTACGACTTCTATATTTTTATTGGCACTAAATCATCTGCTTACCCGGCGTAAACTAGTATTTCAGCTAGTATTGATAGAAATATTATGAGTGCTTATTCTAGTTTTTACAACATACAATTCAGGGCAATTTAAAATAAGCCCAAAACTTTGAATTGACATTTTAGATATGAAGGAAGTTAAAATGTCATTTCGTAATAAATATTTTGAATACTTCCCAACTCAAATAAAAGTTTATAAAATTGTACAAATTCTATAATTTCAATGTTTATTCTTGTTTTGTTTTTGTTTTTTTAATGTTTTTTTTTTTGTTTTTGTTTTTTTGGGGGGGTGTTTGTTTTTTTTCTTTAGTTTTTTTGTTTGTTGTTTTTTATTTTTGTTATTGTTTTATTTTGTTTCATTTTTTGTTGGGTTATTTTCTTTAGTTTTTGTTTTGTTTTTGTTTTTTTTTTTTGTTTTTTTACATGATTGTTTTTTGTTTTGTTTTTTGGTGGGATTTTTTTGTTTTGATTTTTTTTATAAATGAAATGTTATACTGAAAAGCACTTTTAATAATGTAAGAGTTCAAATAAATAGTAAAATGTTTGAGTCAATTAATGAATATTTACTATTTAAAATAGGTTATGACATTTACATAAATTTATATTTTCAGTTGATTTTTCCTTTCTTTTACTTTTTCTACTTCCCTTTCCCTAAAGTCTAACACTGGAAACTGGTCAAGTTTCACTTGCCAATAAAAATAATCTCAATATAAAATAATGGTGTCTAAGAAACTTTACAAAATACTTTATGAATATCACGCATGCGCAGTTTATTTCGGCTTTTATTGATTGTAGTTCAAATAAACTTATCAAATTCGTCTCATTTAGATGGATTAAATAAAATGTTGCATGAGTAAACAAATAAAAACCGATGCAAACATTGGTTACATTTTAACTTTTTGTAATGTCTGCATTAAAGATTATTTGTCTTATTTATTCAAGCAGTGTTCGTGGATTCTATTTAAAATACAAAGCAAGAAAAAGTTATATATATATATATATATATATATATATATATATATATATTATATATATATATATTGAATAAACAGGCCTTAAATGCCATAGGTATCGTGGTTATGGACCATTTCCACTCGTGGGTATCTAGGGCCCACGAGCTTCTTCAGACCACGTATATCTTTTATAAAATAAAAGATATACGTGGTCTGAAGAAGCTCGTGGGCCCAAGATACCCACGAGTGGAAATGGTCCATAACTACGATACCTATGGTATTTAAGGCTTTTTTTTCACAAATAACTTTGCTCTGTTAACAATAATTAAACATTGAGCTCTCATACGGAACCTGAACTCTACCACAAACTACTGGTAGAGAATAGGACCAGCCTAGAATCACCTTGTACCAGGAAACTTGGTACCACACCAAAGTATATATATATATATATATATATATATATATATATATATATATATACAAGCTCTGTCATGAAAGAATCGAGATTTAAGCTGTATTTAACAAGATAGAAATGAACAATGACTGGAACATTAATTTCTTTCAGGATACCAGGTGTGTCATAAAAGTGCCGATTTGGAAGCTGTATTTACCAAGATAGAAATGGACAATGAATGGAACGTTAATTTTTTCAGAATACAAGTTGTGTCAAGAAGTACAAAAAATATCCTAACTAGAAAGGTTTGAAATTTGCATAGACGAGAAACTGTCAATAACTTACAGGAACCTTCATTAACGTTTTTACTAGATGAGCCACAATGAAACTTTTCAATGTTTCAATACATTCTATATTCTTTATTTCAGTTGTTTATCAAATAGAAAAAAATCATCTTATTCAGATTTTGACGATTCAAAAGCATATGGAAATTTATATTATAGTCTCTCTCTCTCTCTCTCTCTCTCTCTATATATATTATATATATATATATATATATATAATATATATATATATATATATATAAATGAAATGGAATCGTGACAAACTTTCTTGATATGGGGCAGACATCAAGGCTCTTGCGGAAGACAGTTATAGCGATGAGGACCAATTAACAGAAGTGGGGGCTGGCTACACTTTCTTTTGAAATGGCAGACTGATGGTAGCTGTAAGGGGTTTGATGCAAGGCGGATCGAGCACCCCATCCTGAATAGGTCCCTGCACAGGCGGCACATAACGGACGTCACGGACACAACTCCTACATTTAAGACCGACCTGTGTGACAGTGCTTGTCCATCGAGGGCTGGGCTTCTTAGTCACGTATCGTCGCATACGCGAGGAAGACGGGGAAGGGTACGTAAAAACAAATTTGGATCCTTGGGCCATCTGCTTGCTCACAACAAAACTACTTGTAGAAATGGCCTTATTCTGTGAATAAGTGGCAATCACTATATATTATATATATATATATTATATATATATATATATGTGTGTGTGTGTGTGTGTGTGTGTGTGTGTGTCTATGTCTGTGTGTCTATGTCTGTGTGTCTGTGTCTGTGTGTCTGTGGTCTGTTGTGCGTGTGCGTGTGTGTGTGTGTGTGTGTGCGTGTGTGTGGTGCGTGCGTGTGTGTGTATGTGTGTTCACATGAGTCAATAAGATTGTTTTGTTTCCCTACACCAAGTTCCAAAAACTGTTAACGAAAAAAAAAAAACAGTCATAAACCGTTGCATCTTTTCTTTAGAATGTTCTATTCATGTGATCAAGGAATTTAAGGACACTCTCTTTATTCTTCATTCACAAACTTAATCAGAAGTGGATATTGTCAAAATCTAAACCCCGGAATCTTCCTCTAGCATTTACGAAAAGTACAAACTACAAAACAAACCCCATAAAGGTTTTAACGTCATAGTTACCTCTTTCTGCATATATATATATATATATATATATATATATGTGTGTGTGTGTGTGTGTGTGTGTGTGTGTGTGTGTGTGTGTGTCCGAGTATCCTTTTCATAGGAGTAGTATTAGTTCAATAATTTATCCAAAAGTGTTCAATACTTCATAAATTGTAGAGATTCATTCGTAAATATTAATCAAATTTACAAATCGCTAAACCCTATCCAATTTTATATTGTAAATATAAATGCTGACTTTGATGGAGATATTTTTTTCCGTTTTTGCATTCTTCAAAGATCAAAATAAAAAAACTCCTATCGTCTTGCAAATAAACACAATAATATATATATATATATATATATATATATATATATATATATATATATATATATATATATATAATAAATGAAATTTGTTCAAAATTTGACATTTTCTTTCATTATTTTTTCATTGTACAATAAAACAATTATTTATTCAATTGTTTGCAATTGTTCGAATCATAAAATTCAATTATTCAGCTGTGCTCGAAAATGTACTTTTATATTTTCTATCATCCCAATATTTTCAATCAATCAACGTATGATCTATTAGTTTTTGCTTAATACTCCAGTAATGTTTTTAAATGAATATTAGTAGAAAAATAATTATTAAGTGTTTTATAAAAAACCGCAAAATGGACTTTTTTTTTTAAATCAAGAAAAATAAATTTTTCCAAATTTTTTTCTAAATATAAAAATAAAAATAAAAAATAAAAAAACATAATCCATTTTGCGGACCTTCTTTTTTATAAATATATATATATATATATATATGTGTGTGTGTGTGTGTGTGTGTGTAAAATGTAAACATAATCACACACACATACAAACACATACACACACACACACACACATATATATATATATATATATATATATATATATATATATATATATACATATATACATATATATATATATATATGCACACACACACACACACATATATATATATATATATGTGTGTGTGTGTGTGTGTGTGTGTGTGTGTGTGTGTATACACAGATCTAAAAAGATATGAAAACGGCTTTAAGAAAATGACATTACACAACAAAAGCAAAATCACCATGAAATGAAAGGCTAAAAATGTTGCTGAGAAGAGTAATTTTATCAAAATTTAATCAAAACTTAAAGCAAAAATAGAAATTAAAATTTAAAAAAAAACAACATAAATATATACTGCTAATGCACTCGAGAAATACAAAATAGTTTTATTTGGGACCATTTTCAGGTATTTTCATAAAAAATAAAGATCCCAAAAACGCACAAAGCTTCTCATAATAATGGAATTAAAAAGGCACATTAAAAAAAAAAAGAATGGAATTTGAAATAAAAGTGCAATAAAACATAAGAAACATTATTCTGCAATACATTACATCGGTTAATAATAAAAAAACAACATAATAATAATTAATGAAAGTTCATTACAGCAAAGGCCTTGAATAATCTTACTAAGGAATGACGATAAAAGCTTACACGAATTACATAGAAAGTGATTTTATACCAAATATGTTTTTTCCATACATGTTATTCTTCGGATAAAACACAAAATAAGCAAGAATTAGAGTGCCAAACAATTATATTTTGAATAGCTTTCCGTATTTTTTACGTAAATAATAAATTAAAAACAGAATTTAGTTTTTACCGTAGAATCCTTTAATACCTATGCGTTGATTTTGTCTTTCCCGAATGGAGAAAGTATTCAAATTCTCCTGTTCAGTTTCGGTCTGGTAGAGACTGTTGCTTATAACTATTCTCCATTTGCTTGAAAAAAAAATTCGTTATAAAAATTTTCCATCAGTTGCATCGTCTCCATTGTACAGAAGTGATGATGGCGTAGTATGCTTAAAATGGTTTTTGTAAAGCTAGACTGGCAGAGCCAGGAGCAGAACTGTTTTAATCAATAATACAATTCTGCTACAGCATAACATTCTGCTACATTTCTCTGTTATTCTCTCTCTCTCTCTCTCTCTCTCTCTCTCTCTCTCTCTCTCTCTCTCTCTCTCTCTCTCTCTCACCCTGCATTCCCTGTAACACTGTTAACGTCCTTCATCTCCTATTCTTCCTTATCCACTTTCATCTCCAGCTCTTAGGGTTAGAGAGAAAGATGTGTAGAGAATGAATAACTAGTGTAAAGAGATCCAAGTGAATGGCGGGAAAGTATAGAAGAAGCAGAAGAGACCATAGCTGCCACTACTACATTATAATGTTCAACCACTTGGAGGGTATCGACCAATCGTCACAAAGGCAGTGTGAGACCTGAGAGGTTCGCTCCTCATTCACAAAGTCAATCAGAAGTAGATATCATCAAAATCTAAATAAAGGAATATTCATCCAGCGTTTACTAAAAGTACGCATCTACAAAACAAACCCCATAAAGGTTTTAATGGCAGATATACACACACACACACACACAACACACATATATATATATATATATATATATGTGTGTGTGTGTGTGTGTGTGTAATTGTGAAAAATGATGGTTCTACCGCGGTTTTGATCGAAATCGCGGGGGACTAATATTTTTTTCAATTACTCACACACACACACACACACACACACACACACACAGACAGACAGACACACACACTCACGCACTCACACACACAGACAGACACAAAACACAGACACACACGTATATATATATATATATATATATATATATATATATATATATTATATATATACTTAGAGCTTTTATCCTATAGGTTTCTATAAATCCAAATTTCTTTGTTCTAAAGTTTTCAATTCAGTTCTTCCTCAAATGCTGTTCGGTCTTTGTCTATTTGTTTAAAGGTATATCAACCTCTGGTGGATTATTTAATGCAGAAATTTGATTACTTTTTAAATTTTAAATTGTAATAACTATACTTTTCAATGTTCCATTCTTTTATGTGGTGGGGGTTTCTTTCTTTTTAATTGCACTTTTTTATTTTGTCTAAAATCATTTGATTGCGCACGTTCGTATAGTTTCAAGTATTCCTATATAATACTAATAATTTATACACAATAAATTGTATGCATATGTATCAAGTATTCCTATCTAACACCCACAATTTGCAAACAATTCTATGGTTTCAATTAACTAATATTAACAATCCTTAATAAACAACTATTGCTTCAGTTAACGTAATACAATTAATTTGCATACCGTTAAGAGGTAATAATTCTATTTAATAATAATCATTTGTTTTTACAGAGTTATGATTTCACATGACTCTATACAATATTAATAATTTTTAAACAGATTTATTTGACCAATCGATGGGACCCTAACAGGTACTACCACTTCGGGTTAGAGTGGACCAGGGAGTAATGACAATGAAAGGGTACACCACAGGACCTGTGCCTACTACACCCGAACTCTCTACCAGAGGGGGTCCAAACCTACTTGGGGGACTCGGAAGGCTAGGTTTCATATATTTCATATGAATGCTGCTTTATGAAAATTGACATGTAGTAGAGTGTGGGAGACCCATATCATACATTCAGAGCGGGTCCATGAGACCCTAGCACCAGCCCTAGTATTCTATTCTCTCCATAGCTCCAGAATTGGAACCACACCAATGGATGTAGCATAGATGTATACTCAGGGCACTTCCACCTGACCCTCGGGTCAGGGTCCAGTGAGCTTCGGCCTCTGGACCGGTTAAGTAATTAACAGCGTTGATCCCGGCTGGCTATCTCTCAGGCCCCCTTGATTTAAATAGTCAGGGCTGGGTTTATTGCCCAGTGCCTGAGGCACCCTCATTGAAGAGGGATGCCGACGGGGTCAAACGCATTTTTGCACCTACCATCCTACGAGCTTTGGCATGTGGGTGGTCCCACATTAAAAAGACCTTGTGTCACACCTGCATACGTGGGATGCACGGTAAATACTCCTCCTCAGAGCATTCTTTTCTTGACCGCGCAGTGGGTGGTGGTTTAATCCTCTTTGTCAAAAGGGCGACAAATCCTTTATGATTAATGTCATCATTTTCTTTCACTGTTGATCAATAAAAGTGATTGATTGTCACATTCTTCTGTAACCAACCACATATTCTTTTATTTAATTTCCTTTTATTTATTTATTTCTGTTTTTCTTTCTTTCGTTTTCTTTCTTTCTTTTTTTAATTTTCACCTCTGTTCTTTGCTCTTTCTTTCCTTTTTTCTTTCTTTTCTTTCCTTTCTTTTTCTTTTCACGTCTGATCTTTACTTTTTCTTTCTTTTCTTTTACCTCTGTTCTGTACTTTTCTGTCCTTTTCTTTCCTTTTTTTTCTTTTCTTTCTTTTCTTTTCTTTCTTTTCTTTTCTTTCTTTCTTTTCACCTATGTTCTGTACTTTTTCTTTTCTTTACTTTTTCTTTTCTTTTCCTTCTTTTCATCTCTGTTCTTTCCCTTTTATTTCCCGGTCTTCGTCTGTTCCTCTTTTCACTTCTATCTTTTTATTTTCATTTTCACTTTTTTATATTCTTCCTGTGTCCATTCTTTTTTCTTTCTTTTCATTTTTATCTATTTATTTTGTCATTTGTTCATCGTTTCTTTTTCTTTTTACCCCTTCAGACTTTCTCATTTTATTTCATTATTGATCATGACCCTTTGTCTTTCTCCATCACAAATGTCCCCCCCTCTCCTCCATTCTTGTTTCTTTCCTTTCATTCATGATCCTTTTTTTCCCCTTATTCTTTTCACCGTAAGAATCAAAAAAGTTTATTGTTTTCTTAAGATAATTGTTAATATAGCTATAGGGGCAACGGTATTCCCTGCAAAAAAATGGCAATGATATCAGAAATATCCTGACCCCTATCCACTGCAGGATTAAGGCAAGAAGGGCGGGTGAATTCAGAATTGTCCTTCTTATAGACTAATCGTCTAACCAAGGTTAGAGAGTTCAGTCTGTGCTACTATTCTACTTATGTCCAAAGATATGGGTTCATACCTTTACCAACTGCATTAGTGTGAAGTGAACGTAAACAGCCTCAGTCGGAATCTGAACTCTGATTGCTGGTTTCATTTTCCGTGATTATAATCACGATACTTCTCCCACATCCTAACATCACATACACACATACACATACGCGCGTGAGTGCATGCGTGCGCGCGTGCACCTATGTGTGTGTGTGTGTGTGTGTGTGTGTGTGTGTGTGTGTTATTGTTGGTCAGTTTGGAAAATTTAAAAACAAAAAGAATAGATAGCAGCAAATGATCTGATTTGCAATATATAAACATAGGTAAGAGATTTTTCAAAGCATTATTATTCTATGCTATTGTGTTTGGAAATGTGTCGGACAAGGGATGATAACACATTACAGAAAGTTGTGGGTTTTTTCACATCACTGACATTATTGGGATTGTAACATGAGACGATTGTTGTGCAGGGGTTGCCATTAAATTTAGCACACATTATTTTCAGTTGTTTTTTTCTCTAAATTGGATATGGAAAATACAAAGAAAAAATTAACTTCTACAATGGATGAAGAATGTAACAGACAACATTTCTAATGTGAGGACAGTGTCCGTCAAAAGGTAAGAGTTGCAGAGAATGCAATCATTTGAATTATTTTGCTGTGTATTACAAAATTAACATAAACAATATCCGGAAAGTAAAAAGCATAAGAAATAACAAAGAATTATTGGGTTAAAAACTGTTAAAGTTTTTAACCCAATAATTTATACTATAAGCCTTCCCTAAGATCAGTAAAAGGCATTTTAAGGAATCTAGATGGAATAAAGGTAAATTTACAAAGGTAAATCTACTTTCTCACTTGTGCCGTAACCCGGTTTGGTGATGGGTACGATGTAGCGTGTCTTGGTGATGAATAGCCTGGCGGAGTTGATCTCTCTCCAGGCCTACAACTGGTTTACCAACTCTTAGATCAGCTGCCATACCAAGGTTCAATATCTAAATTTACCCTGCTATTTACCCATAGCTGGACGGAGAATAGTTGGATTAATACCTTTCCCAAGTGAAGTATTGCTATGTGAAATACAAACAGCCTCGTTCAGCATTTGAACACTGGTAGCTGAGTCCACATCCAAAGATGATACATTTTATGCAACGTACGCCACCGAATTTACTACATCTATCTTATACAAAAGGAAAGTGTACAGTTTTGAGACTGTCTCGATATATAGTACACCAAATGATGGTGATTAAGTTGGACAAGATGAGTGAACAGTTATTTAAGCAAGATAGGAGCATAAAAGTTAATCCTGTGAAGGTCGGTTTAAAATGTGTTGCCACGCAAGAATCAAGCCTCTCTTGGGGGGAGGGTGCAAACAATTTCCCAGTTTCGTCAGAATTCTCCTTCAGGGGCACCGGGCAATAAAGAAAGTCCTTACCACTTTTGGGCGGGTGTTGTTGGAACTGAACAAAATCGTTTTAAAGCCACACGACACACGATCGACGAGCGACGGACAGCAGCAAGAAAAATACTATTTCTATTTCCAGCTTTGCGTTTAGAACGGGATGGAAGAATTGAAAAGGTTACCCAACCGACAGACTGGTGCGACATAATCATACCAGTAATCAAAATGACGATGTTTAGTTATGTGTTGACCTGAAAAAGTTCAACCTAGCAGTTAAATTGGAATTTTAAATGGATAACATATTACCAAAATTGAGTAGTGCAACAGTTTTTGTTGTTTTTTTTTTGTTTTTTTTTTTTTTGGGGGGGGTTCAAAATTTGATATTTCTAAAAAAAAAAACACATTCCGTTGGCGAAAGCTGGAGGCTGTGGTGTAATGGTTAGAGTCGTAGTAAATGGACTCGTCGGCTTGAGTTCAAATCCTGGACGAAGCTCGGGTTGGTCACTTCTAGAATAGGCTCAGTCCTAATTAGTGATCTAATTATCTAAATTAATTAATTACTAACTAATTAGAAAAACTCATAATCCCTTTCGAGCGATATTGTTTTAAACGTTTAGACTTCGGAATTTCGTCAGTAACCGAAATGTTTCAGCAACAAATGACGAAACTACAGGGAGATTCTGAAGGGGGTCGGTTTTGCTCAGTTGGTAGAGTATTCTGCTGGGAACCTCAAGGTTCCTGGTTCGATACCGACCCTCGCCAACTCAGCGTATAAGTAGCACATGGATTTGTGCGGTAAAGTGAGGGGCTGATGGTAGGTGGGCAACCCACCTCAGATGCTAAAAAACAATCTCCTTGGCCTAGCGCTTGTGAAAAGGGGGTAGAACTACCTCGATGCCTAGCTGATACCGACATTAGGCCACCCCGATGACATTATAGATGAGATATCTTTGTTGATGGAAAATCAGAGACGGTACATGATGAACAGCTAGAAAAGTCCTGAAGATGATAAAGGAGTCAAAAGTGAAAAATGTGAATTTAGAAATATTTATTCAGAGAAATATTTCTCAGGGAATATTTCAGACACATAATATCAAGAGACGGGGTACGACCAAGTGATGCAGGAATTACCTGACCCCACTGATGTCCCTGGGCTCATAAGTATTCTTAGAATAATGCGATACCTTGGAAAATTCCTACCAAACCTATAGAACATCATTCAATTAGTCAGAATTATTGAAAAAAAAGACATAGTACAAAGGTGGGGCAGTAAAATTCTTTACAAACATAAAACGAAAACAAACTCGAACTCCTGTCCTCTCATATTACAGCTATTCCCTACCCACGCTGAGAACCATTTCTGTTAAGAAGCGAAAGGCGAAAGGAAAACCTTAGGGTTCACTTCGCGAATTTTATCATCACCGGGTGAAATAAATTATTCCTAAATTGAAAAAGAATACTAATCTGCTGTTTGGATGTGCGCGAAATTTGATACGTATCTAACAGGAATTGAAAGTTTGTGTCTCCTTACAGACCATAAATCTTTAATACCTTTAATGAATCACAAAACCTAAATAATCCCCCAAAGGCTAATGAAACTTAATAGATATAACTCAATAGCAGAATATGTATCTGGAAAACTACTCATGGTACCAGATACACTTTCTCGTAGCCTCATGAATGAAAAAGATAGTAATACAAGCCAAAATGTGGACGGGTAGCTCAAAGATCTAAACTTCTGAATGACTTTGTTTAAGGAAGTAATTTTTAAAAAAGAACGAATGATACATAGAAAGGTAACTAGTATATACTGAACCTGTAAGTTTATTCTATTGCATGTTTTGTTACTTAAAAAAATAGGACCATATGACCTTTAGGCACTCCTTTTGCGATCTCGATTCGTAGGGACATTTTTTCCATTTACACCGTCAAAATCCGGTTAATTGTTAGCAGACGATTTTTAGAGTTTTTTTTATTATAAAACTAACCCCTAACCCTAACCCCTAACCCTAACCCCTAACAAACAACCGGATTTTGACGGTGTAAATGAGAAAAAATGTCCCCACAAATCGCCAAAAGGGGTGCCTAAAGGTCATATGGTCTAAAAAATATGTGAACTAACATTTAGATTGAGGTAAAATATTTTGGGATTGGTATGTTATAATAATAATATAATAATAATAATAATAATAATAATAATAATAATACTGTGAAATCATAGATGCTACAACTGCTGGCAAATTTTTGCGAGAAGTAATATATTTGACACTAAATGGATGGCTGAAAAAAAAGAAAGGCTGAAAAAAGGGATTGAACTATTCTTTATATCCGAAATAAAATATCGTTACATCAGAATGTGTTATTTTACCAGGACAAATACCTGGATCACTCAGGATGCAAATTATACATACAATACGTACTGATCACATTGGCCTAAACAAATGTAGGGAAAGAGCCCAACCATCAGTGTGGTAACAAAGAATAACCTATGAAAATGAGGATTTTATCAAAAGATGTGCTTCCAGAATTCATCATCGCACACGAAGTTTTAAAACCAACTTCATTACCGGGGAGACCGTGAGTGCATTGAATGGACATCAATAGTTTGTGGGCATTAACTATTTGTTTTAATATATTGATGGTGAAACTTGGGTAGTTAACTTTTTTCATTGTTTCGGCTCCTTAATCCGTCTTTATAAGTACATGTCGAGCACTTTCCTATATTTATTATCCTGACTCATTCGTTTTTTTTTCTTATACAAAAGTCAAAATTGTAACTCATTAGATTATTCTTCTTTTTCTTTTATTCCGTCGAGTTACCCCTAAAAGCACTATATATATATATATATATATATATATATATATATATATATATATATATATATATAACTCATCTTCATCTTAATATGTTAACCAGCAACAATGTTATCAGTAGGCTGAGAAATATCTTTGCCAGTTAAGGGTTCCCGAATGAAGTGGTTAGCGATAATGTTGACAATTTAAAAGCACACATTTCAGTGATTTTGCTTCATTTATATCACTGACATTTCACATGTTTCACAAACAAATGAAGCTGTGGAAATTGGAGTTATCGTAGCCAAAAGGATATTGCAACCAGATATCTTTCTTTCTTTAATTGCATACATGTCCATATCAACCACCGGGACCAGCCCTGCTGAACTCATTATGTGAAGGAAAATAATTACAGAGCTTAGTCATCTGGACTGACTAAATCCCAAATGTAACGATCAAGGAATATTATACGGAAATGATTCCGTATCAAAAGAGCAGACACAAAAGTATTGTATAATAAGGCACATGATGTTCCCACTGAAAGCGATCGAGAAAGGATTAAAAACTTATAAAAACTAGTATTTGGGACATTTTATATGTCATTATATCAGCAGATTGCTGGAACAGGACTTATAACATACAAACAAGTTCTGAAGCAGGAGGCGCTCCTTGTGTAACGGTTATCGTCATATAAAATGGAATAGTTCAAATCCTAGACGAGATGTCCACGTTTCATTTCGTGCTAATGGTAAAGGCATGAATCCATATGTTCTTCTCCCTCTCAATCCATCCAGTATGTATAAATAGTATGATAGAATGGGTTATTTAGCCTTGGCTATGCCACTAACCTAGGAGAAGGAAAACTCATAACCAAACCAGCTTTACTTCACTTTTTTTAAAAAATTGACCTCGAATCCCATCCTGTCCGTGATTAAATGGTTGGGTAAATACCAACAAACAAGTTCTGAAAATATTCGTCGCTACCGGAATATATATATATATATATATATATATATATATATATATATATATATATATATATATGTGTGTGTGTGTGTGTGTGTGTGTGTGTGTGTGTGTGTGTGAAGAGAAAAATGGAAGTGAATCCGACGGTATGTAATATAGTGAAAAATTATATATATATATGTGGGGGGGGGTCTTGTGTGGGTGTGTGTGTGTGTGATACGCCGAAACACGTGTCTGTGGATGACTTATTAATATATTAGCTCTCTAATTGGTAATTTAAATTAACTCTCACTACTAGCACATAAGCAATGATCATTTCCCCGGAAACTTTGTGACCTTAAAATACATAAACAAACCTATGTATTTAATAGTTTGAAAACAACAGTCCCGCTACAGCTGTCAGTGGACGAGGGGATAAGATATCAGGCAGGCAAACAGCCGGTATGAGTTCGATCCCAGCCAAGGACAGTTGTGGTGTCTAGCCACACTGAAGATGCGTGAAACGCCGAAACACCTGTCTGTGGGATGACTTATATATATATATATATATATATATATATATATATATATATATATTGTGAAACCCACCGATTTGTATACATAACCTTTGCACTGTCCATAAACACACATACGCATCCCCAAATACACTAAATACATACGCATATCACTTCATCCAATCATAAACATCTTATGCTCGGAAAAACCTTTTGAATTTTTCGATTTTTTCGATTTTCCTTGTATTCGTATCAACGTCACCTGGTGAATGCATGCGATTTCAGCATGTATGAAACCTAAGGTTGTGACTGTTCTATTGCCATCAAATAAATAGATATGTAATACCTTTATATATTTATTTTATTATATATATATATATATATATATATATTATATATATATATATATATACAATGTTAACGATTAAACTGAATTTCGAGTCGGTAGAAAAAGTGATTTGACACATCAATTCCAAATATTGTTCAGGACTGTCAACTGCAAAGGGAAAATACAAGCGGAACAGGTACCCAAGAATTGTACAAATAATCAAAGAATCTCAGACTAGGAGATAACGAGTGACTCATACATCTAAACATCTTAATGACTTTGTTCAAAGAAGTAATTAAAAATAAGGGAAAATAACAGTGAAACCTATAAAGGTAGCCAGGGCCACTAACAGTCAAAGATGAAACTAGTGTGCCTATGTGTAGGAGAACGTCGCTTATGAGTCCGTTCTTATTCACCCATCAGTAATGTCTTGCTCATCTTATTTGGATGATTGCAAGATGGAAGTTAAGTGCTTTTATAGGGTGATGCTATTAGGATTTGTTCAAAACAGCATGCAGCAGTCTTTTGTAGTTCCAATCTAACTTTTTCTACCAATTAGTACTGGCATGGTTACAGTTTGGTAAAATTCCCGTTTTACTTAAAATGCAATTTTTCTAAGCTACGTTACATGTTTGCTTAGTAATGAAAATATTTCGGACAGCAAAGATCACTTAATCTTTTTTTTAAATTGGGATTTTCTTATAGAAAGATAACTTGTTTATATATTGCTACGTTGTTATTCTAAAAAGTTGGTTAGAATTGATCAAAACAAAACAGTGTCAATATGTGTAAAGGTCGGGGGGGGGGAGTGAACGGATATGCAACTTTTTGTGTTATTTGACCTATAGATGTTAGACTAACAGGTACTACCACTGCATAACTGATAACTTTGAAATAAAAGAAAGAAAGAAAGAAAGAACGATTAACTACCAGAAAAGGATATGAAAGGCCAAGATAAAAAATCATTATACATGTGCGTGCATGTATGGTTGTGTAAACTTACTACCTTGACATCGTGTGCTTATCAGTTTCTTTACAACAACCGTCAAAAGTATAACTATTTTCATGCTTGAAAATGAAAACATTTTAAAACAAGTATTCTCTCTCTCTCTCTCTCTCTCTCTCTCTCTCTCTCTCTCTCTCTCTCTCTCTCTCTCTCTCTCTCTCTAAATATATATATATATATATATATATCACACGACATATATATATATATATATATATATATATATATATATAATAAAATAAATATATAAAGGTTGTACATATCTATTTATTTGGTGACAAAGGAACATTCACGACTATATTGGTTTTATACGAGGCAATCGTCAGGTGAAGATGTTACAAATTTGTTACATTCCTAACATCTTCACCTGACGATTGCCTCGCATGAAACTAATATAACAGCTCTATTTTATATTGAGCACTCTACCAATAATACTGCCTTTGGTACACCGTTCCAGCAAAAGCTGAAACAGTGACCATCCCACACTAATATATATATATCACTTGTTTTGAAAATCGCATGGGCGAGAAACTGTCAGTAACCAAGCGCTGTTGACTTCTTGTCCACGCTACCCTAAGTTATACATGCACGCGCGCACATGCGCATATATATATATATATATATAGAGAGAGAGAGAGAGAGAGAGAGAGAAGGAGACAGAGAGACATACACAGACAGACTGACAGACAGAGAGGGATACATTTTAAGAGTTCGCCAACATTAAGGAAATTGGCTTTTTGCTTTAAAAGTTAAAGTATTTTCTTACATGTGATACACTTTAGAAGTAAGAAAAAATATTTGGTACATATTGTACGAAAATTAATGCTGGTGATGATTATATTCTATTCGACTTTAGCATCTACAAATTCTTGATTTGCATATATCAAATAAACAAGAAATTTTGAAATATACTTTTTAATTTCACAATCATCTTTTAATATTAAATAGTTTATGCAAATACATATTCCATATGTAATAAACAGTGTTAGTGGGAAGTGTATGGTGGCAAGGAAAAACAAACACAGATTTTAAGTTTCATCAATTGTATTAGAAAAACACGAAAGGTTGTAAGGTTGGAAATGATTTAAGAAGAAAGTCTGGTATTTAGTGATAATCAGTTGTGATGTGAGTAGTAATGTCTGCAGAAAGATTGATATTCGGTGGTCGAGTCAGTTTTATTGGTGATGTAGGCAGAAAGAATGTGGTCAGATGTTGTTATATTGTGGGCAGAAAATCAGATGTTTTGTAGTCATTAGTTGAAATGCTGGAATCGTGTGGGCAGGATCTGACGACTGGTTGATAGGAGTCAATTTAGTAAATTGATGATAAAGAGTTGATAGTTGTTTGCCCCCTTAAGACTTGCCGGTCGGTCAGGTCAGGAGGTTGGAAGGGGATGTGAGAGATTGAGGTCGGCTGTCTTGGGTGTAGCATTCGCGTCCAAGCCTCCTTGGCCTTATGAACTCAGTCGTGTCGCCACCGTGGTATCTCTGCTGTGGTCTTTAAAAGCCGCCCCTTAAATAGTTTATGGCTAGCCGATTTCGGATCAACTCAAAACATTTTTTATTTTTACTGGGAATGTTTTAGATTGGACGAAAATGCGAATTCTGGTTTTATTTTTTTTTTTAAGATTTCCTTATGCGTGGAGCCACTTGCGCACAAACGAGTTTTCTTCATTTGTTTGAACGCCACCGCTCTGTCCATATCCGGTTAGCATTTTTTTTTTATTGTGGTGTGTGGGCGAATTTAATTTGGTGAATTTTGTGAACCGGGAGATACCTATATTTGTATATATAACACATATGATTCGTGACTTTTTCGATAATATCGAATCGGCAAAGTTGAAAAGTTGGCCGAAGACAATAAAACTATGATATTATGACGAATAGATAACCCCAGTTTCTAAAAGAAAAGATATCTTAAGATCAAGCTAATGGGAATGTACCTTTAAAAACAATACGATACCTGCTATGAAATTTGAAACCTTTCATTTGTTTGCCTGCTGCTCTACCACTAAATTCAAACTAAGTGAAATATAGGCGATTTGTAATATGTGACATTCTCTGAGTATACACATCGAAAACAGGAACAATAAAATATCACAAAGAAGAATAACAACCCTTCTTCTTTAATCAAAAGATTTAAGAAAGTACAGATCTCAGTGTATGGGTATTCCCAATAATCTAATCATTCATCTCAAGAATTAATAATTTCTCTAACAGAAATCCAAAATGTGACAATACTTAACTGTTCATAGTAGATTTTTAAGAGCGCAATCACTGGATATAGAAACCATATTCTGAACGTAACTCCCATCTGTCAACACCAGTAAAATTTTCTGTCATCATCCGACTATAGAAAAATCCCATGCTAAAATAATGAAAAATAAATAAATTAGGAATACATTTTCATTTTTTTATTTACTTTTTTTTACTTTGTATAGCTTTTAAAAGTGCTTGTAGCGTAATGGTTATCATTATGGGAAATGAACTCAGCTACTCGAGTTCAAATCCTGAACTAGGTTATTTGCATTTCAAATAACGCTTATATTCTAGGGAAAAGTATGAATCCAACTATTCTTCGTCCAGCTATGGGCAAATAGTAAAGCAGATTGGGCTCTTTAACCTTAGTATGACAACTGGTCAACGAGAAGAAAAACTCTGAATTTAAACCAGCTGTAGACCCGGGAGAGATGGCTCCGTCAGGCTATTCATACCCAAGACACACCACATAATCTGCGCGCCCCTTGAACTAAATCAGATTACTGGATAAGTTTGTTTTAAGTCTATACTTCAGCTATATCTTGCGGTGCATTAATGTGCCACAGTGCGGAGTATTTTAACCATTGGTGTAATGAGTTTGATTTTCCCTGGTACTCAAAATTGTGTAGCCTTGCACCAGACTGAACTAAAAATATTTATAAGCTACATAAAATATATTTAGGAGTTCAGGTAAACAGTTCAGAGATCAAATAATTTCATTAAATTGATTTGTAAATTGACAATGTGAAATGATATGTCGATAATCATTATCGGAAATTGATTAAAAAGAAAAAAACAAAACCAATCGCTTACTTTTAAAATACAAGAGAAATCACTTTTAGTGATTTCACTTCATATTAATTCCCTTTGGAAAAGGCATGAATCTATTTGTTCTTGTTACTTCAGCAATGGATAAATAATAGGATAGATTACCTTGGTACGACAAGCGGTCTTGGAGAAGGAAAACTCTGAATTCATACTAGCAGGACTACTCCGTTTAAATATTGCCCGGGGCAGTAGGGTTGGGTAAATTCATATCATAGAAATCACTGAACTAATCTTTAAAAAAAAACATTAATGATGATTTAATCTGAGATGTTATTTTAATTGTCTGGATTGAATAGTTCTTCACAATAAATTATTTTATCGCAACTAAAACAAAAGTTACTTGGGCTGACTTATGGGGGACCATCCGGCAAACTTTCCTTCTTTTTTTGCTTTTGTTTTTTTAGTTTCTTTTTTTTTTTTTTTTGTAGGAACAACGGGGTTGATGATTGTCTTGTGGTATAAGTAAATCAACCATTTTTTAAAACATAAAATCCTTTCTGATTATTTCTTGATTCTTTCTTTTTAAATGTTTTTTGAAAAAGATAAAACTTCGTGTCACTTGAGATAGATATATACAATTATGTTGTGCTTAGAACTTCATCATCTCTTTGGTTTTCTTTGAACTGCATGATGCTGAGTCCGATTTCTCCCACCTTCGAGGCTCACATTTGTTCCTCCCTGTATCTAGGGGTCTGCGATTACTTCTCTTCCGGTCGTAACCCGACAGTCCACATAAAGGTAAATTTACTCTAGTAAATGGTGTGTCCAAAGGAAGTAACTCAATATATGTTCTTTGAGTCATCTCTCTTAAAACTTTAATTTCAGCTATTACAGAAAAAAATACAAATACCGTAGATTAAGTGCACGAGTCAGGACAAGAAAATGTACACTTTATCAAAAGTTACTTCAAACACTACGATGTTTTTATTTTTCTATTTTTTTAAATTCGTTTTTCAAAAATGTTCAAAAATTATTCTAAAAATAGATGCAAACAAATCAGATTATTCCAAAAATATTTGTATAGTCCTGTATTGATAATGATTGGTGATTTTAACGACATGTCAACCTGTTTAGGGTTATTTTATGCCTATTTTATGCGGTAAGGGAATCAAGTTCATTGTACTTTCATATACACATTTGTGTGTAATTGTTTCGTAAGAGAGTTTTTTTTCACCCAGTATTGTCGAATACAGATAATTTTAAACAAATCTACTTG